>JAUPFV010000002.1:190681003-191881003 GCA_036936605.1 Limnanthes douglasii subsp. nivea | reverse complement strand
ATCAGTATGGGTGTAGTTGATTTAGAGGATTGTTAGTTTCAGTGGGAGAGTTTGTAATAGGATCTGATGTTATATTTTGCAGTATTGTGCACATTAAAGTTTATTGCAATATATATGCTTGGAAATATTTATTGATATTTGTACTGTATTGGATCTCCAAAAGTAGGAACCATTTAAGAGTAGATATGTACGATTACAAGCCATATTACTCTTAGACCACCCTCCATAATTGGCCCAAGTAATTGATTGATTATGGTAATGTGATTACTGTTGCATCCTATTGTTCACATTACGAGAAAGAGGTCTTTAGTCCTTTATTATTATCAATCATGTACGGGGTTGTACCGTTTGCCCATTGACAATGAATATAGGGATCCCATTAAAGTTGAATATGTATTCTTGAGTAGCATATGACGGTCCAAGTGGGAGATTGTTGGAATATATTTATTTAATATATTTATAGACTAATAATAATTTGGACCGATATGCTAAATAAACATATTCGGTTATTGTCTTAAGGAAGTCCAAATTAAAAGTAGTCGAGTTAATTATTTAATTAACTAAATTGGACCTATGGGTAAAAAAGGCGTTATGGGCTCAAGTGTGGTAACCGGGTTGAATTTGGGCACTGTGATGAAGAGGGCCCAAATCTCAACACTTAAGCCTGAATTAATAAATCAGGGATATAAATTGAATTATCAATTTATTGGGTTATGGTCCCGGACACAAGGAAGTAACAAAGGATGGGCTTTACAATGTTGGGCTTCACATTGTAAAATCTATAAATAAGGGGCTAGGTTTAGGTATTTCATCACTCTAAACCCTAATTAGAAATACGGCCGCTTCCTTAGTGTCTGGAAACTTTTCTCTCTTATCTATTCTGATTCTGCAGGTCTCTTAGTTTCATAAACGGAATCGCCGGAGAACGTGGAATCGCTAAAGAACGCTAGAGAATACTAGATGGATAGCAGTAGGCAAACCCGTAAGTATTCTTGATCTTCTGTTTATTCTATAGATGAATCTAACAAAAAGGGTTTTATTATTTTTTCCGCGATTTGTTATATATTATCTGATGCGATTTCGGATAATATATATCAATAGTCCCATCGCGCTTATAAAATCAAACTAAGTCGTTTTTTATCCGTTCGATCCGGTTCCGGAAGAATCACTATCCCCCAATTGTGATACTTCTAAGGCAAGTGCATGATTTATATTTTTGTTTGACTGTGTTTGCAGTGAATGTATTTTGCTAGGTTTTGGTCAGAGGACTGGTGCCGACCCAAGCAATCAGAAAACACAATATAAATTCACAAATCTTGCCCCGGCAACAGGAAGCTTATGGAGCCAATTAACTTCAAGAGGAGCAGCCTCGGGGTTTATATATTTATATTTTCCAGTCCTTCCAAAAACCCATTACTCCAGTTTGAAGCGATACTCTCTCGTTCCGGTCTACACCTAAACCGAAACATCCGATATGCCACCGACTTTCCTTTATTTCTTTTGCGTCTGTTTTCTCTTGGCCTCTTCTCTCCGCATTGTTTGAATCTGCCACTCCTTTTGTGGATCGGTACAAGAATCATCACTGATATTCAAATTTAAACCGAAACCAGAATTAATTTGTTTGATTCCACAACTCTTTGTTTCAAATCAGCCTTGTTGTTGTTCTTGAATGATGTCGATTTTTTATGTTTTTGAAAAAAATGTGCCAGCACCTCTATTTGATGGGCGGAGCTCTAGTTGAGTCTCATTGTCCTTGTTGAGTAATAACTTTCTGTTTGTAAAATCTTTGTTTGCCCCCGAATGTAATGAAAAAGTAGAAATTTACATTAGAAACATATGCTTTGAAAGATATTGTATAGTTTCTCATGTTTTCTTTATTGTGTTTTCGGAATGCCCATGCAAGGTTTTATTATTATATTATTATTATTACTCTTAGTCATAAATTTTAAATACTAAATAGTGAAAAAATATAAAATTTATAAAATATAAAAAATAGGAAAAAAATATGGGTATTGAATAACTGACATATTTAGAGTTTTAACTTTTTATGCCTGCAGATACACTGGAGGCCTATTAGGTGACATTATTGGTGTTTGATATCTTTAAAAACTATGAACTTTCAAAGATGAAACTTCTTGTTTTCGTAGGAGGATTATGTTGTTGGTATAATAAATTGATTTAATTAGTGTTGCTATGCTTATCACCAACTGATCATGAAAAATTAGTGTATTTCTTTATTTTTATTTCTTATGATACTAAACAGTGCGATTAAGTTTATACATACAAAAAGACAAGATACTATCTAGAACGGAGATTAAACCAAATTGTTTTATACATAGAAAAAGACAAGATACGATCTAGAACAGAGATTAAACCAAATTGTTTTTATAATATATATATATATATATATATATATATATATATATATATATATATATATATATATATATATATATATATATAAAAGTTCATAAGAGGTTAACAAAAATAGGAAAGAAGATGGCTTTTTCTCTCACGATATCAAACCAGATCTTTTATTTGTAAACTCTAGACACTTTTGAAGTTTTAGTACGCTTTTAATAGCTTCAATCCACCTTCAATCCCACTTCAAGGTAAATATTCATCACCAAAGAGATGACAATCCCACAAAAACACCACCAAATCAAAATTCAAGATTTGTGAACAACACAAACCAACAAACCCTAACTTCAATCGACAAAGAGAAGGCTCAAATTGACCAAAATTCCACGAATACAAGTGAAGCAAACAAAAATGTGAAGATGGGAGAAACCACGGAGCTAGTTAACAATTCGATTTACAAAAATTTTTCTCTAAATCGACAACAAAAATCTATGGAGCAAGCTACCAACCCAACAAGATTGTACACAGACATACTAGGATAACCAAGGAAGAACTTCACACATAAAAAACTATCATGAAGAAAAAAATGGCCATAAAGCGATTTATTTCCAAGAAAGAGATAATAAAAAAGAACATCTATATTACGAAATTGAAGTTTTACAAAATTTGAGGACTAGTAGTTAATTTTAACAAAACTACAGAATTTTAATAAAATGAATTTCGCGCTTCTTCTTCCCTCCAAACAGAACAGATATTTTCGAGGCTTTCAAGATGATACCAAGACAAAAAAACAAGCCAAAAGACAGCTTATACCAGCTGCTCCTAGCTCCAAACCAATTCAGCAACATCATGCTCAAATCTTCTTTCTGACTTCTACGATTAATCCCTTCTCCAACCTCTGTTTTGTAACAGAGCCTCCAACCTGCAAAAAGGAACAAAAGAAAAGCAAGAACTCGAGAACAAATTACTCCAGATTGATATAGCCCGAACCAAGTCCTTCAAGTAAGATTATGGCGAGAAGATTAAGGTGGCATCAAAGTGATTAAATGCAATCTTATGTTTTCATTTCAGAGTCCATTTTGCAAGTCAATCAGTGGCTTGGTTCTGGACTCTTGAAATATGCCTAATTGACATTTTCGAGTTCATAAGCTTTCTACTAGCTATTTGAATGGTATCATCGAGCCAACAATCTGTTCTATAAGCTAACTGGTTGATAAGGATTAGCAAATCAGACTCAATGTCGACCGATTGTTTTTATAGCAGATGAGTAAGCCTTCAAGGAGGACTTTTGATTCAGCAAGAATTGGAGAGAGCTTACCAAACAGAATACCAGTAGCTTGAACAATATCACCGTTCCTATTTCTGATAAGGATACCACCAGAAGACTCCCCATTTCAAGCATAGGCCCCATCCACATTCATTTTCAATCTACCGCTAACTAGAGCATTCCACTTGAGGTATATTGGTTTTGTTATTGTTTTCCACTGATTTGCAGCCCAAATAAATACGTGCATTCTTAGATTTAAACCAATGTTTGTGGTTAAGCTTGTTAGAAACATCAATTCCTTTAATAATGTTGATAATCATATCAATAGAAGTCTTGAAATTAGGCTTCTTTCCTTTGTATTTAAGATTGTTTCTGGCTTTCCAGACTACCCAACAGATAATCTGGGGTATAAGATATGTTACGTGAATTTTTTTTGCAGGAGAACCAGAACCAGCATCTTAGCATATGAGTTATAATCATAAAAGGGTTGATTTTAACTCTAAATAAGCAGCCAAAGAAGTTCCAAAGCTGTCATGCAAAATTACAACTAACAAAAAGATGATTTTTGTCCTCATAATTGTTGCAAAACTAGCACTTTGAAACAGTGTTTAAATGCCTCTTCATTATAATGGAATCAATTAAAATTTCATTATTAAGCAGTTTCTAGCAAAGGAATGAGAACTTCCTGGGGATATAAGGGCTCCAGATCTTCTTGAAAATGGCTGATTGAACATGCCTCGTTCTCAGGTTGTTCCATGTAAGCTTCATGTTCAAGTTGTTGTCATTTGAAAGGTTCCAACTTAGTAAATCGTCTTTGTCTGGATTAACTCTTAGAGTGTTGATGATATTCGGTCTTTCATTTGACAGTATGCCTTGCATTGCATTGAAGTCCCAGGAGTCATTCTTCCAAAATGTTTGAACTTTAGCATCCAGGTACCAACTTGTGTTACTGACACTAGCAATATATGGGATGTTGTGCCATGAGTCCATCCAAAAATCCATTTCGCCCTTGCCAAGAGTCCAGTGGAGTTTTCCGTACGCTTGATTTCTGATACCAATTAGCCTTTTCTAAACTAAAGAACCAAGATTGTTAGTAGCCTTTAAAGGATTAACTGTTTTACAGTATATATTTTTTATTATATTGGACCAAAGGCACTTGTTCTTCCGAAAATAAACCACAGCTTTTGTGAGAAGGATTGTTGAATGCCATCCAACTTTCTGATATTCAGCCCCTCTTCTCTAAAGGGCTTACAAATAGAGCTCCAAGAGAACCAGCGAATAAAATTCACATTATACTTGGACATCCACAAGATTCTAATGAAAAATATTTCCAATTTCTTAATGATGTGCTTAGAAAGTAAACAACTTTGCATCTATAGGTAGGTATGGGCTGAAGAACATTAGTTATTAAAGATAGCCTGCCTCCATATGAGAGGAACTTGTTGTCCCATTCATTAATCATGTCATTATCCTTATTTAATATAGAGTTAAAAGTCTTCCATTTATTATTGTTTGAGAGAGTTATTCCCAAATGAATGGTAGGCAGAACATCCACTTCATAACCAGTTTGAACCTTCAAGTTCTGAATTCTGATGTGATGAGCTTTGGATGATATAACAATCTTAGTCTTTTGCTTGTTTATAGACTACACGGAAGTCTTTTGATAGTTGTCAAGGAACCTGCTCAAAGTCTCTATAGAAGATGGCAAGCTATTAGTAAAACCAAAATGCCATCATCAAACACAATACATGGAACCAGGTAATCAGTTCTAGCTGCATATTTCATCTTAATGTTTCTGTTAAAAAATATTTACATTCCCCTTAATAGAAATTCTTCACCGAGGATGAAAAGGGTATGAAAAAGTGGATCTCATTGCCTTAAACCCCTCAACGTATGAAAATAGTAAAACACTTCCCCATTTATGAGCATTGAAATGTGGACATTGCTGATCATTCTTTTAATAAGACACATGAACTCAGCTCAAATACCAAACAAGAGAAGAAATTTTAGAAGGAAATCTTGCGAAATCCTATCAAAAGCCTTGGACATGTCGAGCTATATCATGATGTTCCCTACTTTGGGCTTTCTGTTAATGTCATGTAGAAGCTCCTTTGGAATTAAGATGTTATCTTGGGTCAGCCTTCCTTTCACAAAAGCACTCTGCACATTAATCACAATTCTAGGCAGGATATTAGATAGTCTCTCATTGATAAGACTAGACAGAATTCTATTCATCATAGTACACAGCCCAATTGGTTTGTAACTACTCCACTCAATATGATTATTACTCTTGGGAATTAAACATATTCTTGTGGCAAATATGTATGTACGAATATCATTACCATTGAGGAAAACATTCAGAGCATTGCATCAGTTTTAATAGTGTTCCAACAGATTTTGAAAATAAAATATTAAAACCATCAATGTTGGGGGCACTATCACACTTCATATTATTGATTATCCTCCAAACATTTTCTTCATTAGTATTATTTAGCAAAGCCTCATTATCATCATTAGTGACCAGAGAAAGTATACAATCAAAGATACTATCTTGAAGCAGGTTGGACTCCTCATTGTTGTTAGTAGAAGAATCCAGGATGTTCTTGAAGTAGTTAGCAGCACATTTACCAATGTCTTTTTGATTCAGGATCCAGGTATCACCATCCTTTATGCTTTTAATTTCATTATTTCTTCTCTTCTTTGATACATAGGCATAATATAGCTTACAGTTCCCATCTCCGTCCTTTAATCAATTGTTAAATCACTTCTGCTTCCAGTAAATCTCTTTATTTCTAAGAGCCTGAATGTGAAGACTGTTTGCTTTGGAGAGGTTGGCTTTAGAATCTTGGTTGTTGTTGTAATGTAGAATTTCCATATTTCTAACATTTTCTTCAGTAGTTTTGACATTATCAAAGATATTGCCAAAGTAATTAACATTCCAAACCTTGAGACAAAGCTTTAACCTCCTTAGCTTATACGAGAAGACATGACTAGGCTTCCTATGAATAGGCATCTTCCAGTCCTGATCTACAATACTTATGAAACTCTCATCATTAGCCCACATGTTTAAAAACTTAAAAGTTTTTTTTTATGAATTGAATGAAGAATGTTAGAGTAACTAGCTGTTATAAGGAGAGGGGCATGTGAAAAACTTGAGTTTGATTGAAATTATTGACCCATTTATCATTGATAACAGCGCGGTCAAGCCTCTTCCATTTAGTGCTTCTGGACAAGGTAAACTTAGACCCTCTATATCCAGCATCCTCAAGATTACAAGCTCTGATGGTGGCATTGAAATTGTCCATATTAGCTTGATAGTTTGAAATGCAGCCCAATTGCTCATCATGAGAGGAGATAGTGTTGTAATCTCCAGCACACAACCAGGTTTTTTTGGAATCAATAAAACTCACCAAACTGTTCCAAAGATCAACTCTTGAAGACGCTGACATTTAGCATAAATATAAGTTAGATAAAAGTTGTCCTCAATACCAGGATAGACCACCTTCATATGTAAACATTGCTCCAACTTCTGAACGATACCAATCATGATATCATCCATCCAAAAGATCCAAATTTTATTGGATATATTATATGTGTATCCATTGAAACCAAGAGACCTAACAATCTCCTCCATTTCATCATTCATAGTCAGAGGTTCCTGAATTGTAAGAATCTTAATGCATTCAGTCCTCACGATTGATGACAACCTCCTCACCGTTGGCTTGTTGTTAAGACCTCTTGCATTCCAACTAATCATTCTGATCATTATTTAATATGATATTTGAAATTTATCCCCTGAGTTTAGGGACTTGATTGCTAGGTTACTTGTTGATCTTCTTCTTTTTGCAGATTTTAATTTCATCTTGATGATCTCATTGAAGCTTTGATCAGGGGAGGAAGTAGGAGAGACAGAACAACTTCCTATATTTTTAGGGTCTGGTGTTGTAGTATTGTCAATTCCATGGAGATTGGACATAGTGCATTCATTCTCCAACTTCTTCAACGCTTCTATGATTTTAGCACTATCTTTTGGGGATGAGTCTTTTCTAGATTTTCTGGAGTCCGCTGGTTGTTCCTGCATGATGTTTACGTGTTTAAGATTTTGCTTAATTTGGTCATGAAAAGACTGATTTTGTATATTTTGATCTTGAACATGCTGATTATTGCTCTCCTCTTTTCCAGAATCTTGATCTTTTTGTTTTATAATTGACTTGATTTTCCATCTGTAAACTTTGAAAGTTTTTTAGCATTTCTGGAATCATTATTACTATGTGCTTTTGTTCATTGCATCTCATAATCATTCACAACATTCTCAACATTTTTAGCATTCTCATCATCTTCTTTAATGTCCTCCTCACCAATCTTTGGATATTTCTTGCACTCAGATTGTTTATAACCTATGTGATAGCAATAATCACGGGATGAAGGTAAAGTTTTGTAACCGATGAAGATCCAGCATCCAACATTCAACCCGAAACCAATCCACATCTTGCGCTTCAGTTTTTTTTAGATATCAATCTCAATTTGAGCGTAGCAAGCATTGCAAGGCGCTCTATTTTTCACTGGAAGCACAACTCTATATGTTGTTCCTGAGGCAGTAGCAATATTGTTTACGATTTTTGAATCATATAAGAACTCTAGCAGTTTTTCAAAATGAACCCAAGAAAGCACAGTTGGGTTTTCATATTTTTATTAACCTATGGATTCCATTGAAGGATTCCCATAAAAAATCATCAAATCTCCAGACGTTCTTCGACCATATAATGCATATATCTTCTTTCAAGTTGAACTCAATAAAAATATGATGGGAATCTGAAACTTCGTAACTGTATCCTCCTTTGAATTTCATGGAATCCAAAAAGCTTCCACTTTTGATTTCTTGGGAACGTCATTACTGAATTTTCCAACCAAAGTAGTTTTAGATTTTTGAAGTAGATGATTCTTGACATCATCATAGAATTGAATCAAAAAATGACTCTTTGTTTCTTTGATCCATTATGGGTTCATAGAAACGGAGTCTTTCCCGGGTTTAAACAAATCAATGTAAGATTTTTTGGTTTGTTGTTGTGGTATATCATTTTCTGTAAACTTGAGTGAATAACGGGAAATTCTTCAAGAGACTTCTTGTGCATGTTGAGAGTACCCATGAGAAAACGAAGACTATAAGACGAAGAACAGAGGAGGTTCTTGGAGCGTCATTCTCCAGTCATCATCAAAGAGCTAAAGACTTAAGTTAGACGATTTTAAATCTTTGTTACGTACCTTTAAATTCATTGGAAGCCTTAGTGTCCTAATATGGGATTATAGGCATTTACTCATCGAATATGAGAATCCGAAAGATGTAAAAAAATTCTAGAAAATGAACGTATGGAGTGTAGGATAATTTTTAGAAATTTTAAGTGGTATCCTAAATTTAATCGAAAACAGGAGTATTTTCTCATTCCGTTCTGGGTTACCTTTCTAAAAGTCCCAAAATTCATTTACAATGAAAACACCATTACTTAGATTACAAAGGTAATTGGAATGCATTTGTTAATTTAGGTTTCATTCAAAAATCGAGCAAGATTTAACTGTCGTAAAACTTGGCTCGTTGCTGATCTTTCCAATCCCACTCCCACAAAAATTAGATTAGTTTTAGCAAGAGATATAGCTTTTGGCAGGATATCATTTGTAGTGATACTCATGTCTAGTGCCAAACCTGCAAACACCTTGGTCACAGGGAAAACCAATACAATAAAGAAAATAAAATAAAAGTAAGTGAAGGACATGATAACAAGATATTGACAAAGTCTATTAATATACCAAACATACCTAAAAGTAAATGGATTTCAAAAATAAAATCTTTTATTGTCAATCCAAAACAATATCATACTAATGAAAACACGTTGCTCTGTTATCTCTCTACTCACCATAACAAATTAATTACATTCTGTTAAGTTACCAAATAACTTTTCATATAAAATTTATCCCATAAAATTGGCGACCACATTGGAAGGTGATATAAAGGTTCCCGGATAACAAGATCCAAAATCTAGGATGCGCGAATTCGCGTTTAAACACTTTGAAGCATGAATCATAATATGCAAATAGATCCTGCTTCAGAATATGAGGAGTTAGGGTCGAAGAAGAATCTGTCCATACACCAAATATGAATGATTAAAACCAAAAATGACTATTTATGCAAGAGTAGTGAGACCAGTTACGAGGATAAATTGAGGTATTAAGGTTCCAAAGAAACGTTGGGTGAATTTTATGGGTAAAGTTTATCGTGAAAATCAAAAATTTGATAAGAAACTAGGTGTTAATGAACCCGCAATAGACCCTGCTACTCAACATAATCTGAAGAAACACCAGAGGGACCAATCTAGATTTAATGTTTGAATATGAAGTATCCTTGTCTTCTTCAAGTAGTGATCACTATCATAAGAAGAGAAAGAGGCACCATGATAAGCGTTGGTCAAATAAATATTCCAATCGACATCATAAATCAAGCAAACAAGACTCTTCTGATAAAAGAAAGAACTTACAGAATAGAGAAAATATAGAGCATCAGAAAAAATGAAGGGATCAGAAAATCATAGCATATAACATCTAGTGAGTGATAAATCTATTATTCAATCCGAACTGGGTATAATTTGTCACGTCTAAGGAGGATTATCAATTCAGCCAATGACACAATTAGAAGTAATCATATTTAGCTGCATAAAGTTTTTCCGGTCATTTTGCCAAAAATAGAAAAGCTCGATGGGATCAAAGATCCGGGTAACCACCTCAAACAATTCAAGTTGTTGTGTATGCTTTTCTCCCAAATTTTAAGGGCATTGCCTTAAATTTTAAGGGCATTGCGTAGGTATCCGCTTGGATCGATCAATAAATTTGACATGTTTTGGATGGCTTTCTAAAGATAGTTTGTCGGAAGCAAATTGAGGTTGGATTTAATGATAAGTGAATTTGAAAAAAAAAGTAAAGGTCTTTGTATTGTGTTAATTTTTTTAATCATTGATTATTTTTAGAGGGGTATTGTATTAGCCCCCTCGAGTTGTTCTCAAAAGAGGCATGTAATTAGTTTGACCACCTAGTTAGAAGGAAATTGTCTACTCACTTGTATATGAATCTAATTATATTTATTGTATTCGATGAGGATGATCTTAGAGATGTTGTTAGCCCACGTGAGGATGCTATGGTGATTGAGGCTGCAATTGAGGCAATGGAAATCCGAAGGATTCTGATTGGCACGGGAAACTCAGCTAATGTTTTGTTTCTATCTACTTATAAGAAAATAAAAACCCACTTGTCATTCTTCATCGAATAGAACTATAATAGGATTTACAGTGAGCTCTGCTGATGTGGTTGGGGAGTTTAAAGGTGAGAGTGTCCTCAAAAAATGACCATTTGAAAAGGTAACTATAGTAATTTTTGTGGGAGTTGATGGTCTAACATATTATAGTGATATCTTTGGTAAATCCTAGCTATAAATTATGCATGTTGTTGCATCAAAGTTTCATTAATGATTGAAATATACCGGTGGGGGGCAGGTTGCATTTGTTAGAAGTAGCCAAAAAATGGTTCGAGAATGTTATATAACTTATTTGGCCCCAAAAGCATCAGATTATGTGGCAGGTAAGAAGGAATAGCAATTACTGTAGTCCTCTTCGGATTCAAGCAAAATATATTATCCAAGAGAAACTCTTAGTGCAGTTATTCCGTACAAAGATGTTGGGATTGGTGCCAAATTACCTTCAAAAATGAGGAAACATTTTTTTATATTTCTTATCGGATGATTTGCATATGTTTACTTGATTTATTGAGGATGTAACTGGTGTACCTGTAAGTATCATTTACCACAAGCTAGTTATATGACCCGAGGTATGTCTAGTCATACATAAACGGAGGGTTTTTTGTGTGTAAAAGTCTGAAGTCGTTGAAGAGGTAGATTTATTGACATAATTTGGACATATTCGAAAATCTCAGTACCTGTTATGGACTTCAAATCCAGTACTTTTAAAAAATAAGAATATTAAATGGTGTATGTCTATTTATTTCATAGACGTGAACGGACTTTGTCTCAATGATCCTTTTCATGTCCACCAAATAGATCAATTATTATATTCTACTTCAGGTAATACATTTTTATGGTTCATGGATGCATTTGTTGGGTACAATAAGATACAAATGGATCTGAGAGATCAAGACAACACAACATTCATAACAGAGAGGGGTTTCCACTATTATAAAGTTATGCCCTTCAGTTTGAAGAATGTTGGTCTACTTATCAACATCTGGTAAATAAAGCTTTTACTGGTCAAATTGGGATAAATATTGAGGTTTATATTGATGATATGTTAGTAAAGAGTATAAGGGATGAAATCATTTGTTTGATCTCGAAAACAATTTCTCCAATTTGAAAGCTATCAATTTGAATTAAAATCTGGAGAAATATACATTCAGTGTACGATCCGAAAATATTTTAAGGTATGTTATAAATGAAAAGGGTATTCAAGCTTACCCCATGAAATTGAGTTTACTACTTATTATGGACCATCCCCGGTCCACCAAAGAAAAAGACTCGCTATATTAAACATATTTATATCAAGGTCTTCGGATAAGTCTACCCATGGTTTTCCAAGTTGTAAGGAATGCTAACGAATTTAGTTGGTCTTCAACTTGCGTCAAGGCTTTTGTTAAAATGAAAGAGAATTTTTCTTAACAATAAATACTAACCAAGATAGTAACGGGTGAAATGATGTACACTTACTTAGCATTATCTGATTATGAAGTGAGTGCAGTTGTGGTTCAGAAATTTGATAGTTACCCTCTCCCTGTTTACTATGTTAGCAAAAGTCTATTGAATCTTTGTAAAAATATATTTTAAATTGGAAAACTTAGATATGGACCTGGTAATAGAAGCTAGAAAAATGGGACCTTATTTATTAATGCTCAAACCATCTTCCCATTTAAAAATATTTTCTAAAAGTCAGATGTGTCGAATCGGATTACCAAGTGTTCATTTGAATGTAAAGATTATGATATTGATTTGACTCCTCAATCACAATTAAGATACAAGTTGTAGCGTACATTTTGGTTAAATCCATTTGATGCAACCATATATTGAATTTGCTATCGGAAAGAATATAAAAATGGGTAGTTCGAACATATGGGGGGTCAAGCATGTCGTCTTGTGGGGAAATATTTTTTTACTATCTCCCTTCAGGGATTCGATGTACCAAGCAATATGCTTTAGTTTTAAAGTATCAAATAATAAAGATGAGTATGAGAAGACAATAGAAGGGAAAAAACTTGCCTAAATTTGTGGTGCCAAAAAAATCGTTTAATAAGTGATTCACAACTACTCATACATCAAACTGAGGTCCAATCTGAAGCTATAAAAGTGCATCTGGTAAGGTATTTACACGTATTGAGGGAAACATAAGCTTTCTTAAAATTTGTGGAGTATGAGGATATGCTAAATAACAAACATTCGATGGTTGATTCCTTATCTACTATTGCTTACTCTGAAGCGTATCCATGGAACTTAATACAAGAATACCCTTTGATTTTAGCAAACTTTAAATTTGGGACAAACACTGAGGGAATTTTTCAAGTCTGAACCAAAACGAACAGAGATTGGAGGTATGAGATTAAATAAATTATTGCTAAGGGAAGTTTGCCCATTGATCAATTTTTGGTTAAGAAGCTAAGGTTTAAAGCACATGATGTTTTAGTATTAGAGAATGTCCTTTATAACAAATCTATCAGCAAACCTTTGTTACGATATCTCGGGCATAATGAATCTCATGTGATTTTATATGAATCACATGATGGGGAAGGTTCTTGACACTATGGTTATAAATGTTTGTTGATAAAGATTCCATTGGCATGATACTATTTACCTTTTATCATGGTAGATGTAAAACAATAGTCAAACAACGTGAATCTTGCCAAAGATTTGCAAATACAATACATGTGCCAGTTGTTCCACTGGAACCGATATCTAAAGTGATACATTTTGATATATGATGGCTCGATTTAGTGGAACCCCTGTCTGTAGCTTTCATAGGTTGTCGGACTATTATCATAGTAGTTTATTATTTTTTCAAATTGGTGGAAGCAACGCCTCTATTCAATACTACATCTGAAGAAATTATAAAATTTATCTTCTCCAATATATGTTGTAGCTTTGGAATATCTAGAAGTATTACAACGGACAACGTCCCCCAGTTCGAAGATAAAGACATGAAATATTTTTATAATTCTAGAGGAATTTCTACATTGTTTCTCTTCACTTTTTCACCCTCAAGCCAATGGGCAAATAGAGGTTGTCAATAAGACCCTCTTGATAGGTTTGAAGAAGAATTCAATATTGTTTCTCCTCACATTTCCACCCTCCAGTAAGTTTCATGCTACAATATTATTTTTTCCAAATATAATCTGAGATCTCAACACCCACTTTCGACATGGACACTTAATTTTGTAATTAAGACTAAGATCTCTTAGTACCCTCTTGTAATGTTCTAGAATTCCTTTCGTCATGCTACGATATTTTTGACGATTATCATCTTGACTACAAAGTTAAAGCTTCATCAACAACAATTGAAAATGATGATCCTAATCGCTTAAATCGTTAATAATGTTGAAGAAAAAATATTGAAAGCAACAAATTAATAATATGAGGACTAATAGCTCGTCTATATATTCCATACAAAATGTACATCCTTCAGTTTTATTTTATTTTACAGATTTTTGTTTGAACTTTGCAGAACCATGAGGCTAAAACTAATGGCGATGATTCCATGTCTCTAGTAATTCGTTCATCATTCAATAAGGGCTGCTCAACACACCGAAGACCGAGGATAACAAAATCAGAAAAAAAGTCATTATTGCCTTATTTGAAATGACTATAGGGGATATAACACCATGTCCGCAACCAACATGAGTTTTTTTTTCCCGTAACAAGTTTCAAAGCAAAAACAACAAATAAAATTTGAGGTAACACCCAAAACTCTGTTAACATGCTACTTGTTATGGTATTTGTTTTCCTTGATAAAATAGAGCCTTTTTCCGTGAAGGAATTTTTACAGTCGATTAATGGTTTTTAATGTAAGTTTGGAACAAGGTCAACACTAATTCATCTAAAAATATTTTTAAAGTTAGTTTAAATAGAGTTGAAAACCAATCTACCATGGTATATCAAAAAAAAATTGGAATCCGGCCAAAAAAAAAATGCAACACTACTTTAGCCCTTGTGAATTATTTTGCACAAACTAAATGACTATTAAAATAAAGTGTGACATCCTAAATGAAGTCACACATAACCATTAAACATTGCAGCCGAAACCTACATGATTGAAACTTTTAACTAAAAAGATCACATGGCCAAATTGTTTTTATATTTTTCGACTGAAAAATCCAGGTCAATACAAAACCTCTATTATTCATTGAAAATGGTTTGGTACTTATATTTTAACCGTTTTAATTTGAGGTATCTTAATAAATTTAGTTGTTAAGATCTTAACTAATTAAATAAATAATAAATATAATAAATTATATTGTTTTTAATATTTAGAACACAATTTATTAAATAAAATAATGAACGAACAATCATCACATCAACAAATATATTATTTTTTCTTCCATCAACTTTCTTTTCCTTTCCAAAACTCTAAATTTATCATACTTTCCATCTTCAACTTTATGCATTATATACTCGTCATACTTATTTTAATTTATTTAAACGACTAAAATATATCTGAGATTTGCCTTTTCTAAACTTTTGTGATTATTAATTCCTTTTTAATAGTACTATTACTATTAGACATATATTAAGTCAACCTACCGAATCTTGAGTTTTTTTATTTGAATTTCTTGTTAAATGTATTTATTATAAATGCATGGGATACCTCAGCCTATCTAGGTCTAGAGAAACCAACTATTCATTGGCCGTGTCTCAGAAACGGAATCTTTTCAGATTTTTATCAACACTTATGAGCCATGCACTCACACGACAAAAAAACCTTTAAATCATACGATCCCGCATGGCAAAACCAACATTATTTATCTCAACACGCGCAAGGGTACTTTGACTTGAATTGAAAAGAGATAATTAAAAACCTTTGTCTCGGCTTACAAAAATGTAAGTATATGTTTTGGTTGCATTTCACTCGGATCGTCTAGAGAAATGGCGAGGTTGCACATTGAAGAATTTATACTATGTACAACATTTAAATAAATAAATAATAGTTGATTTTTTTATTTTTTTTCATACGAAGTTTAATGTTTTTTATTTTAAAAATTAATCAAGTTAAATAGTAATATTATACTATATTATATTATATTATGTTGTTTTAGCGAATATTTTAAAATTCGTATATGAACCCATGTAATTCAATTATATGTTTTATTAAAAATAGAATTTGTTGGATACATATTTAAAATATTATATAGATAATATGATTATATATAATTAAATATTTAATGGCAATAAGTTAATGTGCTATTTTTATCTTTTAACATCTTTAATAATATAAATATGAAAGGTTTAAATCGTAATATGATTTAATGAAATAATACAATTATTGGGTAATTTTATCATCTTATTTTTAATTTAATTATTCATGTAACTAATCCAACCAACCATATTTTGTCATACAAAATTTGTGTCATGGAAAGTGAATTGTTATTTTAATAAAAAAGAATTCAATTTTTTTTTAAAAGTAAAAAAGCTTCAAAATGGTTGATGTATAATTCGAATGGAGATGTTGATCTGACTGTCGGTGAAGATAGACGATTGGAGGTATTAGGTATTCGACCACCACCCCTGAAAATTCCAACAACGAGTAATGAACAAGTGAGATTGAATATCCAACATCTGGATATCCAAGTGAGATCGGATATCCACCATCAGGAGGGCCACAAGAAGTATTCAGACGATGATGCTACAAGATCCTTGATAAGGAAATGTTACAAGACAATACCCAACATGTGTAAAATTCTTTCCTTAGGAGCCGTAACTAAAACAACAAGAATGGATCAGGATGAGTATCATTTGGCCAGAGCGAAAATAAAAGTGCAAGAAAAGAAGAAAATGAATAAACAAACCCTATGTTTCCAAACCCTCTAGTGAAAGAATAGAAGATCAAGTCTGAGAGTAAAGGCCCTTCAGTCATAGGCTTTATGAAAGGTGTAAATCACCACCAACAAACATTCAACTATAGTGGAATGGCCAACAATTTTCATTAGCAGTATCGAGACTTCAACAAAATCTTCAACAAACTTCTTTGTTGTTCCAATCGAATCTCCACCAGCATCCCGCAATGCTCCAGTCGAACTTCTAATAGTTTTCTACAACTCTCCATCCGAATATCCAGCAATATCATGTGGTGTTTCAGTTGAATCTCCAGTAAAAATAACATCTTAGGTTTGCAACCTAATAAACCAACAGGTTCATTGATTCCATGAAGTGCATCTGAACCTTCAACAGTCCTGTCACAGGATACAGCCGAGCTGTCAGGAAGAACTCCAATACTTTAGAGTACACCCAAACAACTAGAAAGCTTAACCGAGGATCCAACATGGATATGAGCACGATCTGACACCACCACTAGATGTACAAGAGACTCAATACCACACTACTTCATCCATGCACCAGTCTAAACATAATTATGAACGAGTGTACCTACACCTGAACAAATTATACATACACAAATTGGTTGTCATAAAAGAAAGCCAACAGAATATGTCAGCCCAATCTTGCAAGGTTCAGCAGAACCTCCTATGAGGCAACCTATCTAACTCAGATGAAACCATATTATAGATACCTCTGAGGTATCTAACGGTGTGCCCATATAGAAATAGTGCAACATCTTTAGTCGAGAAATGGAAAGGGCCAGGGCATCAACAAGCTTACACATTCCTCCGGGGAAAAAAATCGACTCACTGTTATCTTTTAAGATAATGAGGATTTGAAGAACGAGGAATCTATTTTGGTTCCCCGCATCCGATACGGAGATCTACCACAAAAATTCCCTCACCCACAAGATGAACGAATACAATATAAAAGAACATCCAGACCACCGTATAAGCAGTTCAAAAGCGAGATGACGAAATAAAGGACCAGTGAAAGATGAGGTGCATGATGTTTTCAATAACATTTTGAGTTAACGCATTCTTTTTATGATGCATAACGTTTTCAACATAATGAGAACGGTCTTCAAAACCCGCTTTATTGGTTATAAGATTCTGAAGTAAGTTGGAGACTACATTATTTACTACAAGAAGCAATGGGATGCGACCCTAAGAGAATACATCAAAAGGTTCATGGATACAAAAGAAGAGCTATAAGAGTACCATAATTTGGTAAGATATGCGACATTCATACAAATATTATTTGTATATACCTCTATCAAATGACATTATGAAGAATAATACAATCAACTTTAGAGATCTACACAAACAAGTGGAACATCACATCAAAGTCAAATAGATAGTTAGAGCATCGATCAATGAAGACACAATAACTTTAACTATATATCCATCATACTATCTTGTGATACAAACCACTTAACGAGTCATGATATCTCGATGAACTCCAAATCACATCTGGAGGCCTTCACTAAGATTGACGGTAAGAAGATCCGGTTATGAAAACCCTTCATTAAGCTTGTCGAGAACTCAAAAGTCATCTATGAACACAATAAAGATATACTCACATAACCAA
Source organism: Limnanthes douglasii subsp. nivea (assembly GCA_036936605.1). NCBI lineage: Eukaryota > Viridiplantae > Streptophyta > Magnoliopsida > Brassicales > Limnanthaceae > Limnanthes > Limnanthes douglasii. The sequence continues at coordinate 191,862,662 of JAUPFV010000002.1, read as the reverse complement.
GTTTCAAAATTTATAATCCATTATGGAGCACATAAAAATATCCAAAATGTAATTGATAAAATAAGATCTTGGAGCTCGTGAGGAGGAAGAATAGACATGAATCACGCTATGTATTGGCTGAACGAGATCCTCTTCCATGAAATAAGAGATAAGCCTCAGTGGTACCAAACAAATCAATAGCCTTGAAAAATAATGCCATCTTTAAACTAAAATAATAGAAGTATCTTGACATGGATCCTAAAAGGAAAACCATTAGTATCATTACTAGTAGAGACCTCTTTTCTTACACTAATTAAATTCGAGAAAATGATATGTGAATGATCTAAAATTCCAGCATCAACGTCATACTTTCACGTGTATTTACCATAATATTTCCTAATATTCTGATTCATTGATGATAAATTTCAATTAGTAGCGGCACCCCACAACAATACCGCTCTACTCACTGTAGAATTTATAGAAGTAATATTCAAACGAATCATAATCGAAAGCAGAAGCTCCACCAAAATTGTTTACAAAAATATTCACGATAAGATTATGGGTGCTCTGGTCTTGATTCCTTCTCAACGAGTCTTCATTGGATTCATCGGTGCGGATTCCAAAGTGATGAGAAACTTCCTCTAGATGTCTTCATTGGAAGATAACATTCTGAATGAATGTATTATGTTTGTTCATGATAGTTGAAGCTTCCTCTTTATACAACTTAATTATAAGCTGATCATGGTAGATAAAATACATGTTGTAGTCTTTATGTATAGTCCATCACTGCATTCGATAACCTATTAACAATAAAGTAGAAATAATTAAAGGGAGTTAAAATATTTCTATAAAATATTATGCAACTTTCTTCACCTTATAAAATAAAAAATAGTAGGAGATCCGACCATCTTAGATGATGTTGATGATCCAAGAAGACGTTACCCCTTGTATAATAAATAGAGTAAGCTGAATGCATTTGTGAAACAAATGTTACATATTGTCCATAACTTTCCAATCAAACTATAGTACAAACTACTTGACTTTCTATAGAGTACTTTCGAAAAGTTTGTTTGAAATAGATAGGATGTCATAGGGCTCCTCATTGAGTTCATATGCCATAATTTATCCATCATTAACAATTTACAACCAGTCAAATAAGAGTGATGGTCATACTCTGAATAAAAGATAAAAATCATTGTTCAAGATGTGGATAAACTAAATATTCTATGCCACATTTTGGATTCTCATTGTACAGTTTCGATAACCAACCCAATACTAGTAAAAAATAAGATTGAAAAATGACAAATGTCCAACAACTTCACTAACCTAAACAAAGTTTTGCTTTAAGAGCCATTTCCTTATGTTGAGAATTTATCAACTTGTAGATATAAATTCTGAATACAATCATATACATGTACATCCGGATAATCAACACCACACAACTATTATCGTGGAAAAAATGTTTTATTCCTAAAATATAATACCCTTGGGGCTAAAAATGTTATATCTATGTATCAATTTTGTATTAAAAAAGGTATTCATCATACGACTTGGCCAAAACTTCCAAGAATGTATTGATGATATGATCACCACTAGTATTCAGGAAAAGGATCATTGAACTAAATTAATATGAAACCTCTAGTAACCTCAATGAGCCAATCCAAACTCAATATGGAATATTATACTTTTGATGTTTGCTCAAGCAAGTTCATTAGGTTCACGATCAGAAAGAAGGGTATTAAAGTTGATCATAATCAACTATTTAATCTAATCATCATGCCCCCCTACATAACACAAAATAAGTACAAATACTGGTATGGATATTGGTGGCACTGATCTGATTCATATTCAGATCTTCAAACCAGTACCAACAATTTTTCCCAACTCTTACTAGGAGTAAGAAAGTTTCACTAGAACTTTCATGTGACGAAATATTTTGATATAATCAAGAAGTTTCTCATTGTTCCAAAATTACTAACCAACTCGACGCTTAGAGAATCAATATATTTATATTTTACGGTTCCAGACTATGATATAAGTGTGGTGTTGGTCCCATTGGGAAGTGATGTAGACAGATTAGCGCTAGAATTTATATTTTATTTCAAATTTTTATTACTTTAGGGAATTTTTGGTATTTTCATATTAGGGTTTTCATTCAAACTCTTATTTAAAAAGACTCTGTTTACAATGTAAGGGAGTTGAATTTTGATAAAGAAAATTAGGGTTTCGCCTATATTGGCTTCTCTGCGGTTACTCTGTATCATATTGGTTACAGACACAGGCAGTCCTGCGAGATGGTGCGAGGAAGAACCAGAGGTCGCAGCGGCGTTGCTGTGGAAGGAGATGCGAGTGATTTAGGAGATCGCAAGAATGCTCACCTGCACCATCAGGTCAAGTATCTTGCCCGTCAGATGGTTGAACTTACTGCCAGGCAACCCGGTGTGCAGGCTGAAGGTCATGATAACCCTTTTGGCGAAAGGCCAGAACATAATTCTAATCCGGACCGCCAATAGGAGCTTGGATTTACGGTCCACATTCCTGACTTTGATGGTGGCCTTCGGGCGGAGGAGTTTGTTGATTGGTTATCCCAGGTTGAGGAGGTGCTGCATTTCAAGAAAGTTCCTGAGGAGAGATGGGTAGCTTTGGTTACTATCCACCTACGCGGCAGGGCACAAGCTTGGTGGCAGCAGGTGAAAAAGATCCGTGCGCGTGAAGGCAAAGAACAAGTACGTAGTTGGGAGAAGTTCAAGAAGAAAATCCGCAAGGCATTCTTGCCTTACAATTTTGAGCGGTATTCCAGCGTTTCCAGAATATTCGTCAGGGACCACGCTCTGTGGACGAGTATACGGAGGAGTTCTATCAGTTTCTTGCTCGTACGGAGGTGAACGAGTCATCACATCAGCGGGTATCCCGCTATATTGGGGGGTTGCGCCCTCAACTCCAGGATATGTTGAACATGTTCGACCCGTTGTTTGTTTCTGAAGCACATCGGCGTGCCCTCCAAGCAGAAAAATAGTTGGCTTGCCGGACCCGGATTGGCATACGAACTGGTACTCTTATAGAGATCTCAGCGCCCGCACCAGTTCCACGTCCAACCGTTCCCATTGTTCTCATTGGTGACCAACCGTTCTGCTGGTAAGTTACGTTGCTTTGGGTGTGGTGAGTTAGGGCATCGTCAGGTAGAATATCCGAATGCTGCGGGTGCTAGGGGTTTTTTCCCTCACGAAGAGTTTGAACCGGCCCCCATTGTTCCTGATGGTCTCCCAAAGTTTGATACATATGATGATGATGTCACTGAGGTCATGGCGGAGGTTGTGACTGCTGATGTTGGTGCAGTTTTGATGGTACGACGCACTTTTCTTTCCCCTCGTGTTCTTGATCAGAGTGACTGGCTGCGGAATAATGTGTTTCAGTCCACTTGTACGATTGGCGGTAAGGTGTGCACCTTCATTATTGATGATGGTAGCTCTGAGAATGCAATTTCCGAGACAGCGGTTTCGAAGCTCGGGCTGAAATCAGAGTCGCACCCCAAACCATACAAGCTGGCCTGGCTGAGTAAAGGTACTGATATCACTGTGTCTCAACATGTGCTTGTATCATTTTCTGTAGGGCAGACATACCGGGATGAGGTGTTTTGTGATGTCATGCCTATGGACGCTTGTCACTTATTGTTTGGCCGACCTTGGCAATATGTGCATGATGGTCGTGCGAATACTTATTCATTCTTTTTTCGGGGTAAGAAGATTGTTCTAGTACCACCAAAGCCTCGGTCCCTCAGCATTGGCTCTAGTCCTTCCACAACGACCTTGTTGTCCCGTGCTCCTTTTCAGGCGACCATGAAAGAAGCTGGTGTGGTCTTCTTCTTGTTTTGTGATCCTGTTGTGACTGATGTGTTTGCAGATGTATTTCCTGTTGCTAGCCCTGCAGTTTAGTCTCTTTTGCAGGAGTTTGCAGATGTGACTGATGATGCAGTGTGTGTCGCGCAAGTTTTCTTTCGCGATATTTACCGCATTCATGGCCTCCCTAGTACCATTGTTTCTGACCGTGACACCAGCTTTGTGAGTCATTTCTAGCGCAGCTTATGGTGCATGGTGAATACGCAGCTCAATTTCAGTAGTTCCTACCACCCCCAGACTGATGGTGAGACAGAAGTGGTTAACCGTTCCCTTGGTAACTTGTTGCGCAGCCTGGTGGGTGATCACCTGAAGGCGTGGGATCAGTTCCTACTGCAGGCAGAGTTTGCCCACAACCATGCCCTTAACCGCTCAATGGGTCTTTGTCATTTCCAGGTGATGTATGGTGTTGTGCCGCGGGGTCTGGTGGACTTCCTCGTCCTGCCCAGTAAAATTCGTGTTCACTCAACTGCTGAGGAGTTTTTCTTGCAGATTCGCCAAACCCACCCGAAGACATACGATCAGCTTGTCTTGAGCACCGCCAAGTATAAGTCTCATGCGGATCATCATCGCCGTCATGTACAGTTCAAAGTTGGTGACTATGTGTGGGCAGTTCTAACCAAGGCTCGGTACCCTGCCGGTGAGTACAACAAACTGGCCGCCCCGAAGATTGGTCTTGTGAAGATTGTGGAGAGGATCAACCCGAATGTTTATCGGCTGCGCTTTCCTGCCATGTCCGTACGTCTGATGTCTTTAATGTTACGCATCTGATTCCTTATGCAGGTGACTTTTCTGACGAGGACACTGGTTCTGATTCGAGGGCGAATCTTCTCTACCCCGGAGGGGATGATGCAGACAGATTAGCGCTAGAATTTATGAAGACAGGCGATCACCCGAAGAATGCAGTGAATTGACAGTTTCAGAGCTTCTAGTGTCCGATTTTGACCCACAGCACCTTATTTCGAAGGGAACGACGCAACGATTACAAGTCACGAGCTATACTCGTAATATACGTCGTTTTGGGGCATTCATAGTCATTTAATATTTTATTTCGAATTTTAATTACTCTAGTGAATTTTTGGTATTTTCGTATTAGGGTTTTCATTCGAACTCTTATTTAAAGAGACTTTGTTTTCAATGTAAGGGAGTTAAATTTTGATAAAGAAAATTAGGGTTTCCCTTATATTGGCTTATCTTCGTTTACTCTGTATCAGGATGAAAGGAGTCTAAAATGATTGACTATGTAAGTCAATCTATATTCGATGCAGAACACGATACTTGAAATTGTAGAAAGTGGCTTAAAGGTTGTATTCATAACTCAAAAATTGAGACCATACTTACACGCCACATAATATTTTTCTGAATATCCTTCCCTCTTAAGAGCGTGTGATATAATCTGAATATGTTTGCAGTTAACAAGGTTATTAATGGAGCTAGGAGACTAAGATATTCCGTTCTAACTATGAACAATGATAAAAGTCTAAGCCTTGGTAACAATCTGAAATAGAGTCCTAACTGAAAGACTTATACCTACTAAGAAGCATGATGAATCGAATTTATAAGTCCGAATAAATGGTAAAATAATTAACTAAGGTTCGGAGGCAGGAATCCAGCTTAAATTCTCCACATGAGATTTTCTGACACAATCTATCAGGCTTGATTTCACAACTTCCAACAACGAGAAAGAATATGAGGTTATGATTGCATGCCTTTAAGTGGCTAATATCTGTGTAGCAAGGCAGTACGACTACTTACAGACTCATAATTAGTCATTCATCAAGCACTCTATAAGGCCAAAGGTAAAAAATATTCAAAAATTAAGTACCTAAAGGAGCTTCAGTGCCAAAAATCCTTATTCACTGAAGTTACTTTTTAAACAAGCAAAAAGACGGAAAATATAATTGTTGATACCTTTGCCTATTTAGCGTTGACATAATTAGCTCAATTAGCCATCCTACAAGGCAAAGTCTTCCATTATCATACCCATAAAATTTCTATCAGTCTATTACTCAAAATTTATTGTAATCAATTATGAATTTTAATTATAAAATATCATAAAGAAAGTTTCATGGCAAATAACAATGTTAAAGCAAGAAAAAAAAATATTGGCATGATTTGTATGGATATATAAAATAATTTGCTAAAAAGGCCTCACGAAACCACTCCTCTGCTACCTTAACCCTAACAACCCAGTATTCATGGTGGATGAGTTCTATAATGGAGAAAGAAATCTTGAGTATAGATGAAACGTGCTTCACGACATAAAACAAAGGATAAAAGTTTTAGTACCAACCAAAACTTGTATGCCTTCCTACCCGATTTCAACATACGAAGAGGGAAATAATTTGGAAACAAAATACTAGACTCAAAATAATTATAGAAAAAGGGTTAAAGTCCACCTTCGATAAGAGGATTACAAAACTCTAATTTACAACAAATATAACTCAAAGGTTCGTTTTACAAGATTTTAGATGAGACATAAAGTTATATGAAGATCTTTCTTCAAACAAAAGATAAAACATTTTGGAATCTATTCCACAATTAAAAACGACCTACACCAGTGACCTAAACTAAATCCATACAGATACATATTTTTGAATGCTGAAGGCAGTTAGATTCGACACCTTTAGAATATCGAGCATTTAAAGATATATCACTATTCATAAGCTCTAGATCTTTAATTTTATCTTGTATACGTAAAAGATGCATTATATATGGGGTGTACTATTATCTACCTCGGTGTCATGAAAAAGTTTTAAAAGGTAATTATATTTTAATAAACGTTTACCCTTATATTTATATGTGTCTAATTTTATTTCATCACATTATTATTGTACATTTTACGAGGCAACAAGCCACAACGATATATAAAGAATAAGTTAGGATACCTCAGGAAAGTCTATAACACGTACGAAATTCATCTTGATTTCAATAACAACACAAATAGTAAGTATAAAAATAACATTCAACCCTCTGAAAAGCTTCGATTTTTAGTTCAACTACAATAAAAAAATTGAACAAAGTTTTTAACCCCTTGAGGAGTTTCGGCCTTCACCACAAACAAATTCTAAATTTATAAAGCATTAGCTTGAACTTAGTCTTCAACCCTTTGGAAGAGTTTTGACATTCACACGTATTAAAAAAACAAAAAAGTAAGATTGGAGATCATATTTACCACCTAAGTGAGCTTCACAATAATAACAATCTAATTACTTTAGGGATTATATCTACCCATCAATCAAACAAATAAAATATGATAATTATCCTAAAAGGAGTCATGCACCCAATACAAAAAGAAAAAATAAATGAAGTTAGGTTATTTATAAAAACAAATACTAACAATAATAGCAAATCTTTGTCAAGTCTCGACATCTTGGAACTGATAATTTCAGTTGGAAATAACATAGAACCGGAAAATATAGTGATGTTTATACGATAATACAAGAAATAAGAAATATGTGGACAAGTCAACAAAATAGATAACAACGTCTACAATGCAAATGCAAACACATCAATCTATGAACACAATAAGAGCCAACGGAAACGAAGTTGAAGCATACCTCAACACTAAGGTTCAGACATCTATTGGAAAAATTCACAAGAAAAAAATGTTTGGACAACTTTCTTCTGCTAGTTGAACCGACAAATTAGATAACAACTCCAGGGATTTAATATAATGTAAGAATATATTATTTGGATATATCAGTCATATCTACCTCATGCGAACCTTATTTGGCATGCCAACCTTCCCCTGACATCAGCACATTCATAATTTACTTAGATGATTCAAGGAATTAATACATGTATCTCAGAGCCTTCAGCTCTTAAGAAGGCAACATCAATCATTCATTCACGAGTATTAGGGTTGTAAATGGTTTGATTTTGATGGATTTTTTTAAAACAATCAAACCGAGAGTTTTGGGTTAAAATAATAATAATACCTTAATGACAATATTAAAATAAAATAAAAATCATGGTTTTGTTTGTTCGGTTTACGGTGCGGTTTGGTTCAATTTGGATAATTTATACCTATTTTTTTCTTTAGTGGCATTGTAATTTTATATTAAAATCAAATATTCAATTAACTATTTATAATTATTGTCCATATATCTTTCAGATAAAAAATATAAAAATCTAAAATATCTAAACAATATACAAATATCGAACATTCAAAATCAAAATTATTAAAAATATTTATTCTATGAAAAAGAAAATATGCCAAATCAATATTGTGGACTTGTGATGCGGATGTTTTTCGATGATGTAACTTATATTGAGTAAAATATTGTTGTTGCATCTTATGGTGATTAAATTCATAACGATGCAACTTATAATAAGTAAATTGTTGGTGATATAACACACATTATATCGTGGTAATTGATATGGACTAATTGAGTTTTTAAAATAACTGTTTGTGTTGTCGTCTCTTGGTATTTTTATTATATCTATATGCAATTTATTTTTGGTTTAGTTTATATTGTAATATACTTATATTACTTATGTAAAATAGTTTTTTAAATCCGGTTAGGTTTGTTAAAGTTCTCGATTTCTTTAAATAATAAACCATAACCAACCAATTTAGTTTGGGTTTTTTTTCAAACCCATAATCGTCCAATATATTTAGATGATCGCGTCTTTGATATGGTTTGAGCAGTTTGGATTGGTCTGGTCATTTTTTACTGAACCATTTATAGCCTTAACGAGCCCTCGTGTTTGTATTATTTTTTACACTAAATTTCTTAGTATCAGTTACTAATTGACAATAATATGTACATAATTGGATAATTTAGTCACTACTACAATGATAGGATCCTCATTATCCCTTCAACCATATCTGCGACCATCGGCTTCACTAGTGACATAGCTGCAACCACTCGCTCAACTGGCTGGTTTGTCTTCACATCACCACTTGCATTAGTCAAGGTTTACTTTATAATGGAGGATCTCTCCCCAACATCTCAGTTGTGTTTTTTTTATTAACCAACCGTCCCAATAGACGAGAAACATCTGCTTCAACCATCATGATTTCCTTCTTCATATTTTTGTTGAAGTTTATCTTCTTGTTCATCTTATTCAGGCAATGTTTTTCCATTTTAAAAAAAAATTAAAGTTGGTCTACTAGGTAGGGACTCGTCGTCAAACACAACCCATTTGGTAAGGGTATGAGAAACTTCAGTAATCATCAAAATCTCCATTTCTATGAGGCTGAACCCATTTTGTTTAGACAAGTCCATGTTGAATCAAAATAAAGATGCCAGCCGGACGGGCTAGAGGTCAAACATACCATACTTGTGGATGAGATGAGAGGTTTACAAAAACATGAAGTCTGTTGATATCCTATCCAAATTTTTATCACATGTCAAGCCATATACACATTGTGTAACATCAAATACACTATCACATAGGGTTAAAATGCAACATCTATCTAATTTTGTAATGAGAACGTGGACCATGTTATTTTTAATTTTTTTCTTAGTGCTTTTACTTTGAAATGTTCTATATTCGAAAAATATTTTTAGTAACCCTTTTAGCCACCATAGCTTGTATGTACATCTGCATGTCTCCGGTAAATATCAATCAAATATGTGTAGTTATACCCGACGATCACTGTCAACCGTTGTACAGTCTTTAGGTCTAACGTGATTTTCATATATACTTTATTTCTTTTTTAAAAACCTTGTGTGAAAGTTTAACATTCATTATATATAGAAATTATATATCGTATTACAATTATATTTTCCATAAAATCTTATTGCAAAAAATATTGGAAAAAAATATTTTATTTACTTAGAAATGTCGTTAGAGATTATATTAGTGACAAATTGGTGAAAATTATTTTTGTTAATTTGGTGAAATGAGAGAGATAAAAATTTAAAACATATTTGGAAAAATATATTAATTTATTTAATTAAAAAGTTGAGTATTTTTTTTTATGGATTTCATAAAATAAATTTTAATTTTTTATGGTTAAAAAATATTTTGGATACTAATCAATTTTTATTACAAATATCAATGATGAAGATAATATACACACAAAATCAATAAGTTTTACAATATGATATTTAAATTTTGTATTGAGTATATGAGATGTTTTGCTTGATGATAAAGACCTTATTTATAATGTTTGATGAGTCGTACGTAACTCCTTAAACCATCAAACAATAAGATCTCTCGTTTTGAAACTATAAATATAATATTTTTTAATTATTATATCCTTACATGTTAGTAAATATATATATATATATATATATTTAACCTTTCTTTTCTTTGTATATTTTTTAAATTAGTTTTTTATTGAATTAAGATTAGTTTATATATTTGATATTTATTAATATTTAATTATTTTTTAGATATACATAACTTTGGTGGAATTTAGTATCTATTTTTATATTTTAAAAAAAATATTCGATTTTTTTCCAAATAATTAAAAAACATTTGAATAATTCTTTTTATAAAATATTGAAATTTTGACATTACTGTTTTAGTTGTAAAATTCAAAATACACTAAATAAAAAGATAAACCACTAAATATAATGATCAAATTTTATGATTTAAAGTTTTTAAAATTAATAAAATATTTTTGTTAAATTAAAACAAAAATATGTGTTATTATTTATTATTAATATGTTGTTAATATACATTTGAAAGAATATAAAAGTTTCAAAACAAATCCAAAAATTTACGTAACTTTGATTGTTATAATATTTTTAGGTGATTTTTTTATATAGTTACTTTTAAAATCAGTATGTAAACTATCAGTTTTAGCAAGCAGTTTATGACGATTTTACAAACGAAGGAGAATATATCGAACAAAAAGAGAATATTTAATAGAGAAGAATAATATTTTCAAACCTTTTATGTCGGTGTTGGAAAATGATGAAACTATTTGGCATGTTTAATAAACTAAGGATTTTCAATGGGAAAGTACGAGGACTCAAAATTTGGATGTATCAATGATGAAAATAATATTCTCAATGTTGTTTCTTACAATACATATAATGTTGTTGAAATTTGTGAAATATTGGTATAAAAAGAGTTAGTTAGCGATGTGATAGCATTCTGTTGTTGAGGTTAGTGAGATATTTGTAGCAAAATGAAATACCTTGTGATATTATTATTATTATCGAACCATTATTGTGATGATTCATTTGTTATAAAAAGTAATTTTATAACTCACAAAGAGGATAAACATTCAAAACCTTTTTATATAAATGGTTCATTATCTTATTTACGTACTTACAAATAGTGTGCTTTAAAGTGGTGTCCTTCAAGTGATATGGAATTTGATAAATTTAGTTTGAATTAGAGTTAATATTTTACGGTTGATGAAAATATATCTCCAAATAATGGTTCGATACAAACTCATATAAGTTTTTTAAAGGATGGAAGTTCATCCTAAAGTATTTTTTTTAGGTTTCAGGAAATATGGCTATGAAATCTAAAAATAAATATTTATTATCTATGTGTTTTTTACTTTATCAACTTGTATTATTTGTGCGCTATATTTAGTTTCATTTTGCATTAGGTTAAACGAAAAAATTAAAAAGACCATGTTTGATTTATTTTTACTAATCCTATAAGATTATAAGTTTTAATTAGATTTATTTTTCCATCTTATTAACATTGTTACAAAGTTTCAAAGTTAGTTCTTTCATTTATGTAAATATGGTGTTTATGTTTAAACAATAAGATTACTTACTTTAACTGAAAATTGTTAGTCTATTTCTTTTATCTGTATTGTTTATTCTTATTTATAAAATTTGAGACATTACGTCTATATAATATATATTAGTAAAGGATAAATTCTTATTAATTGGTCAAGAAAACAAACAAATATATCCAGAGAGAGTGTTTCAAGGGTTTTAACTACATGGGTTTTAACCAAAAGTCTTGCTTTTACAAAATTTAAGCATAAATGACTATTAATGCTTAAATGAATTTGTTTAAAGAGTTAAAAAGCTATGCCTTTGGTAATTTTAATGAAAAAATATGATATTTATGTTTAAACTGAGAAAAGATCGAAGTCCTTAGCCAGTATTCACTTGGGATTCGATTTGGAGATGAAAACTGAAGAAATTTTAAAGTAGATTTGATGCATGGGATTAGGAAATTTTATTTCCAAGGGATTAAAGATTGTTTCATGACAAAGATAATCCCTAGAAGAAATCAGCAATTGATAATGTAAAGGTATATCTAATGAACCTCCTCAAAACAATTAAAGTAAAAAATTTCTTCATGTTTTGATAGATTTTAATAATTAGATAAATGGACTATATATATGTATATATATAAAATCTTCGAGTTTTGATAGATTTTGATATAGCATTTGACATCTTTTGCATAGGCCAAACTTAGTAGAACAAAATATCCAAAGATAAAGCATTATGATTTCAAACTTGCTTCAGCTATAAAAGTATATTCCTAATTTATATAAATGGAGTGATATATCATTTTCCCAACGGTTTGACGATGTTGAAGATCTTTGGCAGAACCAAACCTACCTTTGGTTCTACAAATGTTGCTCAAAAGATGAAAGTTGATTTTATGACCAATAGTTCACATGTAAATCTAGCCGAAAAGACATTGACAATAAATATTTTGGTGAATAAACTAACAAATAGAGGTGGAGTTAATGGAGAAATTGCTTGCATTAAAAAGAAAACATATAGTTCACCTTCGGTTGTATAAACCTAAGTCTTCCGTCTTTTTTCCTTTTTATTGATGTGAAGTTTTATGCACATTAGGCTTAGAAGCCTAACGCTGATGCATTATAAGATTCTAAGTCATTATAGCAAATCTATACGTTCAATAATTTTTATATTAATTCGTCATACGCTCATATGTTTTAAGAGTGCATGACTTTTTTCTCCAACAAATTATAATAGTGATACATTTGAAATATTTCGGTACCCCTTTATAATACCGCGATATTTAATTTTTCATGCTATGACATCAAACCACGAGTCTCAGCACTCTAAAGTTCAAGATTCATTAATAATAATGTAACGACATTCATTTATATATGGATAAGTCTGAGTTCTTTTAGCATCCTCTCTTCATGTTACAATATTTACTTTTGGGGAATAAATTGTTTCTCCATGGCTAAGTCTGAGATATTTCAACACCCTATCACCATGCTATGATATTTAGTTTTTCAGGGATAAACACGTTTCCCTAGGATAAGAATGATATCTCTTAGTACCATCTCGCCATGCTATGAAATTCAAACAACATAGAAGCTCTGATAAGTCTGAAGTATTAAAATGTCTTCAACACCTCGAATGATATAACATTCAATCATCAAAAAAGTTAAGATAATTCTGAATTCTTAAAATATCTTCAACACCTCAAATGCTACGACATTCAATTAAAAAATAAGTTACAATGAATATGAAGTCTTAAAATCTCTTCAGCACCTCTAAAGTTATGTGTCATTTATTTTCTTCGCGGATAAGTCATTTTCCTAAGATTAAGTCTGAGATCCTTCAGCACCCGATATATAGGATATGACTGGAATACAAATGTAGTCTCCAACAATTAAATACTATAACATGACTGAATACTATCGCATTGCACGATGCATCGTAATAAAAAAAAGGGTAAGACTACACTATCCACAAACTTATGCGTCAATTGGCTTGAATAACGAGTATTAAAGAGAAAATTCATGAATCCCCTCCTGAATACCAAAGGGGATAGCGTGTCCATTCTCATTTAAAACAAAAATACAAGTTGGATACTCTAAATACAACCTAACAGACCCGCATGGGTCTTTACCTTTAAATTTGATCGCTTTACTGGACCAACAGAACCCCCTCGCGATAGAAAAAAAAACATTCCCTATATATTCAACAAAATAAATTTCACAAAGGGAAGACATTTGGATTTTATAAACATATAACAAAACAAGTACAATCACTAAAGTAAAGCAAGCATCCATCAAGGCAACACAAAAGAAAAATAAAATTTCCCAAAGTATGAAGTTAGTTTCAAATATTATAAAAAATCTATGATAAAATTTCCCACGTCGGGGACTTCATATAGAACAAAACCAAAGAAACAGTAGTAGAGGAGAGCATCATTTTTCTCGGCAACACTACATTTGCCACCTTTACCTTCATCTTTTCGCACATCAAACGAATTTCTTGGCCTTCAACGATAGCAAGGACTTAGGCATTTACATCAAACATCTTCCTCTCAATGCATTATGAGCTTTCTCAAACATAATAGCTTAAAATTTGGAGGAAATCTCCCTATTTTTCTAATTTTTATTGTTACGATATTGAATGCACATTAGGCTTACAAGCTAAATATTGATGTGAAATAGACTTACGAGCCGAGAAGAAATATCAACAAAGCTTACAAGCTTACTTCCGAGCCAAAGTGATTAAAAATATACATTCAGACTTTATTTAAATTAATTTGTATAATACGTATTGTGTATCGAAACAGACCATATTTTGTTTTCACTTTTGAAAATAAATAAGCATATATATCTTAATGTTTTAAGAGTAGCGATATTCATTTTCCAACAATGCACAATAGTGATAAGTTAGAGATGAAAATATAGTCTCAAACAAATTTCATGCTACAGTATTATTATTATTATATCCATGGATAAACTGAGATCTCAACACTCACTATCGGTGGGGACACTTAATTCTCCTGGGTTAAGACTAAGATCTCTCAGTACCCTCTTATATTGTTGTAATATTTATTTCTTCATACTACAACATTTTATGATGAGTATTGTCACTCTAAAGTTAAAGCTTCATCAACAACTATTAACATCTTAATCTCTTAAAACGTTAAGGGTGTTGAAGCAAAAATATTGGAAGCAATAAACTAATAATATCGGGGTTGATAGCTCGACTATAGAATTCATAAAAGAGGTATATCCTTCATCTTTATTTGATTTTATAGATTTTTTTACTTTGCCGAATCACGAGCCTAAAACCACATATGATAATTATTTTTCTTTAATCATTCATTCATAATTCAATAAGGACTAAATGGGCTACTCACCACGTCAAAGACCGAGGATTACAAAAATTCAAAAAAATGATAATATATTTATTGCATGCTTTGAAACGACTATGGGGGATACTATACATATCCGCAACCAACATGATTTTTTTCCCGTAGCAAGTTTTGAAGCACAAACAACAAACAAAATTTGAGGCAACGTCCAAAACTTTATCCACATGCTACTTGTTTTGGTACTTTCTTTCCTTGACAAAATAAATCGTTTTCCCTCAAGGGAGGTTTTCAGTCGGTGAAGGGTGTAAATGTAGGCCGAAACAAATTCGACACCAGTTAATCTCTAAAGTTAGTTCGGATAGATTATGAAACCAATCTATCAAGGTATATAAATAATCTTAGAAGTCCGGTAAAAAAAACTACAATATTACTTAGTATTACTCAGGATTGGATATTCTACATCAACAAAGAAAAATATTAAATACACTGAATAAGCTTCAGCAATCACTAATAAAACAAACCAAACCGTTCAAAAATGAACTTCATTGAAAATAGTATTTCCTCGATTCTATTAGGAATACTATAAGATTACTAATATTTCACCTACATAAGCGAAATCTTGCATCAACAACAAACATAGCAGCCGAACCTACGTGACCAAAACCTTAAATATCACCTAGTCAAAGACTTATTTCCAAATCTATTTTTGACTCAATTGCTTATCACCCTTTTACTATTTTAGTTTTATGGATATTATATAAGTAAATAAATATAATATAGTCAACATAATTAACTATACTTTCTTTTATATTAAAAAATAATATATTAAATAAAATAATAAACAAACGACCTTCACATAAACCAATGTATTATTCTTCGTACATATATTTTTTTTGTCTCCATAACTTTAAATTTATCGTACTTGTCATATTTGACATCTATAGCTCACCGTTATTTGTTTCAGTTTCAATTTTGTTGAGCGGCTAAAATACATTTAACATAGTTATTTAATTTATTTGAGCGGCTAAAATACGTTTCAGTTTTGCCTTTTCTTAATTTTTATTATTACTATTACACACATCTTAACCCAACCTTGGGTTTATTGATTTGAATTTATTGCTTATTTATTATAAATGCATTGGATACTTCAGACCTCTCTCTAGAGAAACCAACTCTTTGTTGGTTGTTGGACTCACTAATGGAATCTTTTCATATTTTTATCAACACGTATCGGCCATGCACTCACGTTATAAGAAAAACCTTTAAATCATATGGTCCCGATATCTTATCAGAAAAAAGTCCAATTTACGAAACTGCAAACCTAAGGGTATTTTGACTTGAATTGAAAATGATAATTAAACACTTTTGTCTTGACCTAGAAAATGTAAGTTTAGGTTTTGATTCCATTTCACTCCGGTAGTCTAGAGAAAAGGTGAGGACGCACCATTAAAGAATTTTTATCATACACTTTTTAACGTTGGATGTTGTTTTTATTTGTTATAGATTCAAATACCAAATTTTGTTGTACGCTTTGTCCAAACTTGGCCTAATCCATTCCTTTTTTATTTTCAATAGACAATTGGATTTTTAAATATTTTGATGTATTTTCGTTCAATGTCGAACTCAAAGTTGCTTAAAAAAAATTTATTTTAAATGTTTTACAATTAATTCATCTTTTTCACTTTTTTAGTGCATCCCTAATTTATTTTGAGATCGATATTATTATTCTGAATTGTGTTTTTTATTTTATTTTTAAATGTATATTATAAACAAATTTTAAAATAAATAAATTAATAGTAGTAGATTTTTTTCATATACAACTTAGTGATTTTATTTTAAAAATAAATCAATAATACGGTTGAATATAAATATTATTATTATATATATTATATGAATATATATATAATATTATTTGTTTCGACAAATATTTTAAAATTTGAATACGAATAACTCAGTTGTCAGCAAGGATTTCAATACTCCAGAGTGCAGACAAATAACTAGCAAGCTTTAGTGGGGATCCAACATAGATATGAGCACAATTCGCACCACCACTAGATATACAAGACACTCAGTACTATATTACTTCACCCCTGCACCAATCTCAATATAATTATGCACCAGTGTACCTAGACATGAACCAACGATACATATATTCCATAGTCATCATAAAACAAAGCGAAAAAATATGTCAGTCCAATTTTTCAAGATTAGGCCAAACCTCCCAAGAGACAACCCTCCAACTCAGCTGGACTCATATCATAAATACCTTAAAGGGTATCTAACGGTGTGTCCATATAGTGGTGCAACACCTTTAGTCAAGAAATGACAAGGGCCAGAGCATCAAAAAGCTTACACATTCCTCCAATAAAAAAAAGATTTGGTGTTATCTTTTAAAACGATAAAGATTTGGAGGACGAGGAATCTCATTTGCCTCCCCACATCCTATATGGATATCTACAAAAAAACTTCCTTATCTACAAGATGAGAAGACACGGTAGAAATTTATAATACCACGTAATATTTCAAAAGAGAGATGACGTAATAAGGAGCTGACGACAAGATGAAGTGTAGGCCAATTTCAATAATATTTTAAGGCAACATACTCCTCCTATGATGCATAGACATTTTTAACATGTTGAGAAAGGATTTCAAAACCCGATTTAGTGTTTATAAGATGACCAAGTAAGTTCGAGATTATATCATCCACTACAATAAGAGACCAAATATAACCTTAAGAGAATACACCAAAAGGTTCGTGGATACAAAAAGTGAGCTATATTAGTGTCATAATTTAGTGGAGAGTGTGGTATACATACAACTAATATTTGTCCATACCTTTATTAGATGACATTAAGAAGAGTAATGGAGTCAACTTTAGAGATCGTCACAAGAAAGTTGACATAACATCAAAGTCGAGTAGATCTTAAGAGTATAAATTTATGGAGACGCAAAAACTTCAACTAAATATCCTTTATTTCATCTTGTGATGTAAACCAATCAATGGCTCGTTATGGCTCAGGTGAACTCCAAATCATATCCAGAGGCCTCCAAAAAATAATCACAATGACAAAAAGATTCTTAGAAGAAACTACAACATTAATATTAATGTCCGACGATAACGTTTGGCTAGGGCTCACTAAGCTCGTCGAGAACCCAAAAGTTGTATATGAACACAATGGAGATATACTCACATACCAAAGTCCAAGAAGTTAAAATCCATTAAGGAGCACAAAGACAAATCCAAAACATAATGGATGAAGGAAAGCTCTCAGAGCTTGTTACGAGAAGGAATAGACATGAATCATGGCATGAATCGGCTGAACAAGATTCTTCTCTAAAGCATGGTAAATAAGCTTCAGTTATTTCAGACGTATCAAGAGCTTTGGATAATAATGCAATATTTAGCAGTATCTTGACATGGATACCAAAAGACAAAACGTTGGTATCATCACCGACAGAGATCTTTTCTTTTACATTATTTAAATTCAAGAAAATTATATATAAATGATCTAAAACTCCATTAACAAGGCCATACATTTCCACACATGTACCATAATCTTTTTTCTAATGTTAGGATTCATCAACGATGATTTGCAATGAGTACTGGTACCCCATAATGACAACGTTCCAATCACTGTAAATTTATAGAATTTACATTCAAACATATCATAATCAACATCAGAAGCTCCACCAAAATCCTCTACATGAATATTTATGATAAACTTAGGGGTGCTCCA
Source organism: Limnanthes douglasii subsp. nivea (assembly GCA_036936605.1). Lineage (NCBI taxonomy): Eukaryota > Viridiplantae > Streptophyta > Magnoliopsida > Brassicales > Limnanthaceae > Limnanthes > Limnanthes douglasii. The sequence continues at coordinate 191,844,073 of JAUPFV010000002.1, read as the reverse complement.
GTCTTGATTCATTCTCAACGAAGACTGGTTTCACTGGTGTGGATGCCAATCTGATGAGAGAACTTACTTTGACGTATTTCTTGGAAGATAAACATTTCAAAAGACGGTTTGATGCTTGTTCATAATAGTAGAAGCTCCATCCTCATACAACTTAATTTTAGGCTGATCATGGTAGATAAAATACATAATGTAGTATTTACAGTTAACCAACGCATTCAGTAACCTTTAACAATAAAATGGAAGTAATTAGAGAGAAGTAAAGTATTCCGAAGAATATTATACAACTGTATTCACCCTGAAAATAACAACTAGCAGAGGAAGCGGCTATTTCGGGGGATGTGGATAATCCAAAAGACCCTCTCTCTTATAGAAAAAAAGAAAGTTGAATGCATTCGAGAGGGATGAAATAAAATGTTATAGCTTGGCCAAAACTTGTCCACCAAACTAAGGTACAAACTACTTTACTCTTTATAGAGTAATTTAGACAAGTCTGTCTGAAATGTGTATGGTGTCACTAGACTTCTCGTTGTGGTCATATACCATAAATTATTCATCATCAATAATTTACGGTTAATCAAATAAAGGTGATGGTCTTACTTTGAACAAAAGACGAAAACCATTATTGAAGAGATGGAGTAACTAAATATTATATGTTATATTCTTAATTGTCATTATCCAGTCTAAACAACCAACATGATACTAGTAAGAAAAAATATTGATAAATGACCAATGCGCGTCATCTTCACAGACTTAGATAATGCTTACTTGAAGAACCCTTTCCCTATGTTGAGAATCTATCATCTCGTTGATGGAACTTCTGTGAATATAATGTTATCGTCCATGGATGCATATTCTGAATATAATCACATACATGTATGCCTGGATAATCAAGAGTACACAACTATTATCATGGAAAAATGGTTATATTGCTACAAGGTGATTTCCTTTGGGCTTAAGAACTTTATATCTACGTATTAGTTTTATATTAATAAGGCATTCTCTACAAATATTGCCCAAAATTTCCAAGAATGTATTAAAGATATGCTTATCACTAGTATTAAAAAAAGATCATTTGGCTCACTTGTATGAAACCCGCGGTAACTTCAAATGAGCCAATCTCGAAATCGATCTAGAAAATTATACTTTTGACTTTTGGTTAGGCAAGTTCATTGGGTTCATGGTCAGGAAAATGACCAAGTAAGTTGAAGTTAATCTTAATCAATTCTCAATCATAGTCTTAATTGAACCCCCACACAACATAAAATAAGTATAATTACTTGTAAGGAGATTTATGATGTTAAATCGATTCATCTTCAAATCTTCAGACAAATACCTACACTTTTTCCAAGTCTTGCAAGGATCTGAAAATTTCCACCATACATTGGCTCTAAAGAAGTGTTTTGTAATATCAAGAAGTTACTACTGTGCCAAAAGTACTAACCAACTCGAAGCTGGGAGAATAATTATATTTACTATTTTGTAATCTTGGGCTACGTTGTAAACATTGTTTTGGTCCGAAAGAAAGGAATATAGTTCAAGATGATTGACTATGTAAGTAAATATTTATTTACTGTACAAACATAGTCGTCCTAAAATTTATAGTTACAACTCATAAGATGAGACCTTACTTACACATCACATAATAATTTTCTAAATATCCATACTCTTAGAAGCTTATGACATAATCTGAACGTGTTTGCAAATTAACAATGTTATTCGTGGAGCTAGGCGACTAAGATATTTAGTTCGACCTATGAACGATGATAAAAGCTGAAGCCTTCGCAGACTTCTGAAACAGAGTTCTATCTGAAGAACCTATACCTACCAAAGAGCATGCTTTGAATATTAACTAGTCCCTGGACTATAAAATTTGTTGAAAAATAGTCCATAGACTTTCAAAAGTCCGTTGGTAGTCCATGGACTATCTAGTTTGGTGACATATAATCCCTGGTCTTTCAAAAGTCGGGTGGTAGTCCCTGGACTATCCATTTTGGATAAAGTTGGTCTTTTGTGCATGTTTATTAAGGGGACTAAGTTTATCAAAAATAAAATTCAAACGACTAACTTTATCGAAAATGAATAGTTAAGAGATTATTTGTCATAAAAATTGATAGTCAACACACGCAGGGGGGGTTATTTTTTTTATCCAAATTGGATAGTCCAGAGATTACCAGTGGACTTTTGATAGCCCAGGGATTAGTTACTGTTCAAAGTCCATAGAGCATGATGAATCAACTTGGTAAGCCCGAAACGATGGTGGAAGAAATAACCAAGGATTGACACCATGAATCCAACTTATATTCTTCACATGAGATTTTCTGACACAATCGATCAAGAAGATATTTGTTATATATATATATATATATATATATATATATATATATATATATATATTATTTTTTATCGTTTTTTTAAATAGTCTTTTTATTGAATTAAGATAAGTTTATATATTTAGTTATATATATATATATATATATGCACATATGTTAAAACATAACTTCATTCGAATTTAGTATTATTTTCAAAGGTTTTTAAATAAAAGCATTCAGATTTGTTCCAAATAATTAAAAAATCAATTGCATACTTCTTTTACAATAAGTTTTAATTTTTGGCATTTTTAGTAAAATTAAAAATACATCAAATAAAAAAATAGACCATTAAATAATGATTGAATTTAATAATTTAAAATTTAATAAAAAAATTTGTTAATATTTTTTACTTTATTAATAATAGGTTGTTGATATACATTTGTAAGAGGATAAAAGTTTCAAAACAAATCCAACAAATTTTGTAAATTTAATTTTTACAATGGTTTTGAGTTTGTATGTGATTGTTTATAGTTGATTCTAAATTTAATACAAAAACTATCAGTTTTGACAATCGACAACCAGTTTTGACAATCGACGACCAATTTTGACGATGTTGCAAAAGAAGGAGAATCTATCGAAGAATATTTAGCAAAGAATGATAATATTTGTAAACCTTACTTGTCGGTGTTGAAAAATAATAAGATTATATTGAATATTCAAAGAATAAAGAGTTTTCAATGGCAAGGAATACTCAAAATTTGGATGTAATAATTCCTTTCGATTTTGATGCTCTCAATATTACTTATTAGAAAAATAAATAATAGTGTTAAAATTTGCAAAGTATTAGTACAAAAAGAGTTAGTTAGTGATGTAGTAGTCTCTGTTATTGAGATTAGTGAGATATTTGTAAAACAAAGATACATTGTGAGATTATATTTTCTATTGAAAACCCCAAACTACTTCTCACCCTCCATTCAAGCGATATGGAATTTGATGAATTTGGTTGGAATTAATATTTTAAAATTGATGAAAACCTATCTTCAAATAATATTTCGATACAAACCCATATAAACGTTTGAGAGGAAGACTACCGTGTTGAGTTTTACGTGGATTTTAGAAAATATGGGCTATAAAACCTATGATGAAGATTTTATTATCTAGATGTTCTTTATTTTATCAACTTGCATGATTTGGGCGCTATATGTAGTTTCATTTTGTATGAGGTAAAATTAGATTAACATCAAGATAACTGAATGTGGAGAACATGAACCTATCTTATGGTGGTAGGTTGATCATTATTAACTCGGTATTGATGGTTATTCCTACGGATTGGATTCAAAACTGTTCTTTTCCTACTTGTATCATTACTATGCTAGAAAGAAGTTTCAATATCTTTCTGTGGGGACCAACCATTGAAGGAAAAAAAATTCATTGGTCTATTTGGAAGTCTATATGTAAGCCTTTTAGTTGAGAAGGGCTCAATATAAGAAAATTATGTGATATTCACTATACTTTTCTTACAAAATGTGGTATAATTTCAGAAATAACAAAATTATTTGGGCTAACCTAATGCATATTATATATTGCAAGAAATTACATCCACTCCAGGTATCCTACAATAAGAGAGTCTCTCACACATGGAAAATATTTTCCAAAATTAAGAATTGTGTTGAATCTAACATAAGGTGGAAGTTGGCAGATGGAAAATTAGATTTTTGGCTTGATAATTGGTATAACACTCCCTTTTTATCAAGCTGGATGAAAATATGGACAAAACTTGGTTCAGGCATGAAAATGTGAAGACATTCTGGACTGATAACCCATGGAACAACAGAAGACTAAGAGGATTCCAGTCTCAAACTAGCATTGACCTTATTCACTCCACTACAATCAATCAAAACTCAGAGGACATTACAATCTGGAAGTTTTCAAACGACTTAAAGTTCAAAAACAAGGAAACATGTAATCAGATAAGACATCATCACAATACGTCTAACCTTTTTAGAAAACTTTGGAATTCCATTACTCCTAGAAAATTTTCATTCTTATTATGGAAATTCTTTTTTAATTACATTCATATTGATTCAATCATGCATAAAAGACACTTAGTAACAGTCTCTAAATGTCAATTATTTGATTCAATTGAATCTCGTAATCATTTATTCATATCTTGTAAATTTTCTTGGCATATATGGAGTTACTTTGATGATCAATTCAAAATTAACATCAGCAACTTCATGAATATAGCTCATATGACTAGGTTTTGGTTATGGTCAACTTATAAAGAGGTTCATGTAAGAACTATCATTCCTCTAATAATTTTTTAGGTTATCAGGAATGCCATAAATAACTCTAAGTTTAAAGGTAGTGTATTCAACGCTAGGCATGCTATCAATTACATCAAATATACTATATTAGCCTTGACATTTCTAACACTCTCATGGCTAAGTATTGGAGTAATGATGGTTATGCAGTAAATAAAATAGGATGTTACAATTACATTACCTCCAAAAGGAATCCTTCCTGCGTAAAATGGAATCTTCTTGCTCATTGTAGGATGAAACTCAACACTCATGCATCTTGCATTCTTAATGGTAACTCGAGTGGTGGTATCCTAATTAGGGACAGCTCCGGGACATTTTCTTGGGGTCCAGCAACCTCTATGGCAAGTTAACTCCTGAATGGTTGAATCTCGAGCACTCCTTCATGACTTTCTCATCTGCAAGAAGAAACGCTGGTTAAATATGGATGTGGAAATTGATTCTCAAATTTTAGTAAATCTTTTATCTCATGACAACTATTTGTGGCAGATCAAATCAATTTTAAGCTACCACATAAACCTTATTTCACCAACTATGGTGATATCTCACATTGTCAGGGACCAAAATAAACGAGCCGATTATATTGCCAAATGGACCCTAAGTAAAATGTAAAAATATTTTGACAAATTTCAAGCTCCTCCCTATTTGAATTCCATCAGTCTTCTTCTGGAACGCATGGAATTAGGTTACGCCTGTAATAATGATTAAATATGTTTTGTATCTTCATTTTTTATTCTAAGTTCTTAGCTATTCTTTCTACTAAATTAAATAGAAATTAAATAGCCATGTGCTTAGCTATCAACATTTTGGCTTCCTTGGTGATAAGTTACATAGATTTTGATAGCTTGAGTAATCTTATTTAAATCTCGATGTTATTGCTTCTTGATAATCATCTCTTTAAATCTCCTTACTCTTTCTATGAATCTATTTTTGCAATAACTTCAAGTAGCAAGCTATAGCTTGAAAATTGTTTCACTAATTTTAACATTACAAGTAGCATGAAGGCATAAAGAGAAGAAAGCATTTGTTGAAATTGATTCAAGCTTCTTGTATATAGATTTTTAGCAAAGATAATGCTTTGCCTTTCATCGATGAGTGGTGGAATCAATTTTTTCTCTCATTCTCTTGAGCTCTGATTCATTTAGAAGCTCTTCATCGTTATTTGATGCAACTGATTCATCGCAAAGAAGAAGTCCTCTTGCCCTAAGATTTTCAAGTGATGAGACTCCTGTTTTTAATTCGACTGGATTTCAATAGCTGAAGTCACAAGGCCGAAGGGAATCAATTTTAAGTTTGGCGCCCGATAGAAATGAATCGCCAAGTCCATTAAAAAATAAAGTGGAAATGGAATTTAAAGTGTAAAATGAATTTTTAGTAGAAAATTAAGTGTTAAGTGAAGTGGAAAATAAATTGGAAAATAGAACGCCAAGTGAAGTGAATAGAACATAACGGTCCTTTCAAAATAAATTATTTTAGTTGAAAGTTAACTTTTTGCAATAACATTAATTAATTATTGTATATCAATTTTACACGTTTTGGATTGTGATTTTTTTGTCAATAAAGTTTATTATTTTTTCAAAAAAAAAGTAAAAAATAAAAAAAGTATCATGTTTAATTTTATTTTTAATAATCCTATAAGCTAAACTTTTATATAGATTCTTTTTTTACTATCTTATTACTTTTGTTATGGAGTTTCAAAGTAAAGTTTTCATTTGTATCAATATGAGTTTATATTTGTACAATAGATTATTTATTTTAATTGAAAAGTTTTCTCTATTTTTTCATTTAATTTATTTTTATTTATAATTATATATGTATATATAATATCAAAACAATGATTACGGTGAAATTTAAAATTACTTACTTGTATTTTTTTTAATTTCATATCATTAATATTATTTTCATTTTTATTATTATTATTATCATCATTTATTTTTTTATGAAACGTTAGGTTTTAATAAAACTTTTAAAAGTAACACAAGGTTGAGAAGCCTTGATTAGGCAAGACAAATTTGCCTTTTCCTTTTAAAAGCACAAACATATATTATTCTTAACTATTAATTGTATTTAAACTTTCAAAACTTCATATTTTTCAAATCATAATTTTAAAAAAAAATTAAACACAAGTATATTTATATTTTTTTAAGACGAACAAAATAAATTTAAACACACGTATGTTTGGAAAATTTTGTTTTGAATGTAAAATTTGCAATCATATTTTTCTTAATTTAGTAACTAAACAATAGTTGTTTTTCTGCAACCCAATTACATGTAATCCCGCAAACAAAGATAAAAAAGTATTCACTATAAAATGTATATATTTTCGCAACTAGAAAAAAGTTTGTTGTTATACACATGATTAACATTTATTTTTTACAAAACAAGTTTGTAATTTATTTTTTCACACCATCACACTTATTTAGCAATCAAAAACTTATTTTCACAACTATTTTATTCTTATTTTCGCAACACGTTTGTATCTAATTTTGTAACTCCAATTTGTTATACAAAAAAATGCATATATTTTCGCAACTACAAAAAATAATTTTGTTTTTTGTTTTTTCACACTATCATACTTATTTAGCCACCAAAGTCATATTTTCAAAATTATTTTATTATTATTTTCACAACAAACTTACCCGTATTTCCGCACCTAAACAACCGTTGCATTTATGCAACCAAATTATACGTAATTTCGCAACTAAACAATAGTTTTTTTCTGGCAACCTAGTTACATGTAATTTCCATAACTAAACAACAATTATTTTTCACAACCAAATTAAGCGTGGTTTTACAAGTAAAAAAATTGAAAAATAAAAAGTATCTCTTACATATTTAATTTTTGTTCGACTTAAAAAAACCAATGATATTTTTAAATATTTTTTAAACTCTAGATTTTTCATTTATAGATTCGTTAAAGATCGGTGCAAAAAAGTTTAATGAAAAATAAAAATAAAAGTTTGTAAAATCTTTCTTTTTTTCGAAACTGAGATATATTTTGATATTTTTTTTAACTTTATTTTAAAAATATAAAATAGAAAAACGGAAAAAATATTTTAGATTATCCGTAGTTATTTTAAAAATATATAGGAACTTAATTGTTATAAATAAATTTATATCGATCGGATTACTGATGTTGGTCTGTCATAAAAAAAACTAATTATTCAGTGATCATAAGTTAACAAACTCAGTGAAGAATATACGGATATTTATGTAGTGAAGAATTTACTAATATTATGTATCAATACATAAACAGCCATGAATTCAAACCAAGCAAACAAGGAGTATTGTCCCAAACAACTTATAGTTGAAAATAGCTGTGAAAACCAAAGTCCAATTTAATGAGCTGTCAATCCTAAACACCTCGAAACGTCCGCAGTAGTATTTGATTCCAAAACATATACTACACCTCAAAAAACGTTCACGTAAGCATTGTCTTGTCACTTTACATTTATATATCAATTCAAACTAGTTATTTAGATAATTAATTATAAAATATAATAAACTGGTCCAACAGTTCTTCACCCCCTCCTTATATGTTCATATATATATATATATATGGGAATGCCTTCATAAAATTTCATGTGCTACTCTCTTACAAATCTCATTATTTCCCTTCTTAAACTTTGCATCTAGTTTTCTCTCCCAATGCTTGGAGTTTATACATCAGAAACTATAGGAAATCTTTCAAAGTTGATAAATTCGGTATAAAGTTCTTTTTTTCTACTGTACTTTTATTCTTATTTTATCTTTTGCAAATCTTTTTTGATGGGGGCCTCGGAAAGATTTCCAAAATGAAAAGTTATTACTCAACAACGATAATGAGATTCTCCGGTTTCAACTAGAGCTAGTGGCAGTTCATTTCAGAAACCTAAAAGAGAGTTGTAGAATCTAAAAAAACTAATTATGGTTTCTGTTTGGATTCGAATATCGGGGATGATTCTCTTTCTGATCCCCAAAAGGAGTGGGAAATTCAGACAGTGAGAAGGGAAAGAACCAAAAGGAAACTAGTGCAGAAGAAAGGAGTGAGAGTGACAAACGGCAGCGTTTAGTGAGACTAATGCGAACCCTAGATTGGCTTCCTCTCTCAAGGTACATCTATGGTTTGCTTTAAAATTTCTTCATAATTATTTTTATGCTTCCATCTTCTAACTCTTACAATATTTGTAACTCTCTTGCTCTTTTTTGAGGTTCCGGAAGAATCACTACCCCCCAATTGTGATACTTCTAAGGCAAGTGCATGATTCATATTTTTGTTTGACTGTGTTTGCAGTGAATGTATTTTGCTAGGTTTTGGTCAAAGGACTGGTGCCGACCCAAGCAATCAGAAAACACAATATAAATTCACAAATCTTGCCCCGACAACAGGAAGCTTATGGAGCCAAATAACTTCAAGAGGAGCAGCCTCGGGGTTTATATATTTATATTTTCCACTCCTTCCAAAAACCCATTACTCCAGTTTGAAGCGATACTCTCTCCATTCCGGTCTACACCTAAACCGAAACATCCGATATGCCACCGACTTTCCTTTATTTCTTTTGCGTCTGTTTTCTCTTGGCCTCTTCTCTCCCCATTGTTTGAATTTGCCTCTCCTTTTGAGGATCGGTACAAGAATCATCACTGATATTCAAATTTAAACCGAAACCAGAATTAATTTGTTTGATTCCACAACTCTTTGTTTCAAATCAGCCTTGTTGTTGTTCTTGAATGGTGTGGATTTTTTATGTTTTTGAAAAAAATGTGCCAGCACCTCTATTTGATGGGCGGAGCTCTAGTTGAGTCACATTGTCCTTGTTCAGTAATAACTTTGTGTTTGTAAAATCTTTGTTTGCCCCCGAATGTAATGAGAAAGTAGAAATTTACATTAGAATCATGCTTTGAAAGATATTGTATAGTTTCACAAGTTTTCTTTATTGTGTTTTTTGAATGGCCATGTAAGGTTTTATTATTATATTATTATTATTATTACTCTAATTTGTAAACTCTAGACACTTCTAAAGTTTTATTACGTTTTTAATAGCTTCAATCCACCTCCAATCCCACTTCAAGGTAAATATTCATCACCAAAGAGATGACAATCCCACAAAAAGACCACCAAATTAAAATTCAAGATTTGTGAACAACACAAATCAACAAACCCTAACTTCAATCGCAAAAGAGAAGGCATAAATTGACCAAAATTTCAACGATACCGGTGAAGCAAACAAAAATGTGAAGATGGGAGAAACCACTAGTTAACAATCCGATTTACGAAATTTTTTCTCCAAATCGACAACAAAAGTCTACGGAACAAGCTACCAACCCAACAAGATTGTACAAAGATGTAACAGGATAACCAAGGAAGAAGTTCACACATAAAAAGAACTATTATGAAAAAAAAGGTCATAAAGCGATTTATTTCCAAGAAAGAGATAATAAAAAAGAACATCTATATTACGAAATTGTAGTTTTACAAAATTTGAGGACTAGTACTTAATTTTAACAAAACTACAGAATTTTAATAAAATGAATTTCGCTCTTCTTCTTCCCTCCCAACAGAACAGATATTTTCGAGGATTTCAGGATGATACCAAGACAAAAAAAAACAAAGCTTAAACCAGTTGCTCCTAGCTCCAAACTATTCCAGCAACAGCACGCTTAAATCTTATTTTTGACTTCTACGATTAATCCTTTCTTCAACCTCTGTTTTGTAACAGAGCCTCCAACCTGCAAAAAGGAACAAAAGAGAAGCAAGAACTTGAGAACAAATTACTCCAGATTGATATAGCCTGAACCAAGTCCTTCAAGTAAGACTATGGCCATAATATTAAGGTGGCATCAAAGTGATTAAAGGTAATCTTATGCTTGCATTTTAGAGTCCATTTTGCAAGCCAATCAGCGGCTTGGTTGTGGACTCTTGAAATGTGCCAGAACCAGAACCAGAACCAGCATCTTAGCATATGAGTTATAATCATAAAGCGGTTGATTTTAACTCTAAATAAGCAGCCAAAGAAGTTCCAAAGCTGTCATGTAAAATTGCAGTAAACAAAAAGATGATTTTTGTCCTCGCAATTGTTGCAAAACTAGCACTTTGAAACAATGTTTAAATGTCTCTTCATGATAATGAAATCAATTAAAATTTAATTATTAAGCAGTTTCCAGCAAAGGAATGAGAACTTCATGGGGATATAAGGGCTCCAGATTTTCTTGAAAATGGCTGATTGAACATGCCTCGTTCTCAGGCTGTTCCATGTAAGCTTCATGTTAAAGTTGTTGTCATTTGAAAGCTTCCAACTTAGTAAATCGTCTTTGTCTGGATTAACTCAGAGAGTGTTGATGATATTCGGTCTTTCATTTGCAGCATTCCTTGCATTGCATTGAAAGTCCCATGAGTCATTCTTCCAAAAAGTTTGAACTTTAGCATCCATGTACCAACTTGTGTTAGTGACACTAGCAATAGATGGCATGTTGTACCATGAGTCCATCCAAAAATCCATTTTGCCCTTGCCAAGAGTCCAGTGGAGGTTGCCTTCCGCTTGATCTCTGATACCAATTAGCCTTTTTCTAAACTAAAGAACTAAGATTATTAGTAGCCTTTAAAAGATTAACTGTTTTACAATATATTTTTCATTATATTGGACCAAAGGCACTTGTTTTTTCCGAAAATAAACCACACCTTTTGTTAGAAGGATTGTTGAATATCATCCAACATTATGATATTCAACCCCTCTTCTCGAAAAGGCTTGCAAATGGAGCTCCAAGAGGACCAGTTAATAGAATTCACATTATACTTGGAGCTCCACAAGAATCTAATGAAAAATATTTTGAATTTCTTAATGATGTTCTTAGAAAGTAAACAACTTTGCATCCATAGGTAGGTATGGGCAGAAGAACATTAGTTATTAAGGATAGCTTGCCTCCATATGAGAGGAAGTTGTTGTCCCACTCATTAACCTTATTTAATATAAAGTTAAAAGTGTTCCCTTTATTATTGTTTGAGAGAGTTATTCCCAAATGAATGGTAGGCAAAACATCCACTTCATAACCAGTTTGAGCCTTCAAGTTCTGAATTCTGATGTGATGAGCTTTGGATGATATAACAATCTTAGTTTTTTGCTTGTTTATAGACTACCCGAAAGTCTTTTGATAGTTGTCAAGGAACCTGCTCAAAGTCTCTATAGAAGATGGCAAGCTATTGGTAAAACCAAAATGTCATGAGCAAACACAATACATGGAACCAGGTAATCAGTTCTAGCTGCATATTTCATCTTAATGTTTTTGTTAAAAAACATATACATTCCCCTTACTATAAATTCTTCACTGAGGATGAAAAGGCTAGGAGAAAGTGGATCTCATTGCCTTAAACCCCTTAACGTATGGAAATAGTAAAAGACTTCCCTATTTATGAGCATTGAAATATGGACATTGCTGATCATTCTTTTAATAAGACACATGAACTCAGCTCAAAGACCAAACAAGATAAGAAATTTTAGAAGGAAAGCTTGCAAAATCCTATCAAAAGCCTTGGACATGTCGAGCTATATCATGGTGTTCCCCACTTTGGGCTTTCTGTTAATGTCATGTAGAAGCTCCTTTGGAATTAAGATGTTATCTTGGGTCAGCCTTCCTTTCACAAAAGCACTCTGCACATTAAAAACAATTCTAGGCAGGATATTAGATAGTCTCTCATTGATAAGACTAGACATAATTCTATTCATTATAGTACGCAGCCCAATTCATCTGTAACTACTCCACTCAATATGATTATTACTCTTGGGAATTAAACATATTCTTGTGGAAAATATGTATGTACGAATATCATTACCATTGAGGAAAACATTTAGAGCATTGCATAAGTCAATTTTGATAGTGTTCCAACAGATTTTGAAAAATAAAATATTAAAACCATCAATGTCGGGGGCACTATCACACTTTATATTATTGATTATCCTCCAAAAAATTTCTTCATTAGTATTATTTAGCAAAGCATCATTATCATCCTTAGTGACAAGAGAAAGGATACAATCAAAGATGTTATCTTGAAGCAGGTTAGACTCCTCGTTGTTGTTAGTAGAAGAATCCACGATGTTCTTGAAGTAGTTAGCAGCAGAATTACCAATGTCTTTCTGATTCAGGATCCAGGTATCACCATCCTTTATGCTTTTAATTTAATTATTTCTTCTCTTCTTTGATAGATAGGCATACTATAGATTAGAGCTCCCATCACCGTCCTTTAACCAGTTGTTAAATCACTTCTGCTTCCAGTAAATCTCTTCATTTCTAAGATCGTGAATGTGAAGACTGTTTGCTTTGGAGAGGTTTGCTTTAGAATCTTGGTTGTTGTTGTAATGTAGAATTTCCATATTTCTAACATTGTCTTCAGTAGCTTTGACATTATCAAAGATATTGCCAAAGTACTTAGCATTCCAAACCTTGAGACAAAGCTTTAACCTCCTTGGCTTATACCAGAAGACATGACTAGGCTTCCCATGAATAGGCATCCTCCAGTCCTGATCTACAATACTTATGAAACTTTCATCATTAGCCCACATGTTTAAAAACTTAAAAGTTTTTTTTATGAATTGAATGAAGAATGTTAGAGTAACTAGCTGTTATAAGGAGAGGGGAATGGTCAGAACAAGTTCTGACCATGTGAAAAACTGAGTTTGATTGAAAGTATTCACCCATTTGTCATTGATAACAGCGCAGTCAAGCCTCTTCCATTTAGTGCTTCTGGACCAGGGGAACTTAGACCCTCCATATCCAGCATCCTCAAGATTACAAGCTCTCATGGTGGCATTGAAATTGTCCATATTAGCTTGACAATTTGAAATGCAGCCTAACTGCTCATCATGAGAGGAGATAGTGTTGTAATTTGTAGCACACATCCAGGCTTTGTTAGAATCAGTAAAACTCGCCAAACTGTTTCAAATATCAACTCTTGAAGACGCTGACATTTAGCATAAATAGAAGTTAGATAAAAGTTGTTATCAATACCAGGATATATCACTTTCATATGTAAACATTGCTCCAACTTCTGAATGATATCAATCATGATTTCATCCATCCAAAAGATCCAAATTTTATTGGATATATTAGATGTGTATCCATTGAAACCAAGAGACCTAACAATCTCCTCCATTTCATCATTCATAGTCATAGGTTCCTGAATTGTAAGAATCTTAATGCATTCAGTCCTCACGATAGATGACAACCTCCTCACAGTTGGCTTGTTGTTAAGCCCTCTTGCATTCCAACTAATCATTCTGATCATTATCTTAATAGGATTTTTGAAATTTATCCCATGAGTTTAGGGACTTGATTGCTAGTTTACTTGTTGATCTTCTTCTTTTTGCAGATTTTAATTTCATCTTGATGATCTCAGGGGAGGAAGTATGAGAGACAGAACAACTTCCTATGTTTTCAGGGTCTGGTGTTGTAGTATTGTCAATTCCTTGGAGGTTGGACTGAGTGCATTCATTCTCCAACTTCTTCAATGCTTCTATGATTTTAGCATTATATTTTGGGGATGAGTCTTTTCTGGAGTCCGCTGATTGTTACTGCATGATGTTTACGTGTTTAAGATTTTGCTTAATTTGGTCATGAAAAGACTGATTTTGTATGTTTTGATCTTGAACGTGTTGATTGCTGCTCTTCTCTTTTCCTGAATCTTGATCTTTTTGATTTATAATTGACTTGATTTTCCATCTGTAAACTTTGAAAGTTTTTTAGCATTTCTGGAATCATTATTACTATGTGTTTTTATTCCTTGCATCTCAGAATCATTCACAACATTTTCAACATTTTCAGCATTCTCATCATCTTCTTTAGTGTCCTCCTCACCAATCTTTGGATATTTCTTGCACTCAGATTGTTTATACCCTATGTGATAGCAGTAATCACAGGATGAAGGTAAATTTTTGTAACCGATGGAGATCCAGCATCCAACATTCAACCCGAAACCAATCCACATTTTGCGCTTCAATGTTTTTTGAGATATCAATCTCAATTTGAGCGTAGCAAGCATTGCAAGGCGCTCTATTTTTCACTGGAACCACAACTCGATATGTTGTTCCTAAGGCAGTAGCAATCTTGTTTGCGATTTTCGAATCATATAAGAACTCTAGTAGTTTTTCAAAATGAACCCAAGAAAGCACATTTAGGTTTTCATATTTTAATTAACCTCTTGATTCCATTGAAGGATTCTCATAAAAAATTATCAAATCTCCAGACATTCTACGACCATATAATGCATATATCTCCCTTCAAGTTGAACTTAACAAAAATATGGTGGGAATCTGAAACTTCGTAATTGTATCCTCGTTTGAATTTCATGGAATCCAAAAAGCTTCCAGTTTTGATTTCTTGGGAACGCCATTACTGAATTTTCCAACCAAAGTAGTTTTAGATTATTGAAGCAGATGATTCTTGACATCATCAGAGAATTGAATCGAAAAATGACTCTTTATTTCTTTTATCCATTATGGGTTCATAGAAACAGAGTCTTTGCCGGGTTTAAACAAATCAACGTAAGATTTTTTGGTTTGTTGTTGTGGTATATCATTTTTCTGTAAACTTGAGTGAAGAACGGGAAATTCTTCAAGAGACTTCTGGTGCATGTTGAGAGTATCCATTAGAAGAAGAAGACTATAAGACGAAGAATAGAGGAGGTTCTTGGAGCGTCATTCTCTAGTCTTCATCAAAGAGATAAAGACTTAAGTTAGACGATTTTAAATCTTTCTTACGTACCTTATTTCATTGGAAGCCTTAGTGTTCTAATATGGGATTATAGTAAATTTACTTATCGAATATGAGAATTCGAAAGATGTAAAAAAATTCTAGAAAATGAACGTATGGAGTGTAGGATAATTTTTAGAAATTTTAAGTGGTCTACTGAATTTAATCGAAAACATGAGTCTTTTCTCATTCCGTTCTGGGTTACCTTTCTAAAAGTCCCAAAATTCATTTACAATCAAGACACCATTACTTAGATTACAAAGGTAATTGGAATGCATTTGTTAATTTTGGTTTCATTCAAAAATCGAGCAAGATTTAACTGTCGTAAAACTTGGCTCATTGCTAATCTTTCCAATCCTACTCCCACAAAAATTAGATTAGTTTTGGGAAGAGATATAGCTTTTGGTAGGATATCATTTGTAGTGATATTCATGTCTAGTGCCAAACCTGCAAACACCTTGGTCACAGAGAAACCCAATAGAATAAAGAAAATAAAATAAAAGTAAGTGAAGAACATGAAAACAAGATATTGACAAAGTCTATTAATATACCAAACATACCTAAAAGTATATGGATTTCAAAAATAAAGTCTTTTATTGTCAATCCAAAACAATATCATACTAATGAAAACACCTTGCTCTATTATCTCTCTACTCACCATAACAAATTAATTGCATTCTGTTAAGTTAGCAAATAACTTTTCATATAAAATTTATCTCATAAAATTGGCGACCACATTGGAAGGTGATATAAAGGTGCCCAGATAGCAAGATCCAAAATCTAGGATGCAAGAATTCGCCTTTGAACACTCTGAAGCATGAATCATAATATGCAAATAGATCCTGCCTCAGAATATGAGGAGTTAGGGTCGAAGAAGAATTTATCCATACACCAAATATGAATGATTAAAACCAAAAACGACTATTTATGCAAGAGTAGTGAGACCAATTACGAGGATAAATTGAGGTATTGAGGTCCCAAAGAAACGTTGGGTGAATTTTATAGGTAAGGTTTAACCTGAAAATCACAAAATTGATAAGAAACCAGGTGTTAATGAACCCGCAATAGACCGTGCTACTCAACATAATCTGAAGAAACACCAGAATGACCAGTCTAAAAAAATCCACGAAGCTTCAAAATGGAATGTATAACCAAAGATTGTTCTAGTTCTTCAAAATCTAGTATAGATTTAACGTTTGAATCTAAAGTATCCTTGTCTTCTTCAAGTAGTGATCACTATCATAAGAAGAGAAAGAGGCACCATGATAAGCGTTGGTCAAATAAATATTTCAATCGACATCATAAATCAATCAAACAAGACTCTTCCGATAAAAGAAAGAACTAAAAGAATAGAGAAAATATAGAGCATCAGAAAGGATCAGAAAATCATAGCATATAACATCCAGCGAGTAATAAATTTGTTATTTGATCCGAACTGGGTATAATTTGTCACGTCTAAGGAGGACCATCAATTCAGCCAAGGGCACAATTAGAAGTAATCACATTTATCTGCACAAATTTTGTTCGGTAATTTTACGAAATATAGAAAAGCTCGATGGGATCAAAGATCCGGATAACCACCTCAAACAATTCAAGTTGTTGTGTATGCCTTTCTCCCAAATTTTAAGGGCATTACGTAGGTCTCCGCAGGGATCGATCAAGAACTTTGATATGTTTTGGATAGCTTTCTAAAGATAGTTTGTCGGAAGCAAAGAGCTTAGATGAAATGGAGACATAATAAACAGTTATAAAAAAATTGATGGTGAAAGCTTGAATGGACTATACCAAGCGTTTTATGGACTGAAAAATAGTTTGCAAGACATCTTTGGACAAGTACTTATAGTTTATTTTAGGCAAGGGCTCCTTGCTCGAGAGTTAGCTAATATTATTACCCGACAAAAGCAATGACTTAAAGAGGTATATTGTCAATCATAGAGTAGTGGGAAAATCAGTGGGTTTGACCTGGTCACTTTGCATAGTTAACTGAAAGTGTTACAGCCATTTATGATAAATCAAAGAATTTTGTACAACTTTGTTGGTTATCACCCATTTATTTGAAGGAAAATCGGAATACCCAATTTTGTGTGTATCATAATGATGTAGGGAATGATACCAAAGATTGTATTTTGATAAAGGAAGAAACATAAAATATGATCGAAATTGAAAAACTGACCATTTTTGTCAAAGCACACGTGGGAAACAAATCTTTACCGCCAGTAGTGGGACAATCTCATATTCGAAGGCAGCTATAGAAGCATAATCTAAACAAGAAAACATTATGGTGATTACTGAACAATATAATGAATTTGATGAGGATTTAGAGTATCTGAATTATTATTCAAATTGAGGTTGGATTTGATGATAAATGAATTTGAAAAAAACTAAAAGTCTTTGTATTGTGTTAATTTTTTTAATCATTGACTATTTTCGAAAGGGGTATTGTATTAGCCCCCTCGAATTTTTCTCAAAAGAGGCATGTAATTAGTTTGACCACCCAGTTAGAAGGGAAATTGTCTACTCACTTGTATATGAATCTAATTATATTTATTGTATTCGATGAGGACGATCTTAGATATGTTGTTAGCCCACATGAGGATGCTATGGTGATTGAGCCTGCAGTTGACGCAATGGAAATCCGAAGGATTCTGATTGGCATGAGAAACTCAGCTAATGTTTTGTTTCTATCTACTTATAAGAAAATAAAAACCCACTTTTCATTCTCCATCGAATAGAACTATAATAGGATTTACGGTGAGCTCTGCTGATGTGGTTGGGGAGTTTAAAGGTGAGAGTGTGATCGAAAAATAACCATTTGAAAAGGTAATTATAGTGATTTTTGTGGGAGTTGATGGTCTAACATATTATAATGATATCTTTGGTAAATTCTGGCTATCAATTATGCATGTTGTTGCATCAAAGTTTCATTAATGATTGAAATATACCGTTGGGGGCCAGGTTGCATTTGTTAGAAGTAGCCAAAAAGTGGTTAGAGAATGTTATGTCACTGATTTGGCCCCAAAAGCATCAGATTATGTGGCATGTAAGAATGAATAACAATTACTGTAGTCATCTTCGGATTCAACCAAAATGGATTATCAAAGAGAAACTCTTAGTGCAGTTATTCGGGACAAATATGTTGGGATTGGTGCAAAATTACCTTCAAAAGTGAGGAAACATTTTTTATATTTCTTATTGGATGATTTGCATATGTTTACTTGGTTTATTGAGGATGTAACCGGTGTACCTGCAAGTATCATTTACCACAAGCTAGTTATATGACCCGATGTATGTCCTGTCATACATAAACGGAGGGTTTTTTTTTGTGTAAAAGTCTGAAGTCGTTGATGAGGTAGATTTATTAACATAATTTGGACATATTCGAAAATCTCAGTACCCGTTATGGACTTCAAATCCAGTACTTGTAAAAAAAGAATATTAAATGGTGTATGTCTATTTATTTCATAGGCGTGAACAGAGCTTGTCTCAATGATCCTTTTCATGTCCTCCAAATAGATCAATTATTATATTCTACTTCAAGTAATATGTTTTTATGGTTCATGGATGCATTTGTTGGGTACAATAAGATACAAATGGATCTGAGAGATCAAGACAACACAACATTCATAACAGACATGGATTTCCACTATTATAAAGTTATGCCCTTCAGTTTGAAGAATGTTGGCCTACTTATCAACGTCTAGTAAATAAAGCTATTACTGGTCAAATTGGGAGAAATATTGAGGTTTATATTGATGACATGTTAGTAAAGAGTATAAGGGATGAAATCATTTGTTCGATCTTGAAAAAACTTTCTCCAAATTGAAAGCTACCAAATTGAATTAAAATCTGGAGAAATATACATTCAGAGTACGATCCGAAAATATTTTAAGGTATGTTATAAATGAAAAGGGTATTCAAGCTTACCCCGTGAAATTGAGTTTACTACTTATTATGGACCATCCCCGGTCCACCAAAGAAAAAGACTAGCTATATTAAACAGATTTATATCAAGGTCTTTAGATAAGTCTACTCCTGGTTTTCCAAGTTGTAAGGAATGTTAACGAATATAGTTGGTCTTCAACTTGCGTCGAGGCTTTTGTTAAAATGAAAGAGCATTTTTCTTCTCCATAAACATTAACCAAGATAGTAATGGGTGAAATGATGTACACTTACTTAGCATTATCTGATTATGAAGTGAGTGCAATTGTGGTTCAGAAATTTGATAGATACCCTCACCCTGTTTACTATGTTAGCAAAAGTCTTTTGAATTTTTGTAAAATCTATTTTAAATTGGAAAACTTAGATATGACCCTTGTAATAGAAGCTATAAAAATGGGACCTTATTTATTAATGCTCAAACCATCTTCCCATTTAAAAACATTTTCTAAAAGCCAGATGTGTCGAGTCAGATTACCAAGTATTCATTTGAATGTAAAGATTATGATATTGATTTTACTCCTCAACCACAATTAAGATACAAGTTGTAGCGTACATTTTGGTTAAATCCATTCGATGCAACCATATATTGAATTTGCTATCGGAAAGAATATAAAAATGGGTATTTCAAACATATGGGGGGTCAAGCATGTCGGCTTGTGGGGAAAGAATTTTTTTACTATCTCCCTTTAGAGATTCGATGTACCAAGAAATATGCTTTAGTTTTAAAGTATCAAATAATAAAGATGCGTATGAGAAAATAATAGAAGGGAAAAAACTTGCTTAAATTTGTGGTTCCAAAAAAATCGCTTAATAAGTGATTCACAACTACTCATACATTAAACTGAGGTCCAATCTGAAGCTATAAAAGTGCATCTGGTAAGGTATTTACACATATTGAGGGAAACATAAGCTTTCTTAAAATTTGTGGAGTATGAGGATATGCCACATACCAAACATTCGATGGTTGATTCCTTATCTACTATTGCTTACTCTGAAGCGTATCCATGGAACTTAATACAAGAATACCCTTTGATTTTAGCAAACTTTAAATTTGGGACAAACACTGAGGAAATTTTTCAAGTCTGAACCAAAACGAACAGAGATTGGAGGCATGAGATTAAATAATTTATTGCTAAGGGGAGTTTTCCCATTGATCAATTGTTGGTTAAGAAGGTAAGGTTTAAAGCACATGATGTTTTGGTATTAGAGAATGTCCTTGATAACAAATCTATCAGCAAACCTTTGTTACGATGTCTCGGGTATAATGAATCTCATGTGATTTTATATAAATTACATGATGGGGAAGGTTCTTGCCATTATGGTTATAAAACTTTGTTGATAAAGATTTCATTGGCATGATACTATTTACCTTTTATCATGGTAGATGTAAACTAATAGTCAAACAATGTGATTCTTGCCAAAGATTTGCAAATACAATACATGTGCCAATTGTTCCACTCGAACCGATATCTGAAGTGATACCTTTTGATATATGAGGGCTCGATTTAGTGGAACCCCTGTCTGTAGCTTTCATAGGTTGTCGAACTATTATAATAGTAGTTGATTATTTTTTCAAATTGGTGGAAGCAACGTCTCTCTTCAATACTACATCTGAAGAAATTATAAACTTTATCTTCTCCAATATATGTTGTATCTTTGGAATACCTAGAAGTATTACAACGGATAACGTCCCCCAGTTGGAAGATAAAGACATGAAATATTTCTGTAATTCTAGAGCAATTCGACATTGTTTCTCTTCACTTTTCCACCCTCAAGCCAATGGGCAAGTAAAGGTTGTCAATAAGACCATCTTGATAGGTTTGAAGAAGAATTCAATATTGTTTCTCTTCACATTTCCACCCTCTAGTAACTTTCATGCTATAATATCTTTTTTTTATATATAATCTAAGATCTCAACACCCACTTTCGACAGGGACACTTAATTTTCTAATTAAGACTAAGATCTCTTAGTACCCTCTTGTAATGTTCGAGAATTCATTTCTTCATGCTACGACTTTTGACGATAATTATCTTCACTACAAAGTTAAAGCTTCATCAACAACAATTGAAAATGATGATCCTAATCGCTTAAATCGTTAATGATTTGAAGAACAAATATTGGAAGTAACAAATTAATAATATGAGGACTAATAGCTCGTCTATATATTCCATACAAAATGTACATCCTCCAGTTTTATTTGATTTTACAGATTTTTGTTTGAACTTTGCAGAACCACGAGGCTAAAACTAATGGCGATGATTCCATTTCTCTAGTCATTCGTTCATCATTCAATAAGGGCTGCTCAACACACTGAAGACAGAGGATAACAAAATCAAAAAAAAATGATAGTCATTATTGCCTTATTTGAAATGACTATAGGGGATATTGCACCATATCCGCAACCAACATGAATTTTTTTTTCCCGTAGCAAGTTTCAAAGCAAAAACAACAAATAAAATTTGAAGTAACATCCAAAACTCTGTCAACATGCTATTTGTTCTGGTATTTTCTTCCTTTGATAAAATAGAGCCTTTTTCCGTGAAGGAATTTTTATAGTCGATTAATGGTTTTTAATGTATGTTTGGAACAAGGTCAACACTAATTCATCTAAAAACGTTTTTAAAGTTAGTTCAAATAGTTTTGAAAACCAATCTACCATGGTATATCAAAATTCTTAGGAATCCGGCCAAAAAAATGCAATACTACTTTAGTCCTTTGTGAATTCTTTTGCACAAACTAAATGATTATTAAAAATGATGTGTGACATCCCTTAAATGCAGTCATACATCATCATCAAACATTGCAGCCTAAACCTACATGATTGAAACTTTTAACTCAAAAGATCACATGGCCAAATTATTTTTTACATTTTCAACTGAAGAATACGTCAATACAAAACCGATATTATTCATTGAAAGTTGTTTGGTACTTCTATTTTAACCCTTTTAATTTGAGGTATCTTAATAAATTTCGTTGTTAAAATCTTACCTAATTAAATAAATAATAAATACAATCAATTATATTGTTTTTAATATTTAGAACACAATTTATTAAATAAAATAATGAACAAACAATCCTCAAATCAGCAAATATATTATTTTTTCTTCCATCAATTTTCTTTTCCTTTCCAAAACTCTAAATTTACCGTACTTTCCATCTTCAACCTTTATCGAAACTCTAAATTTACCATACTTTCCATCTTCAACCTTTATGCAGTATATATTATATACTCGCCATACTTATTTTAATTTATTTAAACGACTAAAATACATCTGAGATAGAAAACTTAATTCCTTTTTAATAATATTACTATTAGACATATATTAAGAAAACCTACCGAATCTTGAGTTTATTGATTTGAATCTTGCTAAATGTAATTATTGTAAATGAATGGGATACCTCAGCCTGTCTAGGTCTAGAGAAACCAACTATTAGTTGGTCGTGTCTCAGAAACAGAATCTTTTCAGATTTTTATCAACACGTATGAGCCATGCACTCACAGCATAAAAAACTTTTAAATCATATGGTCCCGCATGAAAAACCAACATTATTTATCTCAACACGCGCGAGGATACTTTGACTTGAATTGAAAAGAGATAATTAAAAAAGTTTATGTTTTTGGTTACATTTCACTCGGATCGTCTAGAGAAAATGCAGGTTGCACATTGAAGAATTTATACTATGTAGAACATTTAAATAAATAAATAATAGCTGATTTTTTTATTTTTTTCATACCACGTTTAATGTTTTTTATTTTAAAAATTAATTAAGTTAAATATTATATTATATTATATTATATTATGTTGTTTTAACAAATATTTTAAAATTCGTATATAAATCCATGTAATTCCAGGTTTATTAAAAGTAGAATTTGTTGGATACTTATTTAAAATATTATATAGATAATATGACTATATATAATTAAGTATTAAATCTTTTAACATTTCCAATAATATAAATATGAAAGGTTTAAATCGTAATATGATATAATGAAATAATACAATTATTGGATAATTTTATAATCTTATTTTTTTAAATTTAATTATTCATATAACTAATCCAACCAACAATATTTTGTCATACAAAATTTGTGTCATGGAAAGTGAATTGTTATTCTAATAATTTCTTTTCAATTTTTTTTTTAAAAAAAAGGTAAAAATGCTTCAAAATGGTTGATGTATAATTCAAATGAAGAGGTTGATCTAATTGTTGGTGAAGATAGACGATTGGAGGTATTATGTATTCGACCACCACCCCTGAAAATTCTAACAACGAGTAAAGAACGAGTGAGATTGAATATTCACCATTTGGATATTATAAGGATGCAATGCTTTCCATTCAAGCTCAACGAGTGAGATCGAATATCCACCATCAGGAGGGCCACAAGGAGTATTCAGACGATGATGCTACAAGATCCTTGATAAGGAAATGTTACAAGACAATACCTAACATGTGTAAAATTCTTTCCTTAGGAGTCGTAACTAAAACAACAACAATGAATCAGGATGAGTATCATTTGGCCAGAGCGAAAATAAAAGTTCAAGAAAAGAAGAAAATTAATAAACAAACCCTATGTTTCCAAACCCTCTAGTGAAAGAATAGAAGATCAAGTCTGAGAGTAAAGGCCCTTCACTCATAGGCTTTATGAAAGGTGTAAATCACCAACAACAAACATTCAACTATAGTGGAATGGCCAACAATTTTAATTAGTAGCATCGAGACATCAACAAAATCTTCAACAAAATTCTTTCTTGTTCCAGTCGAATCTCCACCAGCATCACGCAATGCTCCAATCGAACTTCTAATAGATTTCTACAACTCTCCATCAGAATATCCAGCAATATCATGTGGTGTTTCAGTTGAATCTCCAGTAAAAATAACATCTTAGGTTTCCAACCTAATAAACCAACAGGTTCATTGATTCCATGAAGTGCATCTGAACCTTCAACAGTCCTGTCATAGGATACAGACGAGCTGTCAGGAAGAACTCCAATACTTTAGAGTACACCCAAATAACTAGAAAGCTTAACCGAGGATCCAACATGGATATGAGCACGATCTGACACCACCACTAGATGTACAAGAGACTCAATACCACACTACTTCATCCATGCACCAATCTAAACATAATTATGCACGAGTGTACCTACACCTGAACAAATTATACGTACACAGATTGGTTGTCATAAAAGAGAGCCAACAGAATATGTCAGCCCAATCTTACAAGGTTCAGCAGAACCTCCTATGAGGAAACCTATCTAACTCAGCTGAAACCATATTATAGATACCTCTAGGGTATCTAACGGTGTGCCCATATAGAAATGGTGCAACGTTTTTAGTCGAGAAATGGAAAGAGCCAGGGCATCAACAAGCTTACACATTTCTCTGCGGAAAAAATCGAATCACTGTTATCTTTTAAGATGATGAAAATTTGAAGAACGAGGAATCTATTTTGGTTCCCCGCATCCTATACAGAGATCTACCACAAAACGTCCCTCACCCACAAGATGAACAAATACAATATAAAAGAAGATCCAGACCACCGTATAAACAGTTCAAAAGCGAGATGACGAAATGAAGGACCACTGAAAGATGAGGTGAATGATCTTTTCAATAACATTTTGAGTTAACACATTCTTCTTATGATGCATAATATTTTCAACATAATGAGAACGGTCTTCAAAACCCACTTTATTGGTTATAAGATTATCAAGTAAGTTATAGACTACATTATTTACTACAAGAAGCGATCGGATGCGACCCTAAGAGAATACATCAAAAGGTTCATGAATACAAAAGAAGAGCTATAAGAGTACCATAATTTGGTAAGATATGCGACATACATACAAATATTATTTGTACATAGCTCTATCGAATGACATTATGAAGAATAATACAATCAACTTTAGAGATCTACACAAACAAGTGGAACATCACATCAAAGTCAAATAGATATTTAGAGCATAGATCGATGAAGACACAATAACTTTAACTATATATCCATCATACCATCTTGTGATATAAACCAATTAACGACTCACGATATCTCAGATGAACTCCAAATCACATCTGGAGGCCTTCATTAAGATTGACGGTAAGAAGATCCGATTATAAAAACCCTTCATTAAGCTTGTCGAGAACTCAAAAGTCATCTATGAACACAATAAATATATACTGACACAAGAAAGTCTAAAAATTTATAATCCATTATGGAGCACATAAAAATATCCAAAATGTAATTGATGAAATAAGATCTTGGAGCTCGTGAGGAGGAAGAATAGACATGAATCATGATATGTATTGGCTGAACGAGATCCTCTTCCATGAAATAAGAGATAAGCCTCAGTGGTACCAAACAAACCAATAGCCTTGAAAAATAATGCCATCTTTAAACTAAAATAATAGAATTATCTTGACATGGATCCTAAAAGGAAAACCGTTAGTATCATTACTAGTAGAGACCTCTTTTCTTACACTATTTACATTCAAGAAAATGATATGTGAATGATCTAAAATTCCAGCATCAACATCATACTTTCCTGATCATTTACCATAATATTTCCTAATATTCTGATTCATTGATGATGAATTGCAATTAGTAGCGGTACCCCACAACAACACCGCTCTACTCAGTGTAAAATTTATAGAAGTAATATTCAAATGAATCATAATCGAAATCAGAAGCTCCACCAAAATTGTATACAAAAATATTTACAATACGATTATGGGTGCTCTGGTCTTGATTCCTTCTCAACGATTCTTGAGTGGATTCATCGGTGCGAATGCCAATGTGATGAGAAACTTCCTCAAGATGTCTTCATTGGAAGATAACATTCTGAATGAATATTTTATGTTTGTTCATGATAGTTGAAACTTCCTCCTCATACAACTTAATTATAAGCTGATCATGGTAGATAAAATACATGTTGTAGTCTTTATTTATAGTCCATCACTGCATTCGATAACCTATTAATAACAAAGTAGAAATAATTAGAGGGAATTTAAATATTTCATCACCTTATAAAATAAAAAATAGTAGGAGATCCGACCATCTTAGATGATGTTGATGATCCAAGAAGACGTTACCCCTTGTATAATAAATAGAGTAAGCTAAATGCATTTGTGAAACAAATGTTACAGATTGTCCATAAATTTCCAAACAAACTATAGTACAAACTACTTGACTTTCTATAGAGTAATTTTGAAAAGTTTGTTTGAAATATATAGGATGTCATAGGGCTCCTCATTCAGTTCATACGCCATAAATTATCCATCATCAACAATTTACAACTAGTCCAATAAAGGTGATGGTCATACTCTCAATAAAAGATAAAAATCATTATTGAAGAGGTGGATAAACTAAATATTCTATGCCATATTTTGGATTCTCATTGTACAGCTTAGATAACCAACCCAATACTAATAAAAAATAAGATTGAAAAATGACGAATGTGCAACAACTTCACTGATATAAACAAATTTTTCCTTTAAGAGCCATTTCCTTATGTTGAGAATTTATCAACTTGTAGATGTAACTTCGGGTAAAAAGATGTCGTCGTTCATGGATGCAAATTCTGAATACAATCATATACATGTACATCCGCATAATCAACACCACACAACTATTATCGTGGAAAAAAGGTTTTATTGCTACAATATAATACCCTTCGGGCTAACAATGTTATACCTATGTATCAATTTTGTATTAAAAAAAGGTATTCGTCATAGAAGTTGGCCAAAACTTCCAAGAATGTATTGATGATATGATCATCATTAGTATTCAGGAAAATGATCATTTGACTAAATTAATATGAAACCTCTAGTAACCTCAATGAGCCAATCCAAAGTCAATATGGAATATAATACTTTTGATGTTTACTCAGGCAAGTTCATTGGGTTCACGATCAGAAAGAAGGGTATTAAAGTTGATCATAATGAACTATTCAACCTAATAATCATGGCCCCCCTTTATAACACAAAATAAGTACAAATACTGGTATGGATATTGGTGGCGTTGAACTGATTCATATTCAGATGTTCAAACAAGTACCAACAATGTTTCCCAACTCTTACGAGGAGTTTTGATAATGTCAAGAAGTTTCTCATTGTTCCAAAATTACTAACCAACTCGAAGCCTTGAGAATAAATATATTTCTATTTTACGGTTCCAGACTATGATATAAGTGTTGTGTTGGTCCCATTGGGATGAAAGGAGTCTAAAATTATTGACTATGTAAGTCAATCTATATTCGATGCAGAACACGATACTTGAAATTGTAGAAAGTGGCTTAAAAGTTGTATTCATAACTCAAAAAATTACACCATACTTACATGCCACATAATATCTTTCTGAATATCCTTCCCTCTTAAGAGCGTGTGATATAATCTGAATATGTTTGCAGATTAACAAGGTTATTCATGGAGCTAGGAGACTAAGATATTTCATTCTAACTATGAACAATGATAAAAGTCTAAGCCTTGGCAACAATCTGAAATAGAGTCCTAACTGAAAGACTTATACCTACTAAGAAGCATGATGAATCGAATTCGTAAGTCCGAATAAATGGTAGAAAAATTAACTAAGGTTCGGAGGCAGGAATCCAACTTACATTCTCCACATGAGATTTTCTGACACAATCTATCAGGCTTGATTTCACAACTTCCAACAACGAAGAAGAATACGAGGTTATGATTGCAGGCCTTTGAGTGGCTAATATCTGTGTAGCAAGGTAGGTACGACTACTTACAGACTCATAATCGGTCATTCATCAAGAACTCTATAAGGCCAAAGGTAAAAAATATTCAAAAATTAAGTACCTAAAGGAGCTTCAGTGCCAAAAATCCTTATTCATTGAAGTTACTTTTAAAACAAACACAAAGGGCAGAAAATATAATTGTTGATACCTTTGCCTATTTAGCGTTGACATAATTAGCTCAATGAGCCATCCTACAAGGCAAACTCGTCCATTATCATACCCATAAAATTTCTATCAATAGTTTA
Organism: Limnanthes douglasii subsp. nivea; assembly: GCA_036936605.1. NCBI lineage: Eukaryota > Viridiplantae > Streptophyta > Magnoliopsida > Brassicales > Limnanthaceae > Limnanthes > Limnanthes douglasii. The sequence continues at coordinate 191,815,786 of JAUPFV010000002.1, read as the reverse complement.
CTACTCAAAATTTATTGTAATCAGTTATGAATTTTAATTATAAAATATCATAAAGAAAGTTTCATGGCATATAGCAATGTTAAAGCAAAAAAAATAAAAATAATATTGGCATGATTTGTCTAGATATATGAAATAATTTGCAAAAAAAAGCCTCACGAAACCACTACTCTACTACCTCAACCATAACAACCCAGTATTCATGGTGGATGAGTTCTATAATGGAGAAAGAAATCTTGAGTATAGATGAAATGTGCTTCGCGACATAAAAAAAAGGATAAAAGTTTTAGTACCAACCAAAACTTGTATGCCTTCCTACCCGATTTCAACATACGAAGAGGGAAACAATTTGGAAGAAAAATACTATACTCAAAATAATTATTAGAAAAAAAGGGTTAAAGTCCACCTTCGATAAGAGCATTACAAAACTCTAATTTACAACAAATATAACTCAAAGGTTCGTTTTACAAGATGAGACATAAATTTCAATGAAGATCTTTCTCCAAACAAAAGATAAAACTCTTTGGAATCTATTCCACAATTAAAAACGACCTACACCGGTGAACCGAAACTAAAGCCATACAAATACATATTTTTGAATTCTGAAGGCAGTTAGATTCGACACCTTTAGAATATCGATCATTTAAAGATATATCACTATTCATAAGCTCTGGATCTTTAATTTTATCTTGTATATGGGGTGTACTATTATCTACCTCGGTGTCATGAAAAAGTTTTAAAAGGTAATTATATTTTAATAAATGTTTACCTTTATATTTATATGTGTCTAATTTTATTTCATCGCATTATTATTGTATATTTTACGAGGCAACAAGCCACAAGGATATATAAAGAATAAGTTAGGATACCTCAGGAAAGTCTATAACACGTACGAAATTCATCTTGATCTCTATAACAACACAAATAGTAAGTATAAACATAGCATTCCACCCTCTGAAAAGCTTCAATCTTTAGTTCAACTACAATAAAAAAATATAAGTTTGAAAAAAGTTTTTAACCCCTTCAGGAGTTTCGGCCTTCACCACAAACAAATTCTAAATTTATAAAGCATTAGCTTGAAGTTAGTCTTCAACCTTTTTGAAGAGTTTTGACATTCACACGTATTAAATAAAACAAAAAAGTAAGATTGGAGATCATATTTAGCACCTAAGTGAGCTTCAGGTACCATTCCAATTTAACAATAATAACAATATAATTACTCTAGGGATTATATCTACCCATCAATCAAACAAATAAAATATGATAGTAATCCTAAAATGAGTCATGCACCCAATACAAAAAGAAAAAATAAATGAAGTTAGGTTATTTATAAAAAAATACTAACAATAATAGCAAATCTTTGCCAAGTCTCGACATCTTGGAACTGATAATTTCAGTTGGATATAACATAGAACCATAAAATATAGTGATGTTTATACGATAATACAAGAAATAAGAAATATGTGGACAAGTCAACAAAATAGACAACAACGTCTACAATGCAAATGCAAACACATCAAGCTATGAACACAATAAAAGCCAACGGAAACGAAGTTGAAGCATATCTCAACACTAAGGTTCAGATATCTATTGGCAAAATTCACAAGAAATTTTTTTTTGGACAACTTTCTTATGCTAGCTGAACCGACAAATTAGCTAACAACTCCATGGATTTAATATAATGCAACAATAGATTATTTGGATATATTAGTCATATCTACCTCATGCAAACATTATTTGGCATGCCAACCTTTCCCCTGACATCAACACATTCATAATTTACTTAGATAATTCAAGCTGTCAAGAAGGCAACATCAATCATTCATTCACGAGCATTATGGTTGTAAATGGTTTGATTTTGATGGATTTTTTAAAACAATCAAACCGGGAGTTTTGGTTTAAAATAATAATAATACATTAATGACAATATTAAAATAAAAAAAATCATGGTTTTGTTTGTTCGGTTTGCGGTGCGGTTTGTTTAATTTGGATAATTTATACCTATTTTTTTTCTTTAGTGGAATTCTAATTTTATATTAAAATCAAATATTCAATTAACTATTTATAATTATTGTCCATATATCTTTCAAATAAAAAATATAAAAAACTAAAATATCTAAACAATATATATATATATATATATATATATATATATATATATATATATATATATATATATATCGAACATTCAAAATCAGAATTATTAAAAATATTTAATCTATGAATATGAAAATATGCCAAATCAATATTGTGGACTTGTGATGCAGATTTTTTTTCGATGATGTAACTTATATTGAGTAAAATATTGGTGTTGCATCTTATGGTGATTAAATTATTACAATGATTAAATTCTTGGTGATATAACACATTATATCGTGGTAATTGATATGGACTAATTGAGTTTTTAAAATAATTGTTTGTGTTGTCGACTTTTGGTATTTTTATTATATGTATATACAATTTATTTTTGGTTTAGTTTATATTGTAATATACTTATATTACTTATGTAGAATATTTTTTTAAATCCGGTTAGGTTTGTTAAAGTTCTCGATTTCTTTAAATAATAAACCATAACCAACCAATTTAGTTTGGGTTTTTTTTTCAAACCCATAATCGTCCAATATATTTAGATGATCGCGTCTTTGATATGGTTTGAGTAGTTTGGATTGGTCTGGTCAATTTTTACTGAACCATTTATAGCCTTAACGAGCCCTCGTGTCTGTATTATTTTTACACTAAATTTCTTAGTATCAGTAACTAATTGACAATAATATGTACATAATTGGATAATTTAGTCACTGCTACAATGATAGGATCATCATTATCCCTTCAACCATATCTGCGACCATCGGCTTCACTAGTGATATAGTTGCAACCACTCGCTCAACTGACTGGTTTGTCTTCACATAACCACTTGCATTAGTCATGGTTTACTTTATAAGGGAGGATCTCCCCAACATCTCAGTTGTGTTTTTTTATTAACCAATCGCCCCAATACATGAGCAACATCTGCTTCAACCATCATGATTTCCTTCTTCATCTTTTTGTTGAAGTTTACCTTCTTGTTTATCTTATTCAAGTAATGTTTTTCCATTTAAAAAAAATAAAAGTTGGTCCACTAGGTAGGTACTCGTCGTCAAACACAACCCATTTGGTAAGGGTATGAGAAACTTCACTAATCATCAACATCTTCCTTTCTATGAGGCTGAACCGATTTTGTTGAGACAAGTCCATGTTGAATCGAAATGAAAATGCCGGCCGGCCGGACGGGTTAGAGGTTAAACATACCATACTTGTGGATGAGATGAGAGGTTTACAAAAACATGACATCTGTTGACATCCTATCCAAATTTTTATCACATGTCAAACCATATACACATTGTATAACATCAAATACACTATCACGTAGGGTTAAAATGCAACATCTATCTAATTTTGTAATGAGAACCTGGACCATGTTATTTTTAATTTTTTTCTTAGTGCTTTTAGTTTTACATGTTCTATATTTGAAAAATATTTTTTAGTAATCTAATTAGCCACCATAGCTCGTATGTACATCTGCATGTCTCCGGTAAATATCAATCAAATATGGGTAGTTATACCTGACGATCACCGTCAACCGTTGTACCGTCTTGAGGTCTAACGTGATTTCCATATATACTTTATTTCTTTTTAAAAAACCTTGTGTGAAATTTTAACATTCATTATATATAGAAATTATATATCCTATTACAGTTACATTTTCCATAAAAGCTTATTGCAAAAAATATTGTAAAAAAATATTTTATTTACTTAGAAATGTCGTTAGAGATTATATTAGTGACAAATTGGTGAAAATTATTTTTGTTAATTTGGTGAAATGAGAGAGATAAAATTTTAAAACATATTTGTAAAAATGTATTAATTTATTTAATTAAAAAGTTGAGTATATTTTTATGGATTTCATAAAAGAAATTTTAATTTTTTATGGTTAAAAAAATGTTTTGAATACTAATCAATTTTTATTACAAATATCAATGATGAAGATAATATACACACAAAAACAATAAGTTTTACAAAATGATATTTAAAATTTGTATTGAGTATGTGAGATGTTTTGCTTCATGATAAAGACCTTATTTATAATGTTTGATGAGTCGTACCTAACTTCTTAAACCATCAAATAATAAGATCTCTCGTTTTGAAACTATAAAATAATACTTTTTAATTATTATATCCTTACATGTTTGTAAATATATATATAAAATTTAACCTTTCTTTTTTTTGTATATTTTTAAATTAGTTTTTTTATTGAATTAAGATTAGTTTATATATTTGATATTTATTAATATTTAATTATTTTTTAGATATACATAACTTTGTTCGAATTTAGTATCTATTTTTATATTTTTTCCAAATAATTAAAAAACATTTGAATAATTCTTTCTATAAAATATTAAAATTTTGACATTACTTTTTAGTTGTAAAATTTAAAATACACTAAATAAAAAGATAAACCACTAAATTTAATGATCGAATTTTATGATTTAAAGTTTTAAAAATTAATAAAATATTTTTCTTAAATTAAAACAAAAATATGTGTTATTATTTATTATTAAATTGTTGTTAATATACATTTGAAAGAATATAAAATTTTAAAACAAATCCAACAAATTACGTAACTTTGATTATTATAATATTTTTAGGTGATTTTTTTATATAGTTACTTTTAAAATCAGTATGTAAACTATCAGTTTTAGCAATGGGTTTATGACGATTTTACAAACAAAGGAAAATATATCGAACAAAAAGAGAATATTTAATAGAGAAGAATAATATTTTCAAACCTTTTATGTCGGTGTTGGAAAATGATGACACAATTTGACATGTTTAATAAACTAAGGATTTTTCAATGGGAAACTACAAGGACTCAAAATTTGGATGTATCAATTTCGTTTGGTTTTGATTTTCTCAATGTTATTTCTTACAATACAGATAATGTTGTTGAAATTTGTGAAATATTGGTATAAAAAGAGTTTGTTAGTGATGTGATAGCATTCTGTTGTTGAGGTTAGTGAGATATTTGTAGCAAAAGGAAATACCTTGTGATATTATTATTATTTTTGAAACACAAACCTATTTCTCAACCCTACTAGTAAAAAAGAGAAAAATACAAAACATAATCATAACATCATGTGATTGTTTATCAAAATTTGAGATACAAACATTAAAAAAAAACCTTACTACAACGGTCTATTCATGTAAAAGGTTTCATGAATCTAAAGGTCTCAATTTTTTTTATGTTGAGCTGATGATTCATTTGTTATAAAAAGTAATTGTATGTCTCACGGAGAGGATAGACATTCAAAACCTTTTAAGATTAATGGTTCATTATCTTATTTTCCGTACTTACAAGAGTGTGCTTTAAAGTGGTGTCCTTCAAGTGATATGGAATTTGATAAATTTAGTTTGAATTACAGTTAATATTTTACGGTTGATGAAAATATATCTCCAAATAATGGTTCGATACAAACTCATATAAGTTTTTTAAAGGACGGAAGTTCATCCTAAAGTATTTTTTTAGGTTTCAGGAAATATGGCTATGAAATCTAAAAATGAATATTTATTATCTATGTGCTTTTTATTTTATCAACTTGCATTATTTGTGCGTTATATTTAGTTTCATTTTGCATCAGGTTAAACAAAAAAATTAAAAAGACCATGTTTGATTTATTTTTACTAATCCTATAAGATTATAAGTTTTAATTAGATTTATTTTTCCATCTTATTAACATTGTTACAAAGTTTCAAAGTTAGTTTTTTCATTTGTATAAATATGGTGTATATCTTTAAACAATAAGATTACTTACTTTAACTGAAAACTGTTAGTCTATTTCTTTTATATGTATTGTTTATTCTTATTTATAAAATTTGAGACATTACGTCTATATAATACATATTAGTAAAATTTAAATTCTTATTAATTGGTAAAGAAAACAAACAAAGATATCTAGAGAGTGTTTCAAGGGTTTTAACTACATGGATTTTAACCAAAAGTCTTGCTTTTACAAAATTTAAGCATAAATGACTATTAATGCTTAAATGAATTTGTTTAAAGAGGTAAAAAGCTTTGCCTTTGGTAATTTTAATGAAAAAAAATGATATTTATGTTTAAACTGAGAAAAGATTGAAGTCCTTAGCCAGTATTCACTTGGGATTCGATTTGGAGATGAAAACTGAAGAAATTTTAAAGTAGATTTGATGCATGGGATTAGGAAATTTTCTTTCCAAGGGATTAAAGATTGCTTCATCACAGAGATAAACCCTAGAAGAAATCAGCAATTGATAATGTAAAGGTATATTTGATGAACCTCCTAAAAACAATTAAAGTACAAAAATTCTTCCTGTTTTGATAGATTTTAATAATTAGATAAATTGACTATATATATTAAAAACAATCTTCCAGTTTTGATAGATTTTGATAGAGCATTTGACATCTTTTGCATACGCCAAACTTACTAGAACAAAATATCCAAAGATAAAGCATTATGATTTCAAACTTGCTTCAGCTATAAAAGTATATTCCCAATTTAATCAAATGGAGCGATATCTCATTTTCCCAACGGTCCGATGATGTTGAAGATCTTTGGCAAAATCAAACCTACCTATGGTTCTACAACTGTTGCTCAAAAGATGAAGGTTAATTTTATGACCAATAGTTCACATTTAAATCCAGCCGAAAATACATTGAAAATAAATATTTTGGTGATTAAACTAACAAATAGAGGTGGAGTTGATGGAGAAATTGCTTGCACTAAAAAGAAAACATATAGTTCACCTTCGGTTGTATAAACCTAAGTCTTCCGTCTTTTTTCCTTTTTATTGATGTGAATTTTTATGCACATTAGGCTTAGAAGCCTAACATTGATGCATTATAAGATTCTAAGTCATTATAACAAATCTATACGTTTAATATTTTTTATGTTAATTCGTCATACGCTCATATGTTTTAAGAGTGCATGACTTAGTTCTCCAACAAATCACAATAGTGATTTATTTGAAATATTTCGGTACCCCTTTATAATACCGTGATATTTAATTTTTTATGCTACGACATAAAAAAACAAGTTTCAGCACTCCAAAGTTCAAGATTCATCAATAACAATGTAACGACATTCATTTATATATGGATAAGTCTGAGTTCTTTTAACATCCTCTCTTCATGTTACAATATTTACTTTTGGGGAATAAATTGTTTCTCCATGGTTAAGTCTGAGATATTTCAACACCCTATCACCGTGTTATGATATTTAGTTTTTCAGGGATAACACGTTTCCCCAGGATAAGACTAATATCTCTCAGTACCCTCACGCCATGCTATAAAATTCAAACAACATAGAAGCTCTGATAAGTCTGAAGTATTTAAATGTCTTCAGCACCTCGAATGTTATAACATTCAATCAACAAAGAAGTTAAGATAATTTTGAAGTCTTAAAATATCTTCAACACCTCAAATGCTACGACATTCAATCAAAAAATAAGTTGCAATGAATATGAAGTCTTAAAATCTCTTCAGCACCTCTAATGTTATGTGTCATTTATTTTCTTCACGGATAAGTCATTTCCCTAGGAATAAGTCTGAGATCCGTCAGCACCCGATATATAGGATACAACTGGAATACAAATGTAGTCTCCAACACATAAATACTATAACATGACTAAATACTATCGCATTGCGCGATGCATCGTAATAAAAAATGGTAAAACTATACTATGCAAAAACTAATGCGTTAATTGGCTTGAATAGCAACGAGTATTAAAGAGAAAATTCATGAATCCCCTCCTAAGTACCAAAGGGGATAGCGTGTCCATTCTCATTTAAGACAAAAATACAAGTTATATACTCTAGATACAACCTAACAAACCCGCATTGATCTTTACCTTTAAATTTGATCGCTTTATTGGACCAACGAAACCCCCTCGCAACAGAAAAAAAACATTCCCTATGTATTCAACAAATAAATTTCACAAAGGGAAGACATTTGGATTTTATAAACAAATAACAAAACAAGTACAATCACTAAAGTAAAGCAAGCATCAATCAAGGCAACGCAAAAGAAAAATAAAATTTCCCAAAATATGGAGTTAGTTTCAAATATTATAAAAAATCTACGATAAAATTTCCCACAACGGGGACTTCATATAGAACAAAACCAACCAAACAGTAGTAGAGGAGAGCATCATTTTTCTCGGCAACACTACCTTTGCCACTTTTACTTTTATTTTGTCGCACATCAAACGACTTTTTTGGCCTTCAACGATAGCAAGCCCTTAGGAATTTACATCAAACATATTCCTCTCAATGCATTACGAGTTTTCTCAAACATAATGGCTTAAAACTTGGAGGAAATCTCCACCAATTTGGTTATTTCAGCATCCAACGCATGTGTTTCGGCTTCAGCTTTTCAAAGCTAAGTACCCTATTTTCCTACTTTTTATTGTTACGATATTAAATGCACATTAGGCTTACAAGCTAAATGTTGATGTGAAATAGACTTACGAGCTGAGAAGAAATATCAACAAAGCTTACAAGCTTACTTCCGAGGCAAAGTGATTAAAAATATACATTCATACTTTATTTAAATTAATTTGTATAATACTTATTGTGTATCGAAACATACCATATTTTGTTTTCACTTTTGAAAATAAATAAGCATATATATCTTAATGTTTTAAGAGTAACGATATTCATTTTCCAACAATGCACAATAGTGATAAGTTAGAGATGAAAATATAGTGTACAACAAATTTCATGCTACAGTATTATTTTATCCAGGGATAAACTGAGCTCTCAACACTCACTGTCAGTGGGGACACTTAATTCTCCGTGGTTAAGACTAAGATCTCTCGGTACCCTCTTATAATGTTCTAATATTTATTTTTTCATACTACAACATTTTATGATGAGTATTGTCACTCTAAAGTTAAAGCTTCATCAACAACTATTAACATCTTAATCTCTTAAAACGTTAAAGGTGTTGAAGCAAAAATATTGGAAGCAATAAAGTAATAATATCAGGGTTGATAGCTCGACTATAGAATTCATAAAAGAGGTACATCATTCATCTTTATTTGATTTTACAGATTTTTTTTTACTTTGTCGAATCACGAGCCTAAAACCACATACGATAATTATATTCCTTTAGTCATTCATCGTTCAATAAGGACTACATGGGCTACTCACCACGTCAAAGACCGAGGACGACAAAAAATCATAAAAAATGATAATATCTTTATTGCATGCTTTGAAACGACTATGGGGGATAATATACATATCCGCAACCAACATGATTTTTTTCCCGTAGCAAGTTTTGAAGCACAAACAACAAACAAAATTTTAGAAAATGTCTAAAACTTTATCCACATGCTACTTGTTTTGGTACTTTTTTCCCTTCACAAAATAAATCGTTTTCCCTCAATGGAGGTTTTCAGTCAGTGAAGGGTTTAAATGTAAGCCGGAACAAGGTCGACACCGGTTAATCTAGAGACGTCTCTAAAATTAGTTCGAATAGATTATGAAACCAATCTATCAAGATATATAAATACTCTTAGAAGTCTGGTAAAAAAAACTGCAACATTACTTTGTATTATTCGGAATTGGATATTCTACATCAACAAAGAAAATCATTAAATACACTTAACAAGCTTCAACAAGCACTAATAAAACAAACAAAACTGTTCAAAAATAAACTTCATTGAAAATAGTATTTCCTCGATTCTGTTAGGAATACTATAAAACTACTAATATGATAGATTTCACCCACACAAACGAAGTCTTGCATCAACAACAAACATGACAGCCGAACCTACATATCGAAACCTTAAATATCACCTGGCCAAAGACTTATTTCGAAATCTATTTTTGACCGAACTGCAACATCGATACAAAACGGATATTATTTTATCAGCCTTTTACAATTTTAGTTTTATAAATATTATATAAGTAAATAAATATAATATAGTCAACATTATTAACTATACTTTCTTTTATATTAAAAAATAATATATTAAATAAAATAATAAACAAACGACCTTCATAAAAAACCAATGTATTATTCTTAGTACATATATTTTTCTGTCTCCAGAACTTTAAATTTATCGTACTTGTCATATTTGACATCTATACTCACCGATATTTGTTTCAATTTCAATTTCGTTGAGAGGCTAAAATACATTTAACATAGTTATTTTAATTTATTTTAGCGGCTTTTCAGTTTTGCCTTCTCTTAAATTTTATGATTATTAATTTTCTTTTTTAGCCGCTATTACTATTACACACATCTTAACACAACCTACCCAACCTTGGGTTTATTGATTTGAATTTATTGCTTATTTATTATAAATGCATTCGATACTCCAGACCTCTCTCTAGAGAAACCAACTCTTTGTTGGTTGTTGGACTCAGTAATGGAATCTTTTCATATTTTTATCAACACTTATCCGCCATGCACTCACGTTATAAGAAAAACCTTTAAATCATATTGTCCCGATATCTTATCAGAAAGAAGTCCAATTTACGAAACTGCAAACCTAAGGGTACTTTGACTTGAATCAAAAATGATAATTAAACACTTTTGTCTTGACCTAGAAAATGTAAGTTTAGGTTTTGATTTCCATTTCACTCCGGTAGTCTTGAGGACGCACCATTAAAGAATTTTTATCATACACTTTTTAACGTTGGATGTTGTTTTTATTTGTTATAGATTCAAATACAAAAAAATTTTGTACTCTTTGTCCAAACTTGGCCTAATCCATTCCCTCTTTATTTTCGATATACAATTGGATTTTTAAATATTTTGATGTATTTTCGTTCAATGTCGAACTCAAAGTTGCTTAAAAAAAATTATTTTAAATGTCTTACAATTAATACATCTTTTTCACTTTTTTAGTACATCCCTAATTTGTTTTGAGATGGATATTATTATTATGAATTGTGTTTTTTATTTTATTTTGAAATGTATATTATAAACAAATTTTAAAATAAATAAATTAATAGTAGTAGATTTTTTTTATATACAACTTAGTGATTTTATTTTAAAAATAAATCAATAATACGGTTGAATATAGATATTATTATTATATATATTATATGTATATATATAATATTATTTGTTTCGACAAATATTTTAAAATTTGAATACGAAATGTCATTAAAAAGAACATCCTGCAACGTTTCGATTGAACTTCTAACTGTAGTTTACATCTCTCTAGCATAATATCCAACAAAATTATGTGATGTTTCAGTCAAATTTTCAGCAAAAAAATATTTTAGGTGTTTTAGCTAAAGAACTAACAGCTTCCTCCATTCCATTAAGTGCAGTCAAACCTCCAACAGTCTCTCTTGGGCTCTAACTCAGTTGTCAGCAAGGATTTCAATACTCCAGAGTGCAGACAAATAACTAGCAAGCTTTAGCGGGGATCCAACATAGATATGAGCACAATTCGACACCACCACTAGATATACAAGACACTCAGTACTATATTACTTCACCCCTGCACCAATCTCAATATAATTATGCACCAGTGTACCTAGACATGAACCAACGATACATATATTCCATAGTCATCATAAAAGAAAGCAAAAAAAAACATGCCAGTCCAATTTTTCAAGGTTAGGCCAAACCCCTCAAGAGACAACCCTCCAACTCAGCTGAACTCATATCATAAATACCTTCAAGGGTATCTAATGGTGTGTTCATATAGTGGTGCAACACCTTTATTCAAGAAATGACAAGGGCCGGAGCATCAAAAAGCTTACACATTCCTCCAATAAAAAAACGATTTGGTGTAATCTTTTAAAACGATGAGGATTTGGAGGACGAGGAATCTCATTTGCCTCCCCACATCCTATATGGATATCTACCAAAAAACTTCCTTATCTACAAGATGAGAAGACACGGTAGAAATTTATAATACCACATAATATTTCAAAAGAGAGATGACGTAATAAGGAGCTGACGACAAGATGAAGTGTAGGCCTTTTTCAATAATATTTTAAGGCAACATACTCCTCCTATGATGCATACACATTTTTAACATGTTGAGAAAGGCTTTCAAAACCCGATTGAGTGGTTATAAGATGACCAAGTAAGTTGGAGATTATATCATCCACTACAATAAGAGACAAAATATAACCTTAAGAGAATACACCAAAAGATTCGTGGATACAAAAAGTGAGCTATATTATTGTCATAATTTGGTGGAGAATGTGGTATACATACAGCTAATATTTGTCCATACCTTTATTAGATGACATTAAGAAGAGTAATTCAGTCAACTTTGCAGATCGTCACAAGAAAGTGGACATAACATCAAAGTCGAGTAGATCTTAAGAGTATAAATTGATGGAGACACAAAAACTTCAACTAAATATCCTTCATTTCATCTTGTGGTGTAAACCAATCAATGGCTCGTTATGGCTCAGGTGAACTCTAAATCATATCCAGAGGCCTCCAAAAATAATCACAATGACAAAAAGATTCTTAGAAGAAACTACAACAATAATAGCAATGCCCGACGATAACGTTCGGCTAGGGCTAACTAAGCTCGTCGAGAATCCAAAAGTTGTATATGAACACAATAGAGATATACTCACATACTAAAGTCCAAGAAGTTAAAATCCATTAAGGAGCACAAAGACAAATCCAAAACATGATGGATGAAGGAAAGTCTAAGGGAAATATGCTAATTTCCTGTCAAATCAGATCAAAAAAAGAAAAGAAAAGGAAAGCACAAAAAACAAAAGTGAAATCAAAGACACAATTGTTAACGGAGTTCAGCAAATTATGCCTACGTCTCCGTCTCCGGACCTGCTGCAGATCGATTTTATTAGGAAGAACACAGTGACTGCCGTTTCTAGTGAATACACAAAACCCTAACACTAGGTTTTATAGAGACTGTAACACTTAAAGAAGGGAAAAAATATTACAGTCCTTAATGTGTAATTTATAACCCCCTGAAATTACACTGTCTTTTCAATTCACTCCAGTTCTCTTTAATGTGCTTACCACTTGCCTCATCTCCACTGTTTTCACATTCTACTTGAAGGTTATGATATATCTTACTCAAGTGATGGCAAGCACTGGCTTCATTGGAAATGCAGATAAGTTCAGAAAAACTTAACAATCTCCCACTTGAAGACTGGTTTCAACCTGTCTTCACACCTTGATCTATGCAGCAGATCTTTCTGGTCTTATTACTCTTGTAGACCAACTGAAGCTGAACACAACTTCAGTTTTTCAATGGCTACTGTCTTTGTCAACATATTAGCTGGATTCTTGCTTCCTTGGATCTTTTCCAGTATTAGCACCTCATCTTCCAATAAAGATCTAATGAAATGATAACGAAGACTGATGTGCTTGGTTCTTGAATGAAATGTTGAATTCTTCGCCAATTGAATTGCACTTTGACTATCACTATACAGAATCCCAACTCGGTCAACAAACCTTGAAGCCATATCATCTCTTTACTGGCTTCGGTCACTGCTACATACTCAGCCTCTGTAGTTGATAAAGTGACAATTTTTTGTAATTTTGACATCCAACTAACAGCTGTAGTTCCAACAGTAAATATATAACCGGTAGTGCTTTTCCGGTGATCAACTTCACCTCCAAAATCTGCATCTACGTAGCCTTGTACCTTTAACTCACCCTTACCAAAGTACAAACACTTTTCTATGGTACCTAGTAGGTACCTCAAAATCCATTTGACAGCTTCCCAATGAATTTTCCCTGGGTTTGACATAAACCTACTCACAACTCCCACTGCATAACTAATGTCTGGTCTCGTACAGACCATTGCATACATCAAACTTCCAATAGCTGAGGCATAAGGAACCTTAGCCATGAAGTCTTTTTCTTCATCCGTCTTAGGGGATTTATCCTTGGATAAACGAAAGTGACCTGCCAATGGTGTACTAACTGGCTTTGCATCACACATGTTAAATCTCTTCAAAACGCGATCGATGTACTCTGACTGAGATAACTGCAAAACTTTTCTATGCTTATCTCTTATGATTTGCATTCCAAGAATCTTCTTCGTCGGACCCAAGTCCTTCATGTCAAATTCTTTTGACAATTGTAGCTTCAATCTTCTAATATCATCCATATCTGAACCTGCTACTAACATATCATCATAATAAAGTAGCAAAATGATATAACTGGACTTACATCTTTTAAAATAGCAACAGTGGTCCGCATTACACTTCTGAAAACTCTCTTTGTGCATAAAACCGTCAAATTTCTTGTACCACTGTCTTGGAGCTTGTTTTAAACCATACAAACTTTTCTTAAGTCTGCATACCATGTTTTCTTTCCCTTCTTTTAAGAAACCTTCTGGTTGATACATGTATATCTCCTCATCCAAATCCCCGTGAAGAAATGAAGTCTTCACATCTAACTGTTCAAGATAAAGGTCTTCAATGGCAACAATACTCAACACTAATCTAATAGTATTGAGCTTCACAACTGGAGCAAAACTATCGGTGTAATCAATTCCTTCCTTTTGCTGGAACCCTTTGACAACTAGTCGTGCTTTGTATCTCTTAGAGCCATCATGCTCATCTTTCACCCGATACACCCATTTGTTATGAAGTGCCTTCTTACCCATTGGTAACTCAGTTAGATCCCATGTATCATTTGAGATTAAAGACTTCATCTCATTTTTCATAGCAAACTCCCACTTACTAGCATCACTGGCCTGGCAAGCTTCATCATAGCATTCAGGTTCTCCTCCATCGGTAAGTAACAGATAGTTCAAGTATCTCCTGTTGGGTACATGGGGTCGGGAAGATCTTCGCAAAACAGGAACTGCCTCGGTCGGCTGTAGGGTATCAGATTGCTGTCGATCGGTCTGTTCAACAGACTCTCCTTCTTGAGGGGTTAATCTGATCGACTCTATTTCTTGACTATATGGGACTCCCTCGATATCTGCAAATACTGATTCATACGGCTTTAAGTCATTTGCTTCAGTTTTATGTCTGTCCTTGTACATCATTGTTTCATTGAAGATCACATCTCTGCTTCGTATCATTTTCTTGTTCTCCTCATCCCAAACACGATAACCGAACTCATCTTCGCCATAGCGGATCAGGAAACATTTTTTCGATTTCGGATCAAGCTTATTCCTGCCTTGGTCACTTATATGAACATATGCAGTACAACCAAAAACTCTTAGATGTGATAATTTTATATCCTTACCACTCCATACCTCCTTGGGTATTCGATGTTCTAAGGGAACCGACGGGCCTCGGTTAACCAGGTAAGCTGATGTGTTGATTGCTTCTGCCCAGAACTGCTTCGGTAAACCAGACTGTATTCGAATGCTTCTGGCTCTTTCTGTCAACGTTCTGTTCATACGTTCGGCAATACCATTGTGTTGAGGCGTACCTGGAACGGTTCTCTCCATCCTGATACCATGCTCATAGCAAAAGTTCTTGAATTTGGTGTCCTCATATTCACCACCATTATCAGTTCTCAGCTTTTTAATCTTCAGACCTGTCTCATTCTCAACCATAGATTTCCATCTCCTAAAAACATCAAACACTTCAGATTTATGCTTCAGAAAATAAACCCATACCTTTCGAGAATGATCATCGATAAATGTCACAAAATAGTGTTTCCCTCCTATAGATGAAACAGTTGTTGGCCCCCAAACGTCAGAGTGAACAAGCTCCAGCTTTTCTTTCTTTGGGGTTCTACCACTCGTCTGAAAACTGACCCTTTTTTGTTTTCCAAGTATGCAATCTTCACACATGTCTATATCGACTGACTTCAGACCTGGAAGCTTCCCATTTGAGTACATAATTTTCATACCCTTCACACTCATACGGCCAAGCCTCTGGTGCCAAACATTTGGATTTTCGTTTCCTGCTGCTATTGCAATTGAACAGCTCGTCTCTGCTGTCTTGTAAAGAGTACCACTCTTCTTTCCGCGAGCAATCGTCATTGCTCCCTTTGAAATTTTCCAATTGTCACCATAGAAGATCGTACTATAGCCTTCGCTAGCCAACTGCCCTCTGAGATTAAGTTCTTTCTCAGATTGGGGATATGTCTGACATCTTTCAGTTCTCATACAGACCCATTCAACTTAATCTTCACAGTACCTTTACCAATAATATCACAAGGTTGATCATCACCAAGATATACTTTTCCAAGGTTACCAGGTACATACCTCTCGAAGAATTCTTTCTTCGAAGTCGCGTGAAACGATGCTCCGGAGTCTAATACCCAAGACTCTTCCCTGCTTTCTAAGGAGCATATTAACGCATCGTCTCCTTCTGAAGTGATATTTGCCTCTGTCTTCTTCTCTTGTTCCTTTGGTTCTCTCTTGCACTGAAATTTAAGGTGCCCGGCCTTCCCACAATTCCAACACTCCATGTTTCTCAACCCCTGGGAATTTTTAGGATTCCTAGACTTGGACCTCCAGTCTCTTGATTTGCCTCGGTAGTTCGATTTACCACGTCCATATACTCTGGTTGAATTTCTTCCTCTTGATTTTGTCTGTAAGACTGAGGAGATTGATGACTCACCTGATTCTCTCATTCGAATCTCTTCACTGAGAACTAGGTCACGAACATCATCAAATTTCAACTTATTGCTTCCTGATGAGCTACTCACCGCAGTGACAGTAGCATTCCAACTATCTGGTAGTGAAGACAACAGTATCAATGCTCGTATTTCTTCATCAAAATCAATTTCAACTGAACTCAACTGGCTTGTGATTGTATTAAGTTCATTGAGGTGTTGAGCTACCGAAGCACCTTCCATCATTCGTAAATTGAATAAACGCCTCATCAAGTGAACTTTGTTAGACGCTGATGGCTTCTCATACATACTGGAGAGAGCCTTCATAAGACCCGCCGTGGTTGTTTCCTTTATGATGTTAAAAGCAACGTTGCGGGATAGCGTCAATCGGATGACTCCAAGAGCTTGTCTATCAAGAAGTGTCCATTCTTCATCTTTCATACCTTCTGGTTTCTTTTCTGAGAGGGGTTGATAAAGTTTTTTCTGGTACAGATAATCTTCAATCTGCATCTTCCAGAACCCAAAATCTACACCATCGAATTTTTCGAGTCTCACCTTTCCTTCGTCTGTAGCCATTGCTCCCACTCAAATCTGATTTCCTTTGGATCGCTACCAACTTGGCTCTGATACCAGTTCTAAGGGAAATATGCTAATTTCCTGTCAAATCAGATCAAAAAAAGAAAAGAAAAGGAAAGCACAAAAAACAAAAGTGAAATCAAAGACACAATTGTTAACGGAGTTCAGCAAATTATACCTACGTCTCCGGACCTGCTGCAGATCAATTTTATTAGGAAGAACACAGTGACTGTCGTTTCTAGTGAATACACAAAACCCTAACACTAGGTTTTATAGAGACTGTAACACTTAAAGAAGGGAAAAAATATTACAGTCCTTAATGTGTAATTTATAACCCCCTGAAATTACACTGTCTTTTCAATTCACTCCAGTTCTCTTTAATGTGCTTACCACTTGCCTCATCTCCACTGTTTTCACATTCTACTTGAAGGTTATGATATATCTTACTCAAGTGATGGCAAGCACTGGCTTCATTGGAAATGCAGATAAGTTCAGAAAAACTTAACAGAAAGCTCTCAGAGCTTGTTACGAGAAGGAATAGACATGAATCATGGCATGCATCGGCTGAACAAGATTCTTCTCTAAAGCATGGTAAATAAGCTCCAGTTATTTTAGACGAACCAAGAGCCTTGGACAATAATGCAATATTTAGCAGTATCTTGACATGGATACCAAAAGACAAAACGTTGGTATCATTACCGAAAGAGATCTTTTCTTTTACATTATTTAAATTCAAGAAAATTATATATAAATGATCTAAAATGCCAATAACAAGCCCATATATTTCCACACATGTACCATAATCTTTTTCTAATGGTGGGATTCATCAACGATGATTTGCAAGAAGTACTGGTACCCTATAATGACAACGTTCCAATCACTGTATAATTTATAGAATTTGCATTCAAACATATCATAATCAACATCAGAAGCTCCACCAAAATCCTCTACAAGAAAATTTATGATAAACTAAGGGGTGCTCCAGTCTTGATTCATTCTCAACGAAGACTGGTTTCACTGGTGTGGATGCCAATATGATGAGAGAACTTACTTTGACGACTTTCTTGGAAGATAAACATTTCAAAAGACGGTTTGATGCTTGTTGAAGCTCCATCCTCATACAACTTAATTTTAGGCTGATCATGGTAGATAAAATACATAATGTAGTATTTACAGTCCATCAACGCATTCGGTAACCTTAAACAATAAAGTGGAAGTAATTAGAGAGAAGTAAAGTATTTCAAAGAATATTATACAACTGTATTCACCCTAAAAATAACAACTAGCAGAGGAAGCGGCTATTTCGGGTGATGTGGATAATTCAAAAGACCCTCTCTCTTATAGAAAAAAAGAAAGTTGAATGCATTCGTGAAGGATGAAATAAAATGTTATAATTTGGCCCAAACTTGTCCACCAAACTAAGGTACAAACTACTTTACCCTTTATAGAGTAATTTAGACAAGTCTGTGTGAAATGTGTATGGTGTCACTGGACTTCTCGTTGTGTTCATATACCATAAATTATTCATCATCAATAATTTACGGTTAATCAAATAAAGGTGATGGTCTTATTTTGAACAAAAGACGAAAACCATTATTGAAGAGATGGAGTAACTAAATGTTATATGTTATATTCTTAATTGTCATTATCCAGTCTAGACAACCAACATGATACTAGTAAGAAAAAATATTGATAAATGACCAATGCGCGTCATCTTCACAGACTTATATAATGCTTACCTGAAGAACCCTTTCCCTATGTTGAGAATCTATCAACTCGTAGATGGAACTTCTGTGAATATAATGTTATCGTCCATGGATGCATATTATGAATACAATCACATACATGTATGCCTGGATAATCAAGAGTACACAACTATTATCATGGAAAAATGGTTATATTGCTACAAGGTGATTTCCTTTGGGCTGAAGAACGTTATATCTACGTATCAGTTCTATATTAATAAGGTATTCTCTACAAATATTGCCCAAAACTTCCAAAAATGTATTAAAGATATGCTCATCACTAGTATTAAAAAAAGATCATTTGCCTCACTTGTATGAAACCCGCGGTAACTTTAAATGAGCCAATCTCAAAATCAATCTAGAAAATTATACTTTTGACTTTTGGTTAGGCAAGTTCATTGGGTTCATGGTCAGGAAAATGACCAAGTAAGTTGAAGCTGATCTTAATCAATTCTCAATCATAGTCTTCATTGAACCGCCACACAACATAAAATAAGTATAATTACTTGTAAGGAGATTTATGATGTTAAATCGATTCATCTTCAAATCTTCAGACAAATACCTACACTTTTTCCAAGTCTTGCAAGGATCTGAAAATTTCCACCACACATTGGCTCTAAAGAAGTGTTTTGTAATATCAAGAAGTTACTACTGTGCCAAAAGTACTAACCAACTCGAAGCTGGGAGAATAATTATATTTCCTATTTTGTAGTCTCGGGCTACGTTGTAAACATTGTTTTGGTCCGAAAGAAAGGAATAGAGTTCAAGATGATTGACTATGTAAGTAAATATTTATTTACTGTACAAACATAGTCGTCCTAAAATTTATAGTTACAACTCATAAGATGAGACCTTACTTACACATGACACAATAATTTTCTAAATATCCCCCCTTTTAGAAGCTTATGACATAAAATGAACGTGTTTGCAAATTAACAATGTTATCCGTGGAGCTATGCGACTAAGATATTTAGTTCGGCCTATGAACGATGATAAAAGCCCGAAGCCTTCGCAGACTTCTGAAACTGAGTTCCATCTGAAAAACCTATACCTACCAAAGAGCATGCTTTGAACATTAACTAGTCCCTGGACTATCAAATTTGGTGAAAAATAGTCTATAGACTTTCAAAAGTCCGTTGGTAGTCCCTGGACTATCTAGTTTGGTGACATATAATCCCTGGACTTTCAAAAGTCGGGTGGTAGTCCCTGGACTATCCATTTTGGATAAATTTAGTCTTTTGTGCATGTTTATTAAGGGGACTAATTGTACCAAAAATAAAAAGTCAAATGACTAACTATATCGAAAATGAATAGTTAAGAGATTATTTGTCATAAAAATTGATAGTCAACACACGCAGGGGGGGTTTAACTTTATCCAAATTGGATAGTCTAGGGATTACCAGTGGACTTTTGATAGCCCAGGGATTAGTTACTGTTCAAAGTCCATAGAGCATGATGAATCAACTTGGTAAGCCCGAAGGGATGGTGGAAGAAATAACCAAGGATTGGCACATGAATCCAACTTATATTATTCACATGAGATTTGCTGACACAATCCATCAAGAAGATATTTGTTATATATATATATATATATTATAATATTTTATCGATGTTTTTTAAATAGTTTTTTTATTGAATTAAGATAAGTTTATATATTTAGTTATATATATATATATATATGCACATATTTTAAAACATAACTTCATTCGAATTTATTATTATTTTCAAAGGTTTTTTAAATAAAAGCATTCAGATTTGTTCCAAATAATTAAAAAATCAATTGCATAATTCTTTTACAATAAGTTTTTATTTTTGGCATTTTTTTGTAAAATTAAAAATACATCGAATAAAAAAATATACCATTAAAATAATAATTGAATTTAATAATTTAAAATTTAATGATTTAAAATTTAATAATTTAAAATTTAATGATTTAAAATTTAATAATTTAAAATTTAATAATTTAAAATTTAATAACAAAATTGTTAATATTTTTAACTTTATTAATAATAGGTTGTTGATATACATTTGTAAGAGGATAAAAGTTTCGAAACAAATCCGACAAATTATGTAACTTTAATTTTTGCAATAGTTTTAAGTTTGTATGTGATTTTTTATAGCTGATTCTAAATTCAATATAAAAACTATAAGTTTTGACAATCCACGACTTATGACGATGTTGCAAAAGAAGGAGAATCTATCGAATAATATTTTGCAAAGAATGATAATATTGTAAACCTTCCTTGTCAGTGTTGAAAAATAATAAGATTATTTGGAATGTTCAATGAATAAAGAGTTTTCAATGGCAAGGAATACTCAAAATTTGGATGTACCGATTCTTTTCGATTTTGATGCTCTCAATATTATTTATTAAAAAACAAATAATAGAGTTAAAATTTGCAAAGGATTAGTACAAAAAGAGTTAGTTAGTGATGTGGTAGTCTCTGTTATTGAGATTAGTGAGATATTTGGAAAAAAAGATACATTGTTAGATTATATTTTCTATTGAAAACCCCAAACTACTTCTCACCCTTCATTCAAGTGATATAGAATTTGATAAATTTGGTTGGAATTAATATTTTACAATTGACGAAAACCTATATTCAAATAATATTTCGATACAAACCCATATAAACTTTTGAGAAGGCGAAGACTACCGTGTTGAGTTTTACGTGGATTTTAGAAAATATGGGCTATAAAACCTATTATGAAGATTTTATTATCTAGATGTTTTTTTATGTTATCAACTTGCATGATTTGGGCGCTATATTTAGTTTCATTTTGTATGAGGTAAAGTTAGATTAACATCAAGATAACTGAATGTGAAGAACAAGAACCTATCTTATGGTGGCAGGTTGATCATTATTAACTCGGTATTGATGGTTAATCCTAGAGATTGGATTCAAAACTGTTCTTTTCCTACTTGTATCATTACTATGCTAGAAAGAACTTTCAATATATTTCTGTGGGGCTCAACCATTGAAGACAAAAGAATTCGCTGGTCTATTTGGGAGTCTATATGTAAGCCTTTTAGTTGAGAAAGGCTCAATATCAGAAAATTATCTGACATTCACTATAATTTTCTTGCAAAATATGGTATAATTTCAGAAATAACAAAATAATTTGGGCTAACCTAATGCATATTATATATTGCAAGAACTTACATCCACTGTAGGTATCCTACAATAAGAGAGTCTCTCACACATGGAAAATATTTTCCAAAATTAAGAATTTTGTTGAACCTAACATAAGGTGAAAGTTGGGAAATGGAGAAGTAGATTTTTGGCTTGATAATTGGTACAACCACTCCCTTTTTATCAAGCTGGATGAAAATATGGACAAAACTTGGTTCAGGCATGAAAAGGTGAAGACATTCTGGACTGATAACCCATGGAACAACGGAAGACTAAGAGGATTCGAGTCTCAAACTAGCATTTACCTTATTCACTCCACTACAATCAATCAAAACTCAAAGGACAGTATAATCTGGAAGTTTTAAAACGACTTAAAGTTCAAAAACAAGGAAACATGGAATCAGATAAGACATCATCACAATACGTCTAACCTTTTTAGCAAACTTTGGAATTCCATTACTCCTAGAAAACTTTCATTCTTATTATGGAAAGACTTTTTTAATTACATTCATATTGATTCAAGCATGCATAAAAGACACCTAGTAACAGTCTCGAAATGTAAATTATGTGATTCAATTGAATCTCTTAATCATTTATTCATATCTTGTAAATTTGCCTGGCATATATGAAGTTACTTTGATGATCAATTCAAAATTAACATCAGCAACTTTATGAATATAGCTCATATGACTAGGTTTTTGTTATGGTCAACTTATAAGGAGGTTTATGTAAGAACTATCATTCCTCTAATAATTTTTTAGGTTATCAGGAATGTCATAAATAACTCGAAGTTTAAAGGCAGTATATTCAACGCTAGGCATGCTATCAATTACATCAAATATACTATTTTAGCCTTGACATTTCTAACACTCTCATGACTAAGTATTGGAGTAATGATGGTTATGCAGTAAATAAAATAGGATGTTACAATTACATTACCTCCAAAAGGAATCGTTCCTACGTAAAATGGAATCTTCCTGCTCATTGTAGGATGAAACTCAACACTCATGCATCTTGCATTCTTAATGGTTACTCGAGTGATGGTATCCTAATTAGGACAGCTCTGTGGACATTATCTTGGGGTCCAACAATCTCTATGGAAAGTTAACTCCTGAATGGTTGAATCTCGAGCACTCCTTGATGACTTTCTCATCTGCAAGAAGAAATACTGGTTAAATATGGATGTGGAAATTGATTCTCAAATTTTAGTAAATCTTTTATCTCATGGCAACTATTTGTGGCATATCAAATCAATTTTAATCTACCACATAAACCTTATTTCACCAACTATGGTGATATCGCACATTGTCAGGGACCAAAATAAACCAGCCGATTATATTGCTATATGGACTCTAAAATGTAAAATGAACAAATATTTTGACAAATTTCAAGCTCCTCCCTATTTGAATTCTACGAGTCTTCTTCTGGAAAGAATGGAATTAGGTTATGCCTGTAATAATGATTAAATATGTTTTACATCTTCATTTTTTATTCTAAGTTCTTAGCTATTATTTTTACTAAATTAAATAGAAATTAAATAGCCATGTGCTTAGCTATCGGCATTTTGGGTTCTTTGGTGATAAGTTACATAGATTTTGATAGCTTGAGTAATCTTATTTAAATCTCGATGTTATTGCTCCTTGATAATCATCTCTCTAAATCTCCTTACTCTTTCTATGAATCTATTTTTGCAATAACTTGAAGTAGCAAGCTCTAGCTTGAAAATTGTTTCACTAATTTTATCGTTATAGGTAGCATGAAGGCATAAAGAGAAGAAAGCATTTGTTGGATTTGATTCAAGCTTATAATATATAGATTTTTAGCAAAGATAATGCTTTTCTTTTCATCGATCAGTGGTGGAATCAAATTTTTTTCTCCTTCTCTTGTCCTCTGATTCATTTAGAAGCTCTTCATCGTTATTTGATGCAACTGATTCCTCGCAAAGAAGAAGTCCTCTTGCCCTAAAATTTTTAAGTGATGAGACTCCTGTTTGTAAGTCGACTGAATTTCAATAGCTGAAATCACAAGGCCGAAGGGAATCAATTTTAATTTTGGTGCCCGATAGAAATGAATCACCAAGTCCATTAAAAAATAAAGTGGAAATAAAATTTAAAGTGTAAAATGAATTGGAAAATAGAGCGTCAAGTGAAGTGAATAGAACGTAACGGTCCTTTCAAAATAAATTATTTTAGTTGAAAGTTAATTCTTTGCAATAACATTAATTATTGTATACCAATTTTACGCGTTTTAGATTGTAATTATTTTGTCAATAAAGTTTATTATTATTTTCAAAAATCAAAAATAAAGTAAAAAATAAAATAAAAGTATCAATAATAATTTTATTTTTAATAATCCTATAAGCTAAAATATTAAATAGATTCTTTTTTTACTATCTTATTAGTGTTGCTATGGAGTTTCAAAGTTAAGTTTCATTTGTATCAATATGAGTTTATATTTGTACAATACTTTAATCGAAAAAAATTCTCTATTTTTTCATTCAATTTATTTTTATTTATGAAATTTGATACAAAACGTCAAATTATATATGTATATATAATATCAAAACAATGATTATCGTGAAATTTAAAATTACTTACTTGTTGTATTTTTTTTTAATTTAATATTATTAATATTATTTTCATTTTATTATTATCATTGTTTATTTTTTCATGGAACGTTAGATTTTATTAAAACTTTTAAAAGTAACACAAGGTTGAGAAGCCTTCATTAGGCAAAACAAATTTCTTCCTTCCCTTTAAAAGAACAAACACATGTTATCCTTAACTATTAATTGTATTTTAACTTTCAAAACTTTAAATCTTTCAAGTCATAATTTACAAAAAAATTAAACACAAGTATATTTATATTTTTTTAAGATGAACAAAATGAAATTTATGTGCTAAAAGAAATTAAACACACGTATGTTTGGAAAATTTTGTTTTTAATGTAAAATTTGCAATCATATTTTTCTTAATTTAGTAACTAAACAATAATTGTTTTTCTGTAACTCAATTATATGTAATCTCGCAAACAAAAATAAAAAGGTATTCACTATAAAATGTACATATTTTCGCAACTACAAAAAAGTTAGTTGTTATACACGATTAACATTTATATTTTACAAACCAAGTTTGTAATTTATTTTTTCACACCGTCACACTTATTTAGCAATCAAAGTCCTATTTTCACCACTATTTTATTTTTATTTTCGCAACATGTTTGTATCTAATTTTGTAACTCCAATCTGTTTTACCAAAAAATGCATGTATTTTCGCAACTACAAAAAAGTTACTAGACATTTTTATCACAAAAACAATTTTGTTTTTTGTTTTTTCACACTATCAGACTTATTTAGCAACCAAAGTCATATTTTTAAAATTATTTTATTATTATTTTCACAACATACTTACACGTATTTCCGCACCTAAACAACCGTTGCATTTATGCAACCAAATTATACGTAATTTCGCAACTAAACAAAAAAAAAATTGCCAACCAAGTTACATGTAATTTTCACAACTAAACAACAATTATTTTTAACAACCAAATTACGCGTGATTTTACAAGTAAAAAAATTGAAAAATAAAAGAATATCTCTTACATATCTAATTTGTGTTCGACTTAAAAAAACCAATGACATTTTTGAACATTTTTTAAATTCTAAATTTTTCATTTATAGATTCGTTAAAAAATCAATGCAAAAAAGTTTAATGAAAAATAAAAAATAAAAGTTTTTAAAATCTTTTTTTTTCGAAACTGGGATATATTTTGATATTTTTTAACTTTATTTTAAAAATATAATATAGAAAAAGGGCAAAAGTATTTTAGATTATGAGTGATTATTTTAAAATTATATACGAATTTAATTGTTATAAATAAATTTATATTGATCGGTTACGGATGTTTACCTTGACATAATTAACTTTAGAGCTGGTCTGCTACTAGAAAAACTAATTTTTCAGTGATCATAAGTTAACAAACTCAGTGAAGAATTTACCAATATTTATGTAGTGAAGAATTTACTGATATTATGTATCAATACATAAACAGCCATGAATTCAAACCAAACAAACAAGGAGTATGGTCCCAAACAACTTATAGTTGAAAATAGCTGTGAAAACCAAAGTCCAATTTAATGAGCTGTCAATCCTAAACACCTCGAAACGTCCGCAGTAGTTTGTGATTCCAAAACACATACTACTAATAAAATTAAATTAAAATACGTTCAGGTAAGCATTGTCTTGTCACTTTACATTTATATATCAATTCAAACTAGTTATTTAGATAATTAATTATAAAATATAATAAACTGGTTCTTCACCCCTCCTTATATGTTCATATATATATATGGGAATGCCTTCATAAAATTTCATGTGCTACTCTCTTACAATTCTCATTATTTCCCTTCTTAAACTTTGGATCTAGTTTTCTCTCCCAATGCTTCGAGTTCATACGTCATGATAAAAAAAACACATCAGAAACCATAGGAAATCCTTCAAAACTGATAAATTCGGTATAAAGTTCTTTTTTTCTACTGTACTTTTATTCTTATTTTATCTTTTGCAAATCTTTTTTGATGGGGGCCTCGGAAAGATTTCCAAAATGAAAAGTTATTACTCAACAACGATAATGAGATTCTCCGGTTTCAACTAGAGCTAGTGGCAGTTCATTTCAGAAACCTAAAAGAGAGTTGTGGAATCTAAACAAACTAATTATGGTTTCTGTTTGGATTCGAATATCGGGGATGATTCTCTTTCTGATCCCCAAAAGGAGTGGGAAATTCAGACAGTGAGAAGGGAAAGAACCAAAAGGAAACTAGTGCAGAAGAAAGGAGTGAGAGTGACAAACGGCAGCGTTTAGTGAGACTAATGCGAACCCTAGATTGGCTTCCTCTCTCAAGGTACATCTATGGTTTGCTTTAAAATTTCTTCATAATTATTGTTATGCTTCCATCTTCTAACTCTTACAATATTTGTAACTCTCTTGCTCTTTTTTGAGGTTCCGGAAGAATCACTATCCCCCCAATTGTGATACTTCTAAGGCAAGTGCATGATTCATATTTTTGTTTGACTGTGTTTGCAGTGAATGTATTTTGCTAGGTTTTGGTCAAAGGACTGGTGCCGACCCAAGCAATCAGAAAACACAATATAAATTCACAAATCTTGCCCCGACAACAGGAAGCTTATGGAGCCAAATAACTTCAAGAGGAGCAGCCTCGGGGTTTATATATTTATATTTTCCAGTCCTTCCAAAAACCCATTACTCCAGTTTGAAGCGATACTCTCTCCATTCCGGTCTACACCTAAACCGAAACATCCGATATGCCACCGACTTTCCTTTATTTCTTTTGCGTCTGTTTTCTCTTGGCCTCTTCTCTCCCTATTGTTTGAATTTGCCTCTCCTTTTGTGGATCGGTACAAGAATCATCACTGATATTCAAATTTAAACCGAAACCAAAATTAATTTGTTTGATTCCACAACTCTTTGTTTCAAATCAGTCTCGTTGTTGATCTTGAATGGTGTCGATTTTTTATGTTTTTGAAAAAAAATGTGCCAGCACCTCTATTTGATGGGCGGAGCTCTAGTTGAGTCTCATTGTCCTTGTTGAGTAATAAATTTCTGTTTGTAAAATCTTTGTTTGCCCCCGAATGTAATGAAAAAGTAGAAATTTACATTAGAAACATATGCTTTGAAAGATGTTGTATAGTTTCTCATGTTTTCTTTATTATTTTTCTTATGATACTAAACGGTGCGATTAAGTTTATACATAGAAAAAGACAAGATACGACCTAGAACAGAGATTAATCCAAAATATATATATATATATATATATATATATATATATATATATATATATATATATAAAAGGTCATAAGAGGTTAACTAAAATAGGAATATGGCTTTTTCTCTCACGATATCAAACCAGATCTCTAATTTGTATACTTTAGACACTTTTGAAGTTTTATTACGCTTTTAATGGCTTCAATCCACCATCAATCCCACTTCAACGTAAATCTAAATCTTCATCACCAAAGACAATCCCACAAAAAGACCATCAAATCAAAATTCAAGATTTGTGAACAACACAAATCGACAAACCCTAACTTCAATCGACAAAAAGAAGGTTTAAATCGACCAAAATTCCACCAATACCGATACCGGTGAAGCAAACAAAATTGTGAAGATGGGAGAAACCACAGAGCTAGTTAACCAGTCGATTTACGAAAAATTTTCTCTAAATCGACAACAAAAATCTACGGAACAAGCTACCAACCCAACAAGATTGTACATAGACGTAATAGGATAACCAAGGAAGAAGTTCACACAAAAAAAACTACCATGAAAAAAAAGGTCATAAAGCGATTTATTTCCAAAAAAGAGATAATAAAAAAGAACATCTATATTACGAAATTGAAGTTTTACAAAATTTAAGGACTAGTAGTTAATTTTAACAAAACTACAGAATTTTAATAAAATGAATTTCACGCTTCTTCTTCCCTTCAAATAGAACAGATATTTTTGAGGCTTTCAGGATAATACCAAGACACAAAAAACAAGCCAAAAAACAAACCTTAAACCAGCTACTCCTAGCTCCAAACCAATTCAGCAACAGCACGCTCAAATCTTCTTTTCGACTTCTACGATTAATCCCTTCTTCAACCTCTGTTTTGTAACAGAGCCTCCAACCTGCAAAAAGGAACAAAAGAGAAGCAAGAACTCGAGAACAAATTACTCCAACCAGCATCTTAACATATGAGTTATAATCATAAAACTGTTGATTTTAACTCTAAATAAGCAGCCAAAGAAGTTCCAAAGTTGTCATGCAAAATTGTAGCTAACAAAAAGATAATTTTTATCCTCGCAATTGTTGCAAAACTAGCACTTTGAAATAATGTTTAAATGCCTCTTCATTATAATGGAATCAATTGAAATGTAATTATTAATCAGTTTCCAGCAAAGAAATGAGAACTTCCTGGGGATATAAGGGCTCCAGATCTTCTTGAAAATGGCTGATTGGACATGTCTGGTTCTCAGGCTGTTCCAAGTAAGCTTCATGTTGAAGTTGTTGTCATTTCAAAGCTTCCAACTTAGTAAATCGTCTTTGTCTAGATTAACTCCGAGAGTGTTGATGATATTCGGTCTTTCATTTGACAACATGCCTTGCATTGCATTGAAGTCCCAAGAGTCATTCTTCCAAAATGTTTGAACTTTAGCATCCATATACCAACTTTTGTTACTGGCACTAGCAATAGATGGTATGTTGTGCCATGAGTCCATCCAAAAATCCATTTCGCCATTCTCAAAAGCCCAGTGGAGGTTGCCTTCCGCTTGATTTCTGATACCAATTAGCCTTTTCCAAACTAAAGAAACAAGATTGTTAGTAGCCTTTAAAGGATTAACTGTTTTACAGTATATATTTTTCATTATATTCGACCAAAGGCACTTGTTTTTTTCTGAAAATAAACCATAGATTTTGTGAGAAAGATTGTTGAATATCATCCAACTTTTTGATATTCAGCCTCCCTTCTCCAAAAGGCTTGCAAATAGAGCTCCAAGAGGATCAGTGAATAGAATTCACATTATACTTGGACCTCCACAAGAATCTAATGAAAAATATTTCTAATTTATTAATGATGTGCTTAGAAAGTAAACAACTTTGCATCCAGACGTAGGTATGGGCAGAAGAACATTAGTTATTAAGGATAACCTGCCTCCATATGGGAGGAACTTGTTGTCCCACTCAATAATCATGTCATTAACCTTATCTAATATAGAGTTAAACGTCTTCCCTTTATTATTGTTTGAGAGAGTTATTCCAAATGAATGGTAGGCAGAAAATCCACTTCATAACCAGTTTGAGCCTTCAAGTTCTGAATACTGATGTGATGAGCTTTGGATGATATAACAATCTTAGTATTTTACTTGTTTATAGATTACCCGGAAGTCTTTTGATAGTTGTCAAGGAACCTGCTCAAAGTCTCTATAGAATATGGAAAACTATTCGTAAAACCCAAAATGTCATCAGCAAACACAATACATGGAACCAGGTAATCAGTTCTAGTTGCATATTTCATCTTAATGTTTTTGCTAAAAAACATATACATTCCCCTTACTAGAACTTCTTCACCGAGGATGAAAAGGCTAGGAGAAAGTGGATCTCATTACCTTAAACCCTTCAACGTATGGAAATAGTAAAACACTTCCCCATTTATGAGAATTGAAATATGGACATTGCTGATCATTCTTTTAATAAGACACATGAGCTCAGCTGAGAGACCAAACAAGAGAAGAATTTTTAGAAGGAAAGCTTGCAAAATCCTATCCAAAGCCTTGGACATGTCGAGCTATATCATGATGTTCCCTGCTTTGGGATTTCTATTAATGTCATGTAGAAGATCCTTTGTAATTAAGATGTTATCTTGGGTCAGCCTTCCTTTCACAAAAGTACTCTGCACATTAAACACAAATCTAGGCAGGATATTCAATAGTCTCTGATTGATAAGACGAGAAAGAATTCTATTCATCATAGTACGCAACCCAATTGGTCTGTAACTACTCCACTCAATATGATTATTACTCTTGGGAATTAAACAGATTCTTGTGGCAAATATGTATGTAGGAATATCATTAACATTGAGGAAGGCATTCAGAGCACTGCATAAGTCAATTTTGATAGTGTTCCAACAGATTTTGAAAAATAAAATATTAAAACCATCAATTTTGATAGTGTTCCAACATATAGTGTTGCTCCTAGCTCCAAACTATTCCAGCAACAGCACGCTTAAATCTTCTTTTTGACTTCTACGATTAATCCTTTCTTCAACCTCTGTTTTGTAACAGAGCCTCCAACCTGCAAAAAGGAACAAAAGAGAAGCAAGAACTCGAGAACAAATTACTCCAGATTGATATAGCCTGAACCAAGTCCTTCAAGTAAGACTATGGCCATAATATTAAGGTGGCATCAAAGTGATTAAAGGTAATCTTATGCTTGCATTTTAGAGTCCATTTTGCAAGCCAATCAGCGGCTTGGTTCTGGACTCTTGAAATGTGCCAGAACCAGAACCAGAACCAGCATCTTAGCATATGAGTTATAATCATAAAACGGTTGATTTTAACTCTAAATAAGCAGCCAAAGAAGTTCCAAAGCTGTCATGCAAAATTGCAGTAAACAAAAAGATGATTTTTGTCCTCGCAATTTTTGCAAAACTAGCACTTTGAAACAATGTTTAAATATCTCTTCATGATAATGAAATCAATTAAAATTTAATTATTAAGCAGTTTCCAGCAAAGGAATGAGAACTTCATGGGGATATAAGGGCTCTAGATTTTCTTGAAAATGGCTGATTGAACATGCCTCGTTCTCAGGCTATTCCATGTAAGCTTCATGTTAAAGTTGTTGTCATTTGAAAGCTTCCAACTTAGTAAATCGTCTTTGTCTGGATTAACTCAGAGAGTGTTGATGATATTCGGTCTTTCATTTGCAGCATTCCTTGCATTGCATTGAAAGTCCCATGAGTCATTCTTCCAAAAAGTTTGAACTTTAGCATCCATGTACCAACTTGTGTTAGTGACACTAGCAATAGATGGCATGTTGTACCATGAGTCCATCCAAAAATCCATTTCGCCCTTACCAAGAGTCCAGTGGAGGTTGCCTTCCGCTTGATCTCTGATACCAATTAGCCTTTTCTAAACTAAAGAACTAAGATTATTAGTAGCCATTAAAAGATTAACTGTTTTACAATATATTTTTCATTATATTGGACCAAAGGCACTTGTTTTTTCCGAAAATAAACCACACCTTTTGTGAGAAGGATTGTTGAATATCATCCAACATTCTGATATTCAACCCCTCTTCTCCAAAAGGCTTGCAAATGGAGCTCCAAGAGGACCAGTTAATAGAATTCACATTATACTTGGACCTCCACAAGAATCTAATGAAAAATATTTTGAATTTCTTAATGATGTTCTTAGAAAGTAAACAACTTTGCATCCATAGGTAGGTATGGGCAGAAGAACATTAGTTATTAAGGATAGCTTGCCTCCATATGAGAGGAAGTTGTTGTCCCACTCATTAACCTTATTTAATATAAAGTTAAAAGTGTTCCCTTTATTATTGTTTGAGAGAGTTATTCCCAAATGAATGGTAGGCAAAACATCCACTTCATAACCAGTTTGAGCCTTCAAGTTCTGAATTCTGATGTGATGAGCTTTGGATGATATAACAATCTTAGTTTTTTGCTTGTTTATAGACTACCCGAAAGTCTTTTGATAGTTGTCAAGGAACCTGCTCAAAGTCTCTATAGAAGATGGCAAGCTATTGGTAAAACCAAAATGTCATGAGCAAACACAATACATGGAACCAGGTAATCAGTTCTAGCTGCATATTTCATCTTAATGTTTTTGTTAAAAAACATATACATTCCCCTTACTATAAATTCTTCACTGAGGATGAAAAGGCTAGGAGAAAGTGGATCTCATTGCCTTAAACCCCTTAACGTATGGAAACAGTAAAAAAATTCCCTATTTATGAGCATTGAAATATGGACATTGCTGATCATTCTTTTAATAAGACACATGAACTCAGCTCAAAGACCAAACAAGATAAGAAATTTTAGAAGGAAAGCTTGCAAAATCCTATCAAAAGCCTTGGACATGTCGAGCTATATCATGGTGTTCCCCACTTTGGGCTTTCTGTTAATGTCATGTAGAAGCTCCTTTGGAATTAAGATGTTATCTTGGGTCAGCCTTCCTTTCACAAAAGCACTCTGCACATTAAACACAATTCTAGGCAGGATATTAGATAGTCTCTCATTGATAAGACTAGACATAATTCTATTCATTATAGTACGCAGCCCAATTGATCTGTAACTACTCCACTCAATATGATTATTACTCTTGGGAATTAAACATATTCTTGTGGAAAATATGTATGTACGAATATCATTACCATTGAGGAAAACATTTAGAGCATTGCATAAGTCAATTTTGATAGTGTTCCAACAGATTTTGAAAAATAAAATATTAAAACCATCAATGTCGGGGGCACTATCACACTTTATATTATTGATTATCCTCCAAAACATTTCTTCATTAGTATTATTTAGCAAAGCCTCATTATCATCTTTAGTGACAAGAGAAAGGATACAATCAAAGATGTTATCTTGAAGCAGGTTAGACTCTTCGTTGTTGTTAGTAGAAGAATCCACGATGTTCTTGAAGTAGTTAGCAGCAGAATTACCAATGTCTTTCTGATTCAGGATCCAGGTATCACCATCCTTTATGCTTTTAATTTAATTATTTCTTCTCTTCTTTGATAGATAGGCATACTATAGATTAGAGCTCCCATCACCGTCCTTTAACCAGTTGTTAAATCACTTCTGCTTCCAGTAAATCTCTTCATTTCTAAGATCCTGAATGTGAAGACTGTTTGCTTTGGAGAGGTTTGCTTTAGAATCTTGGTTGTTGTTGTAATGTAGAATTTCCATATTTCTAACATTGTCTTCAGTAGCTTTGACATTATCAAAGATATTGCCAAAGTACTTAGCATTCCAAACCTTGAGACAAAGCTTTAACCTCCTTGGCTTATACCAGAAGACATGACTAAGGCTTCCCATGAATAGGCATCCTCCAGTCCTGATCTACAATACTTATGAAACTCTCATCATTAGCCCACATGTTTAAAAACTTAAAAGTTTTTTTTATGAATTGAATGAAGAATGTTAGAGTAACTAGCTGTTATAAGGAGAGGGGAATGGTCAGAACAAGTTCTGACCATGTGAAAAAACTGAGTTTGATTGAAAGTATTCACCCATTTGTCATTGATAACAGCGCAGTCAAGCCTCTTCCATTTAGTGCTTCTGGACCAGGTGAACTTAGACCCTCCATATCCAGCATCCTCAAGATTACAAGCTCTCATGGTGGCATTGAAATTGTCCATATTAGCTTGACAATTTGAAATGCAGCCTAACTGCTCATCATGAGAGGAGATAGTGTTGTAATCTGTAGCACACGTCCAGGCTTTGTTAGAATCAGTAAAACTTGCCAAACTGTTTCAAATATCAACTCTTGAAGACGCTGACATTTAGCATAAATAAAAGTTAGATAAAAGTTGTTATCAATACCAGGATATATCACTTTCATATGTAAACATTGCTCCAACTTCTGAATGATATCAATCATGATTTCATCCATCCAAAAGATCCAAATTTTATTGGATATATTAGATGTGTATCCATTGAAACCAAGAGACCTAACAATCTCCTCCATTTCATCATTCATAGTCATAGGTTCCTGAATGGTAAGAATCTTAATGCATTCAGTCCTCACGATAGATGACAACCTCCTCACAGTTGGCTTGTTGTTAAGCCCTCTTGCATTCCAACTAATCATTCTGATCATTATCTTAATAGGATTTTTGAAATTTATCCCATGAGTTTAGGGACTTGATTTCTAGTTTACTTGTTGATCTTATTCTTTTTGCAGATTTTAATTTCATCTTGATGATCTCAGGGGAGGAAGTATGAGAGACAGAACAACTTCCTATGTTTTCAGGGTCTGGTGTTGTAGTATTGTCAATTCCTTGGAGGTTGGACTGAGTGCATTCATTCTCCAACTTCTTCAATGCTTCTATGATTTTAGCATTATATTTTGGGGATGAGTCTTTTCTGGAGTCCGCTGATTGTTACTGCATGATGTTTACGTGTTTAAGATTTTGCTTAATTTGGTCATGAAAAGACTGATTTTGTATGTTTTGATCTTGAACGTGTTGATTGTTGCTCTCCTCTTTTCCAGAATCTTGATCTTTTTGATTTATAATTGACTTGATTTTCCATCTGTAAACTTTGAAAGTTTTTTAGCATTTCTGGAATCATTATTACTATGTGTTTTTATTCCTTGCATCTCAGAATCATTCACAACATTTTCAACATTTTCAGCATTCTCATCATCTTCTTTAGTGTCCTCCTCACCAATCTTTGGATATTTCTTGCACTCAGATTGTTTATACCCTATGTGATAGCAGTAATCACGGGATGAAGGTAAATTTTTGTAACCGATGGAGATCCAGCATCCAACATTCAACCCGAAACCAATCCACATCTTGCGCTTCAATGTTTTTTGAGATATCAATCTCAATTTGAGCGTAGCAAGCATTGCAAGGCGCTCTATTTTTCACTGGAACCACAACTCGATATGTTGTTCCTAAGGCAGTAGCAATCTTGTTTGCGATTTTCGAATCATATAAGAACTCTAGTAGTTTTTCAAAATGAACCCAAGAAAGCACATTTAGGTTTTCATATTTTAATTAACCTCTTGATTCCATTGAAGGATTCTCATAAAAAATTATCAAATCTCCAGACATTCTACGACCATATAATGCATATATCTTCCTTCAAGTTGAACTTAACAAAAATATGGTGGGAATCTGAAACTTCGTAATTGTATCCTCGTTTGAATTTCATGGAATCCAAAAAGCTTCCAGTTTTGATTTCTTGGGAACGCCATTACTGAATTTTCCAACCAAAGTAGTTTTAGATTATTGAAGCAGATGATTCTTGACATCATCAGAGAATTGAATCGAAAAATGACTCTTTATTTCTTTTATCCATTATGGGTTCATAGAAACAGAGTCTTTGCCGGGTTTAAACAAATCAACGTAAGATTTTTTGGTTTGTTGTTGTGGTATATCATTTTTCTGTAAACTTGAGTGAAGAACGGGAAATTCTTCAAGAGACTTCTGGTGCATGTTGAGAGTATCCATTAGAAGAAGAAGACTATAAGACGAAGAATAGAGGAGGTTCTTGGAGCGTCATTCTCCAGTCTTCATCAAAGAGATAAAGACTTAAGTTAGACGATTTTAAATCTTTCTTACGTACCTTATTTCATTGGAAGCCTTAGTGTTCTAATATGGGATTATAGTAAATTTACTTATCGAATATGAGAATTCGAAAGATGTAAAAAAATTCTAGAAAATGAACGTATGGAGTGTAGGATAATTTTTAGAAATTTTAAGTGGTCTACTGAATTTAATCGAAAACATGAGTCTTTTCTCATTCCGTTCTGGGTTACCTTTCTAAAAGTCCCAAAATTCATTTACAATCAAGACACCATTACTTAGATTACAAAGGTAATTGGAATGCATTTGTTAATTTTGGTTTCATTCAAAAATCGAGCAAGATTTAACTGTCGTAAAACTTGGCTCATTGCTAATCTTTCCAATCCTACTCCCACAAAAATTAGATTAGTTTTGGGAAGAGATATAGCTTTTGGTAGGATATCATTTGTAGTGATATTCATGTCTAGTGCCAAACCTGCAAACACCTTGGTCACAGAGAAACCCAATAGAATAAAGAAAATAAAATAAAAGTAAGTGAAGAACATGAAAACAAGATATCGACAAAGTCTATTAATATACCAAACATACCTAAAAGTATATGGATTTCAAAAATAAAGTCTTTTATTGTCAATCCAAAACAATATCATACTAATGAAAACACCTTGCTCTATTATCTCTCTACTCACCATAACAAATTAATTACATTCTGTTAAGTTAGCAAATAACTTTTCATATAAAATTTATCTCATAAAATTGGCGACCACATTGGAAGGTGATATAAAGGTGCCCAGATAGCAAGATCCAAAATCTAGGATGCAAGAATTCGCCTTTGAACACTCTGAAGCATGAATCATAATATGCAAATAGATCCTGCCTCAGAATATGAGGAGTTAGGGTCGAAGAAGAATTTATCCATACACCAAATATGAATGATTAAAACCAAAAACGACTATTTATGCAAGAGTAGTGAGACCAATTACGAGGATAAATTGAGGTATTGAGGTCCCAAAGAAACGTTGGGTGAATTTTATAGGTAAGGTTTAACCTGAAAATCACAAAATTGATAAGAAACCAGGTGTTAATGAACCCGCAATAGACCCTGCTACTCAACATAATCTGAAGAAACACCAGAATGACCAGTCTAAAAAATCCACGAAGCTTCAAAATGGAATGTATAACCAAAGATTGTCCTAGTTCTTCAAAATCTAGTATAGATTTAACGTTTGAATCTAAAGTATCCTTGTCTTCTTCAAGTAGTGATCACTATCATAAGAAGAGAAAGAGGCACCATGATAAGCGTTGGTCAAATAAATATTTCAATCGACATCATAAATCAATCAAACAAGACTCTTCCGATAAAAGAAAGAACTAAAAGAATAGAGAAAATATAGAGCATCAGAAAGGATCAGAAAATCATAGCATATAACATCCAGCGAGTAATAAATTTGTTATTTGATCCGAACTGGGTATAATTTGTCACGTCTAAGGAGGACCATCAATTCAGCCAGGGGCACAATTAGAAGTAATCACATTTATCTACACAAATTTTGTTCGGTCATTTTACGAAAAATAGAAAAGCTCGATGGGATCAAAGATCCGGATAACCACCTCAAACAATTCAAGTTGTTGTGTATGCCTTTCTCCCAAATTTTAAGGGCATTACGTAGGTCTCCGCAGGGATCGATCAAGAACTTTGATATGTTTTGGATAGCTTTCTAAAGATAGTTTGTCGGAAGCAAAGAGCTTAGATGAAATGGAGACATAATAATCAGTTATAAAAAAATTGATGGTGAAAGCTTGAATGGACTATACCAAGCCTTTTGTGGACTGAAAAATAGTTTGCAAGACATCTTTGGACAAGTACTTATAGTTTATTTTAGGCAAGGGCTCCTTGCTCGAGAGTTAGCTAATATTATTACCCGACAAAAGCAATGACTTAAAGAGGTATATTGTCAATCATAGAGTAGTGGGAAAATCAGTGGGTTTGACCTGGTCACTTTGCATAGTTAACTGAAAGTGTTACAGCCATTTATGATAAATCAAAGAATTTTGTACAACTTTGTTGGTTATCACCCATTTATTTGAAGGAAAATCGGAATACCCAATTTTGTGTGTATCATAGTGATGTAGGGAATGATACCGAAGATTGTATTTTGATAAAGGAAGAAACATAAAATATGATCGAAATTGAAAAACTGACCATTTTTGTCAAAGCACACGTGGGAAACAAATCTTTACCGCCAGTAGTGGGACAATCTCATATTCGAAGGCAGCTATAGAAGCATAATCTAAACAAGAAAACATTATGGTGATTACTGAACAATATAATGAATTTGATGAGGATTCAGAGTATCTGAATTATTATTCAAATTGAGGTTGGATTTGATGATAAATGAATTTGAAAAAAACTAAAGGTCTTTGTATTGTGTTAATTTTTTTAATCATTGACTATTTTCGAAAGGGGTATTGTATTAGCCCCCTCGAATTTTTCTCAAAAGAGGCATGTAATTAGTTTGACCACCCAGTTAGAAGGGAAATTGTCTACTCACTTGTATATGAATCTAATTATATTTATTGTATTCGATGAGGACGATCTTAGATATGTTGTTAGCCCACATGAGGATGCTATGGTGATTGAGCCTGCAGTTGAGGCAATGGAAATCCGAAGGATTCTGATTGGCATGAGAAACTCAGCTAATGTTTTGTTTCTATCTACTTATAAGAAAATAAAAACCCACTTTTCATTCTCCATCGAATAGAACTATAATAGGATTTACGGTGAGCTCTGCTGATGTGGTTGGGGAGTTTAAAGGTGAGAGTGTGATTGAAAATAACCATTTGAAAAGGTAATTATAGTGATTTTTGTGGGAGTTGATGGTCTAACATATTATAATGATATCTTTGGTAAATTATGGCTATCAATTATGCATGTTGTTGCATCAAAGTTTCATTAATGATTGAAATATACCGTTGGGGGCCAGGTTGCATTTGTTAGAAGTAGCCAAAAAGTGGTTAGAGAATGTTATGTCACTGATTTGGCCCCAAAAGCATCAGATTATGTGGCATGTAAGAATGAATAACAATTACTGTAGTCATCTTCGGATTCAACCAAAATAGATTATCAAAGAGAAACTCTTAGTGCAGTTATTCCGGACAAATATGTTGGGATTGGTGCAAAATTACCTTCAAAAGTGAGGAAACATTTTTTATATTTCTTATTGGATGATTTGCATATGTTTACTTGGTTTATTGAGGATGTAACCGGTGTACCTGCAAGTATCATTTACCACAAGCTAGTTATATGACCCGATGTATGTCCTGTCATACATAAATGGAGGGTTTTTTTGTGTGTAAAAGTCTGAAGTCGTTGATGAGGTAGATTCAGTATTTGGACATATTCGAAAATCTCAGTACCCGTTATGGACTTCAAATCCAGTACTTGTAAAAAAAGAATATTAAATGGTGTATGTCTATTTATTTCATAGGCGTGAACAGAGCTTGTCTCAATGATCCTTTTCATGTCCTCCAAATAGATCAATTATTATATTCTACTTCAAGTAATATGTTTTTATGGTTCATGGATGCATTTGTTGGGTACAATAAGATACAAATGGATCTGAGAGATCAAGACAACACAACATTCATAACAGACATGGATTTCCACTATTATAAAGTTATCCCCTTCAGTTTGAAGAATGTTGGCCTACTTATCAACGTCTAGTAAATAAAGCTATTACTGGTCAAATTGGGAGAAATATTGAGGTTTATATTGATGACATGTTAGTAAAGAGTATAAGGGATGAAATCATTTGTTCGATCTCGAAAAAACTTTCTCCAAATTGAAAGCTACCAAATTGAATTAAAATCTGGAGAAATATACATTCAGAGTACGATCCGAAAATATTTTAAGGTATGTTATAAATGAAAAGGGTATTCAAGCTTACCACGTGAAATTGAGTTTACTACTTATTATGGACCATCCCCGGTCCACCAAAGAAAAAAACTAGCTATATTAAACAGATTTATATCAAGGTCTTCAGATAAGTCTACTCCTGGTTTTCCAAGTTGTAAGGAATGTTAACGAATATAGTTGGTCTTCAACTTGCGTCGAGGCTTTTGTTAAAATGAAAGAGCATTTTTCTTCTCCATAAACATTAACCAAGATAGTAATGGGTGAAATGATGTACACTTACTTAGCATTATCTGATTATGAAGTGAGTGCAATTGTGGTTCAGAAATTTGATAGATACCCTCACCCTGTTTACTATGTTAGCAAAAGTCTTTTGAATTTTTGTAAAATCTATTTTAAATTGGAAAACTTAGATATGACCCTTGTAATAGAAGCTATAAAATGGGACCTTATTTATTAATGCTCAAACCATCTTCCCATTTAAAAACATTTTCTAAAAGCCAGATGTGTCGAGTCAGATTACCAAGTATTCATTTGAATGTAAAGATTATGATATTGATTTTACTCCTCAACCACAATTAAGATACAAGTTGTAGCGTACATTTTGGTTAAATCCATTCGATGCAACCATATATTGAATTTGCTATCGGAAAGAATATAAAAATGGGTATTTCAAACATATGGGGGGTCAAGCATGTCGGCTTGTGGGGAAAGAATTTTTTTACTATCTCCCTTTAGAGATTCGATGTACCAAGAAATATGCTTTAGTTTTAAAGTATCAAATAATAAAGATGCGTATGAGAAAATAATAGAAGGGAAAAAACTTGCTTAAATTTGTGGTTCCAAAAAAATCGCTTAATAAGTGATTCACAACTACTCATACATTAAACTGAGGTCCAATCTGAAGCTATAAAAGTGCATCTGGTAAGGTATTTACACATATTGAGGGAAACATAAGCTTTCTTAAAATTTGTGGAGTATGAGGATATGCCACATACCAAACATTCGATGGTTGATTCCTTATCTACTATTGCTTACTCTGAAGCGTATCCATGGAACTTAATACAAGAATACCCTTTGATTTTAGCAAACTTTAAATTTGGGACAAACACTGAGGAAATTTTTCAAGTCTGAACCAAAACGAACAGAGATTGGAGGCATGAGATTAAATAATTTATTGCTAAGGGGAGTTTTC
Organism: Limnanthes douglasii subsp. nivea; assembly: GCA_036936605.1. Taxonomy (NCBI): domain Eukaryota; kingdom Viridiplantae; phylum Streptophyta; class Magnoliopsida; order Brassicales; family Limnanthaceae; genus Limnanthes; species Limnanthes douglasii. The sequence goes on along the minus strand of JAUPFV010000002.1, from coordinate 191,774,833 downwards.
CCATTGATCAATTGTTGGTTAAGAAGGTAAGGTTTAAAGCACATGATGTTTTGGTATTAGAGAATGTCCTTGATAACAAATCTATCAGCAAACCTTTGTTACGATGTCTCGGGTATAATGAATCTCATGTGATTTTATATAAATTACATGATGGGGAAGGTTCTTGCCATTATGGTTATAAAACTTTGTTGATAAATATTTCATTGGCATGATACTATTTACCTTTTATCATGGTAGATGTAAACTAATAGTCAAACAATGTGATTCTTGCCAAAGATTTGCAAATACAATACATGTGCCAATTTTTCCACTCGAACCGATATCTGAAGTGATACCTTTTGATATATGAGGGCTCGATTTAGTGGAACCCCTGTCTGTAGCTTTCATAGGTTGTCGAACTATTATAATAGTAGTTGATTATTTTTTCAAATTGGTGGAAGCAACGTCTCTCTTCAATACTACATCTGAAGAAATTATAAACTTTATCTTCTCCAATATATGTTGTATCTTTGGAATACCTAGAAGTATTACAACGGATAACGTCCCCCAGTTCTAAGATAAAGACATGAAATATTTCTGTAATTCTAGAGCAATTCGACATTGTTTCTCTTCACTTTTCCACCCTCAAGCCAATGGGCAAGTAGAGGTTGTCAATAAGACCATCTTGATAGGTTTGAAAAAGAATTCAATATTGTTTCTCTTCACATTTCCACCATCTAGTAACTTTCATGCTATAATATCTTTTTTTTTATATAATCTGAGATCTCAACACCCACTTTCGACAGGGACACTTAATTTTCTAATTAAGACTAAGATCTCTTAGTACCCTCTTGTAATGTTCGAGAATTCATTTCTTCATGCTACGACTTTTGACGATAATTATCTTCACTACAAAGTTAAAGCTTCATCAACAACAATTGAAAATGATGATCCTAATCACTTAAATCGTTAATGATTTGAAGAACAAATATTGGAAGTAACAAATTAATAATATGAGGACTAATAGCTCGTCTATATATTCCATACAAAATGTACATCCTCCAGTTTTATTTGATTTTACAGATTTTTGTTTGAACTTTGCAGAACCACGAGGCTAAAACTAATGGCGATGATTCCATTTCTCTAGTCATTCGTTCATCATTCAATAAGGGCTGCTCAACACACTGAAGACTGAGGATAACAAAATCAAAATAAATGATAGTCATTATTGCCTTATTTGAAATGACTATAGGGGATATTGCACCATATCCGCAACCAACATGAATTTTGTTTTCCCGTAGCAAGTTTCAAAGCAAAAACAACAAATAAAATTTGAAGTAACATCCAAAACTCTGTCAACATGCTATTTGTTCTGGTATTTTCTTCCTTTGATAAAATAGAGCCTTTTTCCGTGAAGGAATTTTTATAGTCGATTAATGGTTTTTAATGTATGTTTGGAACAAGGTCAACACTAATTCATCTAAAAACGTTTTTAAAGTTAGTTCAAATAGTTTTGAAAACCAATCTACCATGGTATATCAAAATTCTTAGGAATCCGGCCAAAAAAATGCAATACTACTTTAGTCCTTTGTGAATTCTTTTGCACAAACTAAATGATTATTAAAAATGATGTGTGACATCCCTTAAATGCAGTCATACATCATCAACAAACATTGCAGCCTAAACCTACATGATTGAAACTTTTAACTCAAAAGATCACATGGCCAAATTATTTTTTACATTTTCAACTGAAGAATACGTCAATACAAAACCGATATTATTCATCGAAAGTTGTTTCGTACTTATATTTTAACCCTTTTAATTTGAGGTATCTTAATAAATTTCGTTGTTAAAATCTTACCTAATTAAATAAATAATAAATACAATCAATTATATTGTCTTTAATATTTAGAACACAATTTATTAAATAAAATAATGAACAAACAATCCTCAAATCAGCAAATATATTATTTTTTCTTCCATCAATTTTCTTTTCCTTTCCAAAACTCTAAATTTACCGTACTTTCCATCTTCAACCTTTATCGAAACTCTAAATTTACCATACTTTCCATCTTCAACCTTTATGCAGTATATATTATATACTCGCCATACTTATTTTAATTTATTTAAACGACTAAAATACATCTGAGATAGAAAACTTAATTCCTTTTTAATAATATTACTATTAGACATATATTAAGAAAACCTACCGAATCTTGAGTTTATTGATTTGAATCTTGCTAAATGTAATTATTGTAAATGAATGGGATACCTCAGCCTGTCTAGGTCTAGAGAAACCAACTATTAATTGGCCGTGTCTCAGAAACAGAATCTTTTCAGATTTTTATCAACACGTATGAGCCATGCACTCACAGCATAAAAAACTTTTAAATCATATGGTCCTGCATGAAAAACCAACATTATTTATCTCAACACGCGCGAGGATACTTTGACTTGAATTGAAAAGAGATAATTAAAAAAGTTTATGTTTTTGGTTACATTTCACTCGGATCGTCTAGAGAAAATGCAGGTTGCACATTGAAGAATTTATACTATGTAGAACATTTAAATAAATAAATAATAGCTGAATTTTTTATTTTTTTCATACCACGATTTAATGTTTTTTATTTTAAAAATTAATTAAGTTAAATATTATATTATATTATATTATATTATATTATATTATATTATATTATATTATATTATATTATATTATATTATATTATATTATATTATATTATATTATGTTGTTTTAACAAATATTTTAAAATTCGTATATAAATCCATGTAATTCCAGGTTTATTAAAAATAGAATTTGTTGGATACTTATTTAAAATATTATATAGATAATATGACTATATATAATTAAGTATTAAATCTTTTAACATTTCCAATAATATAAATATGAAAGGTTTAAATCGTAATATGATATAATGAAATAATACAATTATTGGATAATTTTATAATCTTATTTTTTTAAATTTAATTATTCATATAACTAATCCAACCAACAATATTTTGTCATACAAAATTTGTGTCATGGAAAGTGAATTGTTATTCTAATAATTTCTTTTCAAATTTTTTTTTTTAAAAAAGGTAAAAATGCTTCAAAATGGTTGATGTATAATTCAAATGAAGAGGTTGATCTAATTGTTGGTGAAGATAGACGATTGGAGGTATTATGTATTCGACCACCACCCCTGAAAATTCTAACAACGAGTAAAGAACGAGTGAGATTGAATATTCACCATTTGGATATTATAAGGATGTAATGCTTTCCATTCAAGCTCAACGAGTGAGATCGAATATCCACCATCAGGAGGGCCACAAGGAGTATTCAGACGATGATGCTACAAGATCCTTGATAAGGAAATGTTACAAGACAATACCTAACATGTGTAAAATTCTTTCCTTAGGAGTCGTAACTAAAACAACAACAATGAATCAGGATGAGTATCATTTGTCCAGAGCGAAAATAAAAGTTCAAGAAAAGAAGAAAATTAATAAACAACCCCTATGTTTCCAAACCCTCTAGTGAAAGAATAGAAGATCAAGTCTGAGAGTAAAGGCCCTTCAGTCATAGGCTTTATGAAAGGTGTAAATCACCAACAACAAACATTCAACTATAGTGGAATGGCCAACAATTTTAATTAGTAGCATCGAGACATCAACAAAATCTTCAACAAACTTCTTTCTTGTTCCAGTCGAATCTCCACCAGCATCACGCAATGCTCCAATCGAACTTCTAATAGATTTCTACAACTCTCCATCAGAATATCCAGCAATATCATGTGGTGTTTCAGTTGAATCTCCAGTAAAAATAACATCTTAGGTTTCCAACCTAATAAACCAACAGGTTCATTGATTCCATGAAGTGCATCTGAACCTTCAACAGTCCTGTCATAGGATACAGACGAGCTGTCAGGAAGAACTCCAATACTTTAGAGTACACCCAAATAACTAGAAAGCTTAACCGAGGATCCAACATGGATATGAGCACGATCTGACACCACCACTAGATGTACAAAAGACTCAATACCACACAACTTCATCCATGCACCAATCTAAACATAATTATGCACGAGTGTACCTACACCTGAACAAATTATACGTACACAGATTGGTTGTCATAAAAGAGAGCCAACAGAATATGTCAGCTCAATCTTGCAAGGTTCAGCAGAACCTCCTATGAGGAAACCTATCTAACTCAGCTGAAACCATATTATAGATACCTCTAGGGTATCTAACGGTGTGCCCATATAGAAATGGTGTAACGTTTTTAGTCGAGAAATGGAAAGGGCCAGGGCATCAACAAGCTTACACATTCCTCTGCGGAAAAAATCGAATCACTGTTATCTTTTAAGATGATGAAAATTTGAAGAACGAGGAATCTATTTTGGTTCCCCGCATCCTATACAGAGATCTACCACAAAACGTCCCTCACCCACAAGATGAACAAATACAATATAAAAGAAGATCTAGACCACCGTATAAACAGTTCAAAAGCGAGTTGACGAAATGAAGGACCACTGAAAGATGAGGTGAATGATCTTTTCAATAACATTTTGAGTTAACACATTCTTCTTATGATGCATAATATTTTCAACACAATGAGAACGGTCTTCAAAACCCACTTTATTGGTTATAAGATTATGAAGTAAGTTAGAGACTACATTATTTACTACAAGAAGTGATCGGATGCGACCCTAAGAGAATACATCAAAAGGTTCATGAATACAAAAGAAGAGCTATAAGAGTACCATAATTTGGTAAGATATGCGACATACATACAAATATTATTTGTACATAGCTCTATCGAATGACATTATGAAGAATAATACAATCAACTTTAGAGATCTACACAAACAAGTGGAACATCACATCAAAGTCAAATAGATATTTAGAGCATAGATCGATGAAGACACAATAACTTTAACTATATATCCATCATACCATCTTGTGATATAAACCAATTAACGACTCACGATATCTCAGATGAACTCCAAATCACATCTGGAGGCCTTCATTAAGATTGACGGTAAGAAGATCCGATTATGAAAACCCTTCATTAAGCTTGTCGAGAACTCAAAAGTCATCTATGAACACAATAAATATATACTGACACAAGAAAGTCTAAAAATTTATAATCCATTATGGAGCACATAAAAATATCCAAAATGTAATTGATGAAATAAGATCTTGGAGCTCGTGAGGAGGAAGAATAGACATGAATCATGCTATGTATTGGCTGAACGAGATCCTCTTCCATGAAATAAGAGATAAGCCTCAGTGGTACCAAACAAACCAATAGCCTTGAAAAATAATGCCATCTTTAAACTAAAATAATAGAATTATCTTGACATGGATCCTAAAAGGAAAACCGTTAGTATCATTACTAGTAGAGACCTCTTTTCTTACACTATTTACATTCAAGAAAATGATATGTGAATGATCTAAAATTCCAGCATCAACATCATACTTTCCTGATCATTTACCATAATATTTCCTAATATTCTGATTCATTGATGATGAATTGCAATTAGTAGCGGTACCCCACAATAACACCGCTCTACTCAGTGTAAAATTTATAGAAGTAATATTCAAATGAATCATAATCGAAATCAGAAGCTCCACCAAAATTGTTTACAAAAATATTTACAATAAGATTATGGGTGCTCTGGTCTTGATTCCTTCTCAACGAGTCTTGAGTGGATTCATCGGTGCGAATGCCAATGTGATGAGAAACTTCCTCTAGATGTCTTCATTGGAAGATAACATTCTGAATGAATATTTTATGTTTGTTCATGATAGTTGAAACTTCCTCCTCATACAACTTAATTATAAGCTGATCATGGTAGATAAAATACATGTTGTAGTCTTTATTTATAGTCCATCACTGCATTCGATAACCTATTAATAACAAAGTAGAAATAATTAGAGGGAATTTAAATATTTCATCACCTTATAAAATAAAAAATAGTAGGAGATCCGACCATCTTAGATGATGTTGATGATCCAAGAAGACGTTACCCCTTGTATAATAAATAGAGTAAGCTAAATGCATTTGTGAAACAAATGTTACAAATTGTCCATAAATTTCCAAACAAACTATAGTACAAACTACTTGACTTTCTATAGAGTAATTTTGAAAAGTTTGTTTGAAATATATAGGATGTCATAGGGCTCCTCATTGAGTTCATATGCCATAAATTATCCATCATCAACAATTTACAACTAGTCCAATAAAGGTGATGGTCATACTCTCAATATAAGATAAAAATGATTATTGAAGAGGTGGATAAACTAAATATTTTATGCCATATTTTGGATTCTCATTGTACAGCTTAGATAACCAACCCAATACTAATAAAAAATAAGATTGAAAAATGACGAATGTGCAACAACTTCACTGATATAAACAAAGTTTTCCTTTAAGAGCCATTTCCTTATGTTGAGAATTTATCAACTTGTAGATGTAACTTCGGGTAAAAAGATGTCGTCGTTCATGGATGCAAATTCTGAATACAATCATATACATGTACATCCGCATAATCAACACCACACAACTATTATCGTGGAAAAAAGGTTTTATTGCTACAATATAATACCCTTCGGGCTAACAATGTTATACCTATGTATCAATTTTATATTAAAAAAAGGTATTCGTCATAGAAGTTGGCCAAAACTTCCAAGAATGTATTGATGATATGATCATCATTAGTATTCAGGAAAATGATCATTTGACTAAATTAATATGAAACCTCTAGTAACCTCAATGAGCCAATCCAAAGTCAATATGGAATATAATACTTTTGATGTTTGCTCAGGCAAGTTCATTGGGTTCACGATCAGAAAGAAGGGTATTAAAGTTGATCATAATCAACTATTCAACCTAATAATCATGGCCCCCCTTTATAACAAAAAATAAGTACAAATACTGGTATGGATATTGGTGGCGTTGAACTGATTCATATTCAGATGTTCAAACAAGTACCAACAATGTTTCCCAACTCTTACGAGGAGTTTTGATAATGTCAAGAAGTTTCTCATTGTTCCAAAATTACTAACCAACTCGAAGCCTTGAGAATAAATATATTTCTATTTTACGGTTCCAGACTATGATATAAGTGTTGTGTTGGTCCCATTGGGATGAAAGGAGTCTAAAATTATTGACTATGTAAGTCAATCTATATTCGATGCAGAACACGATACTTGAAATTGTAGAAAGTGGCTTAAAAGTTGTATTCATAACTCAAAAAATTACACCATACTTACATGCCACATAATATTTTTCTGAATATCCTTCCCTCTTAAGAGCGTGTGATATAATCTGAATATGTTTGCAGATTAACAAGGTTATTCATGGAGCTAGGAGACTAAGATATTTCATTCTAACTATGAACAATGATAAAAGTCTAAGCCTTGGCAACAATCTGAAATAGAGTCCTAACTGAAAGACTTATACCTACTAAGAAGCATGATGAATCGAATTCGTAAGTCCGAATAAATGGTAGAAAAATTAACTAAGGTTCGGAGGCAGGAATCCAACTTACATTCTCCACATGAGATTTTCTGACACAATCTATCAGGCTTGATTTCACAACTTCCAACAACGAAGAAGAATACGAGGTTATGATTGCAGGCCTTTGAGTGGCTAATATCTGTGTAGCAAGGTAGGTACGACTACTTACAGACTCATAATCGGTCATTCATCAAGAACTCTATAAGGCCAAAGGTAAAAAATATTCAAAAATTAAGTACCTAAAGGAGCTTCAGTGCCAAAAATCCTTATTCATTGAAGTTACTTTTAAAACAAACACAAAGGGCGGAAAATATAATTGTTGATACCTTTGCCTATTTAGTGTTGACATAATTAGCTCAATGAGCCATCCTACAAGGCAAACTCTTCCATTATCATACCCATAAAATTTCTATCAATAGTTTACTACTCAAAATTTATTGTAATCAGTTATGAATTTTAATTATAAAATATCATAAAGAAAGTTTCATGGCATATAGCAATGTTAAAGCAAAAAAAATAAAAATAATATTGGCATGATTTGTCTGGATATATAAAATAATTTGCAAAAAAAGCCTCACGAAACCACTACTCTACTACCTCAACCATAACAACCCAGTATTCATGGTGGATGAGTTCTATAATGGAGAAAGAAATCTTGAGTATAGATGAAACGTGCTTCGCGACATAAAAAAAAGGATAAAAGTTTTAGTACCAACCAAAACTTGTATGCCTTCCTACCCGATTTCAACATACGAAGAGGGAAACAATTTGGAAGAAAAATACTATACTCAAAATAATTATTAGAAAAAAGGGTTAAAGTCCACCTTCGATAAGAGCATTACAAAACTCTAATTTACAACAAATATAACTCAAAGGTTCGTTTTACAAGATGAGACATAAATTTCAATGAAGATCTTTCTCCAAACAAAAGATAAAACTCTTTGGAATCTATTCCACAATTAAAAACGACCTACACCGGTGAACCTAAACTAAAGCCATACAAATACATATTTTTGAATTCTGAAGGCAGTTAGATTCGACACCTTTAGAATATCGATCATTTAAAGATATATCACTATTCATAAGCTCTGGATCTTTAATTTTATCTTGTATAAACGATGAATTACATATGGGGTGTACTATTATCTACCTCGGTGTCATGAAAAAGTTTTAAAAGGTAATTATATTTTAATAAATGTTTACCTTTATATTTATATGTGTCTAATTTTATTTCATCGCATTATTATTGTATATTTTACGAGGCAACAAGCCACAAGGATATATAAAGAATAAGTTAGGATACCTCAGGAAAGTCTATAACACGTGCGAAATTCATCTTGATCTCTATAACAACACAAATAGTAAGTATAAACATAGCATTCCACCCTCTGAAAAGCTTCAATCTTTAGTTCAACTACAATACAAAAATATAAGTTTGAAAAAAGTTTTTAACCCCTTCAGGAGTTTCGGCCTTCACCACAAACAAACTCTAAATTTATAAAGCATTAGCTTGAAGTTAGTCTTCAACCTTTTTGAAGAGTTTTGACATTCACACGTATTAAATAAAACAAAAAAGTAAGATTGGAGATCATATTTAGCACCTAAGTGAGCTTCAGTTACCATTCCAATTTAACAATAATAACAATATAATTACTTTAGGGATTATATCTACCCATCAATCAAACAAATAAAATATGATAGTAATCCTAAAATGAGTCATTCACCCAATACAAAAAGAAAAAATAAATGAAGTTAGGTTATTTATAAAAAAAAATACTAACAATAATAGCAAATCTTTGCCAAGTCTCGACATCTTGGAACTGATAATTTCAGTTGGAAATAACATAGAACCATAAAATATAGTGATGTTTATACGATAATACAAGAAATAAGAAATATGTGGACAAGTCAACAAAATAGACAACAACGTCTACAATGAAAATGCAAACACATCAAGCTATGAACACAATAAAAGCCAACGGAAACGAAGTTGAAGCATATCTCAACACTAAGGTTCAGATATCTATTGGCAAAATTCACAAGAAATTTTTTTTTGGACAACTTTCTTATGCTAGCTGAACCGACAAATTAGCTAACAACTCCATGGATTTAATATAATGCAACAATAGATTATTTGGATATATTAGTCATATCTACCTCATGCAAACATTATTTGGCATGCCAACCTTTCCCCTGACATCAACACATTCATAATTTACTTAGATAATTCAAGCTGTCAAGAAGGCAACATCAATCATTCATTCACGAGCATTATGGTTGTAAATGGTTTGATTTTGATGGATTTTTTAAAACAATCAAACCGGGAGTTTTGGTTTAAAATAATAATAATACATTAATGACAATATTAAAATAAAAAAAATCATGGTTTTGTTTGTTCGGTTTGCGGTGCGGTTTGTTTAATTTGGATAATTTATACCTATTTTTTTTCTTTAGTGGAATTCTAATTTTATATTAAAATCAAATATTCAATTAACTATTTATAATTATTGTCCATATATCTTTCAAATAAAAAATATAAAAAACTAAAATATCTAAACAATATATATATATATATATATATATATATATATATATATATATATATATATATATATATATATATATATATATATATATATATATATCGAACATTCAAAATCATAATTATTAATAATATTTAATCTATGAATATGAAAATATGCCAAATCAATATTGTGGACTTGTGATGCAGATTTTTTCAATGATGTAACTTATATTGAGTAAAATATTGGTGTTGCATCTTCTGGTGATTAAATTATTACAATGAGTAAATTCTTGGTGATATAACACATTATATCGTGGTAATTGATATGGACTAATTGAGTTTTTAAAATAACTGTTTGTGTTGTCGACTTTTGGTATTTTTATTATATGTATATACAATTTATTTTTGGTTTAGTTTATATTGTAATATACTTATATTACTTATGTAGAATATTTTTTTAAATCCGGTTAGGTTTGTTAAAGTTCTCGATTTCTTTAAATAATAAACCATAACCAACCAATTTAGTTTGGGTTTTTTTTTCAAACCCATAATCGTCCAATATATTTAGATGATCGCGTCTTTGATATGGTTTGAGTAGTTTGGATTGGTCTGGTCAATTTTTACTGAACCATTTATAGCCTTAACGAGCCCTCGTGTCTGTATTATTTTTACACTAAATTTCTTAGTATCAGTAACTAATTGACAATAATATGTACATAATTGGATAATTTAGTCACTACTACAATGATAGGATCATCATTATCCCTTCAACCATATCTGCGACCATCGGCTTCACTAGTGATATAGTTGCAACCACTCGCTCAACTGACTGGTTTGTCTTCACATAACCACTTGCATTAGTCATGGTTTACTTTATAAGGGAGGATCTCCCCAACATCTCAGTTGTGTTTTTTTATTAACCAACCGCCCCAATACATGAGCAACATCTGCTTCAACCATCATGATTTCCTTCTTCATCTTTTTGTTGAAGTTTACCTTCTTGTTTATCTTATTCAAGTAATGTTTTTCCATTTAAAAAAAATAAAAGTTGGTCCACTAGGTAGGTACTCGTCGTCAAACACAACCCATTTGGTAAGGGTATGAGAAACTTCACTAATCATCAACATCTTCCTTTCTATGAGGCTGAACCGATTTTGTTGAGACAAGTCCATGTTGAATCGAAATGAAAATGTCGGCCGGCCGGACGGGTTAGAGGTTAAACATACCATACTTGTGGATGAGATGAGAGGTTTACAAAAACATGACATCTGTTGACATCCTATCCAAATTTTTATCACATGTCAAACCATATACACATTGTATAACATCAAATACACTATCACATAGGGTTAAAATGCAACATCTATCTAATTTTGTAATGAGAACCTGGACCATGTTATTTTTAATTTTTTTCTTAGTGCTTTTAGTTTTACATGTTCTATATTTGAAAAATATTTTTTAGTAATCTAATTAGCCACCATAGCTCGTATGTACATCTGCATGTCTCCGGTAAATATCAATCAAATATGGGTAGTTATACCTGACGATCACCGTCAACCGTTGTACCGTCTTGAGGTCTAACGTGATTTCCATATATACTTTATTTCTTTTTAAAAAACCTTGTGTGAAATTTTAACATTCATTATATATAGAAATTATATATCCTATTACAGTTACATTTTCCATAAAAGCTTATTGCAAAAAATATTGTAAAAAAATATTTTATTTACTTAGAAATGTCGTTAGAGATTATATTAGTGACAAATTGGTGAAAATTATTTTTGTTAATTTGGTGAAATGAGAGAGATAAAATTTTAAAACATATTTGTAAAAATGTATTAATTTATTTAATTAAAAAGTTGAGTATATTTTTATGGATTTCATAAAAGAAATTTTAATTTTTTATGGTTAAAAAAATGTTTTGAATACTAATCAATTTTTATTACAAATATCAATGATAAAGATAATATACACACAAAAACAATAAGTTTTACAAAATGATATTTAAAATTTGTATTGAGTATGTGAGATGTTTTGCTTCATGATAAAGACCTTATTTATAATGTTTGATGAGTCGTACCTAACTTCTTAAACCATCAAATAATAAGATCTCTCGTTTTGAAACTATAAAATAATACTTTTTAATTATTATATCCTTACATGTTTGTAAATATATATATAAAATTTAACCTTTCTTTTTTTGTATATTTTTAAATTAGTTTTTTTATTGAATTAAGATTAGTTTATATATTTGATATTTATTAATATTTAATTATTTTTTAGATATACATAACTTTGTTCGAATTTAGTATCTATTTTTATATTTTTTCCAAATAATTAAAAAACATTTGAATAATTCTTTCTATAAAATATTGAAATTTTGACATTACTTTTTAGTTGTAAAATTTAAAATACACTAAATAAAAAGATAAACCACTAAATTTAATGATCGAATTTTATGATTTAAAGTTTTAAAAATTAATAAAATATTTTTCTTAAATTAAAACAAAAATATGTGTTATTATTTATTATTAAATTGTTGTTAATATACATTTGAAAGAATATAAAAGTTTAAAACAAATCCAACAAATTACGTAACTTTGATTATTATAATATTTTTAGGTGATTTTTTTATATAGTTACTTTTAAAATCAGTATGTAAACTATCAGTTTTAGCAATCGGTTTATGACGATTTTACAAACAAAGGAAAATATATCGAACAAAAAGAGAATATTTAATAGAGAAGAATAATATTTTCAAACCTTTTATGTCGGTGTTGGAAAATGATGACACAATTTGACATGTTTAATAAACTAAGGATTTTTCAATGGGAAACTACAAGGACTCAAAATTTGGATGTATCAATTTCGTTTGGTTTTGATTTTCTCAATGTTATTTCTTAAAATACAGATAATGTTGTTGAAATTTGTGAAATATTGGTATAAAAAGAGTTTGTTAGTGATGTGATAGCATTCTGTTGTTGAGGTTAGTGAGATATTTGTAGCAAAAGGAAATACCTTGTGATATTATTATTATTTTTGAAACACAAACCTATTTCTCAACCCTACTAGTACAAAAAGAGAAAAATACAAAACATAATCATAACATCATGTGATTGTTTATCAAAATTTGAGATGCAAACATTAAAAAAAACCTTACTACAACGGTCTATTCATGTAAAAGGTTTCATGAATCTAAAGGTCTCAATTTTTTTTATGTTGAGCTGATGATTCATTTGTTATAAAACGTAATTGTATGACTCACGGAGAGGATAGACATTCAAAACCTTTTAAGATTAATGGTTCATTATCTTATTTTCCGTACTTACAAAGAGTGTGCTTTAAAGTGGTGTCCTTCAAGTGATATGGAATTTGATAAATTTAGTTTGAATTACAGTTAATATTTTACGGTTGATGAAAATATATCTCCAAATAATGGTTCGATACAAACTCATATAAGTTTTTTAAAGGACGGAAGTTCATCCTAAAGTATTTTTTTAGGTTTCAGGAAATATGGCTATGAAATCTAAAAATGAATATTTATTATCTATGTGCTTTTTATTTTATCAACTTGCATTATTTGTGCGTTATATTTAGTTTCATTTTGCATCAGGTTAAACAAAAAAATTAAAAAAGACCATGTTTGATTTATTTTTACTAATCCTATAAGATTATAAGTTTTAATTAGATTTATTTTTCCATCTTATTAACATTGTTACAAAGTTTCAAAGTTAGTTTTTTCATTTGTATAAATATGGTGTTTATCTTTAAACAATAAGATTACTTACTTTAACTGAAAACTGTTAGTCTATTTCTTTTATATATATTGTTTATTCTTATTTATAAAATTTGAGACATTACGTCTATATAATATATATTAGTAAAATTTAAATTCTTATTAATTGGTAAAGAAAACAAACAAAGATATCTAGAGAGTGTTTCAAGGGTTTTAACTACATTGATTTTAACCAAAGTCTTGCTTTTACAAAATTTAAGCATAAATGACTATTAATGCTTAAATGAATTTGTTTAAAGAGGTAAAAAGCTTTGCCTTTGGTAATTTTAATGAAAAAAATGATATTTATGTTTAAACTGAGAAAAGATCGAAGTCCTTAGCCAGTATTCACTTGGGATTCGATTTGGAGATGAAAACTGAAGAAATTTTAAAGTAGATTTGATGCATGGGATTAGGAAATTTTCTTTCCAAGGGATTAAATATTGCTTCATCAGAGAGATAAACCCTAGAAGAAATCAGCAATTGATAATGTAAAGGTATATTTGATGAACCTCCTAAAAACAATTAAAGTACAAAAATTCTTCCTGTTTTGATAGATTTTAATAATTAGATAAATGAACTATATATATTAAAAACAATCTTCCAGTTTTGATAGATTTTGATAGAGCATTTGACATCTTTTGCATACGCCAAACTTACTAGAACAAAATATCCAAAGATAAAGTATTATGATTTCAAACTTGCTTCAGCTATAAAAGTATATTCCCAATTTAATCAAATGGAGCGATATCTCATTTTCCCAACGGTCCGATGATGTTGAAGATCTTTGGCAGAATCAAACCTACCTATGGTTCTACAACTGTTGCTCAAAAGATGAAGGTTAATTTTATGACCAATAGTTCACATTTAAATCCAGCCGAAAATACATTGAAAATAAATATTTTGGTGATTAAACTAACAAATAGAGGTGGAGTTGATGGAGAAATTGCTTGCACTAAAAAGAAAACATATAGTTCACCTTCGGTTGTATAAACCTAAGTCTTCCGTCTTTTTTCCTTTTTATTGATGTGAATTTTTATGCACATTAGGCTTAGAAGCCTAACATTGATGCATTATAAGATTCTAAGTCATTATAACAAATCTATACGTTCAATATTTTTTATGTTAATTCGTCATACGCTCATATGTTTTAAGAGTGCATGACTTAGTTCTCCAACAAATCACAATAGTGATTTATTTGAAATATTTCGGTACCCCTTTATAATACCGTGATATTTAATTTTTTATGCTACGACATAAAAAAACAAGTTTCAGCACTCCAAAGTTCAAGATTCATCAATAACAATGTAACGACATTCATTTATATATGGATAAGTCTGAGTTCTTTTAACATCCTCTCTTCATGTTACAATATTTACTTTTGGGGAATAAATTGTTTCTCCATGGTTAAGTCTGAGATATTTCAACACCCTATCACCGTGTTATGATATTTAGTTTTTCAGGGATAACACGTTTCCCCAGGATAAGACTAATATCTCTCAGTACCCTCACGCCATGCTATAAAATTCAAACAACATAGAAGCTCTGATAAGTCTGAAGTATTTAAATGTCTTCAGCACCTCGAATGTTATAACATTCAATCAACAAAGAAGTTAAGATAATTTTGAAGTCTTAAAATATCTTCAACACCTCAAATGCTACGACATTCAATCAAAAAATAAGTTGCAATGAATATGAAGTCTTAAAATCTCTTCAGCACCTCTAATGTTATGTGTCATTTATTTTCTTCACGGATAAGTCATTTCCCTAGGAATAAGTCTGAGATCCGTCAGCACCCGATATATAGGATACAACTGGAATACAAATGTAGTCTCCAACACATAAATACTATAACATGACTAAATACTATCGCATTGCGCGATGCATCGTAATAAAAAATGGTAAAACTATACTATGCACAAACTAATGCGTTAATTGGCTTGAATATCAACGAGTATTAAAGAGAAAATTCATGAATCCCCTCCTAAGTACCAAAGGGGATAGCGTGTCCATTCTCATTTAAGACAAAAATACAAGTTATATACTCTAGATACAACCTAACAAACCCGCATGGATCTTTACCTTTAAATTTGATCGCTTTATTGGACCAACGGAACCCCCTCGCAACAGAAAAAAAAACATTCCCTATGTATTCAACAAATAAATTTCACAAAGGGAAGACATTTGGATTTTATAAAAAAATAACAAAACAAGTACAATCACTAAAGTAAAGCAAGCATCAATCAAGGCAACGCAAAAGAAAAATAAAATTTCCCAAAATATGGAGTTAGTTTCAAATATTATAAAAAATCTACGATAAAATTTCCCACAACGGGGACTTCATATAGAACAAAACCAAACAAACAGTAGTAGAGGAGAGCATCATTTTTCTCGGCAACACTACCTTTGCCACTTTTACCTTTATTTTGTCGCACATCAAACGACTTTTTTGGCCTTCAACGATAGCAAGCCCTTAGGCATTTACATCAAACATATTCCTCTCAATGCATTACGAGCTTTCTCAAACATAATGGCTTAAAACTTGGAGGAAATCTCCACCAATTTGGTTATTTCAGCATCCAACGCATGTGTTTCGGCTTCAGCTTTTCAAAGCTAAGTACCCTATTTTCCTACTTTTTATTAAATGCACATTAGGCTTACAAGCTAAATGTTGATGTGAAATAGACTTACGAGCCGAGAAGAAATATCAACAAAGCTTACAAGCTTACTTCCGAGGCAAAGTGATTAAAAATATACATTCATACTTTATTTAAATTAATTTGTATAATACTTATTGTGTATCGAAACATACCATATTTTGTTTTCACTTTTGAAAATAAATAAGCATATATATCTTAATGTTTTAAGAGTAACGATATTCATTTTCCAACAATGCACAATAGTGATAAGTTAGAGATGAAAATATAGTGTACAACAAATTTCATGCTACAGTATTATTTTATCCAGGGATAAACTGAGCTCTCAACACTCACTGTCAGTGGGGACACTTAATTCTCCGTGGTTAAGACTAAGATCTCTCGGTACCCTCTTATAATGTTCTAATATTTATTTTTTCATACTACAACATTTTATGATGAGTATTGTCACTCTAAAGTTAAAGCTTCATCAACAACTATTAACATCTTAATCTCTTAAAACGTTAAAGGTGTTGAAGCAAAAATATTGGAAGCAATAAAGTAATAATATCAGGGTTGATAGCTCGACTATAGAATTCATAAAAGAGGTACATCATTCATCTTTATTTGATTTTACAGATTTTTTTTTACTTTGCCGAATCACGAGCCTAAAACCACATACGATAATTATATCCCTTTAGTCATTCATCGTTGAATAAGGACTACATGGGCTACTCACCACGTCAAAGACCGAGGACGACAAAAAATCATAAAAAATGATAATATCTTTATTGCATGCTTTGAAACGACTATGGGGGATAATATACATATCCGCAACCAACATGATTTTTTTCCCGTAGCAAGTTTTGAAGCAGAAACAACAAACAAAATTTTAGAAAATGTCCAAAACTTTATCCACATGCTACTTGTTTTGGTACTTTTTTCCCTTCACAAAATAAATCGTTTTTCCCTCAATGGAGGTTTTCAGTCAGTCAGTGAAGGGTTTAAATGTAAGCCGGAACAAGGTCGACACCGGTTAATCTAGAGACGTCTCTAAAATTAGTTCGAATAGATTATGAAACCAATCTATCAAGATATATAAATACTCTTAGAAGTCTGGTAAAAAAAACTGCAATATTACTTTGTATTATTCGGAATTGGATATTCTACATCAACAAAGAAAATCATTAAATACACTTAACAAGCTTCAGCAAGCACTAATAAAACAAACAAAACTGTTCAAAAATAAACTTCATTGAAAATAGTATTTCCTCGATTCTGTTAGGAATACTATAAGACTACTAATATGATAGATTTCACCCACACAAACGAAGTCTTGCATCAACAACAAACATGACAGCCGAACCTACATATCGAAACCTTAAATATCACCTGGCCAAAGACTTATTTCAAAATCTATTTTTGACCGAACTGCAACATCGATACAAAACGGATATTATTTTATCAGCCTTTTACAATTTTAGTTTTATGAATATTATATAAGTAAATAAATATAATATAGTCAACATTATTAACTATATTTTCTTTTATATTAAAAAATAATATATTAAATAAAATAATAAACAAACGACCTTCATAAAAAACCAATGTATTATTCTTGGTACATATATTTTTCTGTCTCCAGAACTTTAAATTTATCGTACTTGTCATATTTGACATCTATACTCACCGGTATTTGTTTCAATTTCAATTTCGTTGAGAGGCTAAAATACATTTAACATAGTTATTTTAATTTATTTTAGCGGCTTTTCAGTTTTGCCTTCTCTTAAATTTTATGATTATTAATTTTCTTTTTTAGCCGCTATTACTATTACACACATCTTAACACAACCTACCCAACCTTGGGTTTATTGATTTGAATTTATTGCTTATTTATTATAAATGCATTCGATACTCCAGACCTCTCTCTAGAGAAACCAACTCTTTGTTGGTTGTTGGACTCAGTAATGGAATCTTTTCATATTTTTATCAACACTTATCCGCCATGCACTCACGTTATAAGAAAAACCTTTAAATCATATTGTCCCGATATCTTATCAGAAAGAAGTCCAATTTACGAAACTGCAAACCTAAGGGTACTTTGACTTGAATCAAAAATGATAATTAAACACTTTTGTCTTGACCTAGAAAATGTAAGTTTAGGTTTTGATTTCCATTTCACTCTGGTAGTCTTGAGGACGCACCATTAAAGAATTTTTATCATACACTTTTTAACGTTGGATGTTGTTTTTATTTGTTATAGAATTTGTACTCTTTGTCCAAACTTGGCCTAATCCATTCCCTTTTTATTTTCAATATACAATTGGATTTTTAAATATTTTGATGTATTTTCGTTCAATGTCGAACTCAAAGTTGCTTAAAAAAAATTATTTTAAATGTCTTACAATTAATTCATCTTTTTCACTCTTTTAGTACATCCCTAATTTGTTTTGAGATGGATATTATTATTATGAATTGTGTTTTTTATTTTATTTTGAAATGTATATTATAAACAAATTTTAAAATAAATAAATTAATAGTAGTAGATTTTTTTTATATACAACTTAGTGATTTTATTTTAAAAATAAATCAATAATACGGTTGAATATAAATATTATTATTATATATATTATATGTATATATAATAGTATTTGTTTCGACAAATATTTTAAAATTTGAATACGAAATGTCATTAAAAAGAACATCCTGCAACGTTTCGATTGAACTTCTAACTGTAGTTTACATCTCTCTAGCATAATATCCAACAAAATTATGTGATGTTTCAGTCAAATTTTCAGCAAAAAAATATTTTAGGTGTTTTAGCTAAAGAACTAACAGCTTCCTCCATTCCATTAAGTGCAGTCAAACCTCCAACAGTCTCTCTTGGGCTCTAACTCAGTTGTCAGCAAGGATTTCAATACTCCAGAGTGCAGACAAATAACTAGCAAGCTTTAGCGGGGATCCAACATAGATATGAGCACAATTCGACACCACCACTAGATATACAAGACACTCAGTACTATATTACTTCACCCCTGCACCAATCTCAATATAATTATGCACCAGTGTACCTAGACATGAACCAACGATACATATATTCCATAGTCATCATAAAAGAAAGCAAAAAAAACATGTCAGTCCAATTTTTCAAGGTTAGGCCAAACCCCTCAAGAGACAACCCTCCAACTCAGCTGAACTCATATCATAAATACCTTCAAGGGTATCTAATGGTGTGTTCATATAGTGGTGCAACACCTTTATTCAAGAAATGACAAGGGCCAGAGCATCAAAAAGCTTACACATTCCTCCAATAAAAAAAAAGATTTGGTGTTATCTTTTAAAACGATGAGGATTTGGAGGACGAGGAATCTCATTTGCCTCCCCACATCCTATATGGATATCTACCAAAAAACTTCCTTATCTACAAGATGAGAAGAAATGGTAGAAATTTATAATACCACATAATATTTCAAAAGAGAGATGACGTAATAAGGAGCTGACGACAAGATGAAGTGTGGGCCTTTTTCAATAATATTTTAAGGCAACATACTCCTCCTATGATGCATACACATTTTTAACATGTTGAGAAAGGCTTTCAAAACCCGATTGAGTGGTTATAAGATTACCAAGTAAGTTGGAGATTATATCATCCACTACAATAAGAGACCAAATATAACCTTAAGAGAATACACCAAAAGATTCGTGGATACAAAAAGTGAGCTATATTATTGTCATAATTTGGTGGAGAATGTGGTATACATACAGCTAATATTTGTCCATACCTTTATTAGATGACATTAAGAAGAGTAATTCAGTCAACTTTGCAGATCGTCACAAGAAAGTGGACATAACATCAAAGTCGAGTAGATCTTAAGAGTATAAATTGATAGAGACACAAAAACTTCAACTAAATATCCTTCATTTCATCTTGTGGTGTAAACCAATCAATGGCTCGTTATGGCTCAGGTGAACTCTAAATCATATCCAGAGGCCTCCAAAAAATAATGACAATGACAAAAAGATTCTTAGAAGAAACTACAACAATAATAGCAATGCCCGACGATAACGTTCGGCTAGGGCTAACTAAGCTCGTCGAGAATCCAAAAGTTGTATATGAACACAATAGAGATATACTCACATACTAAAGTCCAAGAAGTTAAAATCCATTAAGGAGCACAAAGACAAATCCAAAACATGATGGATGAAGGAAAGCTCTCAGAGCTTGTTACGAGAAGGAATAGACATGAATCATGGCATGCATCGGCTGAACAAGATTCTTCTCTAAAGCATGGTAAATAAGCTCCAGTTATTTCAGACGAACCAAGAGCCTTGGACAATAATGCAATATTTAGCAGTATCTTGACATGGATACCAAAAGACAAAACGTTGGTATCATTACCGACAGAGATCTTTTCTTTTACATTATTTAAATTCAAGAAAATTATATATAAATGATCTAAAATGCCAATAACAAGCCCATATATTTCCACACATGTACCATAATCTTTTTCTAATGCTGGGATTCATCAACGATGATTTGCAAGAAGTACTGGTACCCTATAATGACAACGTTCCAATCACTGTATAATTTATAGAATTTGCATTCAAACATATCATAATCAACATCAGAAGCTCCACCAAAATCCTCTACAAGAAAATTTATGATAAACTAAGGGGTGCTCCAGTCTTGATTCATTCTCAACGAAGACTGGTTTCACTGGTGTGGATGCCAATGTGATGAGAGAACTTACTTTGACGACTTTCTTGGAAGATAAACATTTCAAAAGACGGTTTGATGCTTGTTGAAGCTCCATCCTCATACAACTTAATTTTAGGCTGATCATGGTAGATAAAATACATAATGTAGTATTTACAGTCCATCAACGCATTCGGTAACCTTAAACAATAAATGGAAGTAATTAGAGAGAAGTAAAGTATTTCAAAGAATATTATACAACTGTATTCACCCTAAAAATAACAACTAGCAGAGGAAGCGGCTATTTCGGGTGATGTGGATAATTCAAAAGACCATCTCTCTTATAGAAAAAAAGAAAGTTGAATGCATTCGTGAAGGATGAAATAAAATGTTATAATTTGGCCCAAACTTGTCCACCAAACTAAGGTACAAACTACTTTACCCTTTATAGAGTAATTTAGACAAGTCTGTGTGAAATGTGTATGGTGTCACTGGACTTCTCATTGTGTTCATATACCATAAATTATTCATCATCAATAATTTACGGTTAATCAAATAAAGGTGATGGTCTTATTTTGAACAAAAGACGAAAACCATTATTGAAGAGATGGAGTAACTAAATGTTATATGTTATATTATTAATTGTCATTATCCAGTCTAGACAACCAACATGATACTAGTAAGAAAAAATATTGATAAATGACCAGTGCGCGTCATCTTCACAGACTTATATAATGCTTACCTGAAGAACCCTTTCCCTATGTTGAGAATCTATCAGCTCGTAGATGGAACTTCTGTGAATATAATGTTATCGTCCATGGATGCATATTATGAATACAATCACATACATGTATGCCTGGATAATCAAGAGTACACAACTATTATCATGGAAAAATGGTTATATTGCTACAAGGTGATTTCCTTTGGGCTGAAGAACGTTATATCTACGTATCAGTTCTATATTAATAAGGTATTCTCTACAAATATTGCCCAAAACTTCCAAAAATGTATTAAAGATATGCTCATCACTAGTATTAAAAAAAGATCATTTGCCTCACTTGTATGAAACCCGCGGTAACTTTAAATGAGCCAATCTCAAAATCAATCTAGAAAATTATACTTTTGACTTTTGGTTAGGCAAGTTCATTGGGTTCATGGTCAGGAAAATGACCAAGTAAGTTGAAGCTGATCTTAATCAATTCTCAATCATAGTCTTCATTGAACCCCCACACAACATAAAATAAGTATAATTACTTGTAAGGAGATTTATGATGTTAAATCGATTCATCTTCAAATCTTCAGACAAATACCTACACTTTTTCCAAGTCTTGCAAGGATCTGAA
Organism: Limnanthes douglasii subsp. nivea; assembly: GCA_036936605.1. Classification (NCBI taxonomy): domain Eukaryota; kingdom Viridiplantae; phylum Streptophyta; class Magnoliopsida; order Brassicales; family Limnanthaceae; genus Limnanthes; species Limnanthes douglasii. The sequence goes on along the minus strand of JAUPFV010000002.1, from coordinate 191,752,358 downwards.
AATTTCCACCATACATTGGCTCTAAAGAAGTGTTTTGTAATATCAAGAAGTTACTACTGTGCCAAAAGTACTAACCAACTCGAAGCTGGGAGAATAATTATATTTCCTATTTTGTAGTCTCGGGCTACGTTGTAAACATTGTTTTGGTCCGAAAGAAAGGAATAGAGTTCAAGATGATTGACTATGTAAGTAAATATTTATTTACTGTACAAACATAGTCGTCCTAAAATTTATAGTTACAACTCATAAGATGAGACCTTACTTACACATGACACAATAATTTTCTAAATATCCCCCTTTTAGAAGCTTATGACATAAAATGAACGTGTTTGCAAATTAACAATGTTATCTGTGGAGCTATGCGACTAAGATATTTAGTTCGGCCTATGAACGATGATAAAAGCCCGAAGCCTTCGCAGACTTCTGAAACAGAGTTCCATCTGAAAAACCTATACCTACCAAAGAGCATGCTTTGAACATTAACTAGTCCCTGGACTATCAAATTTGGTGAAAAATAGTCTATAGACTTTCAAAAGTCCGTTGGTAGTCCCTGGACTATCTAGTTTGGTGACATATAATCCCTGGACTTTCAAAAGTCGGGTGGTAGTCCCTGGACTATCCATTTTGGATAAATTTAGTCTTTTGTGCATGTTTATTAAGGGGACTAATTTTATCAAAAATAAAAAGTCAAATGACTAACTATATCGAAAATGAATGGTTAAGAGATTATTTGTCATAAAAATTGATAGTCAACACACGCAGGGGGGGTTTAACTTTATCCAAATTGGATAGTCCAGGGATTACCAGTGGACTTTTGATAGCCCAGGGATTAGTTACTGTTCAAAGTCCATAGAGCATGATGAATCAACTTGGTAAGCCCGAAGGGATGGTGGAAGAAATAACCAAGGATTGGCACATGAATCCAACTTATATTATTCACATGAGATTTTCTGACACAATCCATCAAGAAGATATTTGTTATATATATATATTATAATATTTTATCGATGTTTTTTAAATAGTTTTTTTATTGAATTAAGACAAGTTTATATATTTAGTTATATATATATATATATGCACATATTTTAAAACATAACTTCATTCGAATTTAGTATTATTTTCAAAGGTTTTTTAAATAAAAGTATTCAGATTTGTTCCAAATAATTAAAAAATCAATTGCATAATTCTTTTACAATAAGTTTTTATTTTTGGAATTTTTTTTAAAATTAAAAATACATCGAATAAAAAAATATACCATTAAAATAATAATTGAATTTAATAATTTAAAATTTAATGATTTAAAATTTAATAATTTAAAATTTAATGATTTAAAATTTAATAATTTAAAATTTAATAATTTAAAATTTAATAAAAAAATTGTTAATATTTTTTAATTTATTAATAATAGGTTGTTGATATACATTTGTACGAGGATAAAAGTTTCGAAACAAATCCAACAAATTATGTAACTTTAATTTTTGCAATAGTTTTAAGTTTGTATGTGATTTTTTATAGCTGATTCTAAATTCAATATAAAAACTATAAGTTTTGACAATCCACGACTTACGACGATGTTGCAAAAGAAGGAGAATCTATCGAATAATATTTTGCAAAGAATGATAATATTGTAAACCTTCCTTGTCAGTGTTGAAAAATAATAAGATTATTTGGAATGTTCAATGAATAAAGAGTTTTCAATGGCAAGGAATACTCAAAATTTGGATGTACCGATTCTTTTCGATTTTGATGCTCTCAATATTATTTATTAAAAAACAAATAATAGAGTTAAAATTTGCAAAGGATTAGTACAAAAAGAGTTAGTTAGTGATGTGGTAGTCTCTGTTATTGAGATTAGTGAGATATTTGGAAAAAAAGATACATTGTTAGATTATATTTTCTATTGAAAACCCCAAACTACTTCTCACCCTTCATTCAAGTGATATAGAATTTGATAAATTTGGTTGGAATTAATATTTTACAATTGACGAAAACCTATATTCAAATAATATTTCGATACAAACCCATATAAACGTTTGAGAAGGCGAAGACTATCGTGTTGAGTTTTACGTGGATTTTAGAAAATATGGGCTATAAAACCTATTATGAAGATTTTATTATCTAGATGTTTTTTTATGTTATCAACTTGCATGATTTGGGCGCTATATTTAGTTTCATTTTGTATGAGGTAAAGTTAGATTAACATCAAGATAACTGAATGTGGAGAACAAGAACCTATCTTATGGTGGCAGGTTGATCATTATTAACTCGGTATTGATGGTTAATCCTACAGATTGGATTCAAAACTGTTCTTTTCCTACTTGTATCATTACTATGCTAGAAAGAACTTTCAATATATTTCTGTGGGGCTCAACCATTGAAGACAAAAGAATTCGCTGGTCTATTTGGGAGTCTATATGTAAGCCTTTTAGTTGAGAAAGGCTCAATATCAGAAAATTATCTGACATTCACTATAATTTTCTTGCAAAATATGGTATAATTTCAGAAATAACAAAATAATTTGGGCTAACCTAATGCATATTATATATTGCAAGAACTTACATCCACTGTAGGTATCCTACAATAAGAGAGTCTCTCACACATGGAAAATATTTTCCAAAATTAAGAATTTTGTTGAACCTAACATAAGGTGAAAGTTGGGAAATGGAGAAGTAGATTTTTGGCTTGATAATTGGTACAACCACTCCCTTTTTATCAAGCTGGATGAAAATATGGACAAAACTTGGTTCATGCATGAAAAGGTGAAGACATTCTGGACTGATAACCCATGGAACAACGGAAGACTAAGAGGATTCCAGTCTCAAACTAGCATTTACCTTATTCACTCCACTACAATCAATCAAAACTAAAAGGACAGTATAATCTGGAAGTTTTAAAACGACTTAAAATTCAAAAACAAGGAAACATGGAATCAGATAAGACATCATCACAATACGTCTAACCTTTTTAGCAAACTTTGGAATTCCATTACTCCTAGAAAACTTTCATTCTTATTATGGAAAGACTTTTTTAATTACATTCATATTGATTCAAGCATGCATAAAAGACACTTAGTAACAGTCTCGAAATGTCAATTATGTGATTCAATTGAATCTCTTAATCATTTATTCATATCTTGTAAATTTGCCTGGCATATATGAAGTTACTTTGATGATCAATTCAAAATTAACATCAGCAACTTCATGAATATAGCTCATATGACTAGGTTTTTGTTATGGTCAACTTATAAGGAGGTTTATGTAAGAACTATCATTCCTCTAATAATTTTTTAGGTTATCAGGAATGTCATAAATAACTCTAAGTTTAAAGGCAGTGTATTCAACGCTAGGCATGCTATCAATTACATCAAATATACTATTTTAGCCTTGACATTTCTAACACTCTCATGACTAAGTATTGGAGTAATGATGGTTATGCAGTAAATAAAATAGGATGTTACAATTACATTACCTCCAAAAGGAATCGTTCCTACGTAAAATGGAATCTTCCTGCTCATTGTAGGATGAAACTCAACACTCATGCATCTTGCATTCTTAATGGTTACTCGAGTGATGGTATCCTAATTAGGACAGCTCTGTGGACATTATCTTGGGGTCCAACAACCTCTATGGAAAGTTAACTCCTGAATGGTTGAATCTCGAGCACTCCTTGATGACTTTCTCATCTGCAAGAAGAAATACTGGTTAAATATGGATGTGGAAATTGATTCTCAAATTTTAGTAAATCTTTTATCTCATGGCAACTATTTGTGGCATATCAAATCAATTTTAATCTACCACATAAACCTTATTTCACCAACTATGGTGATATCGCACATTGTCAGGGACCAAAATAAACCAGCCGATTATATTGCTAAATGGACTCTAAAATGTAAAATGAACAAATATTTTGACAAATTTCAAGCTCCTCCCTATTTGAATTCTACGAGTCTTCTTCTGGAAACAATGGAATTAGGTTATGCCTGTAATAATGATTAAATATGTTTTACATCTTCATTTTTTATTCTAAGTTCTTAGCTATTATTTTTACTAAATTAAATAGAAATTAAATAGCCATGTGCTTAGCTATCGGCATTTTGGGTTCTTTGGTGATAAGTTACATAGATTTTGATAGCTTGAGTAATCTTATTTAAATCTCGATGTTATTGCTCCTTGATAATCATCTCTCTAAATCTCCTTACTCTTTCTATGAATCTATTTTTGCAATAACTTGAAGTAGCAAGCTCTAGCTTGAAAATTGTTTCACTAATTTTATCGTTACAGGTAGCATGAAGGCATAAAGAGAAGAAAGCATTTGTTGGATTTGATTCAAGCTTATAATATATAGATTTTTAGCAAAGATAATGCTTTTCTTTTCATCGATCAGTGGTGGAATCAAATTTTTTTCTCCTTCTCTTGTCCTCTGATTCATTTAGAAGCTCTTCATCGTTATTTGATGCAACTGATTCCTCGCAAAGAAGAAGTCCTCTTGCCCTAAAATTTTTAAGTGATGAGACTCCTGTTTGTAAGTCGACTGAATTTCAATAGCTGAAATCACAAGGCCGAAGGGAATCAATTTTAATTTTGGTGCCCGATAGAAATGAATCACCAAGTCCATTAAAAAATAAAGTGGAAATAAAATTTAAAGTGTAAAATGAATTGGAAAATAGAGCGTCAAGTGAAGTGAATAGAACCTAACGGTCCTTTGAAAATAAATTATTTTAGTTGAAAGTTAATTCTTTGTAATAACATTAATTATTGTATACCAATTTTACGCGTTTTAGATTGTAATTATTTTGTCAATAAAGTTTATTATTTTTTCAAAAATAAAGTAAAAAATAAAATAAAAGTATCAATAATAATTTTATTTTTAATAATCCTATAAGCTAAAATTTTAAATAGATTCTTTTTTTACTATCTTATTAGTGTTGCTATGGAGTTTCAAAGTTAAGTTTCATTTGTATCAATATGAGTTTATATTTGTACAATGGGATTATTTACTTTAATCGAAAAAAATTCTCTATTTTTTCATTCAATTTATTTTTATTTATGAAATTTGATACAAAACGTCAAATTATATATGTATATATAATATCAAAACAATGATTATCGTGAAATTTAAAATTACTTACTTGTTGTATTTTTTTTTAATTTAATATTATTAATATTATTTTAATTTTATTATTATCATTATTTATTTTTTCATTGAACGTTAGATTTTATTAAAACTTTTAAAAGTAACACAAGGTTGAGAAGCCTTCATTAGGCAAAACAAATTTCTTCCTTCCCTTTAAAAGAACAAACACATGTTATCCTTAACTATTAATTGTATTTTAACTTTCAAAACTTTAAATCTTTCAAGTCATAATTTACAAAAAAAAATTAAACACAAGTATATTTATATTTTTTTAAGATGAACAAAATGAAATTTATGTGCTAAAAGAAATTAAACACACGTATGTTTGGAAAATTTTGTTTTTAATGTAAAATTTGCAATCATATTTTTCTTAATTTAGTAACTAAACAATAATTGTTTTTCTGTAACTCAATTATATGTAATCTCGCAAACAAAAATAAAAAGGTATTCACTATAAAATGTACATATTTTCGCAACTACAAAAAAGTTAGTTGTTATACACGATTAACATTTATTTTTTACAAACCAAGTTTGTAATTTATTTTTTCACACCGTCACACTTATTTAGCAATCAAAGTCCTATATCACCACTATTTTATTTTTATTTTCGCAACATGTTTGTATCTAATTTTGTAACTCCAATCTGTTTTACCAAAAAATGCATGTATTTTCGCAACTACAAAAAAGTTACTAGACATTTTTATCACAAAAACAATTTTGCTTTTTGTTTTTTCACACTATCAGACTTATTTAGCAACCAAAGTCATATTTTTAAAATTATTTTATTATTATTTTCACAACATACTTACACGTATTTCCGCACCTAAACAACCGTTGCATTTATGCAACCAAATTATACGTAATTTCGCAACTAAACAAAAACAAAATTGCCAACCAAGTTACATGTAATTTTCACAACTAAACAACAATTATTTTTAACAACCAAATTACGCGTGATTTTACAAGTAAAAAAATTGAAAAATAAAAAAATATCTCTTACATATCTAATTTGTGTTCGACTTAAAAAAACCAATGACATTTTTGAACATTTTTTAAATTCTAAATTTTTCATTTATAGATTCGTTAAAAAATCAATGCAAAAAAGTTTAATGAAAAATAAAAAATAAAAGTTTTTAAAATCTTTTTTTTTCGAAACTGGGATATATTTTGATATTTTTTAACTTTATTTTAAAAATATAATATAGAAAAAGGGCAAAAGTATTTTAGATTATGAGTGATTATTTTAAAATTATATACGAATTTAATTGTTATAAATAAATTTATATTGATCGGTTACGGATGTTTACCTTGACATAATTAACTTTAGAGCTGGTCTGCTACTAGAAAAACTAATTTTTCAGTGATCATAAGTTAACAAACTCAGTGAAGAATTTACCAATATTTATGTAGTGAAGAATTTACTGATATTATGTATCAATACATAAACAGCCATGAATTCAAACCAAACAAACAAGGAGTATGGTCCCAAACAACTTATAGTTGAAAATAGCTGTGAAAACCAAAGTCCAATTTAATGAGCTGTCAATCCTAAACACCTCGAAACGTCCGCAGTAGTTTGTGATTCCAAAACACATACTACTAATAAAATTAAATTAAAATACGTTCAGGTAAGCATTGTCTTGTCACTTTACATTTATATATCAATTCAAACTAGTTATTTAGATAATTAATTATAAAATATAATAAACTGGTTCTTCACCCCTCCTTATATGTTCATATATATATATGGGAATGCCTTCATAAAATTTCATGTGCTACTCTCTTACAATTCTCATTATTTCCCTTCTTAAACTTTGGATCTAGTTTTCTCTCCCAATGCTTGGAGTTCATACGTCATGATAAAAAAAACACATCAGAAACCATAGGAAATCCTTCAAAACTGATAAATTCGGTATAAAGTTCTTTTTTTCTACTGTACTTTTATTCTTATTTTATCTTTTGCAAATCTTTTTTGATGGGGCCTCGGAAAGATTTCCAAAATGAAAAGTTATTACTCAACAACGATAATGAGATTCTCCGGTTTCAACTAGAGCTAGTGGCAGTTCATTTCAGAAACCTAAAAGAGAGTTGTGGAATCTAAACAAACTAATTATGGTTTCTGTTTGGATTCGAATATCGGGGATGATTCTCTTTCTGATCCCCAAAAGGAGTGGGAAATTCAGACAGTGAGAAGGGAAAGAACCAAAAGGAAACTAGTGCAGAAGAAAGGAGTGAGAGTGACAAACGGCAGCGTTTAGTGAGACTAATGCGAACCCTAGATTGGCTTCCTCTCTCAAGGTACATCTATGGTTTGCTTTAAAATTTCTTCATAATTATTGTTATGCTTCCATCTTCTAACTCTTACAATATTTGTAACTCTCTTGCTCTTTTTTGAGGTTCCGGAAGAATCACTATCCCCCCAATTGTGATACTTCTAAGGCAAGTGCATGATTCATATTTTTGTTTGACTGTGTTTGCAGTGAATGTATTTTGCTAGGTTTTGGTCAAAGGACTGGTGCCGACCCAAGCAATCAGAAAACACAATATAAATTCACAAATCTTGCCCCGACAACAGGAAGCTTATGGAGCCAAATAACTTCAAGAGGAGCAGCCTCGGGGTTTATATATTTATATTTTCCAGTCCTTCCAAAAACCCATTACTCCAGTTTGAAGCGATACTCTCTCCATTCCGGTCTACACCTAAACCGAAACATCCGATATGCCACCGACTTTCCTTTATTTCTTTTGCGTCTGTTTTCTCTTGGCCTCTTCTCTCCCTATTGTTTGAATTTGCCTCTCCTTTTGTGGATCGGTACAAGAATCATCACTGATATTCAAATTTAAACCGAAACCAAAATTAATTTGTTTGATTCCACAACTCTTTGTTTCAAATCAGTCTCGTTGTTGATCTTGAATGGTGTCGATTTTTTATGTTTTTGAAAAAAAATGTGCCAGCACCTCTATTTGATGGGCGGAGCTCTAGTTGAGTCTCATTGTCCTTGTTGAGTAATAAATTTCTGTTTGTAAAATCTTTGTTTGCCCCCGAATGTAATGAAAAAGTAGAAATTTACATTAGAAACATATGCTTTGAAAGATGTTGTATAGTTTCTCATGTTTTCTTTATTATTTTTCTTATGATACTAAACGGTGCGATTAAGTTTATACATAGAAAAAGACAAGATACGACCTAGAACAGAGATTAATCCAAAAAATATATATATAATTTATATATATATATATATAAAAGGTCATAAGAGGTTAACTAAAATAGGAATATGGCTTTTTCTCTCACGATATCAAACCAGATCTCTAATTTGTATACTTTAGACACTTTTGAAGTTTTATTACGCTTTTAATGGCTTCAATCCACCATCAATCCCACTTCAACGTAAATCTAAATCTTCGACAATCCCACAAAAAGACCATCAAATCAAAATTCAAGATTTGTGAACAACACAAATCGACAAACCCTAACTTCAATCGACAAAAAGAAGGTTTAAATCGACCAAAATTCCACCAATACCGATACCGGTGAAGCAAACAAAAATGTGAAGATGGGAGAAACCACAGAGCTAGTTAACCAGCCGATTTACGAAAAAATTTCTCTAAATCGACAACAAAAATCTACGGAACAAGCTACCAACCCAACAAGATTGTACATAGACGTAATAGGATAACCAAGGAAGAAGTTCACACAAAAAAAACTACCATGAAAAAAAAGGTAATAAAGCGATTTATTTCCAAAAAAGAGATAATAAAAAAGAACATCTATATTACGAAATTGAAGTTTTACAAAATTTAAGGACTAGTAGTTAATTTTAACAAAACTACAGAATTTTAATAAAATGAATTTCGCGCTTCTTCTTCCCTTCAAATAGAACAGATATTTTTGAGGCTTTCAGGATAATACCAAGACACAAAAAACAAGCCAAAAAACAAAGCTTAAACCAGCTACTCCTAGCTCCAACCCAATTCAGCAACAGCACGCTCAAATCTTCTTTTCGACTTCTACGATTAATCCCTTCTTCAACCTCTGTTTTGTAACAGAGCCTCCAACCTGCAAAAAGGAACAAAAGAGAAGCAAGAACTCGAGAACAAATTACTCCAACCAGCATCTTAACATATGAGTTATAATCATAAAACTGTTGATTTTAACTCTAAATAAGCAGCCAAAGAAGTTCCAAAGTTGTCATGCAAAATTGTAGCTAACAAAAAGATGATTTTTATCCTCGCAATTGTTGCAAAACTAGCACTTTGAAATAATGTTTAAATGCCTCTTCATTATAATGGAATCAATTGAAATGTAATTATTAATCAGTTTCTAGCAAAGAAATGAGAACTTCCTGGGGATATAAGGGCTCCAGATCTTCTTGAAAATGGCTGATTGGACATGTCTGGTTCTCAGGCTGTTCCAAGTAAGCTTCATGTTGAAGTTGTTGTCATTTCAAAGCTTCCAACTTAGTAAATCATCTTTGTCTAGATTAACTCCGAGAGTGTTGATGATATTCGGTCTTTCATTTGACAACATGCCTTGCATTGCATTGAAGTCCCAAGAGTCATTCTTCCAAAATGTTTGAACTTTAGCATCCATATACCAACTTTTGTTACTGGCACTAGCAATAGATGGTATGTTGTGCCATGAGTCCATCCAAAAATCCATTTCGCCATTCTCAAAAGCCCAGTGGAGGTTGCCTTTCGCTTGATTTCTGATACCAATTAGCCTTTTCCAAACTAAAGAAACAAGATTGTTAGTAGCCTTTAAAGGATTAACTGTTTTACAGTATATATATCTTTCATTATATTCGACCAAAGGCACTTGTTTTTTTCTGAAAATAAACCATAGATTTTGTGAGAAAGATTGTTGAATATCATCCAACTTTTTGATATTCAGCCCCCCTTCTCCAAAAGGCTTGCCAATAGAGCTCCAAGAGGATCAGTGAATAGAATTCACATTATACTTGGACCTCCACAAGAATCTAATGAAAAATATTTCTAATTTATTAATGATGTGCTTAGAAAGTAAACAACTTTGCATCCAGACGTAGGTATGGGCAGAAGAACATTAGTTATTAAGGATAACCTGCCTCCATATGGGAGGAACTTGTTGTCCCACTCAATAATCATGTCATTAACCTTATCTAATATAGAGTTAAAAGTCTTCCCTTTATTATTGTTTGAGAGAGTTATTCAAAATGAATGGTAGGCAGAAAATCCACTTCATAACGAGTTTGAGCCTTCAAGTTCTGAATATTGATGTGATGAGCTTTGGATGATATAACAATCTTAGTATTTTACTTGTTTATAGATTACCCGGAAGTCTTTTGATAGTTGTCAAGGAACCTGCTCAAAGTCTCTATAGAATATGGAAAACTATTCGTAAAACCCAAAATGTCATCAGCAAACACAATACATGGAACCAGGTAATCAGTTCTAGTTGCATATTTCATCTTAATGTTTTTGCTAAAAAACATATACATTCCCCTTACTAGAACTTCTTCACCGAGGATGAAAAGGCTAGGAGAAAGTGGATCTCATTACCTTAAACCCTTCAACGTATGGAAATAGTAAAACACTTCCCCATTTGTGAGAATTGAAATATGGACATTGCTGATCATTCTTTTAATAAGACACATGAGCTCAGCTGAGAGACCAAACAAGAGAAGATTTTTTAGAAGGAAAGCTTGCAAAATCCTATCCAAAGCCTTGGACATGTCGAGCTATATCATGATGTTCCCTGCTTTGGGATTTCTATTAATGTCATGTAGAAGATCCTTTGTAATTAAGATGTTATCTTGGGTCAGCCTTCCTTTCACAAAAGCACTCTGCACATTAAACACAAATCTAGGCAGGATATTCAATAGTCTCTGATTGATAAGACGAGAAAGAATTCTATTCATCATAGTACGCAACCGAATTGGTCTGTAACTACTCCACTCAATATGATTATTACTCTTGGGAATTAAACAGATTCTTGTGGCAAATATGTATGTAGGAATATCATTAACATTGAGGAAGGCATTCAGAGCACTGCATAAGTCAATTTTGATAGTGTTCCAACAGATTTTGAAAAATAAAATATTAAAACCATCAATTTTGATAGTGTTCCAACATATAGTGTTATAAGAGCCTAAATGTAAAGACTGTTTTCTTTGGAAAAGGATTGTTGAATATCATCCAACTTTCTGATATTCAACCCCCCTTATCCAAAAGGCTTGCAAATGGAGCTCCAAGAGGACCAGTGAATAGAATTCACATTATACTTGGACCTCCACAAGCTTCTAATGAAAAATATTTCTAATTTATTAATGATGTGCTTAGAAAGTAAACAACTTTGCATCCAGAGGTAAGTATGGGCAGAAGAACATTAGTTATTAAGGATAGCCTGCCTCCATATGAGAGGAACTTGTTGTCCCACTCAGTAATCATATCATTAACCTTATGTAATATAGAGTTAAAAGTCTTCCCTTTATTAATGTTTAAGAGAGTTATTCCCAAATGAATGGTAGGCAGAAAATCCACTTCATAACCAGTTTGAGCCTTCAAGTTCTGAATACTGATGTGATTAGCTTTGGAAGATATAACAATCTTAGTATTTTACTTGTTTATAGATTACACGGAAGTCTTTTGATAGTTTTCAAGGAACCTGCTCAAAGTCTCTATAGAATATGGAAAACTATTAGTAAAACCCAAAATGTCATCAGCAAACACAATACATGGAACCAGGTAATCAGCTCTAGCTGCATATTTTATCTTAATTTTTTTGCTAAAAAACATATACATTCCCCTTACTAGAACTTCTTCACCGAGGATGAAAAGGCTAGGAGAAAGTGGATCTCATTACCTTAAACCCTTCAACGTATGGAAATAGTAAAACACTTCCCCATTTATGAGAATTGAAATATGGACATTGCTGATCATTCTTTTAATAAGACACATGAACTCAGCTCAGAGACCAAACAAGAGAAGAATGTTTAGAAGGGAAAGCTTGTAAAATCCTATCAAAAGCCTTGGACATGTCTTGCTATATCATGATGTTCCCTGTTTTGGGATTTCTGTTAATGTCATGCAGAAGCTCCTTTGCAATTAAGATGTTATCTTGGGTCAGCCTTCCTTTCACAACAGCACTCTGCACATTAAACACAAATCTAGACAGGATATTCGATAGTCTCTTATTGATAAGACTAGAAAGAATTATATTCATCATAGTACGCAACCCAATTGGTCTGTAACTACTTCACTCAATATAATTATTACTCTTGGGAATTAAACAGATTATTGTGAGAAATATGTATGTAGGAATATCATTACCATTCAGGAAAGCATTCAGAGCACTACATAAGTCAATTGTTATATTGTTCCAACAGATTTTGAAAAATAAAATATTAAAACCATCAATTTTCATAGTGTTCCAACATATAGTGTTCTAAGAGCCTGAATGTAAAGATTGTTTGCTTTGGAGAATGATTGTTGAATATCATCAGACTTTCTGATATTCAGCCCCCCTTCTACAAAAGGCTTGCAAATGGAGCTCCAAGAGGACCAATGAATAGAATTCACATTATACTTGGACCTCCACAAGAATCTAATGAAAAATATTTCTAATTTATTAATGATGTGCTTAGAAAGTAAACAACTTTTCATCCAGAGGTAAGTATGGGCAGAAGAACATTAGTTATTAAGGATAACCTGCCTCCATATGAGAGGAACTTGTTATCCCACTCAGTAATCATGTCATTAACCTTATCTAATATAGAGTTAAAAGTCTTCCCTTTATTATTGTTTGAGAGAGTTATTCCCAAATGAATGGTAGGCAGAAAATCCACTTCATAACCAGTTTGAGCCTTCAAGTTCTGAATACTGATGTGATGAACTTTGGATGATATAACAATCTTAGTATTTTACTTGTTTATAGATTACCCGGAAGTCTTTTGATAGTTTTCAAGGAACCTGCTCAAAGTCTCTATAGAATATGGAAAACTATTAGTAAAACCCAAAATGTCATCAGCAAACACAATACATGGAACCAGGTAATCAGTTCTAGTTGCATATTTCATCTTAATGTTTTTGCTAAAAAACATATGCATTCCCCTTACTAGAACTTCTTCACCGAGGATGAAAAGGCTAGAAGAAAGTGGATCTCATTACCTTAAACCCTTCAACGTATGGAAATAGTAAAACACTTCCCCATTTATGAGAATTGAAATATGGACATTGCTGATCATTCTTTTAATAAGACACATGAACTCAGCTGAGAGACCAAACAAGAGAAAAAAATTTAGAAGGAAAGCTTGCAAAATCCTATCCAAAGCCTTGGACATGTCGAGCTATATCATGATGTTCCCTGCTTTGGGATTTCAATTAATGTCATGCAGAAGATCCTTTGTAATTAAGATGTTATCTTGGGTCAGCCTTCCTTTCACAAAAGCACTCTGCACATTAAACACAAATCTAGGCAGGATATTCAATAGTCTCTGATTGATAAGACGAGAAAGAATTCTATTCATCATAGTACGCAACCCAATTGGTCTGTAACTACTCCACTCAATATGATTATTAATCTTGGGAATTAAACAGATTCTTGTGGCAAATATGTATGTAGGAATATCATTAACATTGAGGAAAGCCTTCAGAGCACTGCATAAGTCAATTTTGATAGTGTTCCAACAGATTTTGAAAAATAAAATATTAAAACCATCAATTTTGATAGTGTTCCAACATATAGTGTTATAAGAGCCTAAATGTAAAGACTGTTTTCTTTGGAAAAGGATTGTTGAATATTATCCAACTTTCTCATATTCAACCCCCCTTATCTAAAAGGCTTGCAAATGGAGCTCCAAGAGGACCAGTGAATAGAATTCACATTATACTTGGACCTCCACAAGCTTCTAATGAAAAATATTTCTAATTTATTAATGATGTGCTTAGAAAGTAAACAACTTTGCATCCAGAGGTAAGTATGGGCAGAAGAACATTAGTTATTAAGGATAGCCTGCCTCCATATGAGAGAAACTTGCTGTCCCACTCAGTAATCATATCATTAACCTTATCTAATATAGAGTTAAAAGTCTTCCCTTTATTATTGTTTGAGAGAGTTATTCCCAAATGAATGGTAGGCAGAAAATCCACTTCATAACCAGTTTGAGCCTTCAAGTTCTGAATACTGATGTGATGAGCTTTGGATGATATAACAATCTTAGTATTTTACTTGTTTATAGATTACCCGGAAGTCTTTTGATAGTTTTCAAGGAACCTGCTCAAAGTCTCTATAGAATATGGAAAACTATTAGTAAAACCCAAAATGTCATCACCAAACACAATACATGGAACCAGGTAATCAGCTCTAGCTGCATATTTTATCTTAATTTTTTTGCTAAAAAACATATACATTCCCCTTACTAGAACTTCTTCACCGAGGATAAAAAGGCTAGGAGAAAGTGGATCTCATTACCTTAAACCCTTCAACGTATGGAAATAGTAAAACACTTCCCCATTTATGAGAATTGAAATATGGACATTGCTGATCATTCTTTTAATAAGACACATGAACTCAGCTGAGAGACCAAACAAGAGAAAAAAATTTAGAAGGAAAGCTTGCAAAATCCTATCCAAAGCCTTGGACATGTCGAGCTATATCATGATGTTCCCTGCTTTGGGGTTTCTGTTAATGCCATGCAGAAGCTCCTTTGCAATTAAGATGTTATCTTGGGTCAACCTTCCTTTCACAAAAGCACTCTCCACATTAAACACAAATCTAAGCAGGATATTCAATAGTCTCTGATTGATAAGACGAGAAAGAATTCTATTCATCATAGTACGCAACCCAATTGGTCTGTAACTACTCCACTCAATATGATTATTAATCTTGGGAATTAAACATATTCTTGTGGCAAATATGTATGTAGGAATATCATTAACATTGAGGAAAGCATTCAGAGCACTGCATAAGTCAATTTTGATAGTGTTCCAACAGATTTTGAAAAATAAAATATTAAAACCATCAATTTTGATAGTGTTCCAACATATAGTGTTATAAGAGCCTAAATGTAAAGACTGTTTTCTTTGGAAAAGGATTGTTGAATATTATCCAACTTTCTGATATTCAACCCCCCTTATCTAAAAGGCTTGCAAATGGAGCTCCAAGAGGACCAGTGAATAGAATTCACATTATACTTGGACCTCCACAAGCTTCTAATGAAAAATATGTCTAATTTATTAATGATGTGCTTAGAAAGTAAACAACTTTGCATCCAGAGGTAAGTATGGGCAGAAGAACATTAGTTATTAAGGATAGCCTGCCTCCATATGAGAGGAACTTGTTGTCCCACTCAGTAATCATATCATTAACCTTATCTAATATAGAGTTAAAAGTCTTCCCTTTATTATTGTTTGAGAGAGTTATTCCCAAATGAATGGTAGGCAGTACATCCACTTCATAACCAGTTTGAGCCTTCAAGTTCTGAATTCTGATGTGATGAGCTTTGGATGATATAACAATCTTAGTCTTTTGCTTGTTTATAAACTACCAAGCAGTCTTTTGATAGTTTTCAAGGAACCTGCTCAAAGTCTCTATAAAATATGGAAAGTTATTAGTAAAACCCAAAATGTCATCAGCAATCACAATACATGGAACCAGGTAATCAGCTCTAGCTGCATATCTTATCTTAATTTTTTTGCTAAAAAACATATACATTCCCCTTACTAGAACTTCTTCACCGAGGATGAAAAGGCTAGGAGAAAGTGGATCTCATTACCTTAAACCCTTCAACGTATGGAAATAGTAAAACACTTCCCCATTTATGAGAATTGAAATATGGACATTGCTGATCATTCTTTTAATAAGACACATGAACTCAGCTGAGAGACCAAACAAGAGAAGAATGTTTAGAAGGGAAAGCTTGTAAAATCCTATCAAAAGCCTTGGACATGTCGAGCTATATCATGATGTTCCCTGCTTTGGGGTTTCTGTTAATGCCATGCAGAAGCTCCTTTGCAATTAAGATGTTATCTTGGGTCAGCCTTCCTTTCACAAAAGCACTCTGCACATTAAACACAAATCTAGGCAGGATATTCGATAGTCTCTTATTGATAAGACTAGAAAGAATTATATTCATCATAGTACGCAACCCAATTGGTCTGTAACTACTCCACTCAATATAATTATTACTCTTGGGAATTAAGCAGATTATTGTGGCAAATATGTATGTAGGAATATCATTACCATTCAGGAAAGCATTCAGAGCACTGCATAAGTCAATTGTTATATTGTTCCAACAGATTTTGAAAAATAAAATATTAAAACCATCAATTTTGATAGTGTTCCAACATATAGTGTTCTAAGAGCCTGAATGTAAAGACTGTTTGCTTTGGAGAATGATTGTTGAATATCATCCAACTTTCTGATATTCAGCCCCCCTTCTACAAAAGGCTTGCAAATGGAGCTCCAAGAGGACCAATGAATAGAATTCACATTATACTTGGACCTCCACAAGAATCTAATGAAAAATATTTCTAATTTATTAATGATGTGCTTAGAAAGTAAACAACTTTTCATCCAGAGGTAAGTATGGGCAGAAGAACATTAGTTATTAAGGATAACCTGCCTCCATATGAGAGGAACTTGTTATCCCACTCAGTAATCATGTCATTAACCTTATCTAATATAGAGTTAAAAGTCTTCCCTTTATTATTGTTTGAGAGAGTTATTCCAAATGAATGGTAGGCAGAAAATCCACTTCATAACCAGTTTGAGCCTTCAAGTTCTGAATACTGATGTGATGAGCTTTGGATGATATAACAATCTTAGTATTTTGCTTGTTTATAGATTACCCGGAAGTCTTTTGATAGTTGTCAAGGAACCTGCTCAAAGTCTTTATAGAAGATGGAAAACTATTATTAAAAACCAAAATGTCATCAGCAAACACAATACATGGAACCGAGTAATCAGTTCTAGTTGCATATTTCATCTTAATGTTTTTGCTAAAAAACATATACATTCCCCTTACTAGAACTTCTTCACCGAGGAAGAAAAGGCTAGGAGAAAGTGGATCTCATTACCTTAAAACCCTCAACGTATGGAAATAGTAAAACACTTCCCCATTTATGAGAATTGAAATGTGGATATTGCTGATCATTCTTTTAATAATACACATGAACTCAGCTGAGAGACCAAACAAGAGAAGAATATTTAGAAGGAAAGCTTGCAAAATCCTATCAAAAGCCTTAGACATGTCGAGCTATATCAGTATGTTCCCTGCTTTGGGCTTTCTGTTAATATCATGCAGAAGCTCATTTGCAATTAAGATGTTATCTTGGGCCACCCTTCCTTTCACAAAAACCCTCTGCACATTAAACACAAATCTAGGCAGGATATTCGATAGTCTCTGATTGATAAGACTAGACAGAATTCTATTCATCATAGTACGCAACCCAATTAGTTTGTAACTACTCCACTCAATATGATTATTACTCTTAGGAATTAAACAGATTCTTGTGGCAAATATGTATGTAGGAATATTATTACCATTGAGGAAAGCATTCATAGCACTGCATATGTCAATTTTGATAGTGTTCCAACATATAGTGTTCTAAGAGCCTGAATGTAAATACTGTTTTCTTTGGAGAGCTTGGCTTTAGAATCTTGGTTTTTGTTGCTGTAATGTCGAATTTCCATATTTCTAACATTGTCTTTAGTAGCTTTGACATTATCAAAGATATTACAGAAGTACTTAGGATTCCAAACCTTGAGACAAAGGTTTAATCTCCTTATCTTATACCAGAAGACATGACTAGGCTTCCCATGAATAGGCATCTTCCAGTCCTGTTGTATAATACTTATGAAACTCTGATCCTTAACCCACATGTTTAAAAAATTAAAAGGTTTTTTTTATGACCATGTGAAAAACCTGAGTTTGATTGAAAGTATTCACCCATTTTTCATTGATAACAACGCGGTCAAGCCTCTTCCATTTAATGCTTCTGGACCAGGTGAACTTAGACCCTCTATATCCAGCATCCTCAAGATTACAAGCTCTTATGGTGGCATTGAAATTGTCCATACTAGCTTGACAGTTTGAAATGCAGCCCAACTGCTCATCATGAGAGAAGATAGTATTGTAATCTCCAGCACACATCCAGGCTTTGTTAGAATCAGTAAAACTCCTCAAACTGTTCCAAAGATCAACTCTTGAATACGCTGACATTTAGCATAAATAGAAGTTAGATAAAAGTTCTCCTTAATACAGGATAGACCACCTCCATATGTAAACATTTCTCTAACTTCTGAATGATATCAATCATGATATCATCCATCCAAAATATCCAAATTTTATTGGATATATTAGATGTATATCCATTGAAACCAAGAGACCTAGAAATCCCCTCCATTTTATCAATCATAGTCATAGGTTCCTGAATTGTAAGAATCTTAGTGCATTCAATCCTCACGTTCGATGATAACCTCCTCACAGTTAGCTTGTTGTTAAGACCTCTTGCATTCCAACTAATCATTCTGATCATTATCTTAATAGGATTTTTGAAATTTATCCCCTGAGTTGAAGGACTTGATTGTTAGTTTACTTGTTCGTCTTCTTATTTTTGCAGATTTAAATTTTATCTTGATGATCTCATTGAAGCTTTGATCAGGGGAGGAAGTAGGATAGACAGAACAACTTCCTATGTTTTCAGGGTCTGGTGTTGTAGTATTGTCAATTCCACGGAGATTGGACTGAGTGCATTTATTCTCCAACTTCTTCAATACTTCTATGATTTTAGCAATGTCTTTTAGGGATGAGTCTTTTCTGGATTTTCTGGAGTCTGCTGGTTGTTCCTCCATGATGTTTACGTGTTTAAGATTTTGCTTAATTTGGTCATGAAAAGACTGATTTTGTATGTTTTGATCTTGAACATGCTGATTGTTGCTCTCCTCTTTTCCAGAATCTTGATCTTTTTGTTTGATAATTGACTTGATTTTCATTCTGTAAACTTTGAAAGTTTTTTTAGCATTTCTGGAATCATTATTACTATGTGCTTCTGTTCCTTACATCTCAGAATCATTCACAACATTCTCAACATTTTCATCATTCTCATCATCTTCTTTAGTGTCCTCCTCACCAATCTTTGGATATTTCTTGCACTCAGATTGTTTATAACCTATTTGATAGCAGTAATCACCGGAAGAAGGTAAATTTTTTTAACCTTTGGAGATCCAGCATCCAACATTCAAACTGAAACCAATCCACATATTGCGCTTCAGTTTTTTTGAGATATCAATCTCAATTTGATCGTAGCAAGCATTGCAAGGAGCTCTACTTTTCTCTGGAACCATAACTCTATATGTTGTTCCTAAGGCAGTAGCAATATTGTTTACGATTTTCGAATCATATAAGAACTCTAACAGTTTCTCAAAATGAACCCATGAAAGAACAATTGGGTTTTCATATTTTTATTAACCTCTGGATTCCATTGAAGGATTCTCATAAAAAATCATCAAATCTCCAGACATTCTTCGACCATATAATGCATATATCTTCCTTCAAGTTGAACTCAACAAAAATATGGTGGGAATCTGAAACTTCGTAACTATATCCTCCTTTGAATTTCATGGAATCCAAGTAGCTTCCAGTTTTGATTTCTTGGGAACGCCATTACTGGATTTTCCAACCAAAGTAGTTTTACATTGTTGAAGCAGATGATTCTTGACATCATCAGAGAATTGAATTGAAAAATGACTGTCGGTTTCTTTGATCTATTATGGGTTCATAGAAACAGAGTCTTTACCGGGTTTAAACAAATCAACGTAAGATTTTTTTGTTTGTTGTTGTGGTATATCATTTTTCTGTTAACTTGAATGAAGAACGGGAAATTCTTCAAGAGACTTCTGGTGCATGTTGAGAGTACCCATGAGAAGAAGAAGACTATAAGACAAAAAACAGATGAGGTTCTTGGAGCGTCATTCTCCAGTCTTCATCAAAGAGATAAGGACTTAAGTTAGACGATTTTAAATCTTTGTTACGCACCTTTAAATTCATTGGAAGTCTTAGTGTCCTAATATGGGATTATAGGCATTTACTCATCGAATATGAGAATCTGAAAGATGTAAAAAAAAGTTAGAAAATGAACGTATGGAGTGTAGGACAATTTTTAGAAATTTTAAGTGGTCTCCTGAATTTAATAAAAAACAAGAGTCTTTTCTCATTCCGGTTTGGGTTACCTTTCTAAAATTCCCAAAATTCATTTACAACCAATACACCATTACTTAGATTAAAAAGGTAATTAGAATGTATTAGTCAATTTAGGTTTCATTCAAAAATCGAGCAAGATTTAACTGTCGTAAAATTTGGCTCGTTGCTGATCTTTCCAATCCTACTCCCAGAAAAATTAGATTAGTTTTGGGAAGAGATATAGATTTTGGCAGGATATCATTTGTAGTGATACTCATGTCTAGTAACAAACGTGCAAACACCTTGGTCACAGAGAAAACCAATACAATAAATAAAATAAAATAAAAGTAAGTAAAGAACATGAAAACAAGATATTAACAAAGTCTATTAATATACCAAACATACCTAAAAGTTGACCTAAAAGTATGGATTTCAAAAATAAAGTCTTTTATTGTCAATCCCAAACAATATCATACTAATGAAAACACCTTACTCTGTTATCTCTCTACTCACCATAACAAATTAATTACATTATATTAAGTTACCAAATAACTTTTCATATAAAATTTATCTCACAAAATTGGCGACCACATTGGAAGGTGATATGAAGGTGCCCGGATAGCAAGATCCAAAATCTAGGATGCGAGAATTTGCCTTTGAACACTTTGAAGCATGAATCATAATATGCAAATAGATCATGCCCCAGAATATGAGGAGTTAGGGTCGAAGAAGAATCTATCCATACACCAGATATGAATGATTAAAACCAAAAACGACTATTTATGCAAGAGTAGTGAGACCAGTTACGAGGATAAATTGAGGTATTGAGGTCCCAAAAAACCTTGGGTGAATTTTATGGGTAAGGTTTAAGCTGAAAATCAAAAATCTGATAAGAAACCAGGTGTTAATGAACCCTCACTAGACCCTGCTACTCAACATAATCTGAAGAAACACCAGAGGGACTAGTCTAAAAAAATCCATGAAGCTTCAAAAATGGAATGTAAAACCAAAGATTGTTCTAGTTCTTCAAAATCTAGTATAGATTCAACGTTTGAATTTGAAGTATCCTTGTCTTCTTCAAGTAGTCATCACTATCATAAGAAGAGAAATATGCACTATGATAAGCGTTGGTCAACTAAATATTCCAATCGACATCAAAAATCAAGCAAACAAGACTCTTCGGATAAAAGAAAGAACTAAAAGAATAGAAAAAATATAGCGCGTCGGAAAAAAAATGAAGGGATCAGAAAATCATAGCATATAAAATCTAGGGAGTGACAAATTTATTATTCAATCCGAACTGGGTATAATTTGTCACGTCTAAGGAGGACCATCGATTCAGCCAAGGGCACAATTAGAAGCAATCACATTTATCTGGATAAATATTTTCCGGTCATTTTGCCAAAAATAGAAAAGCTCGATGGGATCAAAGATCCGGATAACCACCTCAAACAATTTAAGTTGTTACGTATGCGTTTCTTCCAAATTTTAAGGGCATTGCCTTAAATTTTAAGGGCATTGCGTAGGTCTCCGCAGGGATCGATCAAGAACTTTGACATGCTTTGGATGGCTTTCTAAATATAGTTTGTGGGAAGCAAAGAGCTTAGATAAAATGGAGACATAATAATCCATTATAAAAAAATTGTTGGCGAAAGCTTCAATGGAATATACCAAACGTTTTGTGGACCGAAAAATAGTTTGCAAGACATCTTTGGACAAGTACTTATAGTTTATTTTAGGCAAGGGCTCCTTGCTGGAGAGTTAGCTAATATTGTTACCCGACAAAAGCAATGACTTATAGAGGTATATTGTCAATCATAGAGTAGTTGTTCTGCTATTTTACACCAAAATATAGTGAGTTATCGTCTAAAGACTCCATACATAATTCCAATCGAGCTAAGGCTAACCAATACGCTAAGGAAAATAACTTAGCGCATGGGAATATCAGTGGGTTTGGCCTGGTCACTTTGCATAGTTAACTGAAAGTATTACAGCCATTTATTTGAAGGAAAATCAGAATACCCGATTTTGTGTGTATCATAATGATGTAGGGAATGATACCAAAGATTGTACTTTTCATAAAGCAAGAAACATAAAATTTGATCGAAATTGAAAAACTGACCATTTTGGTCAAAGCACGCGTGAGAAACAAATCTTTACCGCCAATAGTGGGACAATCTCATATTCGAAGGTAGCTATAGAAGCATAATCTAAACAAGAAAACATTATGGTGATTACTAACAATATAATGAATTTGATGAGGATTCAGAGTATCTCAATTCTTATTCAAATTGAGGTTGGATTTGATGATAAGTGAATTTGGAAAAAAAAGTAAAGGTCTTTGTTTATGTTAAATTTTTTAATCATTGACTATTTTCGAGAGGAGTATTGTATTAGCCCCCTCGAGTTGTTCTCAAAAGAGGCATATAATTAGTTTGAACACCTAGTTATAATGGAAATTATCTACTCACTTGTATATGAATCTAATTATATATATTGTATTCGATGAGGATGATCTTAGAGATGTTGCTAGCCCACATGAGGATGTTATGGTGATTGAAGCTGCAGCTGAGGCAATGGAAATCGGAAGGATTTTGATTGACACGAGAAACTCAGGTAATGTTTTGTTTCTATATACGTATAAGAAAATAAAAACCCACTTGTCATTCTACATTGAATAGCTATAATATGATTTACGGTGAGCTCTGCTGATGTCCTAAAAATGACCATTTAAAAAGGTAATTATAGTGATTTTTGTGGGAGTTGATGGTCTAACATATTATAATGATATCTTTGGTAAATCATGGCTATCAATTATGCATGTTGTTGCATCAAAGTTTCATTAATGATTGAAATATACCGTTGGTGGCCAGGTTGCATTTGTTAGAAGTAGCCAAAAAGTGGTTAGAGAATGTTATATCACTGATTTGGCCCTAAAAGCATCAGATTATGTGGCAGGTAAGAAGGAATAGCAATTACTGTAGTCCTCTTCGAATCCAAGCAAAATAGATTATCCAAGAGAAACTCTTAGTGCGGTTTTTCCGGACAAAGATGTTGGGATTGGTGCCAAATTACCTTCAAAAGTGAGGAAACATTTTTTATATTTCTTATCGGATAATTTGCATATGTTTACTTGGTTTATTGAGGATGTAACCGGTGTACCTGCAAGTGTCATTTACCACAAACTAGTTATATGACCCGATATATGTCATGTCATACATAAACTGAGGGTTTTTTTTGTGTAAAAGTCTGAAGTCGTTGAAGAGGTAGATATATTGACATAATTTGGACATATTCGAAAATCTCAGTACCCGTTATGGACTTCAAATCCAGTGCTTGTAAAAAAGAAGAATATTAAATGGTGTATGTCTATTTATTTCATTACCGTGAACAGAGCTTGTCTCAATGATCCTTTTCATATCCTCCAAATAGATCAATTAATATATTCTACTTGAGGGAATACGTTTTTATGGTTCATGGATGCATTTTTTGGGTACAATAAGATACAAATGGATCTAAGAGATCAAGACAACACAACATTCATAACATACAAGGGTTTCCACTATTATCAAGTTATGCCCTTCAGTTTGAAGAATGTTGGCCTACTTATCAACATCTGGTAAATAAAGCTTTTACTAGTCAAATTGGGAGAAATATTGAGGTTTATATTGATGATATGTTAGTAAAGCGTATAAGGGATGAAATCATTTGTTCGATCTCGAAAAAACTTTCTCCAATTTGAAAGCTATCAATTTGAATTAAAATCTGGAGAAATATACATTAAGAGTACGATCCAAAAATATTTTAAGGTATGTTATAAATGAAAAGGGCATTCAAGCTTACCCCGTGAAATTGAGTTTACTACTTATTATGGACCATCCTCCGTCCACCAAAGCAGAAGACTAGCTATATTAAACAGATTTATATCAAGGTCTTCGGTGAAGTCTACCCCTGGTTTTCCAAGTTGTAAGGAATGCTAACGAATTTAGTTGGTCTTCAACTTGCGTCGAGGCTTTTGTTAAAATGAAAGAGAATTTTTCTTCACCATAAATATTAAGCAAGATAGTAAGGGGTGAAATGATGTACACTTACTTAGCATTATCTCATTATGAAGTGAGTGCAGTTGTGGTTCAGAAATTTGATAGTTACCATCGCCTTGTTTACTATGTTAGCAAAAGTCTGTTGAATGTTTGTAAAATATATTTTAAATCGGAAAACTTAGCTATGGCCCTTGTAATAGAAGCTAGAAAATGGGACCTTATTTATTGATGTTCAAACCATCTTCCTATTTAAAAATATTTTCTAAAAGCCAGATGTGTCGAGTCGGATTACCAAGTGTTCATTTGAATGTAAAGATTATGATATTGATTTTACTCCTCAACCACAATTAAGATACAAGTTGTAGCGTACATTTTGGTTGAACCCATTCGATGCAACCATATAATGAATCTGTTATCGAAAAGAATATAAAAATGGGTAGTTCGAACATATGAGGGGTCAAACATGTCGTCTTGTGGGGAAAGAATTCTTTTTACTATCTCCCTTCAGAGATTCGATGTACCAAGCAATATGCTTTAGTTTTAAAGCATCAAATAATAAAGATGAGTATGAGAAGAAAATAGAAGGGAAAAAACTTGCCTAAATTTATGGTGCCAAAAAATCGTTTAATAAGTCATTCACAACTACTCATACATCAAACTGAGGTCCAATCTGAAGCTATAAAAGTGCATCTTGTAAGGTATTTACACGTATTGAGGGAAACATAAGTGTTCTTAAAATTTGTGGAGTATGAGGATATGTCACACACCAAACATTCGATGGTTGATTCCTTATATATTATTGCTTACTCTGAAGCGTATCCATGGAACTTAATACAAGAATACCTTTTGATTTTAGCAAACTTTAAATTTAAGACAAACACTGAGGAAATTTTTCAAGTCTGAACCAAAACGAACAGAGATTGGAGGCATGAGATTAAATAATTTATTGCTAAGGGGAGTTTTCCCATTGATCAATTGTTGGTTAAGAAGCTAAGGTTTAAAGCACATGATGTTTTAGTATTAGAGAATGTCCTCCATAGCAAATCTATCAGCAAACCTTTGATAATGACTCGGGTATAATGAATCTCATGTGATTTTATATGAATCACATGATGGGGAAGGTTCTTGCCACTATGGTTATAAAACTTTATTGATAAAGATTCCATTGGCATGATACAATATACCTTCTATCATGGTAGATGTAAAACAATAGTCAAACAATGTGATACTTGCCAAAGATTTGCAAATACAATACATGTGCCAGTTGTTCCACTCGAACCGATATCTGAAGTGATACCTTTTGATATATGAAGGCTCAATTTAGTGGAACCCCTGTCTGTAGCTTTCATAGGTTGTCAAACTATTATAATAGTAGTTGATTATTTTTCCAAATTGGTGGAAGCAACGCCTCTCTTCAATACTACATCTGAAGAAATTATAAAATTTATCTTCTCCAGTATATGTTGTAGATTTGCAATTCCTTAAGGTATTAGAACGGATAACGTCCCTCAGTTCAAAGATAAAGACATGAAATATTTCTGTAATTCTAGAGCAATTCGATATTGTTTCGCTTCACTTTTCCACCCTCAAGTCAATGGGCAAGTAGAGGTTGTCAATATGACCATCTTGATAGGTTTGAAGAAGAATTAAATATTGTTTCTCTTCACATTTCCACCCTCCAGTAACTTTCCTGTTACAATATTATTTTTTCCTAATATAATCTAAGATCTCAACACCCACTTTCGACAAGGACACTTAATTTTCCAAATAAGACTAAGATCTCTCAATACCCTCTTGTAATGTTCTAGAATTCATTTCTTCATGCTACGACATTTGACGATTATTATCTTCACTACAAACTTAAAGCTTCATCAACAACAATTGAAAATGATGATCCGAATCGCTTAAATCGTTAATGATGTTAAAGAAAAAATATTAAAAGCAACAAAATAATAATACGAGGACTAATAGCTCGTTTATATATTCCATACAAAATGTACATCCTTTATTTTTATTTGATTTTACAGATTTTTCTTTGAACTTTGCAGAACCACAAGGCTAAAACTAATGGAGATGATTTTATTTCTCTAGTCATTCATTCATCATTCAATAAGGGCTGCTCAACACACCGAAGACCGAGGATAACAAAATCAGAAAAAATGATAGTCATTATTGCCTTATTTGAAATGATTATAGGGGATATTCCACCATATCCATGAATTTTTTTTCCCGTAGCAAGTTTCAAAGAAAAAACAACAAATAAAATTTGAGGTAAAATCCAAAACTCTGTCAACATGCTACTTGTTATGGTATTTTTTTTCCCTTGATAAAATAGAGCTATTTTTCGTGAAGGGATTTTTACAGTCGATTAATGGTTTTTAATGTAAGTTTGGAACAAGGTCAACACTAATTCATCTAAAAAAATTAAGGTTAGTTCAAATAGAGTTGAAAACCAATCTACCATGGTATATCAAAATTCTTAGAAATCCGGCAAAAAAAATGCAATACTACTTTAGTCTTTTGTGAATTCTTTTGCACAAACTAAATGACTATTAAAAATGATGTGTGACATCTCTTAAATGAAGTCATACATCATCATCAAACATTGCAACCGAAACCTACATGACTGAAACTTTTGACTCAAAAGATCACATGACCAAATTGTTTTTTTTACATTTTTTGACTGAAAAATCGACGTCAATACAAAACCGCTATTATTCATTGAAAGATATTTCGTGCTTATACTTTAACCCTTTTAATTTGAGCTATCTTAATAGATGTAGTTGTTAAGATCTTACCCAATTAATTAAATAATAAATATAATCAATTATATTGTTTTTAATATTTAGAACACAATCTATTAAATAAAATAATGAACAAACAATCCTCACATCAACAAATATATTATTTTATATTATTTTTTCTTCCATCAATTTTCTTTTCCTTTCCAAAACTCTAAATTTACCATACTTTGCGTCTTCAACCTTTATGCATTATATACTCGCCATACTTATTTTAATTTATTTTTAATTTATTTAAACAACTAAAATACTTCTGAGATTTGCCTTTTCTAAATTTGTGTGACTATTAATTCCTTTTTAATACTATTACTATTAGACATATATTAAGACAACCTACCGAATCTTGAGTTTATTGATTTGAATTTCTAGGTCTAGGGAAACCAACTATTCATTAGCGTGTCTCAGAAACGGAATATTTTCAGATTTTTATCAACACGTATGAGCCATGCACTCACACCAGAAAAAACCATTAAATCATATGGTCCCTTACGGAAAAACCAACATTATTTATCTCAACACGCGCAAGGGTACTTTGACTTGAATTGAAGAAGGATAATTAAAAACTTTTGTCTCGGCTTACAAAAATGTAAGTTTATGTTTTGGTTACATTTCACTCGGATCGCATTGAAGAATTTATACTATGTACAACATTTAAATAAATAAATAATAGTTGATTTTTTTTTTCATACGAAGTTTAATGTTTTTTATTTTAAAAATTAATCAAGTTAAATATTAATATTATATATATTATATTATATTGTTTTAACGAATATTTTAAAATTCGTATATGAACCTATGTAATTCAATTATATTATTGTTGGATACATATTTAAAATATTATATAGATAATATGATTATATATAATTAAGTATTTAATGGTAATAAATTAATGTACTATTTTTACCTTTTAACATCTCCAATAATATAAATACGAAGGGTTTAAATCGTATATGATTTGAAATAATACAACTATTGCGTGATCTTATCATCTTATTTTGTTAATTTAATTATTCATATAACTAATCCAACCAACCATATTTTGTCATACAAAATTTGTGTCATGGAAAGTGAATTGTTATTCTAATAATTTCTTTTCAAAAATTAAAAAAAAAAAGTAAAAATGCTTCAAAGTGGTTGATGTATAATTCGAATGAAGATGATCCAATTGTTGGTGAAGATAGACGATTGGAGGTATTAGGTATTCAACCCCCACCTCTGAAATTCTAACAACGAGTAAAAAACGAGCGATATTGAATATCCATCATCTGGATATTATAAGGATGCAATGCTTTCCATTCAAGCTCAATGAGTGAGATCGAATATCCACCATCAGGAGGGCCACAAAGAATATTCAGGCGATGATGCTACAAGATCCTTGATAAGGAAATGTTACAAGACAATACCCAACATGTGGCCAGAGCGAAAATGAAAGTGCAAGAAAATAAGAAAATGAATAAACAACCTCTATGTTTCCAAACCCTCTAGTGAAAAAATAGAAGATCAAGTCTGAGAGTAAATGCCCTCCAGTCATATGCTTTATGAAAGGTGGGTGTAAATCACCACCAACAAATATTCAACTATAGTGGAATGACCAACAATTTTCATTAGTAGCATCGAGACTTCAACAAAATCTTCAACAAACTTCTTTGTTGTTCCAGTCGAATCTCCACCAGCATCACGCAATTCTCCAGTCGAACTTCTAATAGTTTTCTACAACTCTTCATCAGAATATCCAGCAATATCATGTGGTGTTTCAGTTGAATCTCCAGTAAAAATAACATCTTAGGTTTCCAACCTAATAAACCAACATGTTCATTGATTCCATGAAGTGCATCTGCACCTTCAGCAGTCCTGTCATAGGATACAACCGAGCTGTAAGGAAGAACTCCAATACTTTTGAGTACACTTAAACAACTAGAAAGCTTAACCGAGGATCCAACATGGATATGAGCACGATCTGACACCACCACTAGATGTACAAGAGACTCAATACCACACTACTTCATCCATGCACCAATTTAAACATAATTATGCACGAGTATACCTACATTTGAACAAATTATACATACACAGATTGGTTGCCATAAAAGAAAGCCAACAGAATATGTCAACCCAATCCTGCAAGGTTCAGTAAAAATTCCTATGAGGCAACCTATCTAACTCAACTGAAACCATATTATAGATACCTTTAGGGTATCTAATGGTGTGCCCATATAGAAATGGTGCAACATCTTTACTCGAGAAATGGAAAGGGCCAGGGCATCAACAAACTTACACATTCCTCCGGGGAAACAAATCGACTCACTGTTATCTTTTAAGATGATGAGGATTTGAAGAACGAGGAATCTATTTTGGTTCCCCACATCCTATACGGAGATCTACCACAAAACTTCCCTCAACCACAAGATGAACGAATACAATATAAAAGAAGATCCAGACCACCGTATAAACAATTCAAAAGCGAGATGACGCAATGAAGGACCACTGAAAGATGAGGTGTATGATCTTTTCAATAACATTTTGAGTTAACATATTCTTCTTATTATGCATAATGTTTTCTACATAATAAGATCGGTCTTCAAAACCCACGTTATTGTTCATAAGATTATGAAGTAAGTTGGAGACTACATTATCCACTACAAGAAGCGATCGGATGCGACCCTAAGAGAATACATCAAAAGGTTCATGGATACAAAAGGAGAGCTATAAGAGTACCATAATTTGGTAAGATATGCGACATACATACAAATATTATTTGTATATACCTCTACCGAATGACATTATGAAGAATAATACAATCAACTTTAGAGATCTACACAAACAAGTGGAACATCACATCAAAGTCAAATAAGTATTTAGAGCATAGATCGATGAAGACACAATAACTTTAACTATATATCCATCATACCATCTTGTGATACAAATAATTAACGACTCATGATATCTCATAATGAACTCTAAATCACATCACGAGGCCTTCATTAAGCTTGACGGTAAGAAGATCCGGTTATGAAAACCCTTCACTAAGCTTGTCGAGAACTCAAAAGACATTTATGAACACAATAAAGATATATTCACATAAGAAATTCTAAAAATTTATAATCCATTAAGGAGCACATAAAAATATCCAAAATGTAATTGATGAAATAAGGTCTTGAGCTCGTGAGAAGGATGAATAGACATGAATCACGATATGTATTGGCTGAACGAGATACTCTTCCAGGAAATAAGAGATAAGCCTCAGTAGTACTAAACAAACCAATAGCATTAAAAAATAATGCCATCTTTAAACTAAAATAATAGAAGTATCTTGACATGGATCCTAAAAGGAAAACCGTTAGTATCATTACTAGTAGAGAGCTCTTTTCTTACACTATTTAAATTCAAGAAAATGATATGTGAATGATCTAAAATTCCATCAACGTCATACTTTCCCGCGCATTTACCATAATATTTCCAAATATTCTGATTCATTGATGATGAATTGAAATTAGTAGCGACACCCCACAACAACACCGCTCTACTCACTGTAAAATTTATAGAAGTAATATTCAAACGAATCATAATCGAAATCAGAAGTTCCACCAAAATTGTTTACAAAAATATTTACGATAAGATTGTGGAAGCTCTGGTCTTGATTTTTTCTCAATGAGTCTTGATTGGATTCATCGGTGCGGATGCCAATGTGATGAGAAACTTCCTCTAGATGTTTTCATTGGAAGATATTATTTTGAATTAATGTTTTATGTTTGTTCATGATAGTAGAAGCTTTATCCTCATACAACTTAATTATAAGCTGATCATGGTAGATAGAATACATGTTGTAGTCTTTATGGTCCATCACTGCATTCGATAACCTATTAACAACAAAGTAGAAATAATTAGAGGGAATTAAAATAATTCTATAAAATGCTATGCAGCTTTCATCACCTTATAAAATAAAAAATAGCAGGAGATCCAACCATCTTAGATGATGTTGATGATCCAAGAAGACGTTACCCCTTGTATAATAAATAGAGTAAGCTGAATGCATTTGTGAAACAAATGTTACATATTGTCCATAACTTTCCAAACAAACTATATTACAAACTACTTGACTTTCTATAGAGTAATTTCGAAAAGTTTGTTTGCAATATATAGGATGTCACTGTGCTCCTCATTGAGTTCATATGCCATAATTTATCCATCATCAACAATTTACAACCAGTCAAATAAAGGTGATGGTCATACTCTTAATAAAAGATAAAAATCATTGTTGAAGAGGTGGATAAACTAAATATTCTATGCTACATTTTGGATTCTCATTGTACAGTTTAGATAACCAACCCAATAGTAAAAATAAGATTGAAAAATGACGAATGTGCAACAACTTCCCTGACTTAAACAAAGTTTTCCTTTAAGATCCATTTCCTTATGTTGAGAATTTATCAACTTGTCTATGTAACTTTGGGTAAAAAGATGTCGTCGTTCATGGATGGAAATTCTGAATACAATCATATACACGTACATCCGGATAATCAACACCACATAACTATTATCATGGAAAAAAGGTTTTATTGCTACAATATAATACCATTCGGGCTAAAAATGGCATATCTATGTATCAATTTTGTATTAAAAAAGGTATTCGTCATACAATTTGGCCAAAACTTCCAAGAATGTATTGATGATATGATCATCACTAGTATTCAGGAAAATGATCATTTGACTAAATTAATATGAAACCTCTAGTAACCTCAATGAGCCAATCCAAACTCAATATGGAATATTATACTTTTGATGTTTGCTCAGGCAAGTTCATTGGGTTCACGATTAGCAAGAAGGGTATTAAAGTTGATCATAATCAACTATTTAACCTAATCATCATGGCCCCCTACATAACACAAAATAAGTAGAAATACTGTATGGATATTGGTGGTGTTGAACTAATTCATATCCAGATCTTCAAACAAGTACCAACAATTTCTCCCAAGTCTTATGAGGAGTAGGAAAGTTCCACTAGAACTTTCATGTGAAGAAATATTTTGATAATATCAAGAAGTTTCTCATTGTTCCAAAATTACTAACCAACTCGATGCCTAGAGAATCAATATATTTCTATTTTACGGTTTCGGACTATGATATAAGTGTTGTGTTGGTCACATTGGGATGAAAGGAGTCTAAAATGATTGACTATGTAAGTCAATCTATATTCGATGCAGAACACGATACTTAAAATTGTAGAAAGTGGCTTAAAGGTTGTATTCATAACTTACAAAATGACATCATACTTACACGCCATATAATATTTTTATGAATATCCTTCCCTCTTAAGAGTGTGTGGTATAATCTGAATATGTTTGCAGATTAACAAGGTTATTCATGGAGCTAGGAGACTAAGATATTTTGTTCTAACTATGAACAATGATAAAAGTCTAAGTCTTGGCAAAAATCTGAAATAGAGTCATAACTGAAAGACTTATACCTACTAAAAAACATGATGAATCGAATTCGTAAGTCCGAATAAATGG
Organism: Limnanthes douglasii subsp. nivea; assembly: GCA_036936605.1. NCBI lineage: Eukaryota > Viridiplantae > Streptophyta > Magnoliopsida > Brassicales > Limnanthaceae > Limnanthes > Limnanthes douglasii. The sequence continues at coordinate 191,719,716 of JAUPFV010000002.1, read as the reverse complement.
TAGAATAATTAACTAAGGTTCAGAGGCAGGAATCCAACTTACATTCTCCACATGAGATTTTCTGACACAATCTATCAGGCTTTATTTCATAACTTCCAACAATGAAGAAAAATATGAGGTTATGATTGCAGGCCTTTGAGTGGCTAATATCTGTATAGCAAGGCAGGTACGACTACTTACAGACTCATAATTGGTCATTCATCAAGCACTCTATAAGGCCAATCATTAGAATGATCGTGTTTATTTTGATAATATCTTAAATATCCAATTTTAAATCAAGTCGGGATAGTTAGAGATAGTCAAAGAATGGTCATGAGTTGCTATGCAAGTTTGTTAAATCCTGATAAATTGGTACGATAGTAATTAAAAAGTGTAAAAGAGGTCAACTAGATATAAATTATAAGTTTGAAAAAGATATTGACCATCCTAAGGAGGATATTCTGTACGGTGATCCATTGGTTAAGATAATTGAAGAAGTGATGGAAAACAGACAAATGGTAATGATTGGGAACCAATTAAGTCAATACTTCAATATTACATTGATAAAGTTGTTATAAAAGTATTCAGATGTTTTCATTTGGGTTGTAGGTGATGTGTATGGATTTAGTTAGTCTATCATTTTCCACAAATTACCAATTTATAAGAAGATGAGGACGGTTTCGTAAAAAAATAACGGTTTTTTCTCCCCAAAATGCACTAAATATTGTCAAATAAGTGGACAAATTTTTAAAACTGCGACATATCAAGAAGTCAATATATCCAACTTGGGTGGCTAATCAAGTATTGGTTAAGAAGAAAAACATCAAATGGAGAATGTGTGTGGACTTTACTGATCTCAACAAGACATACCCATGTATTTTCTCTACATTGGATTGATAAGTTTGTAGATGTTGCACCAGGTCAAAAATTCTTGTCATTCATGGATGCGTATTCGAGATATAACTAAATTCGAATGCATCCAAAGGATAAAGAAGATACTGCTTTTCAAATTGAGAGATGTTTGTATTGTTATAAAGTTGTGCCTTTCGATTTGAAAATTACAAGGTTAACTTATCAGAGGTTAGTTAACTTGACATATGAAAAGCATATAGAAAAAACATAGAGGCTTGCATAGAAAATATGATTGTAAATAGCAATAGAAAGGATCGACAAATCAATTTTTTGTCTGAAATATTTGAAAACCTGAAGAAATTTAACCTTAAACTAAACCCTTTAAGTATTTATCTATGGAATATGGAGCCACTAAGAGCAATCCAACAAGTTCAAAGATTAATGGATCTTCTAGCAGCACTGCCAATATTTATTTCTAAAGCTTCTGACAAAATTCATTTCTTTTTTTGAATTACTTAAAGAAGTGAATAATTTTATCTTGTATAATGAATATGACGAGGCTTTCTGTGGGTTAAAAGAATATTTGACTTCAACAAAGAATTTGTCAGCTTCAGTACGAGGTAAATCATTGTACCTATATTTATTTGTATCTAATGTTGTTGTAAGTGATTTCTTGCTCAAAGAATATAGAAAAAAAATCATATACCAATTTATCATGTGAGTAAGATTTGGATTGATACATACAGAGATAATCTGAATTTGGAGAAATTGGCTTTAGCATTTTTAGTAGGAGCAAAAAAGATGAGATCATACTTTCAGAGTCACACTATCATTTTACAAACTTCTTTTTCTTTAAGAAGTGTGCTATAAAAATCAGACATCTCGAGAAGCCTTACACGATGGGCGATAAAATTATGAGATTCTGAGATCTTATATGAACCGTGTATTGTAATAAAAGCTCAAGTTATAGATTTTATTAATGAGTTTGCTAATTAAAGAACTGATGATGGTGACAACGGTGCACCAAGAGGAAATGGAAAATAACTTGAAATGGACAGTAAAGGTTTATGGAGCTTCAAGTATTAATGAAGGATGGTTTGGGATCACTTTAAATGCACCATTTGGTAAAAATACTAGACAATCAATGAAGTTCGGTTTCGATGTAACGAAAAATGTAGCAGAATATGAGTTTGTGATTAGTGGTTTGAAAATAGCTTGTATTTTTTAGCAAAGATTATTTGAATAAGATCGGATTTTTAGTTGGTCGTAAGTCAAGAAAAAAGAGTATACGAGGCTAAGAAAAAGAATATGAGTGAATAATTGGATACATTTGGTGTGGATAATAATCGCCTGAGGGTAGGCTGGTAATTTCAAGTGGAGTTTTAAGGTGGTGTGAGGGTGTTTAACGGTGGTGTGTGGGTGTTTAACGGTGGTGTGTGGGTGTTTAACTGTTTAGAGTAGAGAGTAGAGAGATAATTAAGCAGTTTGGTAGCAGTTAATTCTCATTACCCATAGTTAATGCGGGTGGTTGGGTATTTATAGTGTAATGTTTGGGCCCTTATGGGCTTTCGGGTTATGTTTAAAGAACCCGGGTCATGTTTAAAGACCCAAGAGCTCTAAGCAGGAGAGCAAGTAGCTTAGTCAGGAAGTGTTTAGGTTTTTTAGTACTTTTGTCATAGTTCGAACAGCCTTAAGTTCATAGTGTTCAAAGTAATATGTCCGGTCCAAGTGACCTGTTCGATCCCTGTCCATGTAACTTGTCCGGTATTCGGAGAGACTAGACTGATTTGCCCTTGTTCGGGGAGCATGCTAAATTTGGACTCATCAGGAGCCCCTTTTTTAGGTGTTTGAGCAAGTATTGTTGTCAAAGAACTGAAAAACAGTCCGACGTCAGAAGTGGTTTTCAATCCAGACAGATCTATGGGTATACCCGGACAGATTAAGCTTCACGAATTCAAAACGGTTTTTGCCAGAGTTAGTGGGACACGTGTCGCTCTCTGATTGGTCACTCCAGCCGTTTTTTCACCTTGAATTTCGTACCACCTTCTTCGAAAAGCAACCTCTTTAATTACAAGTAGTGACATCAGCGCCGTCTTTTAATCATTGCCAAACTTTTCGAATTCTCCTAGGAATCAACTCCTTTTTTCAGATTTACTATAAATTCAAACTCATTTTCCACTGTTTTACTATCTCTTTCACATTTACTCTGCAAATTTACTCCGAGCTTTCTCTCTCTAAAGCAAAGGTTTTCTGGGTAGTTTATGTTTACAGTAAGAACAACACTGATCAAAGGTGGGTGGCTCAATCTTTCAGAGTTGGAGAGAGCACAAAAAGTTGAGAAGGAGAGACGAATAGCAGCAGGGCTACCATCATGACTTGTTGACAGACCAGTCGCCTCTGTTACAGAGTCAGATCGAGGCTCATCCTCCTCCAAAGGTACTAAGCCCAAAAAGTTATTTCAATCCACCCTCTCGCCTATAGTCTCTGGTTCCTCAGTTCAGGAGTCAGTACCTGCTGTTGAGCCAGGAGTCACAGTTACAAGCGTTAGGAAACTGTCGCCTTTTATTGCAATGGGGTCTGACACAGAGCACTCTCCGGAGAAGCTGGTGGTTAAAAGAACAAGCCGGCTAGTCAAAGGGCTAGCCTCCAAGAATACTCCCTCCAAATCGGGGGTAAAAATAGTAGTTCTGGGTCTGGAGTGCCTATCAGAGCTCCCTGGGAAAGGCCATCTGGTCCGGAGGCCAGCAGTCCGGTACCTCCAAGAGAGACTTCTGCCTCCGAGCCCCAACCTGAGGTGAGAAGTCAAAGAAACATAGAAGGTCAGCAGTCCGGAAGCCAGGCTGAGCCAAGCTTTAACCCTCCCCGGACCACTACCACAGACATTCCCCCAACAATTATGGAGGAAAGAATGGAGGACTGTGCTGAAGAGGTCCCTTTCGAGTCTGAGTCCTCCGGCCAGACTGAAAATGCTGCTGGTGCTGCCAAAAAAGGCAAGGAAAATCTGTACTTGAGGCATCCGGACCTGCCGGAGTGCCTTGAAGAGAAGGTGGGGCCGTGTTTTCACAGAGTTAAGCTCAAATATCTCTTGGCCTTACAAAAGACCAAGTATGCATTCATCCACACTTCTGACCTGGGTCAAATGCGCACAAAATGGAGGATCCCAGAAAGCGTGAAGATAAGGATTCCCATAGATCCGGAGACCCCTATGGATTGTAAGCGGAACGAAATAGTCTTCTTTACAGAGCTATTTAATTGGGGACTCAGGTTCCCGTTGGACCCGGAGATCGTTCGATACTTCCACCTGGTGAAGCTTTGCCCGAGCCAGCTGAGCCCCAATGGCTGGTATACTCTGATGTCATGTATCATGGCATCTAGGCTGTCCGGGATCCCTCTCCCTATGGAAGAGTTCGCAGCGGTGGCCAATGTTTGCAAGCATCACCAATTCCCCTTCTACCACTTCAATATGGGGAACGATCTCAAGGCTGTTGTTGATCTCTTGCAGTCAGAGAGAAAATGGAGGAGCCAATTTCTGTTCGTCAGTGGCGCTTGGGAAAACAGCAAGAAGATTAAGGTCGGAGAGAACCCAAGCCTCCTCAGGAGCAGGTGGAGGAGTGACCGTAAGTTTCTTACCTTAAATCTCCGTCCATTTCTTCTTTCTTTAAGTTGGTTTAAATTAACTAGCCTCTCCTTTGTTCTAATAGAACTGCCTAAGGAGTTCGGGGATTATTTGAAGGCCGGACAGGTTACCTGTGGCAAAATCAATGCCTGGGCCGCAGAGAACTGGGAGAATCGGTTCCACCAAGCCTTCACTAGTGGAAATCTGGCAAGGTCTCACCTATGGAACACCACAGGTCGGAGAGACCTAACTTGGGAGGAGCTCACCACCCCGCCTCCTCCAGACACTGTGCTTAAAAGGTCCCACGAGCCAGATGGGACACTCTACCTGCCTGCCCGGTCCAAAGCCCCAAGCAAAATGAAAGGCAGGAGAAAAGGCAAAAAGGTGGCAAGCGATGCTGAGAAGGATGCCCCAACAGACCCAGAGGGGCCGGCCCAGAGTCAAATTGATGCAGCCCTCTTGCAAGTGGTGGAGCAAGAGACCGCGTGGCAGGAAGTAGACCTCCCAAAACCTCCAAGGGATCCCAAGAGGACTCGCAAGCAAGTAGGTGAAGGCGCTGACCGGGAAGCCAAGAAGAAAAAGACTTCCCAAGGAGATGAGCTCGCTCTCCGGGATCCGGAGCCTTCTTTCCCCACTGACCCCTCTGACCCAACGCTGGCCGAAGAGATCCCAAGGGACTTTCATACCGATGAGGTAGAGGGGGGAGATCTCAACCTCGATGGAGTGGACATCACTGGTCTAGCTGGGCTTGGTGAGTACTTCATTGGCCTCCCCAGAGATGAATTCGTAGGGCCCTACATTCCTCCAAGCAGCTCCAATATGGTCAACTTCAATGGTAAGACTTTCATTGTTTCTAGTGAAAAGGACACCATAGCCCATTCCTTGCTTAGCAATGTGCAGCCAGTTCTTACACTGGAGAGACAAGTCCGGAGTCAAGCAGACACCATTAAAGACCTCAAGTCTGAGAAGGAAAAGCTGTCCGAAGACCTCCGCACTGCTACTGCCAATGCTGATTTGCTTAAGGAAGAAAATGAGGAGCTGAAGAGGAATCAAGATGAAAGCAATACAAAAGTTACCACCCTAGAAGAAACCATAAAAGATCTCCGGGAGAAGCTGTCCGGTATGGAGAAAGACCTTACTGTCTCAAGGGGAGAGACCACTGCAAAGGAGAAGATTATCACCAACTTGACCACTTACAAGATTGCTCTACAAAATGCAGTGACCCAGGCTGCTGAGGAGAAAACTGCTTTGTTAAGGGATCAAGAGGCTACAATCAATGCCAAGATCAATGCCTACGCCAGCGAGATGATCAAAAGTGAAGAGTCATTGCTTCAACGGGTGAAGTCTGACATGGTTCTACTTTTTCATGAAAAATTCCTGAAGAGGAACCTAAGGGGACTTGTGGCTATATGTGTATGATGATGACCTTCCATATTATACAACGGGCGAAGAGGATGGAGTCTCCAATGCGTCTTTATCTAATAATGAAGAGAAAACCGGAGAGAGCCCAGGCGAAGAGTAGAATGATCCCAAAGGCAAGAAGGTAGTCGAATGGGAGAGCGACTTTAAGGGCAAGAAAGCAGATGAAGGTGAGCCATCTTCAAAGGCTCAACCTTAATTTATGGTTTACTTTGTTTATTTTTTATTCAAACTAAAGTCCTTGAAAGGCCAAGGCACTCTTTTTTTAATGGTGTCCGGTATTTGTTCGGACAGGTTTTTTTGTGCTGTATCCTGACTTATTCAAAAGTCCTTGGAAGGCCAAGGCAATTTTAAGTTGTTCAATGAATGTTTCTATTTTGCACAACCATCATCTTCTTTCATTGTTTGTTTTAGTTTAGACAGCTAGAGTTTAAGTAGCTTTTAGTTGTTGCGTTGTGAGAGTGTTTAAATTCTCTGGCTAGAGTTTAAATAGCCCTTAGATATCTCAGTCCGGGTAGTATAACAAGAGATAAAACTTTGAAAATACTTAGAAAATTTTGAAGAAGGCATCGAATTTTATTCAACCATCTGGACACCTTATTAAAACCTCCCCGTGCCACCAGGGAGGAAAGAGTATGCCCCCAAATATTTACATAGATGTTCAAACAAGTAAATATTTACACAAGTGTTATTCCAAGTACATCCGAAGATGCTCAATATTCCAAGGATGAGTTAGAACCCTGCCATCTTTGTCTTCCAACCAATAAGTTCCAGGCTTGATTCTTCCAACCACAATATACGGACCCTCCCGGGTTGGGGCCAGCTTTCTGAAGAGCTTTTCTTTAGTGTGTAAGAAGACCTTCCTTAATACTTTGTCCCCTGGTTGGAAATCTCTTCTTTTAACTTTAGAAGCAAATCTGCTCCTCATCAAGCCCTGATAGTGTGCAACTCTAAGGCGAGCTTTAACCCGTCTTTCTTCTATCAAATCAAGTTGATTTCTGATTTCCATCTCATTAGCGTGTCCAGAGAAGTTGTGAACACGAAAGGAAGGGAGTGTCTTCTCTATGGGGGCTACTGCATCCATTCCATAGACCAAGGCGAAGGGTGATTCTTGTGTTGCAGCCCCATGTGTTGTCCGGTAGGCCCACAAGACTTCTTGTAGATAACTAGGCCACTTCCCAGCAGCCCCTTCCAGATTCTTCCTTAAACCGGACAGTATAGTTCTATTAGCCACTTCAACTTGCCCATTGGCTTGTGGGTGGAAAGGTGAAGAAAAACAATGTTGTATACCCCTTGAGGTACAGAAACTTTCCATTTCTCTATTGTCAAACTGTGGCCCATTGTCTGTTGTTATTTTCTGTGGGACACCAAATCTGCAACATATGTTGGATAAAATGAATTTTATGACAGCTTTTGATGTTGTCCCTGCCAGGGGAGCTGCTTCCATCCACTTTGAGAAGTAGTCAATGGCCACAATTATAGTTTTGCGCCCTCCGGACGCCACAGGGAGAGGTCCTACCAAGTCCAACCCCCAACGAGCAAAAGGGATGGGCTTAGAAATTGACTCCAAAGGAATGGCTGGTACATGAATTTCATTGCTGTACCTCTGGCATGGGTCACACCTTCTCACCAACTCCTTAGCATCTTTCATGATTGATGGCCAATAGTATCCGGAGAGTAATATTCTTCTTGTTAAAGCTCTAAATCCACAATGGGCTGATCCCTCACCATCATGCAATTCGGAGAGGACTACTTGTGATTCGTCATCCCCCAAATAACGCAGGAGAGGTTTACTGTAGGACTTTTTGTACAACACTTCTCTCAATATGATGAAACCACGAGCTTTGTGTTTCAATGTTCTGGCTTGTGACTTATCTGGAGGCACAACACCATCGGAGAGATATTGCAAGAGAGGAAACCTCCAGTCTTGAGGTTGTTTCACTTGTATTTCAAAAATTTCCTCTCTTTTACCCTTACCAAGTTGAATAGAAGGGCTTTCAAGAACATGGATCCATGGGTATGACTCTGTATATGCTATAGTTGCCAATGAGTCTGCTAGCTCATTTTCTGCCCGGGGAATGTGCTCATAGACAACAGCTTTAAATTTCAGTGCTTCATTTTTTAGGAGGAGTAAATACTTTACAAGCTGCTCCTTTCTAGCCTCAGATTGGCCTAAGGCATGGTGGACAAGCAACTGTGAGTCACTTAGCAGCTTGACCCTCTTAGCCCCATAGATGTAGGCCAACTTTAACCCAGCTATAGCTGCTTCGTATTCGGACTCGTTATTAGACTCCCTGAAAGCAAAACAAATATCCTGGTACATGCTGTCCCCATATGGGGAAGTTAGACATATTCCTGCACCACATCCCATGGTGCTAGACCCTTCGTCTGTTCGGACAATCCACATTTTCTTGTCTTTTATATCAGTAGCTTGCTCTGAATCCCTATCAGAGTGGAATTCAACCAGAAAATCAGCCACAGCTTGGGCTTTAACTACTGTCCGGGGAGCAAAGTCTATGTCGAAGTCCCCCAACTCTACTGACCACTTAGTCATTCTGCTTGAAATGTCTGCTTTTTGAAGGACATTCTTTAAGGGAAAAGATGTCCGGACGATGATAGGATGAGCCTGGAAATAAGGCCTCATCTTTCTTGCAGCTATCACCAGGGCTAATGCCAATTTTTCGAGTTTCAAGTAACGCCTCTCAGCATCTATCAAACTTTTGCTGATGTAGTACACTGGGTGGGGATGCCCATCGACCTCTCTTACCAACACAGCACTGATGGCACAACTTGAAACGGCCAAATACACAAAGAGAGTCTCCCCATCAACTGGTTTAAACAAAGTTTTGGGAGAGGAAAGATGTTTCTTGATTTCATTGAAAGCCTCATCACACTGTGGGGTCCACTCGAACCCCTTTGCACCCTTCAGAGTTTGAAAGAATGGAGCACACCTGTCCGAAGACCTCGAGATGAATCTGTTTAAGGCAGCTAATCTCCCCGTTAATCGCTGCACTTCTTTAATGTTTCGAGGAGGCTCCATTTGGAATAGAGCATTGAGCTGGTCCGGATCAGGCTGTATTCCATGTTCACTTATGATATACCCTAAGAATTTTCCGGACTGCACTCCGAACACACTTTTCAGGGTTTAATTTCAAATTCACTTTTGCCAAGTTGGCAAAAGTTTCTTGGAGATCGGACAAGTGCAACTGCTCATCCACACTTTTCACCATCATATCGTCAATGTATACTTCCATATTTCTTCCAATTTGATCAGCAAATGCTTTGTTGACTAGCCTCTGATAAGTAGCCCCAGCATTTTTCAAACCAAATGGCATCACCTTGTAACAATGTAGACCCATATTAGTGACAAACGTGGTATGCTCTTGATCTTTTGGATCTACTTGAATCTGATTGTACCCGGAGAAGGCATCCATAAAGGAAAGTAACTTGTTCCCAGAAGTAGAGTCTACTAACTGATCTATCCGGGGGACCGGATACAAATCTTTTGGGCAAGCTCTATTGAGATCTGTGAAGTCAATGCACATGCGCCACTTGCCATTTTTCTTTTTTACCAGGACAGGATTGGCAGTCCACAAGGGTATTGAGATTCTTTAATGTGCCCCATCTTTGTGAGTCTGTCAACCTCTTGTACAATGACATCAGCCTTTTCTTTTGAGAAAGCTCTTCTCTTTTGAACCACTGGTGCTACATCTCTCCGGACAGATAGGTGATGGGATATTACTTCTGATGGAACTCCAGTAACATCAGTATTGCACCATGCAAAAACGTGCTGATGGTCTTTCAAAAATTTCAACATTTCTTTCTTCAACATCGGTGGCATCTTGGACCCTATCTTGACACTCTTACCTTCTTCCAAACAGTGCGTTTCAACCTCTTCAATTGGTATCAACACTCCAGGGGTCTCTCTGGGGTCATCAATTTCACCCTCACCCCCAAAAAGGCCCTCAAACTGCTATTGATCATTAATACGGACTGCCCCCAGCGTTCGAGGAGCCAGGGCAGTGGCATAGCACTCTCTTGCAATCTTTTGGCTGCTCCGGACAACCCCAACCTGTCCCTGAACAGCATACTTTAAGCACTGGTGGACTGTTGAAGCCACTGCATGCATCCTAGAGAGCCAAGACCTCCCTAGAATAGCATTATATCAAGTGGGACAATCCACCACAATAAAGAGTATTCTAACCATTTTCTTGAAAGGGCCCCTGCCCAATAACACCTCTTCTTCGAACTCTCCGATCACATCGGCTGAGCTTCCTGTGAAGCCCACGATTGACCTGTCCGACTTTTGAATTACAGCTGGATTTTTCATTTTCTTGTAAGTGGTTAGGAAAAGGATATTGGCTGAGCTTCCAGTATCCACCAGGATTCGCCTTATTTCGTTGCCCTCTATAGATGCTCCTATGACAACATCATCCTCATGAGAGCCAACAATGTCTCTCAAATCATCTTCATCAAAGACAATGAAGGGGAACGAGTTTGGTGACTGATAAGATGTCATGCCTCCTTCTAGTTGGGAGGCTAAATTATGAACATGCCTCTTTCTCGAAGAAGCAAAAGGAGCTGTCATAGTGTCCCCTCCGAAAATTGTAAGCGACTCAAAAAACTTAATGAGCCCGGAGACCGATCTAGAACATTCCTCAATAGCACCCACTCTGTTTCGAGTTGGATCAGGATCCAAGTATTCAGATTCCACATCAAACCTTTCAACTATAACCATGGGCCCCTCCGGGGCAGCATTACTTGGACCAACCCGGTGAGTGTTGTCAGGCCTGTTGCCTCCTCTTCTTTTAACGTATGCTCCCAACTTCCCCCTTTCAATAAGGTTTTGAACCTCTTGTTTCAATGCTATGCAATCATCAGTGGTATGGCCAATATCATTGTGATATTGGCAAAATGAGTTGTTACGATGCTCTCTAGGAGACTGCAAAGTTGCTGGTCTCCGGTAATGTACCTCATCTTTCGTTTTATCAAAGATAGTGGCCACACTTTCTTTTAACTCTGCGAACCACTCCGGTTGGACCCATGGCCCTCTCTTGTTTCTGGATTGTTGACTTTGAGCAGGAGCAGCTGGCTGAGACTGAGCTTTTGCCCTACCATGCCTCTGTCCAGTTTCTCTTGCTTTGTTCCCGGACTGGTTTTGATTTGGAGTTGGTGCCACTGGGGTGGACCTCACCTGTCTGTGCACCCTGGTTTTCTTTGTTTCATCGACGTTTATTTGTTTGCCAACTTGATTTAGCAATCCTCCCCAGGTCATGGCCTTCTTTCTGGTCACTGAATCAGCCATATTTCCTGGGTTCAAACCTTGCCTTAGGGATGCTATTGCCACTTGTTCGAAGCAATCAGCCAACCCATTCTTTGTGTTCACAAAACGGCTTATGTACTCTTTCAAGGACTCATTTGGCTCCTGGGCACAATGGATTATTGTGTCTCCATTGCCCTTCAGCTCCTTACTCCCTACGAACTGCCTTCGAAAGGCCACCCAAAACGTATCGAAGTCTTTAATACAACCCTGAGGCAGGCTGTTGTACCACTTCAGAGCACTCCCCGTGAATGATTGGGAGAATGCCCTACAGAGTAGTTTATCATCGTCATCAAAGTTCATCATGAAGTTCTTGAATTGCTCCAGATGATTGTCCGGATCAGTACTGCCATCGTACTTCTCCATTTTAGTGCTGTCAAACCTCTTGGGGAGGTTTCCAGACAAAATTTTAGAAGACAGTGGAGACTGCCTCCAATTCCTTCCACGATTGAACACAGTATCCTCATTGGGAGTTGCAAAGATACCTGGTTCATCATGGAAAGCAAAGGGATCCATCAGCATCTTGTCCGTATACCTCCGGTGGTGAGATGATCCCTTGCCAATATACCTTTTTGATTCTTCCATGTCTGTCTCTTTTTCTTGAATATTTCTTAACCTGCTTTTGCTTTTTTCTGGTTCGACCCTCGTCGCTACTAGAGGAAAAGGATTTTTCATTTCCCTCATTGTCCGAAGAGCTATCTGAAGATTCTGAGCTCGAGTCAGAACTCTCCACAGACTTGGACCGGTGAGACTTTTTAGAACTGGCATGTGTCTTTTTGGTGCTCACATGAGTTTTTGAAGCCTCAGGCTCTCTGGGAATATCGGTGTGATGAGCAACTGATGCTTTGGATTTCTCTTTTACGCCCATCTTGGCCTTTTCTGCCCTCAGAGCTTCTATTTCACCCCTCAACCTGTCACGCTCTTCGATAGTGTATTCGTCATTCTCTCCCACCACTTCGAGTAAAGCTGGTGGCAGCTCAGGATTGTCCGGATTCATTCGGACAGATTTTCTTTGCTGGTTTTGAATGCTTGATTCAGGCACCGTCGCCTCCCACTATGGTCGCCAATTTGGTGTGGATAATAATCGCCTGAGGGTAGGCTGGTAATTTCAAGTGGAGTTTTAAGGTGGTGTGAGGGTGTTTAACGGTGGTGTGTGGGTGTTTAACGGTGGTGTGTGGGTGTTTAACTATTTAGAGTAGAGAGTAGAGAGATAATTAAGCAGTTTGGCAGCAGTTAATTCTCATTACCCATAGTTAATGCGGGTGGTTGGGTATTTATAGTGTAATGTTTGGGCCCTTATGGGCTTTCGGGTTATGTTTAAAGAACCCGGGTCATGTTTAAAGACCCAAGAGCTCTAAGCAGGAGAACAAGTAGTTTAGTCAGGAAGTGTTTAGGTTTTTTAGTACTTTTGTCATAGTTCGAACAGCCTTAAGTTCATAGTGTTCAAAGTAATCTGTCCGGTCCAAGTGACATGTTCGATCCCTGTCCATGTAACCTGTCCGGTATTCGGAGAGACTAGACCGATTTTCCCTTGTTCGGGGAGCATGCTGAATTCAGACTCATCAACATTAAAACAATATAAAAGGAAATTCAAAAGAGTATAATATGAACAAGCGTCTTGTATAAACAACTCAGTTGCAGACTCCTTTGCACAAAACAATAGTGCTGGGAGATAATCCACTAGTTATCTTCCAAGAAAGATCTTCTAAAGAGGACAAAAAGCAAGAGGTCAAAATCCTAGCAATAAAGACAGTTAAGATCAGAGATAAGAGTAATTAATTTATATTTGAGAGATCGTATTCTCCTTATGGGAAAGGTTATGCTCGTGCTTTGAGAATACAAAATGTTAAATATACAATTCTTGACGGTATTATTTTGTAGAAAAAGTACTACAAGACTAATGTTATGATGTTTGAATAAAGATGATGTTGTTTTTGTCCTTAGACATTTTCTTGAGGATATTGTTGGAGCACGTTGTGGATATATAAGCTTGATCATGTGTTTTCTTATTGTGGGTTTTTATTCGCAAAAAATAGTTACAAATATCAAGGCTATTGTATAAAGTTGTGGCATTTGCAAAAATTATGCTAATACGAGCAACTTGGCGGGCGAGTCAATGAGCATAGTCCATGTGCCTTGTCCATTTGATAAATGGGGAGTAGATCTAGAACCGATGAGTATAGTCCACGTACCTTGTCCATCTGATTAATTTAGAGTAGATCTAGTGAGATCTTTATCAATGGCTACAGAAAAGAAACAATACTTAGTTGTATTTTTTTTTATTTTACATATTAGAGAAAGAAAAAAGATTTATACAAGAAAAAGGATAAGAAAATTTATGATTTCTTATAAAGTGAGATTCTATCTAGATGAGATCCTAAGAATTTTAATGATAGAAAATAGGGCTCAATTTCAGATGATGAAGTTTTGTAGAAGTTATGGAATAGAACAACATTTTTCGACTTCATATTACCCTCTTGAAAATAGGAAAATATAGGTGACAAATAGAGTGATTATTGATGGAATAAAGAAAAAACGAGGGAGATAAAAGAAAGTGGCCTGATAAGTTTTGAGTGGTTTTATGGGTATACCGAAAGACCCACGGGTCAATTATGGGAGAAAATCCTTTTTTCATTGGTATGTAGGATGGAATTCCTAGTTTTTTCAAATAAAAATTATCATTCATAGTCACAAGATACATTGTTATTCAGAAGAAGATAACAATGAAGGAAGATATGTTTCTATCGATTCAATTAAAGAACAACACGATCAAGCACAAGTTAGGGTGGAACACTAAAAAAAATTAGTGAAGAATATATTTGACTGAAACTTAAAACTTAGAATTCTTAAAGAGAGCGATTTGATTCTTAAAACTTAGAATTCTTATAGATAATACAGAATAGAAAAATATTGTTGTATCTCATCCTTTCTACAAAACGTTATCATCATATCATTTTGAACTGGGTTCCGTTATCCATCATTAACACTCTTAAAATTCCATAACGACACGAAAATGTAAGATCATAAAAATTTACAAACTTATTCTGACCTCTTACAAAATTAACCCTCCATCTACCAAATAGATATCGGGTAAGATTTGATCACATTGCTGCACTATGAATATGATTTGTATTAGCAAAATACTGACAAAGATCACAATGTTCTACCGACAACTTTGGGTTGGTTGAAACTTTTGGTGAATAAAAACATGGCAAAACAAAATATTTTATCAATCCACGATATCTATAATGCTCTGAAGCTTCTCACTTATGTAAATCCTTCAAAATGAACAAAATTTATTTATTTCCAAAACATCGTGACAAAGGTCGCGTAACACTTTTTCAATATAAAATACCATCAGTGATAATATATTTTACAACACACAGTCGTAAAGCACGAGTTGAGATTTATCTGATGTCACACTTTAATATTTCAAAAATAATAGATATTCCCGTTGTTATCATCCTCTACTGAAAATACCACTAATTTTTCAATGTTTCAAAAAACTAATTGTATTTCTTGTATTATTACCAGTGGGTTATCTTTTATACTACCAAGTTTTTTCTAAAAATCTACTTCTTTATTTTCTATTCTTTGAACTTGTTCATATATAAATGTTTCAAAATTCTTTTTCATTTCTTTCACTGGTTCCAAATACTTCCTCATATTTTCTTGTTTCTTTCCAAAATTTTATTGGGAATGACCAAACACTAATTGAGAATCAAATAATAAACAAAAGATTTTTTCCCCGCAATTACGAGCTAATCTCATTCCAACCAATACAACTTCATATCCTACTTCATTATTGGTAGTATGGAACATAAATTTAATATTTCGATTAATTTTATCTTCATTCAAAACTGTGAATAGTATTAGGTCCACCACCATTTACACCAGAAGATCCATTGGCTCAATAATCCATTCTTTATCCTTCAAATTATTTTTCGTTTGTTCATATTCTTCCATTTTATCTATTACCTCTTGAAACGTGCTGATGAATTCAACCACCACTGGTAATTTTATTGCTTTATTTTTTTTCAAATTGAAGTTCGTAATCACCCAACTCAGTTGATCATCTTATAAATCTCCCATAAAACATATGTTTTATAAAGTACACTTTTTAACGGGAAAGAAGCTCTAACAATAATCGCATGTCCTTGCAGATATGGCTAAATCAATTGCTAACTTGTCTAGTTTAAAGTATCTAATTTCTGCATCAACCAATATATTGGCTAAATTTCATCATTTTCTCCTACTAACACCGTGCTAAAGGAAAACTTGGACACTGCTAGATACAAAACCAAAGGCTCTCATTCTTTTGGTATTGTCAAAATTTCAAGCGAATTTAAATATTATTTCAAAGCATTAAATGCCTTCATACAATCATCAATCTAAGAAAATCTTTTAACTCCTCTTAAAATATTAAAAAAATATATGTTTTATATGACGCTCATAAAATAAACCTCAACAAAGCAGTCAATCTTCTCGCCAACGTTTGTATTTCTTTGATTGACTTTAGTGGAGACATTGTGAATAATGCTTTAAGTATACTAGGATCAGCTTCAGTTCCCTTTTTACTTATCACAACATTAAAAAATATTATTCGAATTTATAATTTAACAAAAATAGCAAAAATTTGCTTCGAATGAATAAATTAAATTATACTAGCCTTTAACTTCAATATTCAATAAGGACTTAAGGAGTTACGTACAAATAAAAAATTTGCAAAAATTTGCTTCGAATGAATAAATTATATTCATTCCCTCTTCCTTTCTTAAAGGCTATGGAAATGCGGGAATACGTACATGAACATGCTAAGCAAAAAAAAGACGGAAAAATAAAGACAAAGAAAGACCAAGACAAATAAAATTGAAGCAAAAAATACTTCACATGGCAAAAGAACCTTAAAAAATCGTCAATAACAAATTGAAAAATTTAAAAGCAAATACAAATTTGAAAACCAAATGCCATCCAAGGAAAGAAAACAAAAGATAAGGGTGCTTCCACAAATACCAAAGAATTTGCAGATAAGCAATATGCACATGGGCAAAGACTAAAGAATGCTTCAGCCAAAATAAGAATCCTTTGGGAAACACTGGGGATTACTGATAAATGTGTTATTGATCTGGTCCAAACCAATTGGCCCATGAACTTATTCACATCTCTAGACATCTAGATATATTAGGTTAAAGATACATTTAACCACACATCATAGTGATTAGCAAAATATCATCCATTAACCTCATATATCTAAGAGATATTTATAGTAACACGACATGTATATAAAGATCCAACTTCAATTAATAAAATTTATGTATCTTTCACTGTTATTTACATTCTCATTATATTATTTTTCATAATCATTCTTAACCAAACTCCATTTACACCCACTTTGCTCAATGCTTTGTCTAAGCTTAGTGATCCAAAAATATAGACATCAATTGATATTATAATTTATATCATTTAAATTGTAGTCAATTTTATTCCATTTATAAACTAGTTTAGACTTAAACATAAAATGATAATCACCAAATATTTATATCAATATGATCATTCAAGACAGATAAGAGTGAAAATTACTCGTTCAGTCGAAGCACCATTCTGTAAAAATTCTTTGACATAAGCACATTTAGCCAAAGGATCGTTAGGTAAAAAACAAAAAATACACAAAGGTGATAAAAAAGTTCTAAAGTATTAATATTCACCGATTTTACGACTAACGACCATGAAGATAAGACTATTATCTGACACTTGCATACAATAATCATTCGGGAGTCCAATGTATTAATCATTCTTTTGTTATAGTATTAAGGACTGAAAAATAAATGTAAAATTTGTTACAGATTCCTCTATATCCAAAGGAGAAAACGTAATAATAAACCAATCAACTCTTTACCACACCAAATTATAGATTATGATGAGTAGGTGAATAAGCTATTTAATGACAAACTGAGAGAAAGCGGATAAAGTCCGTAATGGTAGACTCAAAGTAAAAGAAAACCATGATCAAGATTCGGTCATGATCAACATCAACACCAATAAGCTCCCCTGCAACCCGGAACAGCTCTACCAGGTGTACGATATTAGACATCTCATAGGTAATCACAGTTGAAATCTTGAGAGAAGAAGACTGAATCAAGAAGAAGAAAGTGTAACAAATTTATTATGATATTTCTCTACATTTTTGTACATACAATTGTGACATTTATAGTCACACAAGTCTGTTCAATATGTAACACAATTTGTTATAATTTGTTACACAATTTGTTACACCATTTACATTCTATTTGGACTTTAACAACTAACTCAGCCCACACAAACTAACAAGAGGACTAAGCCTTTAGCCCAATACAAGTAGCTCAGTCCACGACCCGGTCCAAAACACAGCCCAACATATAAAAGACTTAAGACCAGCTTCACCCTTTCTTGTTCCTCCAAACCCTAGATCGAAACACCAGCCTTCTCCTTCTCCAAGCCTGTCAAACCCTAGTTCAAACATCAGCCAACATCAGCCTTTTCCTTCTCCAAAACTGCCTCTTCTTCAACTATTCTAACTTCCCCACTCAAACGAGGCGGAGGTATACCATGACTCAGTTTCTCCCGAAGAAACAAGAACCAACTTTGAGACAAAGGCTTTGTGAGCAAGTCTGCAACTTGATCGTGAGAAGGTACGTACCGTATATCCAGTAAACTTTGAGTTACCATATCTCGAATGAAATGTAAATCTAACTCGACATGCTTTGTTCGAGCATGAAATACAGGGTTTGAAGCAAGGGAGCTTGCTCCAAGGTTATCACACCAGATAACCGGAGCTCTGTGAAGATCAAGTCGAATCTCATGAAGAACTGACTGTAACCAGATGAGTTCAGAGGCCAGATTTACAAGCGATCTGTATTCTGACTCTGTACTCGATCTGGAGACAATCCCATACTTCTTTAAAGACCACGAAATCAAGGAGTCACCTAGAAAAACGCAATAACCACCAACTGATCGACGGTCATCCAACGAAGCAGCCCAATCGGCATCAGTAAAGCCTGTAAGTTGATGAGTGTTGCTCGGTTTGATGTGGAGTCCCATCGTCTGAGTATCAGATAAGTATCGTAGAACTCGTCTTACACATTGTACATGAACTTTAGTAGGACATTGTTGAAACTGACTGAGTTTGTTAACAGCAAACGCAATGTCAGGTCGAGTGTGCAGTAGGTACTGTAAAGATCCTAATAAGCTTCTGTACCTTGTAGGGTTCTGAAGTAATTTGCCATCAGTTTTGGAAAGAGGTGGAGTCACCTTCATTGGAGTTGCGCAGGAGTTAGCATTGGACAAGCCCTATTTTAACAGTAAGTCTTTGATATACTGTGTTTGAGTCAAGTAGAGACTAGAGTCATCTCTATGAGCCTCAATACCCAGAAACAACCTTAGAGAACCCATATCGTTTAGAGCAAATTCAGAATTTAGCTTTTGAATAAATGTAGAAACATAAGAAGGACTGTTACCGGTAACAATTATGTCATCTACATAGACCAGTAAAATGACAAAGATGCCTTTAGACCGTAGAAAGAACATAGAATAGTCAGCCCTTGAATTTTGAAAGCCCCATAAGATCAGTGTATCCTTGAGCTTGGAATACCAAGCTCGTGGTGCCTGTTTCAGTCCATACAGTGCCTTATTTAGCTTGCATACGTGATTAGGATACTTAGGATCAATAAAACCTTGAGGTTGTACCATGTACACCAGTTCTTTGAGATGACCATTCAAGAAGGCATTATTTATATCAAGTTTCCTGATGACCCAGTCTCTAGATACAGCAATAGTAAGAACTAACCTTATCGTAGAGGCTTTAATCACTGGAGAGAAAGTCTCATTGAAATCAATCCCAGGTTGTTGATGAAAACCTTTAGCTACAAGTCTAGCTTTGTAGCGTTGAACAGACCCTTCTGGGTTATATTTGACCTTATACACCCATCTGCACCCCACCAGACTCATGTTACTGTTGTGGGGAACAAGAGACCATGTATGATTGTTCATCAATGCATCATATTCACATTTCATGGCCTGAACCCATTGAGGACACTAAACAGCCTCTGAAAACTTAGTAGGCTCTTTAACAGTAATAGTAGATGTAATAGTAGTTCCTGAGTAAATGTTCTTAGGTTTTGAAATACCATCTTTAGCTCTAGTGGTCATAGGATGTCTGTTAGGTAGAGTTTGAGAGGTAGTTTGATTGTTAATTCTGTCAAAAGGAAGTTCAATAAATAACTCACCAGGTTTTGATGGTTGTGTTTCAGGTAATATGCTGGGCAAGGAGTTCTGAGCAGCTGTGGGATCTTGGGAATCAGTTTGGGCTTGTGAAGAGGTGTTAAAGCTATCAGGTGAGTTACCACAAGGTGCATAATGATTTGTTGTGTTGGTCTGGTTTGATTGTAAAGAATGGTTAGTGTTTAGGTGTTGAAAACTGTTGATATTTTGTGGTGTAGAACTCTCAGTTGGCATATATAGATTAGGAAACTTAGGCAGCCAGGAGACTCTAGAAACAGACATAGAGGACTTAGTGTTTAGGAAACCAGACATACATGGGAACTCATCTTCATTAAAGATGACATTCCTTGACACATAAACTCTCCCACTAGGACTGAGACACTTATACCCTTTGTGTACTCCACTATACCCTAAAAAGACACACTTGACTGAGTGAAATTGGAACTTATTTGTTTGATAGGGCCTAAGACACGGAAAGCAAGTGCACCCAAATATTTTTAGAAACATGTAGTCAGGTTTAGAGCCAAAAAGTTGTTCATAAGGAGACTTATCTTTTAGATTGAATGTAGGTAACCTGTTAATCAAGAACACACCAGTGTGAAAAGCCTCTGGCCAGAACTTGTGAGGAAGACCTGACTGAGCTAGGAGGGTCAGACCAGTCTCAGTGACATGTCTGTGCTTCCTTCCTGCTCTACCATTTTGAGCAGAAGTGTAAGGACAGGATGTCCTGAGCTGGATCCCTGATTCTTTAGCCAAGGATAGAAAGGACCTCAACTCACCACCCCAATCAGACTGAAACACTTTAATCTTTTTATCAAACTGATTTTCAACTAGAGTTTTAAACTATTTAAACACAGTTACAGCCTCACTTTTAAGTTTAAGAGGATATAGCCATGTGAACCTACTGTAATCATCTACAAATAATATGTAGAATTTATAACCAGAATTAGATAGAACAGGGGCAGGTCCCCACAAGTCAGAGTGAATCAAATCTAAGACACTAGAAGAATGTGAGACTGAATTAGAAAATGGTAAGGAATGAGACTTGCCTAATTGACAATCATCACAGAAAAGCTTTTCATTGCTAGCAATATTAGGAAGATTACAATTTTTCATCACAATAGACAAGACACGTTTAGAAGGATGGCCCAGTTTTTTATGCCACCCAACCTTTAAGTAATCAGTAGTATTAGTAAGAACAGACACATGAGAAACAGATGAATTTGACTTAGGAAAGGCTGCCTTAGTAATCCTAGGAATAAAAGAGTCCTCCAACTTATAAAGCCCATTTTCAACTCTGCCTTTAAGTAGAATCATCCCGGTTGTCTTGTCCTTCACAAAACATTCAGAACTGTGAAACTCAATAAAAATATTATTATGAAGAGTTAACTGGGAAATAGATACTAGGTTTTTGTTGATATATGGTACATGTAAAACACTGTTTAGGAGGATTTGTTTGTTGGTTTTAGTAGATAGGCAATTCTTACCTAAGTTTTGAATGTTCAGTTTACTACCATTACCTACTATCACTGTTTTATTACCTGTGTACTGTGTTTTCTGGTTCAGCATCTTGGCTGAGTTGGTGACATGGTGGCTAGCACCACTCTCAACATACCAACTTTCATCACCATTCCCTGACTCTTGTGAGACTGTCATAACACTTTGATCCTGGTCCGCTCTCTGTTGATCAATTGGTATTTATCCCATCACATTAGGGTCATCCCTAAAATAGCAATAAGCAGCCCCATGACCAAACTTGCCACATATTTGACAAGTAGGTTTGTTGTTAGAGTAGTTGAACCTACCACATCTGCCTCTGTAAGGGCCTCTACCCCTGTAATTGTTAGAGTAGTTTAAGGAAAACCTCCCTCTAGAACCTCTACCTTGACCTTTATTTCCATACCTTGAATTGGAACCATAGTTGCTGCTGCCAGAAGACTTCGTTTCTGGCTTGTTAACAGCAGTGAGATTCAAGTTAGCCATGGCAACTTGAATTTTCCCTAGTTGTTCAAGTTTGCTTTCGTAAGTAAGGAGTGTAGCTTGTAAATCAAGCCAATTTTGTACCTCTTTGTCACCTAGATGGACTGCAATAGGAGTGTACTCACTGTCAAGACCTGCTAATACCTGTGAGACCAAATCATTTAGTGAAATAGGGGAACCAGCTAGAGCCAGACTATCAGCAATGTGTTTCATCTTGGCTAGGTACTCCTCCATTGAACTAGTTCATTTCCTGGTTCTTTGAAATTCAGATTTAAAGAAAGTTACTCTGGACTTCGTTTGAGAGCCAGATAGCCTTACCACAGCATCCCACAGTCCTTTGGAGGACTCCTCCTCCATCACCTGAGATGCAACTTCAGCACTCATGGTGCTGTACAACCAGCCCAACAACAACTGGTCCTTAGCATTCCAGTTGTCATACTCAGCATTATTAACTAGAGAACCATCTGGTCCAACTATAAGCTTGGAAGGGCAAGGTTTCTCACCACTTATAAAACCTCCCAGCTTGTTGCCTCTAATTATAGGCAACACCATAGTCTTCCATAGAAGAAAGTTGTTTCTGTCCAACCTGAGACTAGTAAAGGCATTCATCTGATTCAAGCTGTTGTTTTTGTTTGTCAACAGGTGATCCATTGAAGACGTAACCTGCTCAGCAGATCCTGAGCTGAAGCATGGTGAGTCAGTCCCTGCCATTGAAGGATCCTGCTCTGATACCAAGTTGAAATCTTGAGAGAAGAAGACTGAATCAAGAAGAAGAAAGTGTAATAAATTTATTATGATCTTTCTCTACATTTTTGTACATACAATTGTGACATTTATAGTCACACAAGTCTGTTCAATATGTAACAGAATTTGTTATAATTTGTTACACAATCTGTTACACCATTTACATTCTATTTGGACTCTAACAACTAACTCAGCCCACACAAACTAACAAGAGAACTAAGCCTTTAGCCCAATACAAGTAGCTCAGTCCACGACCCAGTCCAAAACACAGCCCAACATATAAAAGACTTAAGACCAGCTTCACCCTTTCTTGTTCCTCCAAACCCTAGATCGAAACACCAGCCTTCTCCTTCTCCAAGCCTGTCAAACCCTAGTTCAAACATCAGCCAACATCAGCCTTCTCCTTCTCCAAAACTGCCTTTTCTTCAACTATTCTAACTATCACCATCATCGCCGCCCTATTTTACTAAACTCTTAGTTTTCCCAAGTATGTCATCAACGTACATGTTAGCCTCGTTATGAATAACGAAAAATGGTGGTATCATGCCATGCCATTGATGTCTTCGCTAGACGTTATGGGAAAATATGCTTCCTCAAATGTGGTATCCTGCCATCGACGTGGTTTATCTTGGAGTGAACGCAAATATAAATGCAAAGAATTTATCCTAACATTAAAAAGCAAACTCTGACATGGTTTAATAATCTATCAATGGGTATTATTCAAAGTGGTAACACGTTATGAATGACTTATTTAATGACAAATGCAAAAGTTATGCCATTCAAGGGGCATATGCAAGTGATCCAACTCTGTGATTTCGTCAAGCATTCGCCAAACACTATTTTGATGTTTGTTTTTAAAGTGTCAAGTAGAGGATTGGTTTTTTTTTATTTTGTAGAGATCGTTTCGATAAGTTGCTAATTTTTCAAAGTTTGTTGGAGTCTTTCTAAGAGTTTGTTTATTCAAGTTTTTTGGAGTATTTCTAGGATTTTGTTTATTGAAGTTTGTTGGAGCCTTTCTATGAGTTTGTTTATTAAAGTTTGTTGGAGTCCTTTTAGGAGTTTGTTTATTCAAGTTTGTTGGAGTCTTTCTGCGAGTTAGTTTACTTAAGTTTGTTTGAGTCTTTTTAGGAGTTTGTTTACTCAAGTTTTTTTTGAGACTTTATTTAAACTCTGTATCATGAATTTCAATTTGAATAAGAGATTAAGAATTATGCAAGAATATTTTTTTTCCTGAAACCAACAAGTGGTATTAGTGTTTGCTTTCTCAGATAGTGTGTTTGTGAAGAGTGAAAATGAGCGGTAGAGAAGGTTGTTAAGTATACCAAAATTCTATGGAGACTATGAGCATTGGGCAATGCTCATGGATAATTTGTTAAGATCGAAGTAATGGTGGGAGCTTATAGAAAAAGGAATCACGCAACCAAGAGACAACATGGTGTTGACGGAGGTTCAAAAGAGTGAGTTGACACCAATAAAACTTAAGGATCTGAAGGTGAAAAATTATTTGTTTGCATCATTGGATAAGAAAATACTCAAAACGATTACAAAGAATGAGACATCAAAGGAAATATGGATGTCGATGAAGACAAATTTGCAGGGAAATAAAAGAGTTCAAAGCACTCAACTTTAGAGGTTGAGAAGAAACTTTGAAATATTTGAGATGAAGGAAGGAGACACGATCACGGAGTACTTCTCGAGAGTTATAGTGGTAGCTAATGATATGAGGAACCTTATAGAAGACAAGCATGTCACCAAAATGGTGGAGAAGATACTTCGAATGCTTGTTGAGAGATTCACCTACATTATTTCCTCAATAGAATAGTGTATTTATGAGAAAAATCTTTCAAAGCATTATGGAGAATAACATACTTTGAAGATGAAAGCAGGAAGACGACGTGGAAACGATGTATAAAATAAGGAAGAGGTGTGTATAGAGGTGGAAGATGAGCTCAAGGAAGAGGATACACCACGTTTAGTAAATAAAATGTTGAGTGCTACAAATGTCAAAAGTTAGGGCACTTCAAGGATGAGTGTCATAGTTGGAAGTAAATACTAAATTATGCACAGTTGGAGGAAGATGTGCTACTTATGGCACAAGTAATACTTGCCAAAAAAGAAGATGAACATCGATGGTACCTTGACGCCAATTGCAACAACCATATGTGTTGAACAAAGGAGTGGTTTATGGAGTTTGATGACAAGTTTAGGCAATGTGTTAAGATGGAAGATGATAATAGAATACAAGTAGAGGGAAAGGGAAATCTGAGGCTAGAAATTCACGGTATAACACAAGTGATTTCATCCGTCTACTATGTTCCTGGACTAAAGTGTAATTTGTTCAATATTGGTCAACTTCAACAAAAGGGATTGAAAATCATTATTGACGATGATTTGTGTGAAGTGTGGCACAAAAAACAACAAAAGGTGATCATGCAATCAACAATATCCACAAACCGGATGTTTGTGTTTCTCGCAAAGATGAAGGAAGCTAGAAGTAAGATGGAGGTAAATAATTCACAAATTTTGACTAACAATGAAGATGAAATTTGGCATAAAAGGTTTGGCCATTTAGATCATGTTCCTTGTGATAAAGAGGAGGAATAAACCATTGAAATATCGCAAAAAGAGCTAGAGACTGATCTAGTAGATCCAGAAGACAAAGGAAAGAATCGAGATCAAGGAGAACGAACAAAAAATAGGAGTTCAAAAACATGTAAAACGGATTCAAATGAGGTTGTAGCCGTGAACAGAGAATTAGAAGAATCTAGTGCTGGTTCAAACAAAGAAGAACTGATAGAGTTATTCAAAAGCCAATATGGATGAAGGATTATAAATCCAATGAGTTTATTTACAGTTGAAGAAAGAGAAGAAATAATATCAATGTTCGTTGTTGGAGATTATCCTGAAACATTTGAAGAAACTATTAAACGTGAAAAATAGAAGAATACAATAGGAGAGAATCATACTTTGGAGTTGGGCTGAAGAAAGAATAAACTGAAGCGGAGGTTATCGAGTTTAGGGGAGGGATTGAAGAATAAAGCTAAGACCGAGTCTTTAGCCACGTTTGATGTTTTTTTGAATGAGTCAAGTAGAGTGTTGATTCTTTCTATTTTATAGGGGTCATTTAGCTTAGTTGCTAATTTTTAGAAGTTTGTTGGAGTCTTTCTATGAGTTTGTTTATTCAAGTTTATTGGAGTATTTCTAGGAGTTTGTTTACACTAAAAAGAAAACATATAGTTCACATTGAGTTGTATAAACCTAAGTCTTCCGTCTTTTTTCCTTTTTATTGATGTGAATTTGTATGCACATTAGGCTTAGAAGCCTAACGCCGATGCATTATAAGATTCTAAGTCATTATAACAAATCTATATGTTCAAGATTTTTTATGTTAATTCGTCATACGCTCATATGTTTTAAGAGTGCATGAATTTGTGCTCCAACAAATTAAAATAGTGATACATTTGAAATATTTCGGTACCCCTTTTATAATACCGCGATATTTAATTTTCCATGCTACTACATCAAACAACGAGTCTCAGCAGTCCAAACTTCAAGATTCATCAATAACAATGTAACGACATTTATTTATATATGGATAAGTCTGATTTCTTTTAGCATCCTCTCTTCATGTTACAATATTTACTTTGGAATAAATTGTTTCTCCATGGCTAAGTCTGAGATATTTCAACACCCTATCATCATGCTATGATATTTAGTTTTTCACGGATAACACGTTTCCCAGGTTAAGACTGATATCTCTCAGTACCCTCTTGCCATGCTATGAAATTCAAACAATATAGAAGCTCTGATAATTCTGAAGTATTAAAATGTCTTCAGCACCTCTAATGTTATAACATGCAATCAACAAAGAATTTAGGATAATTCTAAAGTCTTAAAATATCTTCCACACCTCAAATGATACGACATTCAATCAAAAAATAAGTTACAATAAATATGAAGTCTTAAAATTTCTTCAGCACCTCTAATGTTATGTGTCATTTATTTTCTTTGCGGATAAGTCATTTCCCTAGGACTAAGTCTGAGATCCGTCAGCACTCGATATATAGGATACGACTGGAATGTAGTCTCCAACACTTAAATACTATAACATGACTAAATACTATTGCATTGCGCGATGCATCGTAATAAAAAAAAGGCCTGACTAAACTATGCACAAAGTCATGCGTCAATTGGCTTGAATATCAACGAGTATTAAAGAGAAAATTCATGAATCCCCTACTGAATACCAAAGGGGATAGCGTGTCCATTCTCATTTAAAACAAAAATACAACTTGGATACTCTAGATACAACCTAACAGACCTGCATGGGTCTTTACCTTTAAATTTGATCACTTCATTGGACCAACAGAACCCCCTCGCGACAAAAAAAAAACATTCCTTATGCATTCAACAAAATAAATTTCACAAAGGGAAGACATTTGGATTTTATAAACAAATAACAAAACAAGTACAATCACTAAAGTAAACCAAGCATCAATCAAAGCAACGCAAAAGAAAAATAAAATTTCCCAAAATATGGAGTTAGTTTCAAATATTAACAAAAATCTACGATAAAAGTTCCCACGACGGGGATTTCATACAGAACAAAACCAAATAAACAGTAGTAGAGGAGAGGATCATTTTTCTCGGCAATATTACCTTTGCAACCTTTACCTTCATCTTGTCGCACATCAAACGATTTTTTTGGCCTTCAACGATAGCAAGCCCTTAGGAATTTACATCAAACATTTTCCTCTTAATGCATTATGAGCTTTCTCAAACATAATGGCTTAAAATTTGGAGGAATCTCCACCAATTTGGTTATTTCAGCATCCAACACATGTGTTTCTGCTTCATCTTTTCAAAGCTAAGTACCTTATTTTTCTACTTTTTATTGTTACGATATTGAATGCACATTAGGATTACAAGCTAAATATTGATGTGAAATAGACTTACGAGCCGAGAAGAAATATCAACAAAGCTTACAAGCTTACTTCCGAGGCAAAGTGATTAAAAATATACATTCATACTTTATTTAAATTAATTTGTATAATACTTATTGTGTATCGAAACAAACCATATTTTCTTTTCACTTTTGAAAATAAATAAGAATATATATCTTAATGTTTTAAGAGTAGCGATATTCATTTTCCAACAATCCACAATAGTGATAAGTTAGAGATGAAAATATAGTCTCCAACAAATTTCATGCTACAGAATTATTATATCTAGGGATAAACTAAGATCTCAACACTCACTATCGGTGGGGACACTTAATTCTCAAGGGTTAAGACTAAGATCTCTCACTACACTCTTATAATGTTCTAATATTTATTTCTTCATACTACAACATTTTATGATGAGTATTGTCACTCTAAAGTTAAAGCTTCATCAACAACTATTAACATGTGTTGAAGCCAAAATATTGGAAGCAATAAACTAATAATATGGGGGTTGATAGCTCGACTATAGAATTCATAAAAGAGGTGCATCCTTCATCTTTATTTGATTTTAATTTTTTTTTTACTTTGCAGAATCACGAGCCTAAAACCACATACAATAATTATTTTTCTTTAGTCATTCATCCATCATTCAACAAGGACTACATGGGCTACTCACCATGTCAAAGACCGAGGATAACAAAAATCCATAAAAAATGATAATAACTTTATTGCATGCTTTGAAACGACTATGGGGGATAGTATACATATCCGCAACCAACATGATTTTTTTCCCGTATCAAGTTTTGAAGCACAAACAACAAACAAAATTTGAGGCAACGTCCAAAACTTTATCCACATACTACTTGTTTTGGTACTTTTTTTCCTTGACAAAATAAATCGTTTTGCCCTCAATGGAGATTTTCAGTCGATGAAGGGTTTAAATGTAGGTCGGAACAAGGTCGACACCGCTGAATTCTAGAGACGTCTCTAAAGTTAGTTCGGATAGATTATGAAACCAATCTATCAAGGTATATAAATACTCGTAGAAGTCAGGTAAAAAAAACTGTAATATTACTTTGTATTATTCGGGGTTGGATATTCTACATCAACCAAAAAAACATTAAATACACTCAACAAGCTTCAGCAAACACTAATAAAACAAATCAAGCCACTCAAAGATTAACTTCATTGAAAATAGTATTTTCCCTGTTAGGAATATTATAAGACTAATAATGATGGATTTCACCCACATAAACGAAATCTTGCATCAACAACAATATGATAGACTCAAAACCTTAAATATCACCTAGCCAAATACAGAGCAGATATTATTTTATCAAGATTTGGACAGTTATCCTTTTAAATTTTAGTTTTATGGATATTATATAAGTAAATAAATATAATATAAGCAACATAATTAACTATACTTTCTTTTATATTAAAAAATAATATATTAAATAAAATAATAAACAAACGATCTTCACATAAACCAATGTATTATTCTTCTTACGTATATTTTTCTGTCTCCAAAACTTTAAATTTATTGTACTTGTATTTATATTCACCGATATTTGTTTTAATTTTGTTCAGAGGCTAAAATACATTTAACATTGTTATTTTAATTTATTTGAGCAGCTAAAATACGTTTCAGTTTTGTCTTTTCTTAACCTTTATGATTATTAATTTTCTTTTCTACATACTATTAATATTACTCACATTTTAACACAACCTACCCAACATTAGGTTTATTGATTTGAATTTATTGCTTATTTATTATAAATGCATTGGACTTTAAATTTATTGCTTATTTATTATAAATGCATTGGATACTTCAACCTCTCTAGACAAACCAACTCTTTGTTAGTAGTTCGACTCAGTAATGGAATCTTTTCATATTTTTATCGACACCTATGCACTCCCGTTATAAGAAAAAACTTTAAATCATATGGTCCCGCATGCCTTTATCAGAAAAAAGTCCGATTTACGAAACTGCAAACATAAGGGTACTTTGACTTGAATTGAAAATGATAATTAGACACTTTTGTCTTGACCTAGAAAATGTAAGTTTAGGTTTTGATTCCATATCACTCCGGTAGTCTAGAGAAAAGGTGAGGTCGCACCATTGAAGAATTTTTATCCATACACTTTTTAACACATGGACCAACATCACTTTTGTCATGCACATATTTAAGTTGGATGTTGTTTTTATTTGTCATAGATTCAAATACCAAATTTTGTTGTGCTATTTGTCCAAACTTGGCCTAATCCATTCCCTTTTTATTTTCAATATACAATTGGATTGTTAAATAATTTGATGTATTTTCGTTGAATGTCCAACTCAAAGTTGCTTACAAAAATATTTTAAATGTCTTACAAGTAATTCATTTTTTTAACTCTTTTAGTAGAGCCCTAATTTGTTTTAAGATGGATATTATTATTATGGATTGTGTTTTTTATTTTATTTTTAAATATATATTATAAACCATTTTTAAAATAAATAAATTAATAGTAGTGGATTTATTTCATATACAACTTAGTGATTTTATTTCAAAAATAAATCAATAATACGGTTGAATATAAATATTATTATTATTATATATATTATATGTATATATATAATATTATTTGTTTCGACAAATATTTTAAAATTAGAATACGAAATCTCACTAAAAACATCCTGCAACCCTCCGACTGAACTTCTAACTGTAGTCTACATCTAATATCCAACAAAATTATGTGATGTTTCAGTCAAATTTTCAGCAAAAAAATATTTTAGGTGTTCTAGCTAAGGAATCAATAGCTTCCTCCATTCCATTAAGTGCAGCCGAATCTCCAACAGTCTTCTCTTGGGCTCTAACTCAGTTGTCAGCAAGGATTTCAATACTCCAGAGTGCAGACAAATAACTAGCAAGCTTTAGCAGGGATCCCACCTAGATACGAGCACAATTCGACACCACCACTAGATGTACAACATACTCAGTACCATATTACTTCACCCATACACCAATCTCAATATATGCACCGGTGTACCTAGACATGAACCAAGGATACATATATTCCATAGTCATCATAAAAGAAAGCCAACTAAACATGTCAATCCAATTTTGCAAGGTTATGCCAAACCCCTCAACAGACAACCCTCCAACTCAGCTGAACTCATATTATAAATACCTTCAAGGATATCCAACGGTGTGTCCATATAGTGGTGCAACACCTTTAGTCAAGAAATAACAAGGGCCAGAGCACCAAAAAGCTTACACATTCTTCCAATAAAAAAATTGATTTGGTGTTATCTTTTAAAACGATAAGGATTTGGAGGACGAGGAATCTCATTTGCCTCCCCACATCCTATATGGAGATCTACCAAAAACAATTCTAATCTACAAGATGAGAAGACATAGTAGAAAGTTATAATACCACATAAATATTTCAAAAGAGAGATGACGTAATAAGGAGCTGACGACAAGATGAAGTGCATGGCATTTTCAATGATATTTTTAGGCAACATACTCCTCCTATGATGCATACAATTTTTTAACACGTTGAGAAAGACCTTTAAAACCCGATTTAGTGGTTATAAGATGACTAAGTAAGTTGGAGATTATATAATCCACTACAAGAAGTGACCAAATATAACCTTAAGAGAATACACCAAAATGTTCATGGATACAAAAAGTGAGCTATATTAGTGCCATAATTTGGTGGAGATTGTAGTATACATACAGCTAATATTTGTCCATACCTTTATTAGATGACATTAAGAAGAGTAATGCAATCAACTTTAGAGATCGTCACAAGAAAGTGGACATGATATCAAAGTCGAGTAGATCTTAAGAGTATAAATTGATGGAGACGCAAAAACTTCAACTAAATATCCTTCATTCCATCTTGTGGTGTAAACCAATCAATGAATCGTTATGGCTCAGGTGAACTCCAAATCATATCCAGAGGCCTCCAAAAAATAATCACAGTGACAAAAGGATTCTTAGAAGAAACTACAACAATAATAGTAATGCCCGACGATAACGTTCGGCTAGGGTTCACTAAGCTCGTCGAGAACCCAAAAGCTATATATGAACACAATAAAGATATACTCACATACCAAAGCCCAAGAAGTTTAAAGCCATTAAGGAGCACAAAGAAAAATCAAAGACATGATGGATGAAGGAAAGCTCTCAGAGCTTGTTACGAAAAGGAATAGACATGAATCATAGCATGCATCGGCTGAACAAGCTTCTTCTCTAAATCATGATAAATAAGCTCATGTTCTTTCACACGAACCAAGAGCCTTGGACAATAATGCAATATTTAGCAGTATTTTGACAGGGATACCAAAAGACAAAACGTTGGTATCATTACCGACAAAGATCTTTTCTTTTACATTATTTAAATTCAAGAAAATTATATGTAAATGATCTAAAATTCCAATAACAAGGCCATACATTTTCACACGTGTACCATAATATTTTCTTAATGTTGGGATTCATCAACGATGATTTGAAAGGAGTACTGGCACCCCATAATGAAAACGTTCCAATCACTGTATAATTTATAGAATTTACATTCAACATATCATAATCAACATTAGAAGCTCCACCAAAATCCTCTACAAGAATATTTATGATAAACTAAGGGGTACTCCAGTCTTGATCCATTCTCAAAGAAGACTGGTTTCACTGGTGTGGATGCCAATGTGATGAGAGAACTTACTTTGACGTCTTTCTTGGAAGATAAACATTTCAAAAGACGATTTGATGCTTGTTCATAATAGTAGAAGCTCCATCCTCATACAACTTAATTTTAGGTTGATCATGGTTGATAAAATACATAATGTAGTACTTACAGTTCATCAACGCATTCTGTAACCTTTAACAATAAAGTGGAAGTAATTAGAGAGAAGTAAAGTATTCCAAAGAATATTATACAACTTTATTCACCCTAAAAATAACAACTACCAGAGGAAACGGCCATTTCGGGTGATATGGATAATCCAAAAGACCCTCCTTCTTATAGAAAAAAATAAAGTTGAATGTGTTCGTGAAAGATGAAATAAAATGTTATAATTTAGCCAAAAATTTCCCACCAAACTAAGGTACAAACTACTTTACTTTTTATAGAGTAATTTAGACAAGTCTGCCTGAAATGTGTATGGTATCACTAGACTTCTGGTTGTGGTCATATACCATAAATTATTCATCATCAATAATTTACGGTTAATCAAATAAAGGAGATGGTCTTACTTTGAACAAAAGACGAAAACCATTATTGAAGAAATGGACTAACTAAATGTCATATGCTATATTCTTGATTGTCATTATCCAGTCTAGAAAACCAACCTGATACTAGTAAGAAAAAAGTTTGACAAATGACCAATACGCGTCATCTTCACAGACCTAGATAATGCTTACCTGAAGAACCCTTTCCCTATGTTGAAATTTATAAACTCGTAGATAGAGCTACTTTTGAATACAATGTTATCGTCCATGGATGCATATTCTTAATATAATCATGTACATGTATGCTTGGATAATCAAGAGTACTTAACTATTATCATGGAAAAATGGTTATATTGCTACAAAGTGATTTCCTTTGGGCTGAAGAACGTTACATCTACGTATCAAAGAATGTATTAAAGATATGCTCATCACTATTATTAAAAAACAAGCTCATTTGGCTCACTTGTATGAAACCTGCGGTAACTTCAAACGAGCCAATATCAAATAAATCTAGAAAATTATACTTTTGACTTTTGGTCAGGCAAGTTCATTGGGTTCATGGTCAGCAAGATGACCAAGTAAGTTGAAGATGATCTTAATCAATTCTCAATCACAGTCTTCATTGAACCCCCACACAACATAAAATAAGTATAATTACTTATAAGGAGATTTATGATGTTACATCGATTCATCTTCAAATCTTCAGACAAATACCAACAATTTTTTCCAAGTCTTGCAAGGATCTAAAAATCTCCACCACACATTGGCCTCTAAAGAAGTGTTTCGTAATATCAAGAAGTTACTCACTGTGCCAAAAGTACTAACCAACTCGAAGCCGGGAGAATCATTATATTTATGTTTTGTAGTCTCGGGCTACGTTGTAAATATTGTTTTGGTCCGAAAGAAAGGAACAACGTTCAAGATGATTGCCTATGTAAGTAAATATTTATTTACTGTACAAACATAGTGGTCCCAAATTTTATAGTTACAACTCATACGATGAGACCTTACTTACACATCACACAATAATTTTCTAAATATCCCCCTCTTAGAAGCTTCTGACATAATCTGAACGTGTTTGCAAATTAACAATGTTATCCGTGGAGCTAGGCGACTAAGATATTTAGTTCGACCTATGAATGATGATAAAAGCCCCAAGCCTTGGCAGACTTCTAAAACAGAGTTCCATCTGAAAGACCTATACCTACCAAAGAGCATGCTTTGAACATTAACTAGTCTCTGGACTATCAAATTTGGTGAAAAATAGTCCATAGACTTTCAAAAGTCCGTTGGTAGTCCCTAGACTATCTAGTTTGGTGACATATAATCTCTGGACTTTCAAAAGTCGGATGGTAGTCCCTGGACTATCCATTTTGGATAAAGTTAGTCTTTTGTGCA
This sequence comes from Limnanthes douglasii subsp. nivea, assembly GCA_036936605.1. Taxonomy (NCBI): domain Eukaryota; kingdom Viridiplantae; phylum Streptophyta; class Magnoliopsida; order Brassicales; family Limnanthaceae; genus Limnanthes; species Limnanthes douglasii. Next base: position 191,685,993 of record JAUPFV010000002.1, on the reverse strand, counting down.
TGTTTATTAAAGGGACTAAGTTTATCAAAAATAAAAAGTCAAATGACTAACTTTATCGAAAATGAATAGTTAAGAGATTATTTGTCATAAAAATTGATATTCAACACACGCAAGGGGGTTAACTTTATCCAAAATGGATAGTCCAGGGATTACTAGTGGACTTTTGATAGCCGAGGGACTAGTTACTGTTCAAAGTCCATAGAGCATGATGAATCAACTTGGTAAGCCCGAACGGATGGTTGAAGAAATAACCAAGGATTGGCACCATGAATCCAACTTATATTCTTCACATAAGATTTTCTCATACAATCCATCAAGGAGATATTGGTTATATATATATATATATATTATAATTTTTATCGTTTTTTTTAAATAGTCTCTTTATTGAATTAAGATAAGTTTTTATATTTAGTTATATATATATATATATATATATGCACATATTTTAAAACATAACTTCATTCGAATTTAGTATTATTTTTAGAGTTTTTTTAAATAAAAGCATTCAGATTTGTTCCAAATAATTAAAAAATCAATTGCATAATTCTTTTACAATAAGTTTTCATTTTTGGTATTTTTTTGTAAAATTAAAAATACATCGATTAAAAAAATATACCATTAAAATAATGATTGAATTTAATAATTTAAAATTTAATAAAAAAAATTGTTTATATTTTTTACTTTATTAATAATAGGTTGTTAATATACATTTGTAAGAGGATAAAAGTTTCGAAACAAATCCAACAAATTATGTAACTTTAATTTTTACAATGGTTTTGAGTTTGTATGTGGTTTTTTATAGTTGATTCTAAAATCAATACAAAAACTATCAGTTTTGACAATCGACGACTTATGAAGATGTTGCAAAAGAAGGAGAATCTATCGAAGAATATTTAGCAAAGAATGATAATATTTGTAAACCTTCCTTGTCGATGTTGAAAAATAATAAGATTATTTGGAATGTTCAAAGAATAAAGAGTTTTCAATGGCAAGGAATACTCAAAATTTGGATGTACCAATTCCTTTCGGTTTTGATGCTATCAATATTATTTATTAAAAAAACAAATAATAATGTTAAAACTTGCAAAGTATTAGTACAAAAAGAGTTAGTTAGTGATGTGGTAGTCTCTGTTATTGAGATTAGTGAGATATTTGTAAAAAAAATACATTGTGAGATTATATTTTCTATTGGAAACCCCAAACTACTTCTCACCCTTTATTCAAGTGATATGGAATTTGATAAATTTGGTTGCATTAATATTTTTCAATTGACGAAAACCTATCTTCAAATAATATTTCGATACAAACCCTTATAAACTTTTGAGAAGGTGAAGACTACCGTGTTGAGTTTTACGTAGATTTTAGAAAATACGGGCTATGAAACCTATGATAAAGATTTTATTATCTAGATGTTTTTTTATTTTATCAACTTGCATGATTTGGGCGCTATATTTAGTTTCGTTTTGTATGAGGTAAAGTTAGATTAACATCAAGATAACTGCATGGGAGAACAAGAACCTATCTTATGGTGGCAGGTTGATCATTATTAACTCGGTATTGATAGTATTCCTACATATTGGATTCAAAACTTTTATTTTCCTACTTGTATCATTACTATGCTAAAAAGAACTTTCAATATATTTATATAGGGCTCAACCATTGAAGACAAAAGAATTCACTAGTCTACCTGGCAGTCTATATGTAAGCCTTTTAGTTGAGAAGGGCTCAATATCAGAAAATTATTTGATATTCGCTATACTTTTCTTAGAAAATGTGGTATAATTTCAGAAATAATAAAAGTATTTGGGCTAACCTAATGCATATTATATATTGTAAGAACTTACATCCACAGCAGGTATCCTATAATAAGAGTGTCTCTCACACATGGAAAATATTTTCCAAAATTAAGAATTTTGTTGAACCTAACATAAGGTGGAAGCTGGGAAATGGAGAAGTAGATTTTTGGCTTGATAATTGGTACAACCACTCCCTCTTTATCAAGCTGGATGAAAATATGGACAAAACTTGGTTCAGGTATGTAAAGGTGAAGACATTCTGGAATAATAACCCATGGAACAACAACAGACTAAGAGGATTCCAGTCTCAAACTAGCATTGACCTTATTCACTCCACTACAATCAATCAAAACTTAGAGGACATTATAATCTCGAAGTTTTCAAACGACTTAAAGTTCAAAAACAAGGAAACATGGAATCAGATAAGACATCATCACAATAAGTCTAACCTTTTTAGCAAACTTTGGAATTCCATTACTCCTAGAAAATTTGCATTCTTATTATGGAAAGTCTTTTTTAATTACATTCCTATTGATTCAATCATGCATAAAAGACACTTAGTAACAGTCTCTAAATGTTAATTATGTGATTCAATTGAATCTCTTAATCATTTATTCATATCTTGTAAATTTGTCTGGCATATATGGAGTTACTTTGATGATCAATTCAAAATTAACATCAGCAACTTCATGGATATAGCTCATATGACTAGGTTTTGGTTATGGCCAACTTATAAGGAGGTTCATGTAAGAACTATCATTCCTCTAATAATTTTTTAGGTTATCAGGAAGGCCATAAATAACTCTAAGTTTAAATGTAGTGTATTCAACGCTGGGCATGCTATCAATTACATCAAATATACTATTTTAGCCTTGACATTTCTAACACTCGCATGGCTAAGTATTGGAGTAAAAATGGTTACGCAGTAAATCAAATAGGATGTTACAATTACATTACCTCCAAAAGGAATCCTTCCTGCGTAAAACGAAATCTTCATGCTCATTGTAGGATGAAATTCAACACTCATGCATCGTGTATTCTTAATTGTGACTCGAGTGATGGTATCCTAATTAGGGACAGCTGTGGGGACATTTCCTTGGGGTCCAGCAACCTCTATGGAAAGTTAACTCTATCGGCATTTTGGGTTCTTTGGTGATAAGTTACATAGATTTTGATATCTTGAGTAATCTTATTTAAATCTCGATGTTATTGCTCCTTGATAATCATCTCTCTAAATCTCCTTACTCTTTCTATGAATCTATTTTTGCAATAACTTGAAGTAGCAAGTTCTAACTTGAAAATTGTTTCACTAATTTATCATTACAGGTAGCATGAAGGCATAAAGAGAAGAAAACATTTGTTGGATTTGATTCAAGCTTCTAGTATATAGATTTTTAGCAAAGATAATGCTTTGCCTTTCATCGATAAGTGGTGGAATCAATTTTTTCTCTCCTTCTCTTGAGCTCTGATTCATTTAGAAGCTCTTTATCGTTATTCGATGCAACTGATTCCTCGCAAAGAAGAAGTCCTTTTGCTCTAAAATTTTTAAGTGATGAGATTCATGTTTGTATTTCGACTGGATTTCAATAGCTGAAGTCACAAGGCCGAAGGGAATCAATTTTAATTTTGGCGCCCGAAAGAAATGAATCGTCAAGTCCATTAAAAAATAAAGTGGAAATGGAATTTAAAGTGTAAAATGAATTTTTAGTAGAAAATGAATTGGAAAATAGAGCGTCAAGTGAAGTGAATAGAACCTAACGGTCCTTTGAAAATAAATTATTTTAGGTGAAAGTTAATTCTTTGTAATAACATTAATTATTGTATATCAATTTTACGCGTTTTGGATTGTAATTTATTTGTCAATAAAGTTTATTATTTTTTCAAAAAAAGTAAAAAATAAAATAAAAGTTTCATGTTTAATTTTATTTTTAATAATCATATAAGCTAAAATTTTAAATAGATTCTTTTTTTACTATCTTATTAGTGTTGCTATGGAGTTTCAAAGTTAAGTTTCATTTGTATAAATATGAGTTTATATTTGTACAATGAGATTATTTACTTTAATCGAAAAGTTTTCTCTATTTTTTCATACAATTTAATTTATTTATAAAATTTGAGATAAAACGTCAAATTATATATGTATAAATAATATCAAAACAATGATTATGGTGAAATTTAAAATTACTTACTTGTTGTATTTTTTTAATTTAATATTATTAATAATATTTTCATTTTTATTATTATCATTATTTATTTTTTCATGAAACGTTAGGTTTTATTAAAACTTTTAAAAGTAACACAAGGTTGAGAAGCCTTGATTAGGCAAAACAATTTCCTCATTCGCTTTAACAGCACAAACACATATTATCTTTAACTATTAATTGTATTTAACTTTCAAAATTTCACATCTTTCAAATCATAATTTTAAAAAAAAATTAAACACAAGTATATATGTATATTTTTTTTAAGACGAACAAAATGGAATTTATGTGCGATATGTAAGAAAAATTAAACACACGTATCTTTGGAAAATTTCGTTTTCAATGTAAAATTTGCAATCATATGTTTCTTAATTTAGTAACTAAACAATAATTGTTTTTCTGCAACCCAATTAAATGTAATCGCGTAAACAAAAATAAAAAGTTATTTACTATAAAATGTACATATTTTCGCAACTACAAAAAAGTTAGTTGTTATAGACATGATTAACATTTATTTTTTAGAAAACAAGTTTGTAATTTTATTTTCACACAATCACACTTATTTAGCAATCAAAGTCCTATTTTCACAACTATTTTATTCTTATTTTCGCAACAATTTGTATCTAATTTTGTAACTCCAATTTGTTTTACCAAAAAATGCATATATTTTCGCAACTACAAAAAAGTTACTAGTTTCAGATCCAATGAACACTTTTATCACAAAAACAATTTTGTTTTTTGTTTTTTCACACTATCAGACTTATTTAGCAACCAAAGTCATATTTTCAAAATTATTTTATTATTATTTTCACAACATACTTACACGTATTTCCGCACCTAAACAACCGTTGCATTTATGCAACCAAATTATACGTAATTTCGCAACTAAACAAAAAAAAAATTGCCAACCAAGTTACATGTAATTTTCACAACTAAACAACAATTATTTTTAACAACCAAATTACGCGTGATTTTACAAGTAAAAAAATTGAAAAATAAAATAATATCTCTTACATATCTAATTTTTGTTCGACCTAAAAAAATCAATGATATTTTTGAACATTTTTTAAATTCTAAATTTTTCATTTATAGATTCGTTAAAAAATCAATGCAAAAAAGTTTAATGAAAAATAAAAAATAAAAGTTTTTAAAATCTTTTTTTTTTTTTCGAAACTGGGATATATTTTGATATTTTTTAACTTTATTTTAAAAATATAATATAGAAAAACGGCAAAAGTATTTTAGATTATGAGTGATTATTTTTAAAATATATACGAATTTAATTGTTATAAATAAATTTATATTGATCGGTTACGGATGTTTACCTTGACATAATTAACTTTAGAGCTGGTCTGCTACTAGAAAAACTAATTTTTCAGTGATCATAAGTTAACAAACTCAGTGAAGAATTTACCGATATTTATGTAGTGAAGAATTTACTGATATTATGTATCAATACATAAACAGCCATGAATTCAACTTAGGGTACGGCTATATATACCTAATTCGGGTTTAAGTATACCCAATTTTGAGTATACCCAAAGATGATCTAAGTATACCCAAATTTTGACAAAAATACCCTTTTCTAGGTATATAAAGTTTTTTTTTTTTTTACTAATCTTATCCACCTCATTTTTTCAATTACACTCTCTAACTTCTCTCTAAAACCTTCAAGTTCTCTCTAATTTATCCGGCGAACTAAAATCCGGCGAACTAAAATCCGGCGAACTAAAATCCGGCGAACTAAAATATAAAAACTTAGTCTTAGTATCAAAATTTAGGGTTATGGTTGAATTAGGTAAAAAAAATTAGAATTTTAGGGTGTTTGGAGGCCATTTTCCGGCCGAAATTCGACCGGAAAATGGCCATTTGCGAAGGCTGAGCGTACCGGTCGGTACAGCCCTCCTGTACCGACCGGTACAGAGGGGGTGTACCAGTCGGTACAGACCCTCTGTACCGACCGTACAGGGGGTACGCACCGGTTGGTGTGTACCCCCTGTACGGTCGGTACAGAGGGTCTGTACCGACCGGTACACCCCCTCTGTACCGGTCGGTACAGAGTGTACCATAGGTACAGAGGGGGTGTATCGGTCGGTTCACCCCCTCTGTACCTATGGTACCCTCAGCCATCGCAAATGGTCATTTTCTGGCCGAATTTCGGCCGGAAAATGGCTTCCAAACACCCGAAAATTATGAATTTTTTAGTAATTAAATTTTTAATTTTTTTTTTTAAAAAAAACTTCAAAAAAACAAGTTTTGATTTTGTGTTTTTATTAGAAGAAGTTTAAAAAAATTAAAAAAAAGTTTGAATGTTCTTGAGGCAACTTTGAATGTTAAAGAACAATTTGAAAAATTTCACAAAATTATAGTAATATGGGGTTTGATCTAGTAGAGAGTTGTGTTTTTTTGGGTATACATAACCAAATAGATTGTTTTGTGAATTGGGTGTATCTAGGATATACTTAGTGTTTTTTTTTTACTTAGTGGCAATTCGGATATTAAATGAAAATACAAGGGTTTTTTCGTCCTATAAAAGTCAACTGCGTTTTTTGGGTATACTTAAACCCGTTTTGGGTATATATAGCCATACCCTTCAACTTATAGTTGAAAATAGCTGTGAAAACCAAAGTCCAATTTAATGAGCTGTCAATCCTAAACACCTCGAAACGTACGCAGTAGTTTGTGATTCCAAAACACATACTACTAATAAAATTGAATTAAAATACGTTCAGGTAAGCATTGTCTTGTCACTTTACATTTATATATCAATTCAAACTAGTTATTTAGATAATTAATTATAAAATATAATAAACTGGTTCTTCACCCCCTCCTTATATGTTCATATATATATATATATATATGAGAATGCCTTCATAAAATTTCATGTGCTACTCTCTTACAATTCTCATTATTTCCCTTCTTAAACTTTGCATCTAGTTTTCTCTCCCAAGTCTTGGAGTTCATACGTCATGATAAAAAAAAAACACATCAGAAACCATAGGAAATCCTTCAAAACTGATAAATTCGGTATAAAGTTCTTTTTTTCTACTGTACTTTTATTCTTATTTTAGCTTTTGCAAATCTTTTTTGATGGGAGCCTGGGAAAGATTTCCAAAATGAAAAGTTATTACTGATTCAACTAGAACTCCGGTTTCAACTAGAGCTAGTGGCACTTCATTTCAGAAACCTAAAAGAGAGTTGTGGAATCTAAACAAACTAATTATGGTTTCTGTTTGGATTCGAATATCGGGGATGATTCTCTTTCTGATCCCCAAAAGGAGTGGGAAATTCAGACAGTGAGAAGGGAAAGAACCAAAAGGAAACTAGTGCAGAAGAAAGGAGCGAGAGTGACAAACGGCAGCGTTTAGTGAGACTAATAAGAACCCTAGATTGGCTTCCTCTCTCAAGGTACATCTATGGTTTGCTTTAAAATTTCTTCATAATTATTGTTATGCTTCCATCTTCTAACTCTTACAATATTTGTAACTCTCTTGCTCTTTTTTGAGGTTCCGGAAGAATCACTATCCCCCCAATTGTGATACTTCTAAGGCAAGTGCATGATTCATATTTTTGTTTGACTGTGTTTGCAGTGAATGTATTTTGCTAGGTTTTGGTCAAAGGACTGGTTTGGACCCAAGCAATCAGAAAACACAATATAAATTCACAAATCTTGCCCCGGCAACAGGAAGCTTATGGAGCCAAATAACTTCAAGAGGAGCAGCCTCGGGGTTTATATATTTATATTTTCCAGTCCTTCCAAAAACCCATTACTCCAGTTTGAAGCGATACTCTCTCCATTCCGGTCTACACCTAAACCGAAACATCCGATATGCCACCGACTTTCCTTTATTTCTTTTGCGTCTGTTTTCTCTTGGCCTCTTCTCTCCGCATTCTTTGAATCTGCCTCTCCTTTTGAGGATCGGTACAAGAATCATCACTGGTATTCAAATTTAAACCGAAACCAAAATTAATTTGTTTGATTCCACAACTCTTTGTTTCAAATCAGTCTTGTTGTTGTTCTTGAATGGTGTCGATTTTTTATGTTTTTGAAAAAAATGTGCCAGCACCTCTATTTGATGGCCGGAGCTCTAGTTGAGTCTCATTGTCCTTGTTGAGTAATAACTTTCTGTTTGTAAAATCTTTGTTTGCCCCCGAATGTAATGAAAAAGTAGAAATTTACATTAGAAACATATGCTTTGAAAGATATTGTATAGTTTCTCATGTTTTCTTTATTGTGTTTTCTGAATGCCCATGTAAGGTTTTATTATTATATTATTATTATTACTCTTAGTCATAAATTTTAAATACTTTCTTGTTACTAGTTTCCGTAGAGTATTATTTTGTTGGTATAATAAATTGATTTAATTAGTGCTGCTATGCTTATCACCAACTGATCATGAAAAATTAGTGTATTTCTTTATTTTATTTTCTTATGATACTAAACAGTGCGATCAAGTTTATACCTAGAAAAAGACAAGATACGACATAGAACAGAGATTAAACCAAATTGTTTTTATAATTTATTGTTAGGGTGGCGACCAAAGTCCCACATCCCACATCGGTTAAACATGGGAAAGGATAAGCGGTATATAAGTAAGAACATACCTCAACTAGTATGAGGCCTTTTGGTAGTGAACCAAATGCAAAGCCGTGAGGGCCTTCGGGTGCCAATCAAAGAGATGGTAATCCAACAAAACACGACCAAATCAAAATTTAAGATTTGTGAACAACCGAAATCAACAAATCCTAACTTCAATCGACAAAAGATGATAATTAGTGGAAAAATTAATTTCTTTATTTTTTTCTTATGATACTAAACAGTACGATTAAGTTTATACATAGAAAAAGACAAGATACGACCAAGAATAGAGATTAAACAAAATCGTTTTTATAATTTATGTATATATATAAAAGGTCACAAAAGGTTAGAGCATCCCAAAAATATAGATAGTACTTAGGTAATGTAAATTTAAATATTATATTTTAAGTTAGTTACCAATCCATAAAATAATGAGAGAAAAACAAGGGAAGTAACAAATAAGTTTTACCTACTGTGTAACTGCTACTACAAATATAGCTACCATAATTTAGGCTAATAGATATAGATAGTCTTTTAGCGTATCTGTTGGAAAGAAAAAAATCATATATAATAGTTAAATTTACTTTAAACTATTAATTAGCGTATCTATTGAGGATGCTCTTAACTAAAATAAGAAAGAATATGACTTTTTCTCTCACGATACCAAACCAGATCTCTAATTTGTAAACCCGAGATGCTTTTGAAGTTTTATTACGCTTTTAATGGCTTCAATCCACCATCAATCCCATTTCAAGGTAAATCTTCATCACCAAAGAGATGCAAATCACACAAAAAGACTTCCAAGTCAAAGTTCAAGATTTGTGAACAACGCAAATCAACAAACCCTAACTTCAATCGACAAAAGAGAAGCCTCAAATGGACCAAAATTCCACCAATACAAGTGAAGCAAACAAAAATGTGAAGATGGGAGAAACCACAGAACTAGTTAACAATCTGATTTACGAAACATTTTCTCCGACAACAAAAATCTACGGAACAAGCTACCAACCCAACAAGATTGTACACAGATGTAATAGGATAACCAAAGAAAAAGGTCACACATAAAAAGAACTATCATGAAAAAAAAGTAGTAAAGCGATTTATTTCCAAGAAATAGATAATAAAAAAGAACATCTATATTACTAAATTGAAATTTTACAAAATTTGAGGACTAATAGTTAATTTTAACAAAACTACCAAATTTTTATAAAATGAATTTTGCGTTTCTTCTTCCCTTCAAATAGAACAGATATTTTCAAGGCTTTCAGGATAATACCAAGACCAAAAAACAAGCCAAAAAACAAAGCTTAAACCAGCTGCTCCTAGCTCCAAACCAATTGAGCAACAACACGCTCGAATATTCTTTTCGACTTCTACGATTAATCCCTTCTTCAACCTATGTTTTGTAAAAGAGCCTCCAACCTACAAAAAGGAACAAAAGAGAAGCAAGAACTCGAGAACAAATTACTCCAGATTGATATAGCCCGGACCAAGTCCTCCAAGTAAGACTATGGCCAGAAGATTCAAGGGGGCATCAAAGTGATTAAAGGTAATCTTCTGCTTGCATTTCAGAGTCCATTTCGAAAGCCAATCAGCGGCTTGGTTCTCGACTCTTGAAATGTGCCTAATTGACATTTTCGAGTTCATAAGCTTTCTACTAGCTATCGGAATGGTATCATTGAGCCAATAATCAGTTTTATTAGCTAACTGGTTGATAAGGATTAGTGAATCAGACTCAATGTCGACCAATTGTTTTTATAGCAGATGAGTAAGCCTTCAAGGAGGGCTTTTGATTCAGCAAGAATTCGAGAGAGCTTACCAAACAGGATACCGGTAGCTTGAAAAATATCCCTGTTGCTATTTTTGATAAGGATGCAACCAGAAGACTCCCCATTTTGAGCACAGACCCCATCCATACTCATTTTCAGTCTACCGCTAACTAGAGCATTCCACTTGAGGTATACTGGTTTTTTATTGTTTTCCACTGATTTGCAGCCCAAAGAAATACGTGCATTCTTAGATTTAAACCAATATTTGTGGTTAAGCTTGTTAGAAACATCAATTCCTTTAATAATTTTGATAATCAGCTCAATATAAGTCTTGACATTGATGAGAGAATAAATGACTATGAATAATATTGGATCTTGGACTTGATGTGACTAGAGAGAGAGTGTAGAGAGAGAAAGTAGCTAGAGAATATTATAATGTGGAATGTCCCACCTACCAAGAATAATGGGTCTCCTTTTATACTAAAGAAAGGTGGACCCATTAATGTCCTTAGTGGGCTAGGTTTATTTCTATTTCAGTCCTTCACCAAATACACTGTTTACAAATTAATCCATAATAAGCTGTAAATGCTATTACAACCACACCAATTTACTTCTATTTATAATTAACCCTTTATTATTAATTCTGGCGGATTATTTCCTTACAATAGCCCCCCAGTCTTTAAGAGCAACGGGAACGAAGACTCGTAAAAGTGTCAAGTCAGGACGCTGATGTCCCCGACCCTCTGGGCTGATGGTAGGTCTGCCCATGCCAGACCCCTTCTTTCCAGCATGTCTGAACTTTGAGGTGCCTGTCAATCTGTTCGGGCGCAGAGACTTTCCCCCAACTGCTGTTCATTCCTCTAGGTCTTACTTGGAAGATAGGTTTGGATATTTCCCTTACTTGGCTCATGAATTACCTCGGGTCGGCCTCCGAACCTTCTTGGCAGTTTTTCTACGGACTTGGGTCGGTAAGCCCGCTTTGAGCGGCGAATCGGGTCATGGTGGCCCATCTAACGTCTTCGTCTAAGTAGGCTAGTATAGTGTTGGCTCGTGTCAGAAGGGGAGCGACACGTGCCGTCTTCTAACTCGACGCGTGCTTGCCAGCACAGTTTATCATGAAGTCCTTTTGACTTCCCGCTGCTTTTCGTCCCTTGGCCTTCTCCGGTCATGAAACGGCTGGGTGAGGTTGCCTATAAGTACCTCACAAATACAGATCTCTCTCATAGGCTTTTTAGAGAGAGAAAGTGCTGTCCAAGTTTTTCTAGAGAGGGAATGCTTGTTTTATGAGACCTAGACACCCGAAGCAGAAACCAAAAAAGAAGAAAAATGGTCCACTGTTCGGTTTTGTAGATTGGGCTAGTATTGGTGACCGTGCTGAAGAATACCGACGTGCTGGTTTGATTTGGAGTTCTGATACTAAGCCATTCACACCTGTACCGCAGCCCCACGATCCTGTTCTTGCTGACCCAATTCTAGCGGAGTCTTATATCTTGCCCGATCTGCCTCGCGCTCTGACCCCCGAGCCCGTCGTTATCACTTCTAGCAGTAGTTCTTCTTGCTCCCCAAGTGCCCGATCAAACCGCCCGACGCCTTCGTCAGTCAACTCCTATACTGCCCCGCTCCCTTTTCCGCCCCGCCGCTTCTGCAAAGCTAATTTTTTGTCCATGGGTGAAACCAGCTCTCCAACTTCTCCCATAGGAGGTAATTCTCCTGAGATGGTTAAGCTCACTCCCTCCATACGAGGATACCGAACCGGCTCTAACACTGCGGTTACTTTTTTAGGTCTTAATAAACGGGCACTGACGCCAGCAGAGTTGGATCCTGAACGGGCTCGTCAGCAACAAGATGAGGCTCATCTGACGCAAATTGGTAGCAGTGCCGGTCCTACAGACCCTTGCGTTCGAACATCCGACCCCGGCGCTGCCACCAAACTCAGCTCTGACAAATCTGCCCGCAGAGGTCGGTATTGCTGTTGCTGGCAATGCTGCTGCCCCGATACCACCGATGGCTGCCTGCGAACAACGTTATATCTCTTTTTGAGGGTAAGTACATATACTTCCCTGCTGATGAGCCAGAACAGCTGCTGATCCGTTGGGGCATTCCGGAGTGCGTCACCGTTCGGTTTCCCACCCCTGGAGAGACTCCTATGCACGTTCGGTCACGAGAGATTGTGGTCTTCACCGAACTGTTCAACTAGGGCCTCAGGTTCCCCCTGGACCCTGAGATTTCTTTGTACTTCTGCACCCTCCAAATCTGTCCCTCTCAGCTGACGCCCAATGCATGGTGTACACTGATGTCTTGCATAATGGCATCGCCTCCTGTCTGGTCGGGTTATGCCCATGGAAGAGTACATAGCCATGTCCGGGCTGTCGAACTCCCCCAAGTCCCCGTTCTTCTATTCTTCTCTGGCAAACACCTGGAAGATAGTCAATAATTTCCTTGGGGGTGACAAATGTTGGAAGCATCGCTTTGTCTTCCTTAGCGGCTGCTGGGAAAATGGCCGCCCTTACAGCAAGGAGAACCTGAGGCAATTGCTCAGGACTTGGGTTCTTGATGGTAAGCCCTTGTTTTTTTTTACCGTACCGATCATTTGTGCAGTGTCGAAGGATTTCTTACAGGGGCTGAAGAAGGACCATTTCAAATCGGGCAAAGTCACCTTCCAAGTGTTGAAGGACTATGCAACGAAGCACTGGGGTCGGGCAATGCATCGGGCCTTCAAGAGTACCAACCTCATTATGAGAAACCTCTGGCATTTCTCGTCAGAGGTGCTCACTATTGAGCAGCTGCGTCAGCCTCCGACCATGGAGGACATGATCGCAAAAACGGAAGTGCCCGACACCCATCTTTTCCTTCCAAAGCGCAACAAGGCGCCTAGCAAGCGCCCCAAACCCGATGATGAAGTCGAGGATAATAATGATGGTGTTGGGGAAGCGGGGGTGGAGGCGCATCAAGATGAAGCTGCTGCTGAGGGCGAGGAGGTCGATCGGGCCTAGGGTCTGGCGCAGAAGAGGAAATGCGGGGCCGACGCGGAGGTGGTTCAGGATAAAAAGTCTAAGCGCTCCAAGAAGGAGGGTGGGTCGGTTGCTGGTGCTTACCATGCTACCGTCCCGGAGCTGTTTGACCAGTATGGGGAAGCTAAGGGTGGCTTGATGATGGATCCCGTGGTGGTGATCTAGGATGATGCTAGCCCCCCGAAGGCTCCTACCAATGCCGCGGCGTCGTCGAGTGGCCCGAAGCTTCCGGTGCTGTCGGTGCCAGGGAGTCCGCACCCGTTACCGTTGCAAATTACTGACAGACTGGCCCTTTCCTTGTACACCATGGTTGTGCCTTTGGCCCTGAAGGAACGCCGGGCAGGGGAACTGAGTCGGCGGCTGTCGGGTGCGGAGGCGAAGGTTACCGGTCTGCAAGAGGATGTGCGAAAAACCCAAACAGCTCAGGAATTTGCCGATCAAAAGCTTAAAGAGACCGAGGGTGCTTTCGAACAGGCAAGGAAAGCCGGGGAGGATCGTGCTGCGGTCCTGATGCGGGAGATGACCGACCTGAAGGCTGCCAATAAACTCTTTGCTGAAAAATGCAAGAAGTGGATGGAAAAAGTGACGGCCGATGCCAAGGCCGCATACGTGCTGTCTTTTCACCACCGCTTCCCTGACCTTTCCCTTTGGTCGATGTGGTTAGATGTTCCAGAAGGTGACCGCCCCTCCGGTGTTATTCTCGAGGACGATGAATCGGACGACCCTGAGTCGGAGGAAGAGGATTCTTGAGCCCCGATGTCCTTTGCTTTTGTGTTTTCGTATTTTGTTGTCGTAAGACTTGTGGATTTTGGGGGCTACGGAGTCCCGTATAAAATTCTTTTGTAAACAACTTCTCGACAATCAATTATTGCATTCTTACTTTATATTTTTGTGAACGTTATTGTTTTGCTGGCGACGGAACATTATGAGTGGTATTTTAAGGTGTAGATCAGTTTGAGAACTGAAAAACCGGTGATGGTCCTTTAGATCAATACAACATTAAAAATTTCTCTTTCGGTCGGGAAGTTTAAGATGTAGATCAGTTCGAAAACTGAAAAAACCAATGCAGGTTCTATAGATCAATGTAATATTGAAACTTTCCCTTAGGGTCGGGAATTTTAAGATGTCGATCAGTTCGAAAACTGAAAAACCAATGCAGGTTCTCTAGATCAATGTAATATTGAAACTTTCCCTTAGGATCGGGAATTTTAAGATGTAGATCCGTTCGAAAACTGAAAATCTAATGAAGGTTCTGTAGATCGATGTAATATTGAAACTTTCCCTTAGGGTCGGGAATTTTAAGATGTAGATCAGTTCGAAAACTGAAAAACCAATGAAGGTTCTGTATGTCCATCAAGATTAGTAAAAACAAGCGTCCACCAGCTCGTCAATTGACAAAGTTTGTAATACTTCAAAGATTGGAAGGCAAATTTTTTTGATTAAATTGAAACAACAAAAAGGGGGGTCGGGCGTTGATGATGCCTCATTAAAACCTTCTCGCGCCACCGAGGTAGGAAAGAGTGCATCCCCGACCAAAAACTTCTTACACAATGCTTAGAGAATTACAGGAATGTAAAATTACTCTAAATACAATTTCAAATGTTCAATGTTCCATGGCAGCCTTAACGAGTGCTCGAGCCTGTTTCGTAAACGATATGTCCTGCTCTTAATTTTCTCTATTACTTCGTATGGTCCTTCCCAGTTCGGAGCGAGCTTGCCGAGGTTTTTGTCCTTGGTGTGCAGAAAAACGCGTCTCAATATCTTATCCCCGACTTTAAATTCCCGACGGTGTACTTTAGATGCATACCGACTCCTCATTAGGGTTTGATAGTGTAAAGAATTTAGCTGGGCGCGACTCCGTTTTTCTTCTATGAGGTCAGGAGCAAGCCGTCTGTCGCCTTGATTGGTATTTTCATCATAGGTACCGATCCTGAAAGACGAAAAAATGGACTCCGCCAGAGTGACCGCGTCCATACCATATTCTAGAGCATAAGGTGACTCCTGCTTCGCCATTCGAGGGGTGGTTCGGTAAGCCCATAATACTTCTTGTAGATAGTCCGGCCATTTGCCAGCCTTCCCTTTGAGGTTCTTTTTAAGCCCGTCCAGGATGGTTTGGTTGGTGACTTCGACTTGCCCGTTCGCTTGAGGGTGGAATGGAGCAGAGAAACATTGTCTAATCCTGTGAGTCGTGCAAAAAGATTTCATCTCTCAGCTGTCAAATTGCGGTCCGTTATCCATGGTAAGCCTCTGGGGTACCCCGAACCGACAACAGATGTTGGACCAAATAAATTTGACGATGTCTTTAGTCTTGGTAGCGGATAATGGCTCGGCTTCAACCCATTATGAAAAGTAGTCCACCACCACCACAATAGTCTGTCTCCCACCATATGCCATTGGTAGCGGTCCCACAAGGTCGATTCCCCATCGTTCGAAGGGCAGTCCTTCTGATATGGATTCTAAAGGAACCGCGGGTACGTTTATCGCGTTCGC
This sequence comes from Limnanthes douglasii subsp. nivea, assembly GCA_036936605.1. NCBI lineage: Eukaryota > Viridiplantae > Streptophyta > Magnoliopsida > Brassicales > Limnanthaceae > Limnanthes > Limnanthes douglasii. The sequence continues at coordinate 191,670,147 of JAUPFV010000002.1, read as the reverse complement.
GAATCTTTGACAAGTATTGCAGGTTTTTACTTTTTGCTGTGCGTCCGATGTTATCGTCGGCCAATAAAACCCGGCGAGAAAGATTCTTCTAATTAGAGCTTTGTAACCACAATGAGCCGCACCCTCTCCGTCATGTAGTTCGGATACTATTATTTATGACTCGTGGACCCCCAAACACCTCAGCAATGGTCGGCTGAAAGAATTTTTGTATAAGATGTCGCCCAATAAAACGTAGCCTCGGGCCTTGTAGCGAACCTTCCGAGCCGATGCGCCGTCACCTGGTAGTTGACCTTCGGCTAGGTAGGCTATGATATCGCGTCGCCAATCGGAAATAGCTACTGAGGATATCTGGCAAGAAATTTCAGGTCGGTTATCCAGCTCTTGCCTCTTTATGATGGATGGATTTTCTTGTTCGGTTACCCATGGGTAATTGCTCGAGCAGGAGGCTGATGCTAGGGAGTCTGCCACCATGTTTTCGCTCCTCGGGACGTGTTCATACGTGATCTTGACAATTGAGGCGGCTAGCACTCTTAACACCGCTAAGTACTGGACCAGGTGCTCTTTCCTAGCTTCCGAAGCTCCCGAGGCTTGATTTATCAGAAGCTGGGAATCGCTAACGAGGCGTACTTGCCTTGCTCCATACACCTGTGCTAGTCGCAGACCGGCCTGGGCGGCTTCATATTCGGCTTCGTTGTTGGAGGTAGGAAAACCGAATCGGATGGCGTGGTGCATATTGATGCCTGTTGGGGTAACTATCTGCACACCCGCTCCGCAGCCACTGACGTTTGCCCCCCGTCGGTACGGATGACCCATTCATTTGGTTCGGCTTCTCTAGATGGTGTTTCTTGATCCGGACGGTCGGAATGAAACTTTACAAAAAAATCAGCCAGAACTTGGCCTTTGACGGTCGTCCGAGGTTCAAAGTTGATGCCGAAATCACCCAACTCGACCGACCATTTAGACATTATTCCTGACATGTCTGGTCGCTGGAGGACATATTTGAGCGGAAATGACGTGCGGACGACGATGGGGTGGTCTTGAAAATACGGCCGCATTTTTCGTGCTGCGGTCACTAAGGCTAAGGCCATTTTCTCCAGTCTAAAGTACCGTGTTTCCACATCCAGTAAGCTTTTTCTTACGAAGTAGACCGCAGTAGGGGCCGGTCCCGACTCGCTTATCAAGGCCGCACTAACTGCAAAATCCGTAACCGCGATATAAAGAAAAAGGGTCTCGCCCGTCAGAGGCTTCGTCAGGATGTTTAGGGACGATATGTATCGCTTAATCCCTAAGAAATCTTCGTCACATTCGGGCGTCCACACAAAATTCTTGGCATTTCTCAAGACCTGAAAAAATGGAGCGCACTTGTCAGACGAACGAGAGATAAACCGATTTAAAGCAGCTAGACGCCCAGTTAGTATATGGACTTCCTTGATGTTCTTAGGTGGGGTCATATCAGTCAGAGCTCGGAGTTGGATGGGGTCGGCTTCAATCCCATTTTTGCTAATAAAGAAACCCAGGAACTTGCCCGACCTTACCCTGAAGGAGCACTTTTCAGGGTTGAGCTTGAGGTTTATACTCCTGAGGTTATCAAAAGTTTCTTGTAAATCAGCGAGATGGTCCTCGTCCGTGCCGTTTTTTACTAACATATCATCGATGTAGACCTCCATATTCCTCCCAATTTGGTCATCGAACGTTTTATCAACTAGCATGTGGTACGTCGCTCCGGCATTTTTTAGCCCGAACGGCATAACCTTGTAACAATACAAGCCTCGGCCCGTGATAAACGACGCCCTCAAATGGGCCGCGGCCTAGCTGAACGACGCCCTCCAATTCTCCGACCACGTCGGCTGCTGACCCCGTAAACCCTACAATAGTGCGATCCAACCGCGTGATGACCGGAGGTGTCCTAAATTTGGCGAAAGTGGATGCTAAGATTATGTTTGCCGAGCGCCGGACTTCTTCCCCCGCAATGGCCGCCCCGATCATGATGGCGTCCGCATGAGGGCCGGCTATGTCTCTCATATTGTCATCGTCAAAATATAGGATCGGTGATGGGACACTTTTGGAGTGGAGGTAAGTCCGAGCTTCCAATTGGGTGGTCAGATTCACGATATGCCTTTTTCTGGAAGAGTGTGTGGTACCTGCCATAGAATCTCCACCGAAGATAGTCATAGATTCAAAGAATTTACAAAGGTCTTTCACATTACCAGTACTTTCCTCAGCTTCTTCTTCTATGATCCCGATGATGTTCCGATTTGCCTCGGGGTCGAGCTACTCAATGGAAACATCAAAAGGATCGACGACCTCGGAAATGGTTATGGTGGTTTCGGGGTTCGGTATCGTCACCACTTCTCTCGAAGTCGTGTTCTGCTGAGCTTTCTTCTTTACGTATTCCAGAAAGTTTTCGTGCTCTATAAGCATCTGTATCTCCTTTTTTAGGGCAATACAGTCCTTAGTATCGTGCCCCACGTCTTCGTGATAGCGACAATAACGGTTGTTCCTCTGTTCCCGAGGCGTTGGTATTGGGAAAGGTCTTCGATACATCCCACTTTTCTTAGTTTTTTCGTAGATTGATGATACACATTCTGTCAGGTCGGCAAAGTAAGCAGGTCGGATCCACTTGTTAGACATGGGTGCGAAACCGCTTGACTCGTCTGCTTCGTTTTTTGGCTCGGGGGAGCCGAAGACTTCATTGGTAAGGACTGGGTCGGGGGTATTGTGCTAACCGGCTGGGCTGGCTGAGCATAGCTTGATTGGGTCCCTTGTCTTATCACGACCGCTGCTTGCGCGCTCTGCTGAATTTGTGCAGCCAGTTCGGACGCCTCGGTTTCCTCGATCAATATTTGTTTTTCTATTTGAGCCAGAAGGGCGGAAAAAGTGAACGCTTGCTTCTTCAGTACCGCTTGCTTTATCGGTCCCGGGAGCAAACCCAAACGATACGCGGTTAGCGCCACGTTTTCCTCGCAATGGTCTAGGTCGGTCTTAGCGTCAATAAAACGTCTGGTATATTCCATGAGGCTCTCTCCCAGCCTCTGCTTACAATTCATAATGGTGTCTCCGCTGGCTCGGAAACTCTTGCTCCCGACGAAATGCTGTCTAAACATCGTCCAGAACATCCCGAAGTTTTTGATGCAACCTTGTGGTAATCGGTTGTACCACTTGGATTCCCGATCCCGAAAGGTCATCGAAAATTCCCTACATAGAAGTTTATCGTCATTGTCGAAACTCAGCATGAAGTTTTTGAAGGCTTCCAAGTGGTTATCCAGGTCCTTCTTTCCGTCATATTTTTCCAATGTGGAAATATCAAACCTCTTCGTGAGTTGCCCTGCTAATATCTCATCAGACAATGGTGAAGCTCTCCAATTTAGCCCGTACTCAAAAGCTCCGCCTCCGAGCCCTTCTGTCTGAACCCCGTATAGGCCCGCATCCCTAGGATTGATAAATTGGCTGCTAGTTTGGTACCCTTGGTTCTGGCTGTTTGAAGGTTGCCATTACACCTGAGGCAGCGCAACTCGTTCTTCCCTGCTGCCCGCTGGCATTTCTTCCTTCTCAAATGACACTGGCGTTCGCTTTTCGGTGCTACATTTTTTGTACTTAATAGAATCTGACTGGGGTACCCTGTGGCGTCGGGAAATATTTTTCTGTGCGCGTTTGCTCATCCTTTCCCGTCGTCGGTACTCCCTTCCTGACGAATCATCTAAGGTGTAATTGGCGGAGACGTTGCAGTGATCCTCTGGGTATCACTATTCTCTATTGTTTTGCCCATCCTCTGGACGGGGCTCTCGATAATATCTAACAGGTCAGGCCTCAATGCGATGTCCCGCAGTCGGGTTGCCTCCGCTGCGGTTTTCAATGACTGGATTTTTTCCTTTTCCTTCCCGAACTCTTTTCTCGTCTAACGCCCGCTCTCTTTCAGCGTTCAGTCTGGCAATGTCTTCCAAGAGCTCTCTTATGGTCATGATAAGGGTCGAACGTTTGTCCCGACCTTGGGCGTAACGTTCCTTAACCGGGCCTTCTTCACCCTCAGATAACGAAACGGTCCGGGCTACATCTCTCCTGACCCTCTCTTCGACATCCTCTTCATTCATCTTTTAAGATCAGATCGCGATTTTCAAAGAAAAAAATTCCTTTTTGGTATCACGGGTTCCCACAGACGGCGCCAATGATGAGAAAATAAATGACTAGGAAGAATATTGGATCTTGGACTTGATGTGACTAGAGAGAAAGTAGCTAGATAATATTATAATGTGGAATGTTCCACCTATCAAGAATAATGGGTCTCCTTTTATAGTAAAGAAAGGTGGACCCATTAATGTCCTTGGTGGGCTAGGTTTATTTCTATTTCAGTCCTTCACAAAATACACTGTTTATAAAATTAATCCTTAATAAGCTGTAAATGCTATTACAACCACATCAATTTACTTGTATTTATAATTAACCCTTTATTACTAATTCTGGCGGATTATTTCCTTATCAGACATTAGGTTGTTTTCCTTTGTATTTTAGATTGTTTCTGGCTTCCAGACTACCCAACAGATAATCTGAGGTATAAGATGTGTTACGTGAATTTTTTTTGCAGGAGAACCAGAACCAGCATCTTAGCATATGAGTTATAATCATAAAACGGTTGATTTTAACTCTAAATAAGAAGCTAAAGAAGTTCCAAAGTTGTCATGCAAAATTGTAGCTAACAAAAAGTAGATTTTTGTCCTCGCAATTGTTGCAAAACTAGCACTTTGAAACAATGTTTAAATCCCTCTTCATTATAATGGAATCAATTGAAACGTAGTTATTAATCAGTTTCCAGCAAAGAAATGAGAACTTCCTGGGGATATAAGGGCTCCAGATCTTCTTGAAAATGGCTGATTGAACATGCCTAGTTCTCAGGCTGTTCCAAGTAAGCTTCATGTTGAAGTTTTTTTCATTTGAAAGCTTCCAACTTAGTAAATTGTCTTTGTCTGGATTAACTCTGAGAGTGTTGATGATATTCGGTCTTTCATTTGACAGCATGCCTTGCATTGCATTGAAGTCTCAAGAGTCATTCTTCCAAAATGTTTGAACTTTAGCATCCATGTACCAACTTTTGCTACTCACACTAGCAATAGATGGCATGTTGTGCCATGAGTCCATCCAAAAATCCATTTCACCATTCTCAAAAGTCCAATGGAGGCTGCCTTCCGCTTGATTTCTGATACCAATTAGCCTTTTCCAAACTAAAGAACCAAGATTGTTAGTAGCCTTTAAAGGATTAACTGTTTTACAGTATATATATTTTCATTATATTCGACCAAAGGCACTTGTTTTTTCTGAAAACAAACCACAGCTTTTGTGAGAAGGATTGTTGAATATCATCCAACTGTTGGATATTCAGCCTCCCTTCTCCAAAAGGCTTGCAAATAGAGCTCCAAGAGGAGCAGTGAATAGAATTCACATTATACTTGGACCTCCACAAGAATCTAATAAAAAATATTTCTAATTTATTAATGATGTGCTTAGAAAGTAAACAACTTTGCATCCAGAGGTAGGTATGGGCAGAAGAACATTAGTTAATACGGATAGTCTGCCTCGATATAAGAGGAACTTGTTGTCCCACTTAATAATCATGTCATTAACCTTATCTAATATAGAGTTAAAAGTCTTCGCTTTATTATTGTTTGAGAGATTTATTCCAAATGAATGGTAGGCAGAAAATCCACTTCATAACCAGTTTGAGCCTTCAAGTTCTGAATACTGATGTGATGAGCTTTGGATGATATAACAATCTTAGTATTTTGCTTGTTTATAGACTACCCAGAAGTCTTTTGATAGTTGTCAAGGAACCTGCTCAAAGTCTCTATAGAAGATGGAAAACTATTAGTAAAAACCAAAATGTCATCAGCAAACACAATACATGGAACCAGGTAATCAGTTCTAGTTGTATATTTCATCTTAATGTTTTTGCTAAAAAACATATACATTCCCCTTACTAGAACTTCTTCACCGAGGATGAAAAAGCTAGGAGAAAGTGGATCTCATTACCTTAAACCCCTCAACGTATGGAAATAGTAAAACACGTCCCCATTTATGAGAATTGACACATGGACATTGTTGATCATTCTTTTAATAAGACACATGAACTCAGCTAAGAGACCAAACAAGAGAAGAATTTTTAGCAGGAAAGCTTGCAAAATCCTATCAAAAGCCTTGGACATGTCGAGCTATATCATGATGTTCCCTGCTTTGGGATTTCTGTTAATGTCATGCAAAAGATCCTTTGTAATTAAGATACTATCTTGGGTCAGCCTTCCTTTCACAAAAGCACTCTGCACATTAAACACAAATCTAGGTAGGATATTCGATAGTCTCCGATTGATAAGGCTAGAAAGAATTCTATTCATCATAGTACGCAACCCAATTGGTCTGTAACTACTCCACTCAATATGATTATTACTCTTGGATATTAAACAGATTCTTGTGGCAAATATGTATGTAGGAATATCATTACCATTGAGGAAAGCATTCAGAGCACTGCATAAGTCAATTTTGATAGTGTTCCAAAAGATTTTGAAAAATAAAATATTAAAACCATTAATTTTGATAGTGTTCCAACATATAGTGTTCTAAGAGCCTAAATGTAAAGACTGTTTGCTTTGGAGAAGGATTGTTGAATATCATCCAACTTTCTGATATTCAGCCCCCCTTATCCAAAAGGCTTGCAAATGGAGCTCCAAGAGGACCAGTGAATAGAATTCACATTATACTTGGACCTCCACAAGAATCTAATGAATTTTTTTTCTAATTTATTAATGATGTGTTCAGAAAGTAAACAACTTTGCATCCAGAGGTAAGTATTGGCAGAAGAACATTAGTTATTAAGGATAGCCTGCCTCCATATGAGAGGAACTTGTTGTCCCACTCAGTAATCATGCCATTAACCTTATCTAATATAGAGTTAAAAGTCTTCCCTTTATTATTGTTTGAGAGAGTTATTCCCAAATGAATGGTAGGCTATACATCCACTTCATAACCAGTTTGAGCCTTCAAGTTCTGAATTCTGATGTGATGAGCTTTGGATTATATAAGTCTTTTGCTTGTTTATAGACTACCGGGAAGTCTTTTGATAGTTGTCAAGGAACCTGCTCAAAGTCTCTATAGAAGATGGAAAGCTATTAGTAAAACCCAAAATGTCATCAGCAAACACAATACATGGAACCAGGTAATCAGCTCTAGCTGCATATTTCATCTTAATTTGTTTGCTAAAAAACATATACATTCCCCTTACTAGAACTTCTTCACCGAGGATGAAAAGGCTAGGAGAAAGTTGATCTCATTACCTTAAACCCCTCAACGTATGGAAATAGTAAAACACTTCCCCATTTATGAGAATTGAAATATGGACATTGCTGATCATTCTTTTAATAAGACACATGAACTCAGCTGAGAGACCAAACAAAAGAAGAATTTTTAGAAGGAAAAGCTTGCAAAATCCTATCAAAAGCCTTGAACATGTCGAGCTATATCATGATGTTACCTGCTTTGGGATTTCTGTTAATGTCATGCAGAAGCTCCTTTGCAATTAAGATGTTATCTTGGGTCAGCCTTCCTTTCACAAAAGCACTCTGCACATTAAACACAAATCTAGGCAGGATATTCGATAGTCTCTTACTGACAAGACTAGAAAGAATTCTATTCATCATAGTACGCAACCCAATTGGTCTGTAACTACTCCACTCAATATGATTATTACTCTTGGGAATTAAACAGATTCTTGTGGAAAATATGTATGTAGGAATATCATTACCATTGAGGAAAGCATTCAGAGCACTGCATAAGTCAATTGTTATAGTGTTCCAACATATTTTGAAAAATAAAATATTAAAACCATCAATTTTGATAGTGTTCCAACATATAGTGTTCTAAGAGACTGAATGTAAAGACTATTTGCTTTGGAGAATGATTGTTGAATATCATCCAACTTTCTGATATTCAGCCCCCCTTTTCCAAAAGGTTTGCAAATGGAGCTCCAAGAAGACCAATAAATAGAATTCACATTATACTTGGACCTCCACAAGAATCTAATGAAAAATATTTCTAATTTATTAATGATGTGCTTAGAAAGTAAACAACTTTGCATCCAAAGGTAAGTATGGGCAGATAACATTAGTTATTAAGTATAACCTGCCTCCATACGAGAGGAACTTGTTGTCCCACTCAATAATCATATCATTAACCTTATCTAATATAGAGTTAAAAGTCTTCCTTTTATTATTGTTTGAGATAGTTATTCCCAAATGAATGGTAGGCAGAACATCCACTTCATAACCAGTTTGAGCCTTCAAGTTCTGAATTCTGATGTGATGAGCTTTGGATGATATACCAATCTTAGTCTTTTTCTTGTTTATAGACTACCCGGAAGTCTTTTGATAGTTGTCAAGGAACCTGCTCAAAGTTTCTAAAGAAGATGGAAAGCTAATAGTAAAAACCAAAATGTCATCAACAAACACAATACATGGAACCAGGTAATCAGTTCTAGATGCATATTTCATCTTAATGTTTTTGCTAAATACATATACATTCCTCTTACTAGAACTTCTTCACCGAGGATGAAAAGGCTATGAGAAAGTGGATCTCATTACCTTAAACTCCTCAACGTATAGAAATAGTAAAACACTTCCCCATTTATGAGAATTGAAATGTGGATATTGTTGATCATTCTTTTAATAAGAAACATGAACTTAGTTGAGAAACCAAACAAGAGAAGAACTTTTAGAAGGAAATCTTGTGAAATCCTATCAAAAGCCTTGGACATGTCGAGCTATATCATGACGTTCCCTGCTTTGGGCTTTCTGTTAATGTCATGCAGAAGCTCCTTTGCAATTAAGATGTTATCTTGGGCCAGCCTTCCTTTCACAAAAGCACTCTGCACATTAAACACAAATCTAGGCAGGATATTCGATAGTCTCTGATTGATAAGACTAGACAGAATTCTATTCATCATAGTACGCAACCCAATTGGTTTGTAACTACTCCACTCAATATGATTATTACTCTTGGGAATTAAACAGATTCTTGTGGCAAATATGTATTTAGGAATATTATTACCATTGAGGAAAGCATTCATAGAACTGCATAAGTCAATTTTGATAGTGTTCCAACATATAGTGTTCTAAGAGCCTGAATGTAAAGACTGTTTGCTTTGGAGAGGTTGGCGTTAGAATCTTGGTTTTTGTTGTTTAATGTCAAATTTCCATATTTCTAACATTGTCTTTAGTAGCTTTGACATTATCAAAGATATTACAAAAGTACTTAGCATTCCAAACCTTGAGACAAAGGTTTAATCTCCTTATCTTATACTAGAAGACATGACTAGGCTTCCCATGAATAGACATCTTTCAGTCCTGATCTACAATACTTATGAAACTCTCATCATTAGCCCACATGTTTAAAATTTAAAAGGTTTTTTTTATGAATTGAATGAAGAATGTTAGAGTAACTAGTTGTTATAAGGAGAGATGCATGGTCAGAACAAGTTCTGACCATGTGAAAAAACTGAGTTTGATTGAAAGTATTCACCCATTTGTCATTGATAACAACGCGGTCAAGCCTCTTCCATTTAGTGCTTCTAGACCAGGTGAACTTAAACCCTCTATATCCAGCATCCTCAAGATTACAAGCTCTTATGGTGGCATTGAAATTATCCATACTAGCTTGACAGTTTGAAATGCAGCCCAACTTCTCATCATGAGAGAAGATAGTATTGTAATCTCCAGCACACATCCAGGCTTTGTTAGAATCAGTAAAACTCCCCAAACTGTTCCAAAGATCAACTTTGAAGACGCTAACATTTAGCATAAATAGAAGTTATATAAAAGTTGTCTTTAATACCAGGATAGACCACCTTCATATGTAAACATTGCTCCAACTTCTGAATGATATCAATCATGATATCATCCGTCCAAAATATCCAAATTTTATTGGATATATTAGATGTATATCCATTGAAACCAAGAGACCAAGAAATCTCTTCTATTTTATTAATCATAGTCATAGGTTCCTGAATTGTAAGAATCTTAATGCATTCAATCCTCACGTTAGATGACAACCTACTCACAGTTGGCTTGTTCTTAAGACCTCTTGCATTCCAACTAATCATTCTGATCATTATCTTAATAGGATTTTTGAAATTTATCCACTGAGTTTAAGGACTTGATTGCTAGTTTACTTGTTCATCTTCTTATTTTTGCAGATTTAAATTTTATCTTGATGATCTCATTGAAGCTTTGATCAGGGGAGGAAGTAGGATAGACAGAACAACTTCCTATATTTTCAGGGTTTGGTGTTGTAGTATTGTCAATTCCATGGAGATTGGACTAAGTGCATTTATTCTCCAACTTCTTCAATACTTCTATGATTTTAGCACTGTCTTTTGGGGATGAGTCTTTTCTGGATTTTCTGGAGTCTGCTGGGTGTTCCTCCATGATGTTTACGTGTTTAATATTTTGCTTAATTTGGTCATGAAAAGACTGATTTTGTATGTTTTGATCTTGAACATGCTGATTGTTGCTCTCCTCTTTTCCATAATCTTGATCTTTTTGTTTGATAATTGACTTGATTTCATTCTGTAAACTTTGAAAGTTTTTTTAGCATTTCTGGAATCATTATTACTATGTGCTTCTGTTCCTTGCATCTTAGAATCATTCACACCATTCTCAACATTCTCAGCATTCTCATCATCTTCTTTAGTGTCCTCCTCGCCAATCTTTGAATATTTCTTGTACTCAGATTGTTTATAGCCTATTTGATAGAAGTAATCACCGGATGAAGGTAATTTTTTTTTAACCTTTGGTGATCCAACATCCAACATTCAAACTGAAACCAATCCACATCTTGCGCTTAAGTTTTTTTGAGATATCAATCTTAATTTAAGCGTAGCAAGCATTGCAAGGAGCTCTACTTTTATCTGGAACCATAACTCTATATGTTGTTCCTAAGGAAGTAGCAATATTGTTTACGATTTTCGAATCATATAAGAACTCTAACAGTTTTTAAAATGAACCTATGAAAGAACAATTGGGTTTTCATATTTTTATTAACCTCTGGATTCCATTGAAGGATTCTCATAAAAAATCATCAAATCTCCAGACATTCTTCGACCATATAATGCATATATATTCCTTCAAGTTGAACTCAACAAAAATATGGTGGGAATCTGAAACTTCGTAACTATATCCTCCTTTGAATTTCATGGAATCCAAGTAGCTTCCAGTTTTGGTTTCTTGGGAACGCCATTACTGGATTTTCCAACCAAAGTAATTTTAGATTGTTGAAGCAGATGATTCTTGACATCATCAGAGAATTGAATCGAAAAACAACTCTCTGTTTCTTTGATATATTATGGGTTCATAGAAACAGAGTCTTTGCCGGGTTTAAACAAATCAACGTAAGATTTTTTTATTTGTTGTTGTGGTATATCATTATTCTGTTAACTTGAGTGAAGAACGGGAAATTCTTCAAGAGACTTCTGGTGCATGTTGAGAGTACCCATGAGAAGAAGCAGACTATAAGACAAAAAATAGATGAGGTTCTTGGAGCATCATTCTCCAGTCTTCATCAAAGAGATAAGAACTTAAGTTAGACGATTTTAAATCTTTGTTACGCACCTTTAAATTCATGAGAAGTCTTAGTGTCCTAATATGGGATTATAGGAATTTACTCATCGAATATGAGAATCCAAAAGATGTAAACAAAATTAGAACATGAACGTATGGAGTGTAGGACAATTTTTAGAAATTTTAAGTGGTCTCCTTAAATTTAATAAAAAACAGGAGTCTTTTCTCATCCCGGTCTGGGTTACCTTTCTAAAATTCCCAAAATTCATTTACAATCAAGACACCATTACTTAGATTAAAAAGGTATTTGGAATGTATTTGTCAATTTAGGTTTCATTCAAAAATCGAGCAAGATTTAACTGTCGTAAAATTTGGCTCGTTGCTGATCTTTCCAATCCTACTCCCAGAAAAATTAGATTAGTTTTGGGAAGAGATATAGCTTTTGGCAGGATATCATTTGTAGTGATACTCATGTCTAGTGGCAAACCTGCAAACACCTTGGTCACAGAGAAAACCAATACAATAAATAAAATAAAATAAAAGTAAGTAAAGAACATGAAAACAAGATATTGAAAAAGTCTTTTATTGTCAATCCAAAACAATATCATACTAATGAAAACACCTTGCTCTGTTATCTCTCTACTCACCATAACAAATTAATTACATTCTATTAAGTTACCAAATAACTTTTCATATAAAATTTTATCTCACAAAATTGGCGACCACATTGGAAGGTGATATGAAGGTGCCCGGATATCAAGATCCAAAATCTAGGATGCGAGAATTCGCCTTTGAACACTGTGAAGCATGAATCATAATATGCAAATAGATCATGCCCCAGAATATAAGGAATTAGGGTCGAAGAAGAATCTATCCATACACCAGATATGAATGATTAAAATAAAAAACGACTATTTATGCAAGAGTAGTGAGACCAGTTACGAGGATAAATTGAGGTATTGAGGTCCCAAAGAAACGTTAGGTGAATTTTATAGCTAAGGTTTAACCTGAAAATCAAAAATCAGATAAGAAACCAGGTGTTAATGAACCCACTATATAGACCCTCCTACTCAACATAATCTGAAGAAACACCAGAGGGACCAGTCTAAAAAAATCGATGAAGCTTCAAAAATGGAATGTAAAACCAAAGATTGTTCTAGTTCTTCAAAATCTAGTATAGATTCAACGTTTGAATATGAAGTATCCTTATCTTCTTCTAGTAGAGATCGCTATCATAAGAAGAGAAAGAGGCACCATGATAAGCGTTCGTCAACTAAATATTCCAATCGACATCATAAATCAAGCAAACGAGACTCTTCGGATAAAAGAAAGAACTAAAAGAATAGAGAAAAGATAGAGCGTCGGAAAAAATGAAGGGATCAGAAAATCATAGCATTTAACATCTAGGGAGTGATAAATTTGTTATTCAATCCGAACTGGTATAATTTGTCACGTCTAAGGAGGACCATCAATTCAGCCAATGGCACAATTAGAAGTAATCACATTTATCTGCAGAAATGTTTTCGGTCATTTTTCCAAAAATAGAATAGCTCGACGGGATCAAAGATCCGGATAACCACCTCAAACAATTTAAGTTGTTACGTATGCATTTCTTCCAAATTTTAAGGGTATTGCCTTAAATTTTAAGGGCATTGCGTAGGTCTCGGCAGGGATCGATCAAGAACTTGGACATGCTTTGGATGGCTTTCTAAATATAGTTTTTGGGTAGCAAAGAGCTTAGATAAAATGGAGACATAATAATCCGTTATAAAAATTTATTGGCGAAAGCTTGAATGGAATATACCAAACGTTTTGTGGACCGAAAAATAGTTTGCAAGACATCTTTGGACAAGTAGTTATAGTTTATTTTAGGCAAGGGCTCCTTGCTGGAGAGTTAGCTAATATTGTTACCCGACAAAAGAAATGACTTAGAGAGGTATATTGCCAATCATAGAGTAGTTGTTCTGCTATTTTACACCAAACTATAGTCAGTTATCGTCTGAAGACTCCATACATAATTCCAATCGAGCTAAGGCTAACCAATACGCTAAGGAAAATAACTTAGCGCATGGGAAAATCAGTGGGTTTGGCCTGGTCACTTTGCAGAGTTAACTGAAAGTATTACAACCATTTATGATAAATCAAATAATTTTGTACAACTTTGTTGGCCATCACCCATTTATTTGAAGGAAAATCGGAATACCCGATTTTGTGTGTATCATAATGATGTAGGGAATGATACCAAAGATTGTATTTCCATAAACCAAGAAACATAAAATTTGATCGAAATTGAAAAACTGACCATTTTTGTCAAAGCACATGTGGGAAACAAATCTTTACCACCAGTAGTGGGACAATCTCATATTCGAAGGTAGCTATAGAAGCATAATCTAAACAAGAAAACATTATGGTGATTACTAAACAATATAATGAATTTGATGAGGATTCAGAGTATCTCAATTCTTATTCAAATTGAGGTTGGATTTGATGATAAGTGAATTTGGAAAAAAAAGTAAAGGTCTTTGTATTGTGTTAAGTTTTTTAATCATTGACTATTTTCGAGAGGAGTATTGTATTAGCCCCCTCGAGTTGTTCTCAAAAGAGGCATGTAATTAGTTTGACCACCTAGTTAGAAAGGAAATTGTCTACTCACTTGTATATGAATCTAATTATATATATTGTATTCGATGAGGATGATCTTAGAGATGTTGCTAGCCCACATGAGGATGCTATGGTGATTGAGGCTGCAACTGAGGCAATGGAAATCCCAAGGATTTTGATTGACACGAGAAACTCAGGTAATGTTATGTTTCTATCTACTTATAAGAAAATAAAAACCCACTTGTCATTCTCCATTGAATAGCTATAATAGGATTTACGGTGAGCTCTGCTGATGTGGTTAGGGATTTTGAAGGTGAGAGTGTATTCAAAAAATGACCATTTGAAAGGGTAATTATAGTGATTTTTGTGGGAGTTGATGGTCTAACATATTATAATGATATCTTTGGTAAATCCTGGCTATCAATTATGCATGTTGTTGCATCAAAGTTTCATTAATGATTGAAATATACTGTTGGTGGCTAGGTTGCATTTGTTAGAAGTAGCCAAAAAGTGGTTAGAGAATGTTATATCACTGATTTGGCCCTAAAAGCATCAGATTATGTGGCATATAAGAATGAATAGCAATTACTATAGTCCTCTTCGGATTCAAGCAAAATAAATTAACCAAGAGAAACGTTTAGTGCAGTTTTTCCGGACAAAGATGTTGGGATTGGTGCCAAATTACCTTCAAAAGTGAGGAAACATTTTTTATATTTCTTATCGGATAATTTGCATATGTTTACTTGGTTTATTGAGGATGTAACCGGTGTACCTGTAAGTGTCATTTACCACAAACTAGTTATATGACCCGATGTATGTCATGTCATACATAAACTGAGGGTTTTTTTTGTGTAAAAGTCTGAAGTCTTGAAGAGGTAGATATATTGACATAATTTGGACATATTCGAAAATCTCAGTATCCGTTATGGACTTCAAATCCAGTACTTGTAAAAAAGAAGAATATTAAATGGTGTATGTCTATTTATTTCATTGCCGTGAACAGAGCTTGTCTCAGTGATCCTTTTCATGTCCTCCAAATAGATCAATTAATATATTCTACTTCAGGTAATACGTTTTTATGGTTCATGGATGCATTTGTTGGGTACAATAAGATACAAATGGATCTGAGAGATCAAGACAACACAACATTCATAACATACAAGGTTTCCACTATTATCAAGTTATGCCCTTCAGTTTGAAGAATGTTGGCCTACTTATCAACATCTGGTAAATAAAGCTTTTACTAGTCAAATTGGGAGAAATATTGAGGTTTATATTGATGATATGTTAGTAAAGAGTATAAGGGATGAAATACTTTGTTCGATCTCGAAAAAAATTTCTCCAATTTGAAAGCTATCAATTTGAATTAAAATCTGGAGAAATATACATTAAGAGTACGATCCGAAAATATTTTAAGGTATGTTATAAATGAAAAGGGTATTCAAGCTTACCCCGTGAAATTAAGTTTACTACTTATTATGGACCATCCTCGGTCCACCAAAGCAGAAGACTAGCTATATTAAACAGATTTATATCAAGGTCTTCGGTGAAGTCTACCCCTGGTTTTCCAAGTTGTAAGGAATGCTAACGAATTTAGTTGGTCTCCAACTTGCGTCGAGGCTTTTGTTAAAATGAAAGAGTATTTTTCTTCACCATAAACATTAACCAAGATAGTAATGGGTGAAATGATGTACACTTACATAGCATTATCTGATTATGAAGTGAGTGCAGTTGTGGTTCAGAAATATGATAGTTACCATCGCCCTGTTTACTATGTTAGCAAAAGTCTGTTGAATTTTTGTAAATTATATTTTAAACTGGAAAACTTAGCTATGAACCTTGTAATAGAAGCTAGAAAATGGGATCTTATTTATTGATGTTCAAACCATCTTCCCATTTCAAAATATTTTCTAAAAGCCAGATGTGTCGAGTCGGATTACCAAGTGTTCATTTGAATGTAAAGATTATGATATTGATTTTACTCCTCAGCCACAATTAAGATACAAGTTGTAGCGTACATTTTGTTTGAACCCATTCGATGCAACCATATAATAATATGTTATCGGAAAGTATATAAAGATGGGTAGTTCGAACATATGAGGGGGTCAAGCATGTCGGCTTGTGGGGAAAGAATTAATTTTACTATCTCCCTTCAGAGATTCGATGTACCAAGCAATATGCTTTAGTTTTAAAGCATCAAATAATAAAGATGAGTATGAGAAGAAAATAGAAGGGAAAAAACTTGCCTAAATTTGTGGTGCCAAAAAAATCGCTTAATAAGTGATTCACAACTACTCATACATCAAACTAGCATCCAATCTGAAGCTATAAAAGTGCATCTTGTAAGGTATTTACACGTATTGAGGGAAACATAAGCTTTCTTAAAATTTGTGGAGTATGAGGATATGTCACATACCAAACATTCGATGGTTGATTCCTTATCTATTATTTCTTACTCTGAAGCGTATCCATGGAACTTAATACAAGAATACCCTTTGATTTTAGCAAACTTTAAATTTAGGACAAACACTGAGGAAATTTTTCAAGTCTGAACTAAAACGAACAGAGATTGGAGGCATGAGATTAAATAAATTATTGCTAAGGGGAGTTTGCACATTGATCAATTGTTGGTTAAGAAGCTAAGATTTAAGGCACGTGATGTTTTAGGATTAGAGAATGTCCTCCATAACAAATCAATCAGCAAACCTTTGACAATGACTCAGGTATAATGAATCTCATGTGATTTTATATGAATCACATGATGGGGAAGGTTCTTGCCACTATGGTTATAAAACTTTATTGATAAAGATTCCATTGGCATGATACTATTTACCTTCTATCATGGTAGATGTAAAACAATAGTCAAACAATGTGATTTTTGGCAAAGATTTGCAAATACAATACATGTGCCAGTTGTTCCACTCGAACCGATATCTGAAGTGATACCTTTTGATATATGAAGGCTCGATTTAGTGGAACCCCTGTATGTAGCTTTCATAGGTTGTCGAACTATTATAATAGTAGTTGATTATTTTTCCAAATTGGTGGAAGCAACGCCTCTCTTCAATACTACATCTGAAGAAATTATAAAATTTATCTTCTCTAATATATGTTGTAGATTTTCAATTCCTTAAGGTATTACAACGGATAACGTCCCTCAGTTCAAAGATAAAGACATGAAATATTTCTGTAATTCTAGAGCAATTCGACATTGTTTCTCTTCACTTTTCCACCCTCAAGTCAATGGGCAAGTAGAGGTTGTCAATAAGACCATCTTGATAGGTTTGAAGAAGAATTAAATATTGTTTCTCTTCACATTTCCACCCTCCAGTAACTTTCTTGTTACAATATTATTTTTTCCTAATATAATCTGAGATCTCAACACCCACTTTCGACAAGGACACTTAATTTTCCAAATAAGACTAAGATCTCTCAATACCCTCTTGTAATGTTCTAGAATTTATTTCTTCATGCTACGATATTTGACGATTAGTATCTTCACTACAAAGTTAAAGGTTCATCAACAACAAATGAAAATGATGATCATAATCTCTTAAATCGTTGATGATGTTGAAGAAAAAATATTAGAAGCAACAAAATAATAATACGAGGACTAATAGCTCGTTTGTATATTTCATACAAAATGTACATCCTTCATTTTTATTTGATTTTACATATTTTTGTTTGAACTTTGCAGAATCACGAGGCTAAAACTAATGGCGATGATTTTATTTCTCTAGTCATTCGTTCATCATTCAATAAGGGCTGCTCAACACACCGAAGACTGAGGATAACAAAATTAGAAAAAATGATAGTCATTATTGCCTTATTTGAAATGATTATAAGGGATATTGCACCATATCCATGATTTTTTTCCCCGTAGCAAGTTTCAAAGCAAAAACAACAAATAAAATTTGAGGTAAAATCCAAAACTCTGTCAACATGCTACTTGTTTTGGTATTTTTCCCTTGATAAAATAGAGCTATTTTCCGTGAAGGGATTTTTACAGTCGATTAATGGTTTTTAATGTAAGTTTGGAACAAGGTCAACACTAAGTCATCTAAAAATGTTTTTAAGGCTAGTTCAAATAGATTTGAAAACCAATCTACCATAGTATATCAAAATTCTTAGGAATCCGGCCAAAAAAATGCAATACTACTTTAGTCTTTTGTGAATTCTTTTGCACAAACTAAATTACTATTAAAAATGATGTGTGAAATCCCTTAAATGAAGTCATACATCATAATCAAACATTGCAACCGAAACCTACATGATTGAAACTTTTGACTCAAAAGATCACATGACGAAATTGTTTTTTACATTTTTCGACTGAAAAATCGACGTCAATACAAAACCGCTATTATTCATTGAAAGATGTTTCGTGCTTATACTTTAACCCTTTTAATTTGATGTATCTTAATAAATTTAGTGGTTAAGATCTTACCCAATTAATTAAATAATAAATATAATCAATTCTACTGTTTTTAATATATAGAACACAATTTATTAAATAAAATAATTAACAAACAATCCTCAAATCAACAAATATATTATTTTATATTGTTTTTTCTTCCATCAATTTTCTTTTCCTTTCCAAAACTCTAAATTTACCATACTTTCCGTCTTCAACCTTTATGCATTATATACTCGCCATACTTATTTTAATTTATTTTTAATTTATTTAAACAACTAAAATATATTTCAGATTTGCCTTTTCGAAATTAGTGTGACTATTAATTCCTTTTTAATACTATTACTATGAGACATATATTAAGAGTTTAAGACAACCTACTTGAGTTTATTGATTTGAATTTCTTGCTAAATGTATTTATTGTAAATGCACGGGATACCTCAGCATGTCTCAGAAACGGAATCTTTTCAGATTTTTATTAACACGTATGAGCCATGCACTCACACCGTAAAAAAACCTTTAAATCATATGGTCCGTATGGAAAAACCAACATTATTTATCTCAACACGCGCAAGGGTAATTTGACTTGAATTGAAAAGGGATAATTAAAAACTTGTATCTCGGCTTACAAAAATGTAAGTTTATGTTTTGGTTACATTTCACTCGGATAGTCTAGAGAAAAGGTGAGGTTGCGTATTGAAGAATTTATACTATGTACAACATTTAAATAAATAAATAATAGTTGATTTTTTTTATTTTTTTCATATGAAGTTTAATGTTTTTTATTTTAAAAATTAATCAAGTGAAATATTAATATTATATATTATATTATATTGTTTTAACGAATATTTTAAAATTCGTATATGAATCCATGTAATTCAATTAATGATTGTTGGATACATATTTAAAATATTATATAGATAATATGATTATATATAATTAAGTATTTAATGGCAATATGAAAGGTTTAAATCGTAATATGATTTGAAATAATACAACTATTGCGTGATCTTATCATCTTATTTTGTTAATTTAATTATTCATATAACTAATCCAACCAACCATATTTTGTCATACAAAATTTGTGTCATGGAAAGTGAATTGTTATTTTAATAAAAAAAATCAAAAATTAAAAAAAAAGTGAAAATGCTTCAAAGTGGTTGATGTATAATTCGAATGAAGATGATCCGATTGTTGGTGAAGATAGACGATTGGAGGTATTAGGTATTCGACCACCACCTCTGAAATTCTAACGAGTAAAAAACGAGTGAGATTGAATATCCACCATATGGATATTATAAGGATGCAATGCTTTCCATTCAAGCTCAACGAGTGAGATCGAATATCCACCTTCAGGAGGGCCACAAGTAGTATACAGACGATGATGCTACAAGATCCTTGATAAGGAAATGTTACAAGACAATACCCAACATGTGGAAAATTCTTTCCTTATGAGTCGTAACTAAACCAACAAGAATGAATGAGGATGAGTATCATTTGGCCATAGCGAAAATGAAAGTGCAAGAAAAGAAGAAAATGAATAGACAAACCCTATGTTTCCAAACCCTCTAGTGAAAGAATAGAAGATCAAGTCTGAGAGTAAATGCCCTTCAGTCATAGGCTTTATGAAAGATGTAAATCACCACCAACAACCATTCAACTATAGTGGAATGGCCAACAATTTTCATTAGTAGCATCGAGACTTCAACAAAATCTTCAACAAACTTCTTTGTTGTTCCAATCGAATCTCCACCAGCGTCACGCAATGCTCCAGTCGAACTTCTAATAGTTTTCTACAACTCTCCATCAGAATATCCAACAATATCATGTGGTGTTTCAGTTGAATCTCCAGTAAAAATAACATCTTAGGTTTCCAACCTAATAAACCAACAGGTTCATTGATTCCATGAAGTGCATGTGCACCTTCAGCAGTCCTATCATAGGATACAACCGAGCTGTCAGGAAGAACTCCAATACTTTAGAGTATACTTAAACAACTAGAAAGCTTAACCGAGGAACCAACATGGATATGAACACGATCTGACACCACCATTAGATGTACAAGAGACTCAATACCACACTACTTCATCCATGCACCAATCTAAACATAATTATGCACGAGTATACCTACATCTGAACAAATTATACATACACAGATTGGTTGTCATGAAAGAAAGCCAACAGAATATGTCAACCCAATCTTGCAAGGTTCAGCAAAACCTCCTATGAGGCAACCTATCTAACTCAGCCGAAACCATATTATAGATACCTCTAGGGTATCTAACGGTGTGCCCATATAGAAATGGTGCAACATCTTTACTCGAGAAATGGAAAGGACTAGGGCATCAACAAGCTTACATATTCCTCCGGGGAAAAAAATCGACTCACTGTTATCTTTTAAGATGATTAGGATTTGAAGAACGGGGAATCTATTTTGGTTCCCCACATCCTATACGGAGATCTACCACAAAACTTCCCTCAACCACAAGATGAACGAATACAATATAAAAGAATATTCAGACCATCGTATAAACAGTTCAAAAGCGAGATGACACAATGAAGGACCACTGAAAGATGAGGTGTATGATCTTTTCAATAACATTTTGAGTTAACACATTCTTCTTATGATGCATAATATTTTCAACATAATAAGAACGATCTTCAAAACCCGCGTTATTGGTTATAAGATTATGAAGTAAGTTGGAGACTACATTATCCACTACAAGAAGCGGTCGGATGTGACCCTAAGAGAATACATCAAAAGGTTCATGGATACAAATGGAGAGCTATAAGAGTACCATAATTTGGTAAGATATGCGACATACATACTAATATTATTTGTATATACCTCTATCGAATGACATTATGAAGAATAATACAAACAAATGGAACATCACATCAAAGTCAAATAGATATTTAGAGCAAAGATCGATGAAGACACAATAACTTTAACTATATATCCATCATAACATCTTGTGATACAAACAATTAACGACTCATGATATCTTAGAATGAACTCTAAATCACATCAGGAGGCCTTCATTAAGCTTGACGGTAAGAAGATCCGGTTATGAAAACCCTTCACTAAGCTTGTCGAGAACTCAAAAGTTATTTATGAACACAATAAAGATATATTCACATAACAAATTCTAAAAATTTATAATCCATTAAGGAGCACATAAAAATATCCAAAATGTAATTGATGAAATAAGGTCTTGAGCTTGTGAGGAGGATGAATAGACATGAATCACAATATGTATTGGCTGAACGAGATCCTCTTCCAGGAAATAAGAGATAAGCCTCAGTGGTACCAAACAAACCAATAGCGTTAAAAAATAATTCCATCTTTAAACTAAAATAATAGAAGTATCTTGACATAGATCCTAAAAGGAAAACCGTTAGTATTATTACTAGTAGAGAGCTCTTTTCTTACATTATTTAAATTCAAGAAAATGAATTACAGCATCAACGTCATACTTTCCCGCGCATTTACCATAATATTTCCAAATATTCTGATTCATTGATGATGAATTGAAATTAGTAGCGACACCCCACAACAACACCGCTCTACTCACTGTAAAATTTATAGAAGTAATATTCAAACGAATCATAATCGAAATCAGAAGCTCCACCAAAATTGTTTACAAAAATATTTTTGATAAGATTGTGGGTGCTCTGGTCTTGATTTCTTCTCAACGAGTCTTGATTGGATTTATCGGTGCAGATGCCAATGTGATGAGAAACTTCATCTAGATGTTTTCATTGGAAGATAAAATTTTGAATTAATGTTTTATGTTTGTTCATGATAGTAGAAGCTTCCTCCTCATACAACTTAATTATAAGCTGATCATGGTAGATAGAATACAGGTTGTAGTCTTTATGGTCCATCACTGCATTCGATAACCAATTAACAACAAAGTAGAAATAATTAGAGGGAATTAAAATAATTCTATAAAATGCTATGCAGCTTTCATCACCTTATAAAATAAAAAATAGCAGGAGATCCGACCATCTTAGATGATGTTGATGATCCAAGAAGACATTACCCCTTGTATAATAAATAGAGTAAGCTGAATGCATTTGTGTAACAAATGTTACATATTGTCCATAACTTTCCAAACAAACTATATTACAAACTACTTGACTTTCTATAGAGTAATTTCGAAAAGTTTGTTTGAAATATATAGGATGTCACTGGGCTCCTCATTGAGTTCATATGCCATAATTTATCCATCATCAACAATTTACAACCAGTCAAATAAAGGTAATGGTCATACTCTCAATAAAAGATAAAAATCATTGTTGAAAAGATGGATAAACTAAATATTCTATGCCACATTTTGGATTCTCGTTGTCGAGTTTAGATAACCAACCCAATACTAGTAAAAAATAAGATTGAAAAATGACGAATGTGCAACAACTTCCCTGACCTAAACAAAGTTTTCCTTTAAGATCCATTTCCTTATGTTGAGAATTTATCAACTTGTCGATGTAACTTTGGGTAAAAAGATGTCATCGTTCATGGATACAAATTCTGAATACAATCATATACATGTACATCCGGATAATCAACACCACACAACTATTATCGTGGAAAAAAGGTTTTATTGCTACAATATAATACAATTCGTGCTAAAAATGTCATATCTATGCATTAATTTTGTATTAAAAAAAGGTATTCGTCATACATCTTGGCCAAAACTTCCAAGAATGTATTGATGATATGATCATCACTAGTATTCAGGAAAATGATCATTTGACTAAATTAATATGAAACCTCTAGTAACCTCAATGAGCCAATCCAAACTCAATATGGAATATTATACTTTTGATGTTTGCTCAGGCAAGTTCATTGGGTTCACGATTAGCAAGAAGGGTATTAAAGTTGATCATAATCAAATCTTCAACCTAATCATCATGGCCCCCTACATAACACAAAATAAGTACAAATATTGGTATGGATATTGGTGGTGTTGAACTAATTCATATCCAGATCTTCAAACAAGTACCAACAATTTCTCCCAAGTTTTACGAGGAGTAGGAAAGTTCCACTAGAACTTTCATGTGAAGAAATATTTTGATAATATCAAGAAGTTTCTCATTGTTCCAAAATTACTAACCAACTCGACGCCTAGAGAATCAATATATTTCTATTTTACGGTTTCGGACTATGATATAAGTGTTGTGTTGGTCCCATTAGGATGAAAGGAGTCTAAAATGATTGACTATGTAAGTCAATCTATATTCGATGCAGAACACGATACTTAAAATTGTAGAAAGTGGCTTAAAGGTTGTATTCATAACTTAAAAATGAGACCATACTTACACGCCACATAATATTTTTCTGAATATCCTTCCCTCTTAAGAGTGTGTGGTATAACCTGAATATGTTTGCAGATTAACAAGGTTATTCATGGAGCTAGGAGACTAAGATATTTTCTTCTAACTATGAACAATGATAAAAGTCTAAGTCTTGGCAAAAATCTGAAATAGAGTCCTAACTGAAAGACTTATACCTACTAAGAAGCACGATGAATCGAATTCGTAAGTCCGAATAAATGGTAGAATAATTAACTAAGGTTCGGAGGCAGGAATCCAACTTACATTCTCCACATGAGATTTTCTGACACAATCTATCAGGCTTGATTTCACAACTTCCAACAACGAAGAAAAATATGAGGTTATGATTGCAGGCCTTTAAGTGGCTAATATATGTGTAGCAAGGAAGGTACGACTACTTACAGACTCATAATTGGTCATTCATCAAGCACTCTATAAGGCCAATCATTAGAATGACCGTGTTTATTTTGATAATGTCTTAAATATCCAATTTTAAATCAAGTCAGGATAGTTAGAGATAGTAAAAGAACGGTCATGAGTTGCTATGCAAGTTTGTTAAATCCTGAGAAATTGGTACGATAGAAATTAATAAGTGTAAAAGAGGTCAACTAGATATAAATTATAAGTTTGAAAAAGATATTGACCATCCTAAGGAGGATATTCTGTACGGTGATCCCTTGGTTAAGATAATTGAAGAAGTGATGGTAAAGAGACAAATGGTAATGATTGGGAACCAATTAAGTCAATACTTCAATATTACATTGATAAAGTTATTGTAAAAGTATTCAGATGTTTTCATTTGGGTTGTAGGTGATGTGTATGGAGTTAGTTAGTCTATCATTTTCCATAAATTACCAATTTATAAGAAGATGAGGACGGTTTCGTAAAAAAATAACGGTTTTTTCTCCCCAAAATGCACTAAACATTGTCATATAAGTGGACAAATTACTAAAACTGCGACATATCAAGAAGTCAATATATCCAACTTGGGTGGCTAATCAAGTGTTGGTTAAGAAGAAAAACATCAAATGGAGAATGTGTGTGGACTTTACTGATCTCAACAAGACATACCCATGTATTTTCTCCACATTGGATTGATAAGTTTGTAGATGTTGCACCAGGTAAAAAATTCTTGTCATTCGTGGATGCGTATTCGAGATATAACTAAATTCGAATACATCCAAAGGATAAAGAAGATACTGGTTTTCAAATTGAGAGATGTTTGTATTGTTATAAAGTTGTGCCTTTCGATTCAAAAATTAAAAGGTTAACTTATCAGAGGTTAGTTAACTTGACATATGAAAAGCATATAGAAAAAACATAGAGGCTTGCATAGAAAATATGATTGTAAATAGCAATAGAAAGGATCGACAAATCAATTTTTTGTCTGAAATATTTGAGAAATCAAACAAGTTCAAAGATTAATGGATCTTCTGGCAGCATTGTCAATATTTATTTTTAAAGCTTCTAACAAAATTCATTTTTTTTTTGAATTACTTAAAGAAGTGAATAATTTCATCTTGTATAATGAATATGACGAGGCTTTCTGTGGGTTAAAAGAATATTTGACTTCAACAAAGAATTTGTCAGCTTCAATACGAGGTAAATCATTGTACCTATATTTATTTGTATCAAATGTTGTTTTAAGTGATTTCTTGCTCAAAGAATATGGAAAAAAACCATATACCAATTTATCATGTTAATAAGAATTGGATTGATACATACAGAGATAATATGAATTTGGAGAAATTGGCTTTAGCATTTTTAGTAGCAGCAAAAAAGATGAGATCATACTTTCAGAGTCACACTATCATTTTACAAACTTCTTTTTCTTTAAGAAGTATGCTATAAAAGTCAGACATCTCGAGAAGCCTTACACGATGGGCGATAAAATTATGAGATTCTGAGATCTTATATGAACCGTGTACTGTAATCAAAGCTCAAGTTGCATATTTTATTAATGAGTTCGCTAATTGAAGAACTGATGATGGTGACAACGGTGCACCAAGAGGAAATGGAAAATAACTTGAAATGGATAGTAAAGGTTTTTAGAGCTTCAAGTATTAATGAATGATGGTTTGGGATCATTTTAAATGCACCATTTGGTAAAAATACTAGATAATCAGTGAAGTTCGGTTTCGATGTAACGAAAAATGTAGCAGAATATCAGTTTGTGATTAGTGGTTTGAAAATAGCTTGTATTTTTTTAGCAAAGATTATTTGAATAAGATCGGACTTTTAGTTGGTTGTAAGTCAAGAAAAAAGAGTATACGAGGCTAAGAAAAATAATATGAGTGGATAATTGGTTACATTAAAACAATATAAAAGGAAATTCAAAAGAGTATAATATGAACAAGTGTCTTGTATAAACAACTCAGTTGCAGACTCCTTTGCACAAAACAGTAGTGGTGGGAGATAATCCACTAGTTATCTTCCAAGAAAGATCTTCTAAAGAGGACAAAAAGCAAGAGGTCAAAATCCTAGCAATAAAGACAGTTAAGATCAGAGATAAGAGTAATTGATTTATATTTGAGAGATCATATTCTCCCTATGGGAAAGGTTATGCTCGTGCTTTGAGAATACAAAATGTTAAATATACAATTCTTGACGGTATTATTTTGTAGAAAAAGTACTACAAGACTAATGTTATGATGTTTGAATAAAGATGATGTTGTTTTTGTCCTTAGACATTTTCTTGAGGATATTGTTGGAGCACGTTCTGGATATATAAGCTTGATCATGTGTTTTCTTATTGTGGGTTTTTATTCGCAAAAAATAGTTACAAATATCAAGGATATTGTACAAAGTTGTGGCATTTGAAAAAATTGTGCTAATACGAGCAACTTGGCGAGCGAGCCAATGAGCATAGTCCATGTGCCTTGTCCATTTGATAAATGGGGAGTAGATCTAGAACCAATGAGTATAGTCCACATACCTTGTGCATTTGATTAATTTACAGTAGATCTAGTGAGATCTTTATCAATGTCTACAGAAAAGAAACAGTACTTAGTTGTATTTTTTTTTTTACATATTAGATCAAGACAAAAGATTTATACAAGAAAAAGGATAAGAAAATTTATGATTTCTTATAAAGTGAGATTCTATCTAGATGAGATCCTAAGAATTTTAATAATAGATAATGGGCCTGAATTTCAGATGATGAAGTTTTGTAGAAGTTATGGAATAGAACAAAAAAATTCGACTTCATGTTAGCCTCTTGAAAATAGGAAAATATAGGTGACAAATAGAGTGATTATTGATGGAATAAAGAAAAAACGAGGGAGATAAAAGAAAGTTGCCTGATAAGTTTTGAGTGGTTTTATGGGTATACCGAAAGGACCCACGGGCCAGTTATGGGAGAAAATCCTTTTTTCATTGGTATGTAGGATGGAATTCCTAGTTTTTTCCAACAAAAATTATCATTCATAATCACGAGATACATTGTTATTCAGAAGAAGATAACAATGAAGGAAGATACGTTTCTATCGATTCAATTAAAGAACAACACGATCAAGCCCAAGTTAGGGTGGAACACTAAAAAAAATTAGTGAAGAATATATTTGACTGAATCTTAAAACTTAGAATTCTTAAAGAGAGCGATTTGATTCTTAAAACTTAGAATTCTTATAGATAATAGAGAATAGAAAAATGTTGTTGTATCTCATCCTTTCTATAAAACGTTATCATCATATCATTTTGAACTGTGTTCCGTTATCCATCATTAACACTCTTAAAATTCCATAATGACACGAAAATGTAAGATCATAAAAATTTACAAACTTATTCTGACCTCTTACAAAATTAACCCTCCATCTACCAAATAGATATCGGGTAAGATTTGATCACATTGCTGCACTATGGATATGATTTGTATTAGCAAAATACTGGCAAAGATCACAATGTTCTACCAACAACTTTGTGTTGGCTGAAACTTTTGGTGAATAAAAACATGGCAAAACAAAATATTTTATCAATCCACGATATCTATAATGGTCTGAAGCTTCTCACTTATGTAAATCCTTCAAAATGAACTTTATTTATTTATCTCCAAAACATCGTGACAAAGGTCGCGTAACACTTTTTCAATATAAAATACCATCAGTGATAATATATTTTACAACACGCAGTCGTAATGCACGAGTTGAGATTTATCCGATGTCACACTTTAATATTTTAAAAATAATAGATATTCCCGTTGTTATCATCCTCTACTGAAAATACCACTAATTTTTCAATGTTTCAAAAAACTAATTGTATTTCTTGTATTATTACCAGCGGGTTATCTTTTATACTACCAAGTTTTTTCGAAAAATCTACTTCTTTATTTTCTATTCTTTGAACTTGTTCATATATAAATGTTTCAAAATTCCTTTTCATTTCTTTCACCGGTTCCAAATACTTCCTCATATTTTCTTGTTTCTTTCCAAAATTTTATTGGGAATGACCAAACACTAATTGAGAATCAAATAATAAACAAAGGATTTTTTCCCCGCAATTACGAGCTAATCTCATTCCAACCAACACAACTTCATATCCTGCTTCATTATTGGTAGTATGGAACATAAATTTAATATTTTGATTAATTTTATCTTCATTCAAAACTGTGAAATAGTATTAGGTCCACCACCATTTACACCAGAAGATCCATTGGCTCAATAATCCATTCTTTATCCTTCAAATTATTTTTCGTTTGTTCATATTCTTCCATGTTATCTATTACCTCTTGAAACGCGCTGATGAATTCAACCACCACTGGTAATTTTATTGCTTTATTTTTTTCAAATTGAAGTTCGTATTCACCCAACTCAGTTGATCACCTTATAAATCTCCCATAAAGCATATGTTTTATAAAGTACACTTTTTAACGGGAAAGAAGCTCTAACAATAATCGCATGAGCTTAAAAACAACGAACGCATTTTCCTCGCAGATATGGCTAAATCAATTGCTAACTTGTCTAGTTTAAAGTATCTAATTTCTGCATCAACCAATATCTTACATATATAATAAATTGGCTAAATTTCATCATTTTCTCCTATTAACACCGTGCTAAAGGAAAACTTGGACACTGCTAGATACAAAACCAAAGGCTCTCATTCTTTTGGTATTGTCAAAATTTCAAGCGAACTTAAATATTATTTCAAAGCATTAAATGCCTTCATACAATCATCAATCTAAGAAAATCTTTTAACTCCTCTTAAAATATTAAAAAAATATATGTTTTATATGACGCTCATGAAATAAACCTCGACAAAACAGTCAATCTTCCCCCCAACATTTGTACTTCTTTGATTGACTTTGGTGGAGACATTGTGAATAATGCTTTAAGTATACTAGGATCAGATTCAGTTCCCTTTTTACTTATCACAACATTAAAAAATATTATTCGAATTTATAATTGAACAAAAATAGCAAAAATTTGCTTCGAATGAATAAATTAAATTATACTAGCCTTGAACTTCAATATTCAATAAGGACTTAAGGAGTTACGTATAAATAAACAATTTGCAAAAATTTGCTTCGAATGAATAAATTATATTCATTCCCTCTTCCTTTCTTAAAGGCTATGGAAATGCGGGAATACGTACATGAACATGCTAAGAAAAAAACAAGACGGAAAAATAAAGTCAAAGAAAGACCAAGACAACTAAAACTGAAGCAAAAAATACTTCACATGCCAAAAGAACCTTAAAAAATCGTCAATAACAAGTTGAAAAATTTAAAAGTAAATACAAATTTGAAAACCAAATGCCATCCAAGGAAAGAAAACAAAAGATAAGGGTGCTTCGACAAATACCAAAGAATTTGCAGATAAGCAATAAGAACATGGGCAAAGACTAAAGAATGCTTCAGCCAAAATAAGAATCATTTGGGAAACATTGGGGATTACTGATAAATGTGTGATTGATCTGGTCCAAACCAATTGGCCCATGAACTTATCCACATCTCTAGACATCTAGATATATTAGGTTAAAGATACATTTAACCACACATATTAGTGATTAGCAAAATATCATCCATTAACCTCATATATCTAAGAGATATTTATAGTAACATGACATGTATATAAAGATCAAACTTCAATTAATAAAATTTATGTATCTTTCACTGTTATTTACATGCTCATTATATTATTTTTCATAATCATTCTTAACCGAACTCCATTTACACCCACTTTGCTCATTGCTTTGTCTAAGCTTAGTGATCCAAAAATATAGACATCAATTGATATTATAATTTATATCATTTAAATTGTAGTCAATTTTATTCCATTTATAAACTAGTTTAGACTTAAACATAAAATGATAATCGCCAAATATTTATATCAATATGATCATTCAAGACAGATAAGAGTGAAAATTACTCGTTCAGTCGAAGCACCATTCTGTAAAAAATTCTTTGACATAAACATATTTAGCCAAAGGATCGTTAGGTAAAAAACAAAAAAAAATACAAAGGTGATAAAAAAGTTATAAAGTATTAATATTCACCGATTTTACGACTAACGACCATGAAGATAAGACTATTATCTGACACTTGCATACAATAATCACTCGGGAGTCAAATGTATTAATCATTCTTTTGTTATAGTATTAAGGAGTTGAAAAATAAATGTAAAATTTGTTACAGATTCCTCTATATCCAAAGGAGAAAACGTACTAATAAACCAATCAACTCTTTACCACACCAAATTAGAGATTCTGATGAGTAGGTGAATAAGCTATTTAATGACAAAGTGAGAGCAAGCGGATAAAGTACGTAATGGTAGACTCAAAGTAAAAGAAAACCACGATCAAGATTCGATCATGATCAACATCAACACCAATAAGCTCCCATGCAACCCGGAACAGCTCTACCAGGTGTACAATATTAGACATCTCATAGGTAATCACCATCCTCGCCGTCCTATTTCGCTGAACTTTTAGTTTTTCTAAGTATGTCATCAACGTACATGTTAGCCTCGTTATGACTGAACGAAAAATGGTGGTATCATGCCATGCCACTGATGTCTTCACTAGACTTTATGGGACAATATGCTTCCTCAAAGGTAGTATCCTGCCCTCGACGTGGTTTATCTTGGAGTGAACGCAAATATAAAATCAAAGAATTTATCTTAACATTAAAAAGCAAACTCTGACATGGTTTAATAATCTATCAACGTGTATTATTCAAAGTGGCAACACGTTATGAATGACTTATTTAATGACAAATGCAAAAGTTATGCCATTCAAGGGGCATATGCAAGTGATCCAACTCTGTGATTTCGTCAAGCATTCGCCGAACACTATTTTGATGTTTGTTTTTAAAGTGTCAAGTAGAGGATTGGTTTTTTATTTTATTTTGTAGAGGTCTTTTAGATAAGTTTCTAATTTTTCAAATTTTGTTGGAGTATTTCTAAGAGTTTGTTTATTCAAGTTTTTTGGAGTATTTCTAGGATTTTGTTTATTGAAGTTTGTTGGAGCCTTTTTATGAGTTTGTTTATTCAAATTTGTTGAAGTCTTTTTAGGAGTTTGTTTATTCAAGTTTGTTGGAGTCTTTCTACGAGTTAGTTTACTCAAGTTTGTTTGAGTCTTTTTAGGAGTTTGTTTACTCAAGTTTTTTTGGAGACTTTATTTAAACTCTGTATCATTAATTTCAATTTGAATAAGAGATTAAGAATTATGCAGGAATATTATTTTTTTTCCTGAAACCAACAAGTGGTATTAGTGTTTGCTTTCTCAGATAGTGTGTTTGTGAAGAGTGAAAATGAGAGGTAGAGAAGGTTGTTAAGTATACCAAAATTCTATAGAGACTATGAGCATTGGGCAATGCTCATGGATAATTTGTTAAGATCGAAGTAATCGTGGAAGCTTATAGAAACACGAATCACGCAACCAAGAGACAACATGGTGTTGACGGAGGTTCAAAAGAGTGAGTTGACACCAATAAAACTTAAGGATCTGAGGGTGAAAAATTATTTGTTTGCATCGTTGGATAAGAAAATACTCAAAACGATTGCAAAGAATGAGACATCAAAGGAAATATGGATGTCGATGAAGACAAAGTTGCAGGGAAATAAAAGAGTTCAAAGCACTCAACTTTAGAGGTTGAGAAGAAACTTTGAAATATTTGAGATAAAGCAATGAGACACAATCACAGAGTACTTCTCGAGAGTTATAGTGGTAGCTAATGATATGAGGAACCTTATAGAAGACATGCATGTCACCAAAGTGGTGGAGAAGATACTTCGAATGCTTGTTGAGAGATTCACCTACATTATATCCTCAATAGAATAGTCTATTTATGAGAAAAATCTTTCAAAGCATTATGGAAAATAGCATACTTTGAAGATGAAAGCAGGAAAAGGACGTGGAAACGATGTATAAAATAAGAAAGAGGTGTGTATAGAGGTGGAAGATGAGCTCAAGGAAGAGGATACACCACGTTTAGTAAATAAAATGGTGAGTGCTACAAATGTCAAAAGTTAGAGCACTTCAAGAATGAGTGTCATAGTTGGAAGAAAATACTAAATTATGCAAAGTTGGACGAAGATGTGCTACTTATGGCACAAATAACACTTGCCAAAAAAAATGATGAACAGCGATGGTACCTTGACGCTAGTTGCAACAACCATATGTGTTGAACAAAGGAGTGGTTTATGGAGTTTGATGACAAGTTTAGGCAATGTGTTAAGATGGAAGATGATAATAGAATACAAGTAGAGGGAAAGGGAAATCTGAGGCTAGAAATTAACGGTATAACAAAAGTGATTTCATCCGTGTACTATGTTCCTAGACTAAAGTATAATTTGTTAAATGTTTGTCAACATCAACAAAAGGGATTGAAAATCATTATTGACGATGATTTGTGTGAAGTGTGGCACAAAAAACAACAAAAGGTGATCATGCAATCAACAATATCCACAAACCGGATGTTTGTGATTCTCGCAAAGATGAAGGAAGCTAGAAGTAAGATGGAGGTAAATAATTCACAAATTTTGACTAACAGTGAAGATGAAATTTGGCATAGAAGGTTTGGCCATTTAGATCATGTTCCTTGTGATAAAAAGGAGGAATATACCAGTGAAAATCGCAAAAAGAGCTAGAGACTGATCTAGTAAATCCAGAAGAAGAAGGAAACAATCGAGATCAAGGAGAACGAACAAAAAATAGGAGTTCAAAAACATGCAAAGCGGATTCAAATGAGGTTGTAGCCGTGAACGGAGAATTAGAAGAATCTAGTGCTGGTTCAAACAAAGAAGAACTAATAGAGTTATTCAAAAGCCAATATGGATGAAGGATTATAAATCCAATGAGCTTATTTATAGTTGAAGAAAGAGAAGAAATAATATCAATGTTCGTTGTTGGAGATGATCCTGAAATATTTGAAGAAACTATTAAACGAGAAAAATAGAAGAATACAATAGGAGAAAATCATACTTTAGAGTTGGGCTGAAGAAAGAATAAACTGAAGCGGAGGTTATCCAGTTTAGGGGAGGGATTGAAGAATAAAGCTAAGACCGAGTCTTTAGCCACGTTTGATTTTTTTAATGAGTCAAGTAGAGTGTTGATTCTTTCTATTTTATAGGGGTCATTTAGCTTAGTTTCTAATTTTTAGAAGTTTGTTGGAGTCTTTCTATGAGTTTGTTTATTCAAGTTTATTGGAGTCTTTCTAGGAGTTTGTTTATTCACGTTTGTTGGAGTCTTTCTAGGAGTTAGTTTACTCAAGTTTGATGGAGTCTTTTAGGAGTTTGTTTACTTAAGTTTGTTGGAATTTTAATTTAAACTCTGTATCGTAACTTTCAATTTGAATAAGAGATTAAGAATTATTCAGGAATTTTTTTTTTTCTAAAACCAACACAAATACATGCTTAACTTATTTTACTGTGCTATGTAATCTTTAAATATTCCATTTACAGATATTTTGTAAACTTTGTGACATTAGAGCTCCTACATAGCATATACAAGAAAGGATAAGTTTTGAAAGTTGGATACATGAAGGAGCACATTTTACAGCTTAGCCGAAGCGGTTTTTGTGGTCGTAGTGAAACAAAATTGAAGCTAAAGCAGTTGACATCTTTTGCATAGGCCAAACTTACTAGAACAAAATATACAAAGATAAAGCATTATGATTTCAAACTTGCTTCAACTATAAAAATATATTCCCAATTTATTCAAATGGAGCGATACCTCATTTTTCCAACGGTTCGAAGATGTTGAAGATCTTTGGCAGAACCAAACATACCTTTGGTTCTACAACTGTTGCTCAAAATATGAAAGTTGATTTTATGACCAATAGTTCACATGTAAATCTAGCCGAAACGACATTGAAAATAAATATTTTGGAGATTAAACTAACAAATAGAGGTGGAGTTGATAGAGAAATTGCTTACACTAAAAAGAAAACATATAGTTCACATTCAGTTGTATAAACCTAAGTCTTCCGTCTTTTTTCCTTTTTATTGATGTAAATTTTTATGCACGTTAGGCTTAGAAGCCTAACGCTGGTGCATTATAAGATTCTAAGTCATTATAACAAATCTATATGTTTAAGATTTTTTATGTTAATTCTTCATACGCTCATATATTTTAAGAGTGCATGACTTTGTTCTCCAACAAATTAAAATAGTGATACATTTGAAATATTTCGGTACCCCTTTATAATACCGCGATATTTAATTTTGCATGCTACTACATCAAACAACGAGTCTCAGCAGTCCAAACTTCAAGATCCATCAATAACAATGTAACGACATTCATTTATATATGGATAAGTCTGATTTCTTTTAGCATCCTCTCTTCATGTTACAATATTTACTTTTAGGGAATAAATTGTTTCTCCATGGCTAAGTCTAAGATATTTCAACACCCTATCACCATGCTATGATATTTAGTTTTTCACGGATAACACGTTTCCCAGGTTAAGACTGATATCTCTCAGTACCCTCTCGCCATGCTATAAAATTCAAACAATATAGAAGCTCTGATAATTCTGAAGTATTAAAATGTCTTCAACACCTCTAATGTTATAACATGCAATCAACAAAGAAGTTAGGATAATTCTAAAGTCTTAAAATATCTTCCACGCCTCAAATGATACGACATTAAATCAAAAAATAAGTTACAATAAATATGAAGTCTTAAAATCTCTTCAGCACCTCTAATGTTATGTGTCATTTATTTTCTTTGCGGATAAGTCATTTCCCTATAACTAAGTCTGAGATCTGTCAGCACCCTATATATAGGATACGATTGGAATACAAATATAATCTCCAACACTTAAATACTATAACATGACTAAATACTATCGCATTGCGCGATCCATCGTAATAAAAAAAATGGTAAGACTAAACTATGCAAAAACTTATGCGTCAATTGGCTTGAATAGCAACGAGTATTAAAGAGAAAATTCATAAATACCGTCGTGAATACCAAAGGGGATAGCGTGTCCATTCTCATTTAAAACAAAAATACAAGTTGGATACTCTAGATACAACCAAACAGACCCGCATGGGTCTTTACTTTTAAATTTGATCACTTCATTGGACCAATAGAACCCCCTCGCGACAGAAAAAAAAAACATTCCCTATATATTCAACAAAATAAATTTCACAAAGGGAAGACATTTGGATTTTATAAACAAATAACAAAACAAGTACAATCACTAAAGTAAACCAAGCATCAATCAAAGCAACGCAAAAGAAAAATAAAATTTCCCAAAATATGGAGTTAGTTTCAAATATTAACAAAAATCTACGATAAAATTTCCCACGACGGGAACTTCATACAGAACAAAACCAAACAAACAGTAGTAGAGGAGATGATCATTTTTCTTGGCAACACTACCTTTGCAACCTTTACCTTCATCTTGTCGCACATCAAACGACTTTTTTGTACTTCAACGATAGCAAGCCCTTAGGCATTTACATCAAACATTTTCCTCTCAATGAATTATGAGCTTTCTCAAACATAATGCCTTAAAATTTGGAGGAATCTCCACCAATTTGGTTATTTCAGCATCCAACATATGTGTTTCTGCTTCATCTTTTCAAAGCTAAGTACCCTATTTTTCTAATTTTTAGTATTACGATATTAAATGCACATTAGGCTTACAAGCTAAATATTGATGTGAAATAGACTTACGAGCCGAGAAGAAATATCAACAAAGCTTACTTCCGAGCCAAAGTGATTAAAAATATACATTCATACTTTATTTAAATTAATTTGTATAATACTTATTGTGTATCAAAACAGACTATATTTTGTTTTCACTTTTGAAAATAAATAAACATATATATCTTAATGTTTTAAGAGTAGCGATAGTCATTTTTCAACAATCCACAATAGTGATAAGTTAGAGATGAAAATAAAGTCTTGAACAAATTTCATGCTACAGTATTATTATATCTAGGGATAAACTGAGATCTCAACACTCACTATCGGTCGGGACACTTAATTCTCAAGGGTTAAGAATAAGATCTCTCACTACCCTCTTATAATTTTCTAATATTTATTTCTTCATACTACAACATTTTATGATGAGTATTGTCACTCTAAAGTTAAATCTTCATCAACAGCTATTAACATCTTAATCTCTTAAAACGTTAAGGGTGTTGAAGCAAGAATATTGGAAGCAATAAACTAATAATATGGGGGTTGATAGATCTACTATAGAATTCATAAAAGAGGTGCATCATTCATCTTTGGTGAGGATAATAATCGCCTGAGGGTAGGCTAGTAATTTCAGTTGGTGTTTTATGGTAGTATGTGGGTGTTATGTGTTTAGAGTAGAGAGTAGAGAGATAATTAAGCAGTCTGGTAGCAGTTAATTCTCATTATCCACGCTTAATGCAGGTGATTGGGTATTTATACCCTGATGTTTGGGCCCTTATGGGCTTTCGGGTCACGTTTAATGGACCCGGGTCATGTTCAAAGACCCATGAGCTCTAAGTAGGAGAGCAAGTGGCTTAGTCAAGAAGTGTTTAGGTTTTTTAGTACTTTTGTCATAGTTTGAACAGTCCTATGGTCATAGTGTTCAAAATGATTTGTCCGGTTCGTGTGATCTGTCCGGTCCGGAGGCCTTGGACTGATCTGTCCTTATCCGGAGAGCGTGCAGAATTCGGACTCATCAGGAGCCCCTTTTTTAGGTGTATGTGCAAATATTCTTACCAAAGACCTGAAAAACAGTCCGATGTCAGAGGTAGTTTTAATCCGGACAGGTCTATGGGTTTATCCGGACAGATAAAGCTTCACGAATTCAAAACGGTTTTTGCCAGAGTTCGCGGGACACGTGTCGCTCTCTGATTGGTTGCTTCAGCCGTTTTTTCACCTTGAATTTCGAACCCACCTTCTTCGAAAAGCAACCTCTTTAATTACAGGTGGTGACATCAGCGCCGTCTTTTAATCATTGCCAAACTTTTCGAATTCTCATAGGAATCAACTGCTGTTTCAGATTTACTATAAATACAAATTCATTTCTACCGTTTTACCATCTTCTTCAAACTTACTTCTGTAAAAAACTCTCAAAGCTTTCTCTCTCTAAAGCAAAAAACTTAGTTCAACAATTTATGTTTACAGCGAGGAACGCTCTTGTCAAAGGCGGGTGGTTCAACCTTTCTGAGTTGGAGAAGGCTCAAAAAGTCGAAAGAGAAAGACGGATTGCTGCAGGGTTGCCTGCCTCACCTGTTGACAGACCTATCACTTCTGCATCTGAGTCAGATCGTGGCTCGTCCTCTTCTAAAGGTACCAAGCCTAGAAAACTATTTCAAACCACCCTCTCCCCCATAATCTCTGGTTCCTCAGTTCAGGAATCGGTGCCTACTGTCGAGCCAGGAGTCACAGCCACTAGCCTTAGAAAACCTTCTCCCTTTCTTGCAATGTGATCAGACACGGAGCACTCTCCTGAAAAGCTGGTTGTCAGGAGGACAGGCCGGCTGGTTAAAGGCCAGGGGACTAAAAACACTCCCTCAAGATCGGGGGCAAAGGATAGCAGCACCGGATCAGAGGTGCCAATTAGAGCTCCTAAGGACAGGCTGTCCGGACCGGAGGGCTCCAATCCAAACCTTCAACCAGAAACTTCAGCTCCAAACACTTTACCGGAGAGCAGAAGTCAAAGGGGCACTGAGGCCCATCAGTCCGGAGATAAGGCTGAATCAAGTTTGGACCCTCCCCCCACTACAACTGCTGAAATCCCTTCAACGATCATGGAGGAAGTGATGGAGGACTCTGTTGAAGAGGCCCCGTTTGAGTCTGAGCCCTCCGGTTAGACTAGCAAAGAGATAGTTGCCAAGAAGGACAAGGGCAAAGAAAAGTTGTACTTGAGGCATCCGGATCTGCCGGAGAGCCTAGAAGGAAAAGTAAGGCCTTGTTTTCACAAGGTCAGCGTTAGCTATCTTCTCTCCCTACAAAAAATCAACTATGCATTCATCCACACTGCTGAGTTGGGCATGATGCGTTCAAAATGTGGTATTCCAGAAAATGTAAAGATCAGGATCCCTATACATCCGGAGACCCCCATGGATTACAAGTTAAGTGAGGTGGTTATGTTCACGGAGCTGTTCAACTCGGGGCTCAGGCTCCCACTAGACCCAGAGATTGTCAGATATTTCCATCTGATCAAACTCTATCCGAGCCAGCTGAGCCCCAACGCTTGGTATACCCTTATGTCATGCATCATGGCATCAAGGCTGTCCGGGATCCCTCTGCCCATGGAGGAGTTTGCAGCAGTGGCTAGCCTGTGTAGAAACCACCACATCCCCTTCTATCACTTTAACATGGGGGATAATTTCAAAGCGGTGGATGATTTGCTGGAGGCAGAGAGGAATTGGAGGACCTAGTTCCTGTTCGTCAGTGGTGACTGGGAGAATGGCAAGAAGATAAAAGCCGGAGAGAACCCAAGCCTCCTCAGAAACAGGTGGAGGAGTGACCGTAAGCATCTTGCCTTTATATTTTTGTCTCTCTTGTCTTTTCTTTTTGGACTTAGTTTATACTAATTTGTCTTACTTTTGTCTTAGCAGAACTGCCCAAGGAGTTTAGTGACCACTTGAAAGCCGGGCAGGTCACTTGTGGCAAAATTAATGCCTGGGCTGCTGAGAACTGGGGGAACCGATTCCACGATGCTTTCACTAGTGGAAATTTGGCAAGGTCTCATCTGTGGAACACCACAGGTAGGAGAGACTTGACCTGGCAGGAGCTCACCACCCAACCTTCTCCAGATGTTGTGCTCAAGAGGACCCATGAACCAGATGGGACACTCGTCCTGCAAGATGAAAGGCAAGAAGAAGAAGGGAAAAAGGGTGATGGGCGATGCCAACCCTGCTGATGCTGAGAAGGATGCTCCAACAGTCCCGGAGGGGCCAGCCCAGAGCCAAATCGATGTTGCTCTCTTGCAAGTAGTGGAGCAAGAGACTGAGAGGCAGGAAACGAATTTCCCAAAACCTCCAAGGGCTTCCAAGAGAAATCGCAAACAGGGAAGCGAAGGTGCAGACCGGGAGGCGAAGAAGAAAAAGACTTCTAAGGGAAACGAGCTTTCTCTCCGGGCTCCGGAGCCTTCTTTCCAAGTTGAGCCTTCTGACCCAACGCACGCCGAAGAGATTCCGGGGGACTTTCACACTGATGAGGTTGAGGGAGGAGATCTCAACATTGATGGAGTGGACATCACCGGTCTTGGGGAGCTTGGTGAATACTTCCTCAACCTCCCCATAGATGACTTTGCAGGGCCTTACATTCCTCCGAGCAGCTCCAACACGGTCAATTTTAACGATAAGATTTTTATTGTCTCTAGTGAAAAGGATACCATAGCCCACTCCTTGTTAAGAAATGTGCAGCCGGTACTTACGTTGGAGAGACAAGTTCGGGGTCAGGAAGACATCATTAAAGACCTTAAGTCTGAGAAGGAAAAGTTGTCCGAAGACCTTCGCACTGCCACCTCCAATGCTGCCATGTTGAAAGAAGAAAACGAGGAGTTGAAGAGAAGCCAAAAGACAAGCACCACCAAAGTCACCACTTTAGAGGAAACCATCAAAGACCTCCAGGAGAAACTGTCCGGTCTGGAGAAAGACCTTGCTACCTCAAAGGGAGAAACCAAGGCAAAGGACAAAGTCATCACCAACTTAACCACTGATAAGATTGCCCTTGAGAATGCAGTGTCCAAGGCTGTCGAGGAGAAAAATACTTTGTTACAGGAGCAGGAGGCCAAGATCCAAGCCAAGATCAATGCTTATGCCAACCAGATGATCAAGAGGAAAGAGCAACTTCTTGAGAAGGTGAGGTCTGACATGGTTCTACTCTTCCATGAAAAGTTTCCGCAGAGGAACCTAGGGGACTTATGGCTTTATGTTGAGCCTGAAGACCTCCCAACCACACGATGGCCGAAGGCGACAAGTATGGCTACTCTAGTGACTCCTCGGGTGATGAAGAACATACTGGGGAGAGCCCAGATGAGGAGAAAGACGATCCTAAAGGCAAAAGGGTAGATGAAGGGAGAGATGACCCTAAGGGCAAGAAGGTACATGAAGGTGAGCCATCTTCAAAGGTTCAACCTTAACTTACGATCCACTTTGTGTATTTTTTATCCAGACTAAAGTCCTTGGAAGGCCAAGGCACTCTTTTTGTAATGGTGTCCGGTATCTGACCGGATAGGTTTTTTGTGTTCTACTTTGACCATTTAAAAGTCCTTGGAAGGCCAAGGAAATTTTAAGTTATTTATTTCAATGAATATTTCTATTCTGTGCAACCATCATCTTCTTTCATTGTTTGTTTTTAATTTTGATAGTCATAGTCTAAGTAGCCTTTAGTTGTTCCATAGTGAAAGTGTTTAAGTTCTCCGGCTAGAGTTTAAATAGCCCTTAGTTATTTCATAGTGGGAGTGTTTAAGTTCTCCGGCTATAGTTTAAATAGCCCTTAGTTATTTCAATCCGGATAGTATGACAAGGGACAAAGCTTTTAAAAACACTTAGAAATTTTTTTACGAAGGCATTCAAACTTTATTCAACAGCCCGGACACCTCATTAAAACCTCCCCGTGCCACTAGGGAGGAAAGAGTATGCCCCCAAATATTTACATGGATGTTCGAACAAGTAAATATTTACACAAGTGTTATTCCAAGTACATCTGGAGATGCTCGATATTCCAAGGATGAGTTAGAACTCTGCCATCTTTGTCTTCCAACCAATATGTTCCAGGTTTAATCCTTTCAACAACCATATACGGACCTTCCCAAGTCGGGGCCAGCTTCCCGAACAGCTTTTCTTTAGTGTGTAAGAAGACCTTCCTTAATACTTTGTCCTCTGGTTGGAAATCTCTTCTTTTAACTCTGGAAGGCCACCTGCTTCTCATCAAGCCCTGGTAGTGTGCAACCCTTAGGTGAGCTTTAACTCGTCTTTCTTCTATCAAATCAAGTTGACTTCTGATTGCCACCTCGTTAGTGTGTTCGGAGAAGTTGTGAACACGAAAAGAGGGGAGGGTCTTCTCTATGGGGTCTACTGTATCCATCCCATAGGCCAAGGCAAAGGGTGACTCCTGTGTTGCAGCCCCAGGTGTTGTCCGGTAGGCCCACAAGACCTCTTGTAGATAACTAGGCCACTTCCCAGCAGCCCCTTCCAAATTCTTCTTTAAACCGGACAGTATAGTTCTATTAGCCATTTCAACTTGCCCATTTGCTTGTGGGTGGAAAGGTGAAGAAAAACAATGTTGTATACCCCTTGAGGCATAGAAACTTTCCATTTCCCTATTATCGAATTGTGGCCCATTGTGTGTTGTTATTTTCTGTGGGACACCAAATCTGTAACAGATGTTGGATATAATGAATTTTATAACAGTTTTTGATGTTGTCCCTGCTAGGGGGGCTGCTTCTATCCACTTCGAAAAGTAGTCTATGGCCACAATTATAGTTTTGCGTCCTCCGGACGCCACAGGGAGAGGCCCCACTAAATCCAATCCCCATCGAGCAAAAGGAATGGGCTCAGAAATTGATTCTAAAGGAATGGCTGGTACATGAATTTCATTGTTGTACCTCTGGCATGGGTCACACCTTCTTACCAATTCCTTAGCATCTTTCATGATTGATGGCCAATAGTAACCGGAGAGTAAAACCCTTCTTGCTAAATCTCTTAACCCACAATGGGCTGATCCCTCACCATCATGCAATTCGGAGAGGACTACTTGTGATTCTTCATCCCCCAAACAGCGCAGTAGAGGTTTACTATAGGACTTTTTGTACAACACTTCTCTCAATATGATGAAACCACGAGCCTTATGTTTCAATGTTCTGGCTAGTGACTTATCCGGAGGCACGACACCATCGGAGAGATATGGCAGGAGAGGAAACCTCCAGTCTCGAGGTTGTTTCACTTGTACTTCAAAAATTTCCTCTTCTTTACCCTTACTAAGTTGAATGGAGGGGCTTTCAAGCACATGGATCCATGGATATGACTCTGTATATGCTATGGTTGCCAATGAGTCTGCTAGCTCATTTTCTATCCGGGGAATGTGCTCATAGACAACACCTTTAAACTTAAGTGCTTCATTTTTGAGGAGGAGTAACTACTTCACAAGTTGCTCCTTCTTAGCCTTAGATTGGCCTTGGGCATGGTGGATAAGTAGTTGGGAGTCACTTAGCAGCTTGACCCGCTTAGCCCCACAAATGTAGGCTAACTTTAACCCAGCTATAGCTGCTTCATATTCAGACTCGTTATTAGATGCCCTGAAAGCAAAACAAATAGCCTGGTACATCTTGTCTCCATATGGGGAAGTTAAACATACTCCTGCACCACATCCCATAGTGCTAGATCCACCATCTGTTCGGACGACCCATACCTTTTTATCTTTTATGTCATTAGTTTACTATGAATCTCTTTCGGAGTGGAATTCAACCAGAAAATCAGCCATAGCTTGGGCCTTGACTACTGTTTGGGGAGCAAAGTCTATGTCGAAGTCCCCCAACTCTACTGACCACTTAGTCATCCTGCTCGAAATGTCTGCTTTTTGAAGGACATTCTTCAGGGGAAAAGAGGTCCGGACGATGATAGGATGAGCCTGGAAATAAGGCCTCATCTTCCTTGCAGCTATTATCAGGGCTAATGCCAATTTTTCAAGTTTCAAGTAACGCCTTTCTGCATCTATCAAGCTTTTGCTGATGTAGTACACTTGATGGGGATGACCATCGACCTCTCTTACCAGTACATCACTGATGGCGCAACTTGAAACTGCCAAATATACGAAGAGCGTCTCCCCATCAACCGGCTTAAACAAAGTTTTGGGGGAGGAGAGGTGTTTCTTGATCTCATTAAAAGCCTCATCACACTGCGGGGTCCAATCAAATCCCTTTGCACCCTTCAAAGTTTGAAAGAAAGGAGCACACCTGTCCGAAGACCTTGAGATAAATTTGTTTAAGGCAGCTAATCTTCCCGTTAACCGCTGTACTTCTTTAATGTTTCGAGGAGGCTCCATTTGGAATAGAGCATTGAGCTGGTCCGGATCGGGTTGTATTCCATGCTCAATTATTATATAGCCTAGAAACTTCCCGGACTGCACTCTGAACACACATTTTTCTGGGTTTAATTTCAAATTCACTTTTACCAAGTTGGCAAAAGTTTCTTGGAGATCGGACAAGTGCAACTGCTCATCTACACTCTTCACCATCATGTCATCAATGTATACTTCCATGTTTCTTCCAATCTGATCAGCAAATGCTTTGTTTACTAATCTCTGATAAGTAGCCCCAGCATTTTTCAAACCAAATGGCATCACCTTGTAGCAATGAAGTCCCCTGTCAGTAACAAATGTGGTATGTTCTTGATCCTTCGGATCCACTTGAATCTGATTGTATCCGGAGAAGGCATCCATAAAGGAAAGCAGTTTCTTCCCAGAGGTAGAGTCTACTAACTGATCAATCCGGGGGACCGGATACAAATCTTTTGGGCAAGCTCTATTGAGATCTGTGAAGTCAATGCACATGCGCCACTTTCCATTTTTCTTTTTAACCAAGACCGGATTAGCAGTCCACAAAGGGTACTAAGATTCATTGATGTGCCCCATCTTTGTGAGCCTGTCAACTTCTTGCACAATGACATCAGCCTTCTCTTTAGAAAAAAGCTCTTCTTTTTTGAACCACTGGTGCTACGTCTCTCCGGACGAATAGGTGATGTGATATCACTTCTGATGGAACTCCAGTAACATCAGCATTGCACCAAGCAAAAACGTGCTGATGGTTCTTCAAAAACTTTAACATTTCATTTTTCAACACAGGTGGCAACTTAGACCCTATCTTGACACTTTTCCCATCTTCCAAACAGTGTGTTTCTACCTCTTCGATCGGTATCAATACTCCAGGGGTCTCTTTGGGGTCATCAATTTCACCCTCACCCCCAGAAAGGCCCTCAAATTGCTATTGTTCATTAATACGGACTGCCCCCAGCGTTCGAAGAGCCAGGGCAATGGCATAACATTCTCTTGCAATCTTTTGGCTACTCCGGACGACTCCAACCTGTCCTTGAACAACATACTTCAAGCACTGGTGGACTGTTGAAGCCACTGCATGCATCCTAGAGAGCCAAGACCTCCCTAGAATAGCATTATAGAAAATGGGACAATCCACTACAATAAAGAGTATTCTGACCATTTTCTTGAAAGGGCCCTTGCCCAATAACACTTCTTCTTCGAACTCTCCGATCACATCTGCTGAGCTGCCTGTGAAGCCCATGATTGATCTGTCTGAATTCTGAATTACAGCTGGATTTTTCATTTTCTTGTACGTGGTTAGGAAAAGGATATTGGCTGAACTTCCAGTATCCACCAGAATTCGTCTTAT
This sequence comes from Limnanthes douglasii subsp. nivea, assembly GCA_036936605.1. Taxonomy (NCBI): domain Eukaryota; kingdom Viridiplantae; phylum Streptophyta; class Magnoliopsida; order Brassicales; family Limnanthaceae; genus Limnanthes; species Limnanthes douglasii. Next base: position 191,625,422 of record JAUPFV010000002.1, on the reverse strand, counting down.
GTCATTTCCCCCTATAGATGCTCCTATGACAACAGCATCCTCATGAGGGCCAGCAATGTCTTTTAAATCATCTTCATCAAACACAATGAAGGGGAATGAGTTTGGTGACTGATAGGATGTCATGCCTCCTTCTAGCTGGGAGGCTAAAGTATGAACATGCCTCTTCCTCGAAGAAGTAGTAGGAGCTGTCATAGTGTCCCCTCCGAAAATTGTAAGCGACTCGAAAAACTTAATGAGCCCGGAGACCGATCTAGAACATTCCTCTATAGCACCCACTCTGTTTCGAGTTGGATCAGGATCCAAGTACTCAGATTCCACGTCAAACCTTTCAAATATAACCATGGCCCTCTCCGGAGCAGCATTACTTGGACCCACCCGGTGAGTGTTGTCAGGCCTGTTGCCTCCTCTTCTTTTAACGTAAGCTCCCAGCTTTCCCCTCTCAATCAAGTTTTGAACTTCTTGTTTTAATGCTATGCAGTCGTCAGTGGTATGGCCAATATCATTGTGATATTGGCAAAAAGAGTTGTTGCGATGTTCTCTGGGAGACTGCAGTGTTGCCGGTCTCCGGTAATGCACATCATCCTTTGTTTTATCAAAAATGGTAGCCACACTTTCTTTTAACTCTGCGAACCATTCCGGTTGGACCCATGGCCCTCTTTTGTTTCTGGATTTCTGACTCTGAGCAGGAGCAGCTGGCTGAGACTGAGCTTTTGCCCTACCATGCCCTTGTCCGGTCTCTCTTGTTTTGTTCCCGGACTGATTTTGATTGGGATTTGGTGCCACTGGGGTAGACCTCACCTGCCTGTGCACCCTGGTTTTCTTTATTTCATCAACATTTATTTGTTTGCCAACCTGATTCAGAAACCCTCCCCATGTCATGGCCTTCTTTCTGGTCACTGAATCAGCTAGATTGCCTGGGTTCAAACCCTGTCTCAGGGATGCTATTGCTACCTGTTCGAAGCAATCAGCCAACCCATTCTTGGTGTTCACAAAATGACTTATATATTCTTTCAAGGACTCATTTGGTTCATGGGCACAATGGATTATTGTGTCTCCATTTCCTTTTAGCTCTTTACTCCCTACGAACTGCCTTCGAAAGGCTACCCAAAAAGTATCGAAATCTTTAATACAACCCTGAGGCAGGCTGTTGTACCACTTTAGAGCACTCCCCGTGAATGACTGGGAGAATTCCCTACAGAGCAGTTTGTCATCGTCATCAAAGTTCATCATGAAGTTTTTAAATTGCTCTAGATGGTTGTCCAGATCAGTACTGTCATCGTACTTCTCTATTTTGGTGCTGTCAAACCTTTTAGGGAGGTTTCCGGACAGAATTTTAGAAGACAATGGAGATTGCCTCCAATTCCTTCCACGACTGAACACAGTATCCTCATTGGGAGTTGCAAAGATACCTGGTTCATCGTGGAAAGCAAAGGGATCCATCAGCTTCCGATCCACATGCCTACGGCTGTGTGATAACCCTTTACCAATATTCTTTTTCATCCTTCCATGTCTATCCCTTTTTCTTGAATACTTTTTTATCTGCTTCTGCTTCTTTCTAGTTCGACCCTCATCGCTGCTAGAGGATACGGATTTCTCAATTCCCTCATTGTCCGAAGAGCTATCAGAAGATTCTGAGCTTGAGTCAGAACTCTCCACTGGCTTAGATCGGTGAGACTTTTTGGAACTGGCATGAGTCTTTTTAGTGCTCACATGAGTTTTTGAAGACTCATGCTCTCTGGAGTTATCGGTGTGATGAGCAACCGATGCTTTGGTTTTTTCTTTCAAGCCCATCTTGGCCTTTTCAGCCCTCAGAGCTTCTATTTCACCCTTTAGCCTATCACGCTCTTCGATAGTGTATTCATCATTTTCTCCCACCACTTCGAGCAAAGCTGGTGGCACTTCTGGATTGTCCGGATTCATTCGGACAGATTTTCTTAGCTGGTTTTGAATGCTTGATTCAGGCACCTTCGTGCTCCCACTGTGGTCGCCAATTTGGTGAGGATAATAATCGCCTGAGGGTAGGCTAGTAATTTTATTTTGTGTTTTATGGTAGTATGTGGGTGTTATGTGTTTAGAGTAGAGAGTAGAGAGATAATTAAGCAGCCTGGTAGCAGTTAATTCTCATTACCCACACTTAATGCAGGTGGTTGGGTATTTATACCCTGATGTTTGGGCCCTTATGGGCTTTCGGGTCATGTTTAATGGACCCGGGTCATGTTCAAAGACCCATAAGCTCTAAGTAGGAGAGCAAGTGGCTTAGTCAAGAAGTGTTTAGGTTTTTTAGTACTTTTGTCATAGTTCGAACAGTCTTATGGTCATAGTGTTCAAAATGATCTGTCCGGTTCGTGTGATCTGTCCGGTCCGGAGGCCTTGGACCGATATGTCCTTATCCGGGGAGCGTGCAGAATTCGGACTCATCAATCTTTATTTAATTTTACAGATTTTTTTTTACTTTGCAGAATCACGAGCCTAAAACCACATACAATAATTATTTTTCTTTAGTCATTCATTCATCATTCAATAAGGACTACATGGGCTACTCACCACGTCAAAGACCGAGGATAACAAAAATTCATAAAAAATGATAATATCTTTATTGCATGCTTTGAAACGACTATGGGGGATAGTATACATATCCGCAACGAACATGATTTTTTTCCCTAGCAAGTTTTGAAGCACAAACAACAAACAAAATTTGAGGCAACGTCCAAAACTTCATCCACATGCTACTTGTTTTGGTACTTTTTTCCTTGACAAAATAAATCGTTTTGAAGGGTTTAAATGTAGGTCGGAACAAGATCGACACCGGTTAATCTAGAGACGTCTCTAAAGTTAGTTCGGATAGATTATGAAACCAATCTATCAAGGTATATAAATACTCTTAGAAGTCCGGTCAAAAAAACTGCAATATTACTTTGTATTATTCGGGATTGGATATTCTACATCAACAAAGAAAAACATTAAATACACTCACCAAGCTTCAGCAAACACTAATAAAACAAATCAAACGACTCAAAAATTAACTTAATTGAAAATAGTATTTCCTCTGTTAGGAATACTATAAGACTACTAATAATGATGGATTTCACCCACATAAACGAAATCTTAAGTCAACAACAAATATGGTAGACTGAACCTTAAGTATCACCTAGCCAAATACAAAACAAATATTATCTTATCAAGATTTGGACAGTTATCCTTTTACGATTTTAGTTTTATGGATATTATATAAGTAAATAAATATAATATAGGCAACATAATTTGACTATACTTTCTTCTATATTGAAAAATAATATATCAAATAAAATAATAAACAAACGATCTTCACATAAACCAATGTATTATTCTTCTTACGTATATTTTTTTGTCTCTAAAACTTTAAATTTATCGTACTTAGTATTTATATTCACTAATATTTGTTTCAATTTTGTTGAGCGACTAAAATACATTTAACATAGTTATTTTAATTTATTTGAGCAGCTAAAATACGTTTCAGTTTTTTCTTTTCATAACTTTTATGATTATTAATTTTCTTTTCTACATACTATCACTATTATACACATTTTAACACAACCTACCCTACATTGGGTTTATCGATTTGAATTTATTGCTTATTTATTATAAATGCATTGGATACTTCAAACCTCTCTAGAGAAACCAACTCTTTGTTGGTTGTTGGACTCAGTAATGGAATCTTTTCATATTTTTATCGACACGTATCGGCCATGCACTCACGTTATAAGAAAAACCTTTAAATCATATGGTTCCGCATGCCTTTATCAGAAAAAAGTCCAATTTACGAAACTGCAAACATAATGGTACTTTGACGCTTTGTCTTGACCTAGAAAATGTAAGTTTAGGTTTTGATTCCATATCACTCCGGTAGTATAGAGAAAAGGTGAGGTCGCACCATTGAAGAATTTTTATCCATACACTTTCTAACGCATGACCATCATCACTTTTGTCATGCACATATTTAAGTTGGATGTTGTTTTTATTTGTCATAGATTCGAATACCAAATTTTGTTGTACTATTTGTCCAAACTTGGCCTAATCCATTCCCTTTTTATTTTCAATATACAATTGGATTTTTAAATAATTTGATGTATTTTCGTTCAATGTCCAACTCAAAGTTGCTTAAAAAAATTATTTTAAATGTTTTACGATTAATTCATTTTTTTTAACTCTTTTAGTAGAGCCCTAATTTGTTTTGAGGTGGATATTATTATTATGAATTGTGTTTTTTATTTTATTTTTAAATATATATTATAAACAATTTTTAAAATAAATAAATTAATAGTAGTGGATTTATTTTATATACAACTTAGTGATTTTATTTCAAAAATAAATCAATAATACGGTTGAATATAAATATTATTATATATATTATATGTATATATATAATATTATTTGTTTCGACAAATATTTTAAAATTTGAATACGAAATCTCACTAAAAACATCCTGCAACGCTCCGACTGAACTTCTAACTGTAGTCTACATCTAATATCCAACAAAATTATGTGATATTTCAGTCAAATTTTCAGCAAAAAAATATTTTAGGTGTTCTAGCTAAGGAATCAACGGCTTCCTCTATTCCATTAAGTGCAGTCAAACCTCCAACAGTCTTCTCTTGGGCTCTAACTCAGTTTTCAGCAAGGATTTCAATACTCCAGAGTGCAGACAAATAACTAGCAAGCTTTAGTGGGGATCCAACCTAGATACGAGCACAATTCGACACCACCACTAGATGTACAACATACTCGGTACCATATTACTTAACCCTGCACCAATCTCAATATATGCACCGGTGTACCTAGACATGAACCAAGGATACATATATTCCATATTCATCATAAAAGAAAGCCAACATAACATGTCAATCCAATTTTGCAAGGTTATGCCAAACCCCTCAACAGACAACCCTCCAACTCAGTTGAACTCATATCATAAATACCTTCAAGGGTAATCAACGATGTGTCCATATAGTGGTGCAAAACCTTTAGTCAAGAAATGACAAGGGCCAGAGCATCAAAAAGTTTACACATTCTTCCAATAAAAAAATTGATTTGGTGTTATCATTTAAAACGATAAGGATTTGAAGGACGAGGAATCTCATTTGCCTCCCCACATCCTATATGGAGATCTACCAAAAAACTTTCTAATCTACAAGATGAGAAGACATAGTAGAAAGTTATAATACCACATAAATATTTCAAAAGAGAGATGACGTAATAAGGAGCTGACGACAAGATGAAGTGCATGGCATTTTCAATAATATTTTAAGGCAACATACTCCTCCTATGATGCACACAAATTTTTAACATGTTGAGAAAGACCTTTAAAACCCGATTTAGTGGTTATAAGATGACTAAGTAAGTTGGAGATTATATCATCCACTACAAGAAGTGACCAAATATAACATTAAGAGAATATACCAAAATGTTCATGCATATAAAAAGTGAGCTATATTAGTGTCATAATTTGGTGGAGATTGTGGTATACATACAGCTAATATTTGTCCATACCTTTATTAGATGACATTAAGAAGAGTAATGAAGTCAACTTTAGAGATCTTCACAAGAAAGTGGATATGACATCAAAGTCGAGTAGATCTTAAGAGTATAAATTGATGGAGACGCAAAAACTTCAACTAAATATCCTTCACTTTATCTTGTTGTGTAAACCAATCAATGACTCGTTATGGCTCAGGTGAACTCCAAATCATATCCAGAGGCCTCCAAAAAATAATCACAAATACAAGATGATTCTTAGAAGAAACTACAACAATAATAGTAAGGCCCGACGATAACGTTCGGCTAGGGTTCACTAAGCTCGTCGAGAACCCAAAAGTTATATATGAACACAATAGAGATATACTCACATACCAAAGCCCAAGAAGTTTAAAGCCATTAAGGAGCACAAAGACAAATCCAAGACGTGATGGATGAAGGAAAGCTCTCAGAGCTTGTTACGAAAAGGAATAGACATGAGTCATAGCATGCATCGACTGAACAAGATTCTTCTCTAAAGCATGATAAATAAGATCCAGTTCTTTCACACGAACCAAGAGCCTTGGACAATAATGCAATATTTAGCAGTATTTTGACATGGATACCAAAAGACAAAACGTTGGTATCATTACCGACAAAGATCTTTTCTTTTACATTATTTAAATTCAAGAAAATTATATGTAAATGATCTAAAATTCCAATAACAAGGCCATACATTTCCACACGTGTACCGTAATATTTTCATAATGTTGGGATTCATCAACGATGATTTGCAAGGAGTACTGGTACCCCATAATGACAACGTTCCAATCACTGTATAATTTATAGAATTTACATTCAAACATATCATAATCAACATCAGAAGCTCCACCAAAATCCTCTACAAGAATATTTATGATAAACTAAGGGGTACTCCAGTCTTGATTCATTCTCAACGAAGACTGGTTTCACTGGTGTGGATGCCAATGTGATGAGAGAACTTACTTTGACGTCTGTCTTGGAAGATAAACATTTCAAAAGACGGTTTGATGCTTGTTCATAATAGTAGAAGCTTCATCCTCATACAACTTAATTTTAGGCTGATCATGGTTGATAAAATACATAATGTAGTACTTACAATTCATCAACGCAATCGGTAACCTTTAACAATAAAGTGGAAGTAATTAGAGAGAAGTAAAGTATTCCAAAGAATATTATACAACTTTATTCACCCTAAAAATAACAACTAGCAGAGGAAGCGGCCATTTCGGGAGATGTGGATAATCCAAAAGACCCTCATTCTTATAGGAAAAAATAAAGTTGAATGTATTCGTGAAAGATGACATAAAATTTTATAGTTTAGCCAAAAATTTCCCACCAAACTAAGGTACAAACTACTTTAATTTTTATAGAGTAATTTAGACAAGTCTGTCTGAAATGTGTATGGTGTCACTAGACTTCTGGTTGTGGTCATATACCATAAATTATTCATCATCAATAATTTACGGTTAATCAAGTAAAGGAGATGGTCTTACTTTGAACAAAAGACGAAAACCATTATTGAAGAAATGGACTAACTAAATGTCATATGCTATATTTTTATTGTCATTATCCAGTCTAGAAAACCAACCTGATACTAGTAAGAAAAAAGATTGACAAATGACCAATACGCGTTATCTTCACAGACCTTGATAATGCTTACCTGAAGAACCTTTTCCCTATGTTGATAATCTATCAACTCATAGATGGAACTACTTTTGAATACAATGTTATCGTTTATGGATGCATATTCTGAATATAATCATATACATGTATGCTTGGATAATCAAGAGTACTCAACTATTATCATGGAAAAATGGTTATATTTCTACAAGGTGATTTCCTTTGGGCTGAAGAACGTTATATCTACGTATCAGATCTATATTAATAAGGTATTCTCTACAAATATTTCCCAAAACTTCCAAAAATGTCTTAAAGATATGCTCATCATTATTATTAAAAAACAAGCTCATTTGGCTCACTTGTATGAAACCTGCAGTAACTTCAAACGAGCCAATATCAAATAAATCTAGAAAATTATACTTTTGACTTTTGGTCAAGCAAGTTCATTGGGTTCATGGTCAGCAAGATGATCAAGGAAGTTGAAGATGATCTTAATCAATTCTCAATCATAGTCTTCATTGAACCCCCGCACAATATAAAATAAGTATAATTACTTATAAGGAGATTTATGATGTTAAATCGATTCATCTTCAAATCTTCAGACAAATACCAACAATTTTTCCCAAGTCTTGCAAGGATCTGAAAATTTCCACCACACATTGGCCTCTAAAGAAGTGTTTCGTAATATCAAGAAGTTACTCACTGTACCAAAAGTACTAACCAACTCGAAGCCGGGAGAATCATTATATTTCTGTTTTGTAGTCTCGGGCTACGTTGTAAATATTGTTTTGGTCCGAAAGAAAGGAACAGAGTTCAAGATGATTGACTATGTAAGTAAATATTTATTTACTGTACAAACATAGTGGTCCCAAATTTTATAGTTACAACTCATAAGATGAGACCTTACTTACACATCACACAATAATTTTCTAAATATCCCCCTCTTAGAAACTTATGACATAATCTGAACGTGTTTGCAAATTAACAATGTTATCCGTGGAGCTAGGCGCCTAAGATATTTAGTTCGACCTATGAATGATGATAATAGCCCCAAGCCCTGGCAGACTTCTGAAACAAAGTTCCACCTGAAAGACCTATACCTACCAAAGAGCATGCTTTGAACATTAACTAGTCTCTGGACTATCAAATTTGGTGAAAAATAGTCCATAGACTTTCAAAAGTCCGTTGGTAGTCCCTAGACTATCTAGTTTAGTGACATATAATCTCTGGACTTTCAAAAGTCGGATGGTAGTCCATGGACTATCCATTTTGGATAAAGTTAGTCTTTTGTGCATGTTTATTAAGGGGACTAAGTTTATCAAAAATAAAAAGTCAAATGACTAACTTCATAAAAAATGAATAGTTAAGAGATTATTTGTCATAAAAATGATAGTCAACACATGTAGAGGGGGTTAACTTTATCCAAAATGGATAGTCCAAGGATTACTAGTGACTTTTGATAGCCCATGGGACTAGTTACTGTTCAAAGTCCATAGAGCATGATGAATCAACTTGGTAAGCCCGAACGGATGGTTGAAGAAATAACCAAGGATTGGCACCATGAATCCAACTTATATTCTTCACATGAGATTTTCTGATACAATCCATCAAGGAGATATTGGTTATATATATATATATAAGATAAGTTTTTATATTTAGTATATATATATCTGCGCATATTTTAAAACATAACTTGATTCGAATTTAGTATTATTGTCAAAGTTTTTTTTATATAAAACCATTAATATTTGTTCCAAATAATTTAAAAATCAATTGCATAATTCTTTTACAATAAGTTTTCATTTTTTGGCATTTTTCTTGTAAAATTAAAAATACATCGAACAAAAAAATATACCATTAAAATAATGATTAAATTTAATAATTTAAAATTTAATAAAAAAAATTGGTAATATTTTTACTTTATTAATAATAGGTTGTTAATATACATTTGTAAGAGGATAAAAGTTTCGAAACAAATCCAAAAAATTATGTAACTTTAATTTTTACAATGGTTTTGAGTTTGTATGTGATTTTTTATAGTTGATTCTAAAATCAGTACAAAAAATATCAGTTTTGACAATCGACGACTTATGACGATGTTGCAAAAGAAGGAGAATCTATCGAAGAATATTTAGCAAAAAATGATAATAGTTGTAAACCTTCCATGTCGGTATTGAAAAATAATAAGATTATTTGGAATGATCAAATAATAAAGAGTTTTCAATGGTAAGGAATACTCAAAATTTGGATGTACCAATTCATTTCGATTTTGATGCTCTCAATATTATTTATTAAAAAACAAGTAATAGTGTTAAAATTTGCAAAGTATTAGTACAAAAAGAGTTAGTTAGTGATGTGGTAGTCTATGTTATTGAGATTAGTGAGATATTTGTAAAAAAAATGATACATTGTGAAATTATATTTTCTATTGAAAACCCCAAACTACTTCTCACCCTTCATTCAAGTGATATAGAATTTGATAAATTTGGTTGGAATTAATATTTTACAATTGACGAAAACCTATCTCCAAATAACATTTCGATACAAACCCACATAAAATTTTGAGAAGGTGAAGACTACCGTGTTGAGTTTTACGTGGATTTAAGAAAATATGGGCTATGAAACATATGATGAAGATTTTATTTTCTAGATGTTTTTTTATTTTATCAACTTGCATGATTTGGGCGTTATATTTAGTTTCATTTTGTATGAGGTAAAGTTAGATTAACATCAAGATAACTGAATTGGAGAACAAGAACCTATCTTGTGGTGTGAGGTTGATCATTATTAACTCGGTATTGATGGTTAGTCCTACAGATTGGATTCAAAACTCTTCTTTTCCTACTTGTATCATTACTATGCTTGGAAAAAACTTTCAATATATTTATGTGGGCTCAACCATTGAAGACAAAATAATTCACTGGTCTACTTGGCAGTCTATATGTAAGCCTTTTAGTTGAGAAAGGCTTAATATCAGAAAATTATCTGATATTCACTATACTTTTCTTGTAAAATGTGGTATAATTTCAGAAGTAACAAAAGTATTTGGGCTAACCTAATGCATATTATATATTGCAAGAACTTACATCCACTGCAGGTATCCTACAATAAGAGAGTCTCTCACACATGGAAAATATTTTCAAAAATTAAGAATTTTGTTGAACCTAACATAAGGTGGAAGCTGGGAAATGGAGAAGTAGATTTTTGGCTTGATAATTGGTACAACCACTCCCTCTTTATCAAGTTGGATGAAAATATGGACAAAACTTGGTTCATGCATGAAAAGGTGAAGACATTATGGACTGATAACCCATGGAACAACAACAGACTAAGAGGACTCTAGTCTCAAACTAGCATTGACCTTATTCACTCTACTACAATCAATCAAAATTTAAAGGACAATATAATCTGGAAGTTTTCAAACGACTTAAAGTTCAAAAACAAGGAAACATGGAATCGGATAAGACATCATCATAATAAGTCTAACCTTTTTAGAAAACTTTGGAATTCCATTACTCCTAGAAAAGTTTCATTATTATTACGGAAAGTCTTTTTTAATTACATTCCTATTGATTCAATCATGCATAAAAGACACTTAGTATCAGTCTCTAAATGTCAATTATGTGATTCAATTGAATCTCCTAATCATATATTCATATCTTGTAAATTTTCCTGGCATATATGGAGTTACTTTGATGATCAATTCAAAATTAACATCAGCAACTTCATGAATATAGCTCATATGACTAGGTTTTGGTTATGGTCAACTTATAATGAGGTTCATGTAAGAACTATCATTCCTCTAATAATTTTTAGGTTATCAGGAAGGCCATAAATAATTCTAAGTTTAAAGGCAGCGTATTTAACGCTAGGCATGCTATCAATTACATCAAATATACTATTTTACCCTTGAACTTTCTAACACTCTCATGGCTAAGTATTGGAGTAAAGATGGTTATGCAGTAAATAAAATTAGATGTTACAATTACATTACCTCCAAAAGGAATCCTTCCTGCGTAAAATGGAATCTTCATGCTAATTTTAGGACGAAACTAAACACTCATGCATTCTTAATGGTGACTCGAGTGGTGGTATCGTAATTAGGGACAACTTTAGGGACATTTTCTTGGGGTCCAGCAACCTCTATGGCAAGTTAACTCCTGAATGGTTGAATCTCGAGCACTCCTTGATGGCTTTCTCATCTCCAAGAAGAAACACTGGTTAAATATGGATGTGGAAATTGATTCTCAAATTTTAGTAAATCTTTTATCTCATGGAAACTATTTGTGGCATATCAAATTAATTTTAGCCTACCACATAAACCTTATTTCACCAACTATGGTGATATCTTACATTGTCACGGACAAAAATAAACCAGCCGATTATATTTCTAAATGGACCCTAAAATGTAAAATAAAAAAATATTTTGACAAATTTGAAGCTCCTACCTATTTGAATTCTATCAGTCTTCTCGAAAGCATGAAATAGGTTACGCCCGTAATAATGATTAAATATGTTTTGCATCTTCATTTTTTTTATTCTAAGTTCTTAGCTCTTCTTTCTACTAAATTAAATAGAAATTAAATAGTCATGTGCTTAGTTATCGGCATTTTGGCTTCCTTAGTGATAAGTTACATAGATTTTGATAGCTTGAGTAATGCTCCTTCCTGATAATCATCTCTCTAAATATCCTTACTCTTTCTATGAATCTATTTTTACAATAACTTGAAGTAGTAAGCTCTAGCTTGAAAATTGTTTCACTAATTTTATCATTACAGGTAGCATGAAGGCATAAAGAGAAGAAAGCATTTGCTGGATTAGATTCAAGCTTCCAGTATATAGATTTTTAGCAGAGATAATGTTTGCCTTTCATCGATTAGTGGTGGAATCAATTTTTTCTCTCCTTTGCTTGAGCTCTGATTCTTTTAGAAGCTTTTCATAGTTATTTGATACAACTGATTCCTCGCAAAGAAGAATTCATCTTGCCCTAAAAGTTTTAAGTGATGAGACTCATGTCTGTAATTCGACTGAATTCCAATAGCTGAAGTGACAAGGCCGAAGGGAATCAATTGTAATTTTGGCGCCCAAAAGAAATGAATCGCCAAGTTCATTAAAAGATAAATTGGAAATGGAATTTAAAGTGTAAAATAAATTGTTAGTAGAAAATGAAGTGTCAAGTGGAAAATGAATTGGAAAATAAAGCGTCAATTTAAGTGAATAGAACCTAACGGTCCTTTGAAAATAAATTATTTAAGTTGAAAGTTAATTCTTTGCAATAACATTAATTAATTAATTATTGTGTATTAATTCTACACGTTTTGAATTGTAATTTTTTTATCAATAAAGTTTATTATTTTTAAAAAAAAAGTAAAAAATAAAATAAAAATATCATGTTTAATTTTATTTTTAATAATCTTATAAGCTAAAATTTTAAATGGATTCTATTTTTACTATCTTATTAGTGTTGTTATGGAGTTTCAAAGTTAGTTTTCATTTGTATCAATTTGAGTTTATATTGTACAATGAGATTATTTACTTTAATCGAAAAGTTTTCTCTATTTTTACCTACAATTTATTTTTATTTATAAAATTTCAGTCAAATTATATATGTATATATAATATCAAAACAATAATTATGGTGCAATTGTATTTTTTTTAATTTAATATTATTAATATTATTTTCATTATTATTATTGTCATTATTTATTTTTTCATGAAACGTTTTATTAAAACTTTTAAAAGTAACACAAGGTTGAGAATCTTGATTAGGCAAAACAAATTTCCTCCTTCTCTTTAAAAGCACAAACAAATGTAGTAAAAACCAATTGCCTAAGAAAATAAATTAATTTCATATTAGATGTGGTTTTACAATTACCTATGTAGTATTAAATGATATTTAATTTGATAGCCAATGAAAATCAATTGACTTTTTTATCAAACTGCAACTTTTATTATAATTGACCAATTAAATTTATTTCTGCTTTAATTTTTATAGGAAAGAGAATTAATAATGAGTTTCTTTAATATCCGTCTATTAATATGGAGTATTATCTTTAACTATTAATTGTATTTTAACTTTCAAAATTTTATATCTTTCAAATTATATATTTTTTTTAAAAATAAACACAAGTATATTATATTTTAAAAATATAATATAGAACATACAAAAATATTTTGGATTATCCGTGGTTATTTTAAAAATATATACTAACTTAATTGTTATAAATAAATTTATATGGATCCGTTTCAGATGTTTACCTTGACATAATTAACTTCAGAGCTGGTCTGCATTAAAAAACTAATTTTTCAGTGATCACAATTTAACAAACTCAGTAAAGAATTTACTGATAATGTAGCGAAGAATTTACTGATATCATGTATCAATACATAAACAGTAAAACAGCCATGAACTCAAACCAAACAAACAAGGAATATGGTCCCAAACAACTTATAGTTGAAAATAGGTGTGAAAACGAAAGTCCAATTTAATGAGCTGTCAATCCTAAACGCCTCGAAACGTACGCAGTAGTATCTGATTCCAAAACACATACTAATAAAATAAAATTAAATAACGTTCACATTAGCATTGTCTTGTCACTTTACATTTATATATCAATTCAAACTAGTTATTTAGATAATTAATTATAAAATATAATAAACTGGTTCTTCACCCCTCCTTATATGTTCATATATATATATATGGGAATGCCTTCATAAAATTTCATGTGCTACTCTCTTACAATTCTCATTATTTCCCTTCTTAAACTTTGGATCTAGTTTTCTCTCCCAATGCTTGGAGTTCATACGTCATGATAAAAAAAACACATCAGAAACCATAGGAAATCCTTCAAAACTGATAAATTCGGTATAAAGTTCTTTTTTTCTACTGTACTTTTATTCTTATTTTATCTTTTGCAAATCTTTTTTGATGGGGGCCTCGGAAAGATTTCCAAAATGAAAAGTTATTACTCAACAACGATAATGAGATTCTCCGGTTTCAACTAGAGCTAGTGGCAGTTCATTTCAGAAACCTAAAAGAGAGTTGTGGAATCTAAACAAACTAATTATGGTTTCTGTTTGGATTCGAATATCGGGGATGATTCTCTTTCTGATCCCCAAAAGGAGTGGGAAATTCAGACAGTGAGAAGGGAAAGAACCAAAAGGAAACTAGTGCAGAAGAAAGGAGTGAGAGTGACAAACGGCAGCGTTTAGTGAGACTAATGCGAACCCTAGATTGGCTTCCTCTCTCAAGGTACATCTATGGTTTGCTTTAAAATTTCTTCATAATTATTTTTATGCTTCCATCTTCTAACTCTTACAATATTTGTAACTCTCTTGCTCTTTTTTGAGGTTCCGGAAGAATCACTATCCCCCCAATTGTGATACTTCTAAGGCAAGTGCATGATTCATATTTTTGTTTGACTGTGTTTGCAGTGAATGTATTTTGCTAGGTTTTGGTCAAAGGACTGGTGCCGACCCAAGCAATCAGAAAACACAATATAAATTCACAAATCTTGCCCCGACAACAGGAAGCTTATGGAGCCAAATAACTTCAAGAGGAGCAGCCTCGGGGTTTATATATTTATATTTTCCACTCCTTCCAAAAACCCATTACTCCAGTTTGAAGCGATACTCTCTCCATTCCGGTCTACACCTAAACCGAAACATCCGATATGCCACCGACTTTCCTTTATTTCTTTCGCGTCTGTCTTCTCTTGGCCTCTTCTCTCCGCATTGTTTGAATTTGCCACTTCTTTTGAGGATCGGTACAAGAATCATCACTGATATTCAAATTTAAACCGAAACCAAAATTGATTTGTTTGATTCCACAACTCTTTGTTTCAAATCAGTCTTGTTGTTGTTCTTGAATGGTGTCGATTTTTTATGTTTTTGAAAAACATGTGCCAGCACCTCTATTTGATGGCCGGAGCTCTAGTTGAGTCTCACTGTCCTTGTTGAGTAATAATTTCCTGTTTGTAAAATCTTTGTTTGCCACCGAATGTAATGAAAAAGTAGAATTTTATATTAGAATCATGCTTTGAAAGATATTGTATAGTTTCTCATGTTTTCTTTATTGTGTTTTCTGAATTCCCATGGAAGGTTTTATTATTATATTATTATTATTATTACTCTTAGTCATAAATTTTAAAGAGTATATAGTGAAAAAATATAAAATTAATAAAATGCCAAAAATATACGGTTATTAAATAACTGACATATTTAGAGTTTAACTTTTTATGTATGCAGATACTCTGGAGGCCTATTAGGTGACATTATTGGTGTTTGATATTTTCAAAACTATGAACTTTCAAAGATGAAACTTCTTGTTACTAGTTTACGTAGGAGTATTATTTTGTTGGTATAATAAATTGATTTAATTAGTGTTGCTATGCTTATCACAAACTCATGAAAAATTAATTTCTTTATTTTTTTTATGATACTAAACAGTGCGATTAAGTTTATACATAGAAAAAGGCAAGATACGACCAAGAATAGAGATTAAACCAAATTGTTTTTATAATTTATATATATACATAAAAGGTCACAAGAGGTTAACTAAAATAAAAAAGAAGACTTTTTCTCTCATGATACCAAACCAGATCTCTAATTTGTAAATCCGAGACGCTTTTCAAGTTTTATTACGCTTTTAATGGCTTCAATTCACCATCAATTCCACTTCAAGGTAAATCTTCATCACCAAAGAGATGACAATCACACTGTTGAAGGTAGTGCTGGTCTCAAGATCACCATGCACACAGGAGAAGAGAAGAAGAGAGATGGGAAGAGAAGGAGGCAGGTTGAAGAAGAAGAGAGGCAGAGAGAGTGAAGTGTTCGAAGTACTGTCTGAGACTGGCTAAACCATAGTTGGTGTCTAAGGCCGGGTTTATTCATGGATCAGACTTGGGTCTCTAAATGGGTCTTGGTCTTATGTGAGTATGGGTCTGTTGCTAAGGAGTGAAGCCCAACTTTATTAACTAAAGCCTGTTTTAGAATTACAATTGGCTTGTAGCCAAACAGCCTGTAACAAGATGTAACAACCTCACATGGGAATATTCCCAAGGTTGTTACACCCTCTGAATCTCTATATATAGAGTGCTGTGTACACTGAACAAAATATGAAAAGAAATTACAAAATACTAAATCTAAACTTTCATCTTTTCTTCACAATTTAACTTGGTATCAGAGCTTCTCCAGCCTTCAATGACAAATCTAAATGAGTCCCCTTTACTGAGCACAGACTCAGTTGGATCCATACTGTCAAACAATTCTTCTTTCTCAGCCAAAAACTTGCATTTGCAGTCAATCAGCAATGTCAACCATATACGAATTGACAGACAAAATTACTTACTATGAAAGACAGTGGTAATACCTATGATTAAGGGTAACAAACTGTGGAGCTTTGTCAATGGAGAGAAGGCGTGTCCTTCAAAATTTGTCACAGACACAGAAGGTAATGTCACGGACAACCCAGATTATGAAGACTGGGTTGCCAAGGACCAGTTGTTGCTTGGGTGGTTATACTCCACCATGAGCCCAGAAATTGCAGCTCAGTTGATGGAGGAAGAGTCTGCTAAAGGTCTCTGGGATGCTGCTGGGAAACTGTCTAGTTCACAGACTAGATCAAGGATAACTTACTATAAATCAGAGTTTCAAAGAACTCGTAAAGGATCTACATCTATGACAGAATATCTCAACAAAATGAAATTGATTCATGATAACCTAATCCTAGCAGGATGTCGCACCTCAATAGATGATCTACTAACTCAGGTGCTTGCTGGCTTGGATGCTGAGTACACACCAATTGTAGTCAGTTTAACTGACAAGGAAGGACTAGGGTGGCTAAATCTACAGACTAGTCTTCTCACTTATGAGAGCAGACTAGAGCAGTTGACAGGTTTGCAGAATGCTATGAATGTAGTTAATATTTCTACTGCTAATGTTGCTTACAGAGGAGATGTCAAACAGCAGTCTACAAACAATGGTCAGAAGGGTTACTATAACCAAAACAGAGGCTCAGGCAGAGGATATAGAGGTAGATCTAACTATAACAACAATGGCTATAACACTAGAGGCAGAAGCAATTTCTATAGAGGCTCAGGTAGAGGTGGAAGGTACTCACAGAGTAAACCAACATGTCAGATCTGTAACAAGGTTTGGTCACTCTGCTGCTGTATGTTACTATAGGGATGATCCCTCAGTCATGGGCTCCTCTCCATCTGAACAGTCAAGGTCTGAAGGTGATCAAAATGCTTTGGTGGCTTCTCAAGATACATCAGGAGAAGGAGTCTGGTATGCAGACAGTGGTGCTAGTCACCATGTCACAGGTAGGACTAGCCAATTGACTCAGAAATCTGAGTATTCAGGTACAAAACACATTCTAGTTGACAGTGGTGAGAGACTTCCTATCTCACATGTTGGTCAGTCCACTCTAAATTCTTTCACAAAACAACCTATTGTCTTAAAACCTATATTACATGTCCCTAGGATCAATAAGAATCTACTCTCTGTTTTTCAACTGACTAATCACAATAGTGTTTTTGTTGAATTTCACAAGTTATTCTGTTTGGTAAAGGACAAGGAAACATGGACTATTCTGCTCAGAGGGAGATGTGAAGATGGGCTCTACAAGATGGATACTATTCCTAAGTCACAATGCAATCTAAATCTAGGAGTCTCTAGGGTGTTATCTACAGTTGTATCTAAGTCTGTCAAAGATGAATGACATCAAAAACTTGGCCATCCATCATTTAGTGTGCTAGACAAAGTTCTTAGGGATTGTAACCTTCATTCTGTTTTGAGTAATGCCAATAGTTTCTGTGAGGCTTGCCAGTTGGGCAAATCACACAGCCTTTCCTATTCTATTTCTAACTTTCATTCTACACATGTTCTAGATCTAATTCATACAGATGTTTGGGGTCCAGCACCTATTCAATCTACTGGGGGTTCTAAATACTATATCCTTTTCCTAGATGATTTCTCTAGATACACCTGGTTGTATCCTATCAGGGACAAAAGTCAGGTATTAGGGGTGTTCAAAAATTTTAAAGCTTTGGTAGAAACACAGTTTGAAAGATCCATTAAGGCTATTCAGAGTGACTGGGGTGGTGAGTACAGAATGTTGGTTCCTATAGCTCAAGAGTGTGGGTTCATTTTGAGGAGATCATGTCCTCATACTTCAGCCCAAAATGGTAGGGCTGAAAGGAAACATAGACATGTGGTTGAAACTGGACTTACTCTATTAGCGCAGTCACATCTACCCTATAAGTATTGGGTTGAGGCATTTGAGACTAGTGTCTACTTGATTAACAGACTACCAACATCTATTCTAAATCATAAATCACCATTTGAAGTTCTGTTTCACAAAATTCCTAACTACCTCACACTCAAAACATTTGGTTTCTCCTGCTATCCTTGTCTTAGACCCTATCAACATCACAAATTTCAGCTTCACTCAATCAAGTGTGTTTTTCTGGGGTATAGTCAGAGTCATAAGGGGTATAAATGTCTGAGTTCTATTGGGAGGCTCTACATATCTAGGAATGTGGTTTTTAATGAGGAAGAGTTTCCTTTCTCTAGTGGTTTTCTTAATACTCATCAGAGTGACGGTGTGTCTTCTGAGTCAGTCCATCTTTGGTTACCTACTCTCTCTACAGGTCTTGTGATGGATGAAAAGGTATCATCTGTTGAGTCCAACTCTGCAGCTCCAACTGAACAGAACACACCTCTGTGCCCTGCTCCCTTGCAGCCACAGAGCCACACTCAACAGCCTCCTACTGGCCCTTCTAAGGTATCTCTCTCATCTAGTTCTTCTGACTTTTTATCTTCTGTTTCTAAACTTCCCACTTACACTAATGAGAACACTTCTCAGACTCCTAACCTGACTATAGAACTGCCCATATCTAATCCTGAACACTTTTCTGTCACCCACCCACCACTCCATCCACATGTTATTCAAACTAGACTACGTAGTGGAATTTCTAAGCCTAAACTACCATATGTAGGGTCTTTAACTACTGCTAAAAACAATGTGTTTGAACCTACTTGTTTTACTGAGGCAATTGGGCATCCTGAGTGGCAAACTGCTATGGCTACTGAATATAAAGCTTTACTGGCTAATAAGACCTGGTCTTTGGTTCCTGAGTCTACTGCATCTAATGTTATTGGCTGTAAGTGGATATACAAAGTCAAATATGATCTGGATGGCTCTATTCAAAGGTATAAGGCTCGACTGGTGGCTAAGGGGTTTCATCAACAGCCAGGGATTGATTTCAATGAGACTTTCAGTCCAGTGGTCAAGGCATCGACTGTTAGGCTAATTCTCACTATTGCTGCCTCTAAGAACTGGTCAGTGAGGCAACTGGATATTAATAACGCGTTTCTCAATGGGGTTCTACAAGAGACTGTGTATATGACACAGCCTCAAGGATTTATTGATTCTACTTATCCTACACATGTGTGCAAGCTACATAAGGCTATTTATGGTCTGAAACAAGCCTCTCGAGCCTGGTACTCTAGACTGAGGGACACTCTACTCAGTTGGGGGTTTTGTAATTCTAAGGCAGACTCATCTTTGTTTTATCTGGTCTCTAAAACAACTATTCTCCTAATCCTTGTGTATGTGGATGACATTATTGTAACAGGTAATGACACAACATGCTTGACTAAATTCATACACAACCTCAATGCTACATTTGCACTCAAAGACATGGGACCACTCAGTCTATTCCTGGGAATAGAGGTTGATCATGATCTCAGTGGTTTCTACCTAACACAACACAAATATATCGAAGACTTACTTAGTGCTCAAGGCCTGTCTCTGTCCAAGCCATGTCCATCTCCCATGGTGGCTGGCACTCAGCATTCCACTTCTGATGGGTCTCCATTGTTCTGTCCTACACAATACAGAAGTTTGTTAGGCGCGTTGTAATACCTGACTCATACTAGACCAGATATTGCTTTTGCAGTTAATAGCCTGCTTTTGCAGTTAATTGCTTCAGCATCAACAGAACCCTACTTCTAGACACTGGCAAAGTCTAAAGCGAGTTGTTAGGTACTTATCTGGCACATGCTGGCTGGGGCTTCATTTGAAGCCATGCTACCAACTGCAGCTCCATGGCTACTCGGATGCCGATTGGGCTTCTTCCCCAGATGACCGTCGCAGTGTGGGGGCATATTGTGTGTTCCTAGGCGAGGCACTTATTTCTTGGTCATCCAAGAAACAGAATGTCGTCGCCTGTTCCTCCACTGAATTGAAGTACCGCGCCTTGGAAAATCTCTCTGATGAGCTCATCTGGTTGAAGTCACTGCTCTCTGAACTCCAGATCCCACTCATACCACCTTCAGTGATGTGGTGTGATAATCTTGGATCCAGTTCCTTAGCCTCCAACCCTGTATTCCATGCAAGAACAAAACACATAGAATTAGATGTACATTTTATACGAGACCAAGTTCTACAAGGCTCGGTGCAGATCAGATACGTACCTTCATTGGACCAAATCGCAGACTTTCTGACCAAAGCCCTAACTTCTTCTCGGTTCTTGTATCTTCGCGACAAACTCGGGCTGTCTGAATCGCCACTGCGTTTGAGGGGGGATGTTGAAGGTAGTGCTGGTCTCAAGAGCACCATGCACACCGGAGAAGAGAAGAAGAGAGAAGTGAAGAGAATGAGGCAGGTTGAAGAAGAAGAAGAGAGGCAGAGAGAGTGAAGTGTTCGAAGTACTGTTTGAGACTCGTTAAACCCTAGTTGGTGTCTAAGGCCGGGTTTAGTCATGGATCAGACTTGGGTCTCTAAATGGGTCTTGGTCTTATGTGAGTATGGGTCTGTTGCTAAGGAGTGAAGCCCAACTTTATTAACTAAAGCCTGTTTTAGAATTACAATTAGCTTGTAGCCAAACATCCTGTAACAAGATGTAACAACCTCACATGGGAATATTCCCAAGGTTGTTACACCCTCTGAATCTCTATATATAGAGTGCTGTGTACACTGAACAAAATATGAAAAGAAATTACAAAATACTAAATCTAAACTTTCATCTTTTCTTCACAATTTAACTCACACAAAAAGACTTCTAAGTCAAAGTTCAAGATTTGTGAACAACGCAAATTAACAAACCCTAACTTCAATCGACAAAAGAGAAGCATCAAATCGACCAAAATTCCACCAATACAAGTGAAGAAAATAAAAATGTGAAGATGGGAGAAACCACAGAGCTAGTTAACAATCCGATTTACGAAACATTTTCTCCGACAACAAAAATCTACGGAACAAGCTACCAACCCAACAAAATTGTACACAAACGTAATAGGATAACCAAAGAAAAAGGTCACACATAAAAAGAACTATCATAAAAAAAGGTCGTAAAGAATTTATTTCCAAGAAATAGATAATAAAAAAGAACATCTATATTACTAAATTGAAATTTTACAAAATTTGAGGACTAATAGTTAATTTAACAAAACTACACAATTTTAATAAAACGAATTTCGCGCTTCTTCTTCCCTTAAAATAGAACAGATATATTCAAGGTTTTCAGGATGATACCAAGACCAAAAAACAAGCCAAAAAACAAAGCTTAAACCAGCTGCTCCTAGCTCCAAACCAATTCAGCCACAATACGCTCAAATCTTCATTTCGACTTCTACGATTAATCCCTTCTTCAACCTCTATTTTGTAACAGAGCCTCTAACCTGCAAAAAGGAACAAAAGAGAAGCAAGAACTCGAGAACAAATTACTCCAGATTGATATAGCCCAGACCAAGTCCTTCAAGTAAGACTATGGCCAGAAGATTCAAGGGGGCATCAAAGTGATTAAAGGTAATCTTCTGCTTGCATTTCAGAGTCCATTTCGCAAGCCAATCAGCGACTTGGTTCTGGACTCTTGAAATGTGCCTAATTGACATTTTCGAGTTCATAAGCTTTCTACTAGCTATCAGAATTGTATCATCGAGCCAATAATCAGTTTCATAAGCTAACTGCTTGACAAGGATTAGTGAATCAGACTCAATGTCGACCAATTGTTTTTATAGCAGATGAGTAAGCCTTCAAGGAGGGCTTTTGATTCAGCAAGAATTCGAGAGAGCTTACCAAACAGAATACCGGTAGCTTGAACAATATCATTGTTGCTATTTCTGATAAGGATGCAACCAGAAGACTCCCCATTTTGAGCACAGACCCCATCCATATTCATTTTCAGTCTACCGCTAAGTAGAGCATTCCACTTGAGGTATACTGGTTTTTTATTGTTTTCCACTGATTTGCAGCCCAAAGAAATACGTGCATTCTTAGATTTAAACCAGTATTTGTGGTTAAGCTTGTTGGAAACATCAATTCCTTTAATAATGTTGATAATCAGATCAATAGAAGTCTTGACATTAGGCTGCTTTCCTTTGTATTTTAGATTGTTTCTGGCTTTCCAGACTATCCAACATATAATCTGAGGTATAAGATGTGTTACGTGAAATTTTTTGCAGGAGAACCAGAACCATCATCTTAACATATGAGTTATAATTATAAAACGGTTGATTTTAACTCTAAATAAGCAGCCAAAGAAGTTCTAAAGTTGTCATGTAAAATAGTAGCTAACAAAAAGATGATTTGTGTCCTCGCAATTGTTGCAAAACTAGCACTTTGAAACAATGTTTAAATACTTCTTCATTATAATAGAATCAATTGAAATGTATTTATTAATCAGTTTCCAGCAAATAAATGAGAACTTCCTGGGGATATAAGGGCTCCAGATCTTCTTGAAAATGGCTCATTGAACATGCCTGGTTCTCAGGCTGTTCCAAGTAAGCTTCATGTTGAAGTTGTTGTCATTTGAAAGCTTCCAACTTAGTAAATCGTCTTTGTCTGGATTAACTCTGAGAGTGTTTATGATATTCGGTCTTTCATTTGACAGCATGCCTTGCATTGCATTGAAGTCCCAAGAGTCATTCTTCCAAAATGTTTGAACTTTAGCATCCATGTACCAACTTTTGTTACTGACACTAGCAATAGATGGCATGTTGTGCCATGAGTCCATCCAAAAATCCATTTCGACATTCTCAAAAGTCCAGTGGAGGTTGCCTTCCGCTTGATTTCTGATACCAATAGCCTTTTCCAAACTAAATAACCAAGATTGTTAGTAGCCTTTAAAGGATTAACTGTTTTACAGTATATATTTTTCATTATATTGGACCAAAGGAACTTGTTGTTTCTAGAAAATAAACCACAGCTTTTGTGAGAAGGATTGTTGAATATCATCCAACTTTCTGATATTCAGCCCTCCTTCTCCAAAAGGCTTGCAAATAGAGCTCCAAGAGGAGCAGTGCATAGAATTCACATTATACTTGGACCTCCACAAGAATCTAATGAAAAATATTTCTAATTTATTAATGATGTGCTTAGAAAGTAAACAACTTTGCATCCAGAAGTAGGTATGGGCAGAAGAACATTAGTTATTAAGGATAGCCTGCCTCCATATGAGAGGAATTTGTTGTCCCACTCAATAATCATGTCATTAACCTTATCTAATATAGAGTTAAAAGTATTCCATTTATTATTGTTTGAGAGAGTTATTCCCAAATGAATGGTAGGCAAAAAATCCACTTCATAACCAGTTTGAGCCTTCAAGTTCTAAATACTGATGTGATGAGCTTTGGATGATATAACAATCTTAGTCTTTTGCTTGTTTATAGACTACCCAGAAGTCTTTTGATAGTTGTCAAAGAACCTGCTCAAAGTCTCTATAGAAGATGGAAAACTATTAGTAAAAACTAAAATGTCATCAGCAAACACAATACATGGAACCAGGTAATCAGTTCTAGTTGAATGTTTCATCTTAATGTTTTTCTTAAAAACATATACATTCCCCTTACTAGAACTTCTTCACCGATGATGAAAAGGCTAGAAGAAAGTGGACCTCATTACCTTAAACCCCTTAACGTATGGAAATAGTAAAACACTTCCCCATTTATGAGATTTGAAATATGGACATTGTTGATCATTCTTTTAATAAGACACATGAACTCAGCTGAGAGACCAAACAAGAGAAGAATTTTTAGAAGGAAAGCTTGCAAAATCCTATCAAAAGCCTTGGATATGTCGAGCTATATCATGATGTTCCCAGCTTTGGGATTTCTGTTAATGTCATGTAGAAGATCCTTTGTAATTAAGATGTTATCTTGGGTTAGCCTTCCTTTCACAAAAGCACTCTGCAAATTAAACACAAATCTAGGCAGGATATTCGATAGTCTCTGATTGATAAGACTAGAAAGAATTATATTCATCATAGTACGCAACCCAATTGGTCTGTAACTACTCCACTCAATATGATTATTACTCTTGGGAATTAAGCAGATTATTGTGGCAAATATGTATGTAGGAATATCATTACCATTGAGGAAAGCATTCAGAGCACTGCATAAGTCAATTTTGATAGTGTTCCAACAAATTTTGAAAAATAAAATATTAAAACCATCAATTTTGATAGTGTTCGAACATATAGTGTTCTAAGAGCCTAAATGTAAAGACTGTTTGCTTTGGAGAAGGATTGTTGAATATCATCCAACTTTCTGATATTCAGCCCCCCTTCTCCAAAAGGCTTGCAAATGGAGCTCCAAGAGGACCAGTGAATAGAATTCACATTATACTTGGACCTCCACAAGAATCTAATGAAAAATATTTCTAATTTATTAATGATGTGCTTAGAAAGTAAACAACTTTGCATCCAGAGGTAAGTATGGGCAGAAGAACATTAGTTATTATGGATAGTCTGCCTCCATATGAGAGGAACTTGTTGTCCCACTCAGTAATCATGTCATTAACCTTATCTAATATAGAGTTAAAAGTATTCCATTTATTATTGTTTGAGAGAGTTATTCCCAAATGAATGGTAGGTAGGACATCCACTTCATAACCAGTTTGAGCCTTCAAGTTCTGAATTCTGATGTGATGAGTATTGGATGATATAACAATCTTAGTCTTTAGCTTGTTTATAGACTACCGGGAAGTCTTTTGAGAGTTGTCAAGGAACCTGCTCAAAGTCTCTATAGAAGATGGAAAGCTATTAGTAAAACCCAAAATGTCATCAGCAAACACAATACATGGAACCAGGTAATCAGTTCTAGCTGTATATTTCATCTTATTTTTTTTGCTAAAAAACATATACATTCCCCTTACTAGAACTTCTTCACCGAGGATGAAAAGGCTAGGAGAAAGTGGATCTCATTACCTTAAACCCCTCAACATATGGAAATAGTAAAACACTTCCCCATTTATGAGAATTGAAATATGGACATTGTTGATCATTATTTTAATAAGACACATGAACTCAGCTGAGTGACCAAACAAGAGAAGCATTTTTAGAAGGAAAGCTTGCAAAATCCTATCAAAAGCCTTGGACATGTCGAGCTATATCATGATGTTCCCTGCTTTGGGATTTATGTTAATGTCATGCACAAGCTCCTTTGCAATTAAGATGTTATCTTGGGCCAGCCTTCCTTTCATAAAAGCACTCTGCACATTAAACACAAATCTAGGCAGGATATTCGATAGTCTCTTATTGATAAGACTAAAAAGAATTCTATTCATCATAGTACGCAACCTGATTGGTCTGTAACTACTCCACTCAATATGATTATTACTCTTGGGAATTAAACAGATTCTTGTGGCAAATATGTATGTAGGAATATCATTACCATTGAGGAAAGCATTCAGAGCACTGCATAAGTCAATTGTTATAGTGTTCCAACATATTTTGAAAAATAAAATATTAAAACCATCAATTTTGATAGTGTTCCAACATATAGTGTTCTAAGAGTCTGAATGTAAATACTGTTTGCTTTGGAGAATGATTGTTGAATATCATCCAACTTTATGATATTCAGCCCCCCTTCTCCAAAAGGTTTGCAAATGGAGCTCCAAGAGGACCAGTGAATAGAATTCACATTATACTTGGACCTCCACAAGAATGTAATGAAAAATATTTATAATTTATTAATGATGTGCTTCGAAAGTAAACAAATTTGCATCCAGAGGTAAGTATGGGCAGAAGAACATTCGTTATTAAGGATAGCCTGCCTCCATATGAGAGGAACTTGTTGTCCCACTCAGTAATCATGTCATTAACCTTATCTAATATAGAGTTAAAAGTCTTCCATTTATTATTGTTTGAGAGAGTTATTCGCAAATGAATGGTAGGCAGAACATCCACTTCATAACCAGTTTGAGCCTTCAAGTTCTAAATACATATGTGATGAGCTTTGGATGATATAAGAATCTTAGTCTTTTGCTTGTTTATAGACTACCCGGAAGTCTTTTGATAGTTGTTAAGGAACCTGCTCAAAGTCTCTATAGAAGATGGAAAGATATTAGTAAAAACCAAAATGTCATCAACAAACACAATACGTGGAACCAGGTAATCAGTTCTAGCTGTATATTTCATCTTAATTTTTTTGCTAAAAAACATATACATTCCCCTTACTAGAACTTCTTCACCGAGGATGAAAAGGCTAGGAGAAAGTGGATCTCATTACCTTAAACCCCTCAACATATGGAAATAGTAAAACACTTCCCCATTTATGAGAATTGAAATATGGACATTGTTGATCATTATTTTAATAAGACACATGAACTCAGCTGAGTGACCAAACAAGAGAAGAATTTTTAGAAGGAAAGCTTGCAAAATCCTATCAAAAGCCTTGGACATGTCGAGCTATATCATGATGTTCCCTGCTTTGGGATTTATGTTAATGTCATGCAAAAGCTCCTTTGCAATTAAGATGTTATCTTGGGCCAGCCTTCCTTTCATAAAAGCACTCTGCACATTAAACACAAATCTAGGCAGGATATTCGATAGTCTCTTATTGATAAGACTAAAAAGAATTCTATTCATCATAGTACGCAACCTGATTGGTCTGTAACTACTCCACTCAATATGATTATTACTCTTGGGAATTAAACAGATTCTTGTGGCAAATATGTATGTAGGAATATCATTACCATTGAGGAAAGCATTCAGAGCACTGCATAAGTCAATTGTTATAGTGTTCCAACATATTTTGAAAAATAAAATATTAAAACCATCAATTTTGATAGTGTTCCAACATATAGTGTTCTAAGAGTCTGAATGTAAATACTGTTTGCTTTGGAGAATGATTGTTGAATATCATCCAACTTTATGATATTCAGCCCCCCTTCTCCAAAAGGCTTGCAAATGGAGCTCCAAGAGGACCAGTGAATAGAATTCACATTATACTTGGACCTCCACAAGAATGTAATGAAAAATATTTCTAATTTATTAATGATGTGCTTCGAAAGTAAACAAATTTGCATCCAGAGGTAAGTATGGGCAGAAGAACATTCGTTATTAAGGATAGCCTGCCTCCATATGAGAGGAACTTGTTGTCCCACTCAGTAATCATGTCATTAACCTTATCTAATATAGAGTTAAAAGTCTTCCATTTATTATTGTTTGAGAGAGTTATTCGCAAATGAATGGTAGGCAGAACATCCACTTCATAACCAGTTTGAGCCTTCAAGTTCTAAATACTTATGTGATGAGCATTGGATGATATAAGAATCTTAGTCTTTTGCTTGTTTATAGACTACCCGGAAGTCTTTTGATAGTTGTTAAGGAACCTGCTCAAAGTCTCTATAGAAGATGGAAAGATATTAGTAAAAACCAAAATGTCATCAACAAACACAATACGTGGAACCAGTTAATCAGTTGTAGATGCATATTTCATCTTAATGTTTTTGCTAAAAAACATATACATTCCTCTTACTAGAACTTCTTCACCGAGGATGAAAAGGCTAGGAGAAAGTGGATCTCATTACCTTAAACTCCTCAACGTATGGAAATAGTAAAACACTTCCCTATTTATGAGAATTGAAATGTGGATATTGCTGATCATTCTATTAATAAGACACATGAACTTAGCTGAGAAACCAAACAAGAGAAGAACTTTTAGAAGGAAAGCTTGTGAAATCCTATCAAAATCCTTGGACATGTCGAGCTATATCATGATGTTCCCTGCTTTGGGATTTCTGTTAATGTCATTTAGAAGCTCTTTTGCAATTAAGATGTTATCTTGGGCCAGCCTTCCTTTCACAAAAGCACTCTGCACATTAAACACAAATCTAGGTAGGATATTCGAGTCTCTTATTGATAAGACTAGACAGAATTCTATTCATCATAGTGCACAACCCAATTGGTTTGTAACTACTCCACTCAATATGATTATTACTCTTGGGAATTAAACAGATTCTTGTGGCAAATATGTATGAAGGAATATTATTACCATTGAGAAAAGCATTCATAATACTGCATAAGTCAATTTTGATAGTGTTCCAACATATAGTGTTCTAAGAGCCTGAATGTAAAGACTGTTTGGTTTGGAGAGGTTGGCTTTAGAATCTTGGTTTTTGTTGTTGTAATGTCGAATTTACATATTTCTAACATTGTCTTTAGTAGCTTTGACATTATCAAAGATATTATAGAAGTACTTAGCATTCCAAAACTTGAGATAAAGGTTTAATCTCCTTAGCTTATACCAGAAGACATGACTAGGCTTCCCATGAATAGGCATCTTCCAGTCCTCATCTACAATACTTATGAAACTCTTATCATTAGGCCACATGTTTAAAAAATTAGAAAGTTTTTTTTTATGAATTGAATGAAGAATGTTAGAGTAACTAGCTGTTATAAGGAGAGAGGCATGGTCAGAACAAGTTCTAACCATGTGAAAAACCTGAGTTTGATTGAAAGTATTCACCCATTTGTCATTGATAACAACGCATTCAAGCCTCTCCCATTTAGTGCTTCTGGACCAGGTGAACTTAGACCCTCTATATCCAGCATCCTCAAGATTACAAGCTCTGATGGTGGCATTGAAATTGTCCATACTAGCTTGACAGTTTGAAATGCAGCCCAACTGCTCATCATGAGAGAAGATAGTGTTGTAATCTCCAGCACACATCCAGGATTTGTTAGAATCAGTAAAACTCCCCAAACTGTTCCAAAGATCAACTCTTGAAGACGCTAACATTTAGGATAAATAGAAGTTAGATAAAAGTTGTCCTTAATACCAGGATAGACCACCTCCATATGTAAACATTGCTCCAACTTCTGAATGATATCAATCATGATATCATCCATCCAAAATATCCAAATTTTATTGGATATATTAGATGTATATCCATTGAAACCAAGAGACCTAGAAATATCCTTCATTTTATCAATCATAGTCATAGGTTCTTGAATTGTAAGAATCTTAATGCATTCAATCCTCACGTTAGATGACAACCTCCTCACAGTTGGCTTGTTGTTAAGTCCTCTTGCATTCCAACTAATCATTCTTATCATTATCTTAATAGGATTTTTGAAATTTATCCCCTGAGTTAAAGGACTTGATTGCTAGTTTACTTGTTCATCTTCTTATTTTTGCAGATTTAAATTTTATCTTGATGATCTCATTGAAGCTTTGATCAGGGGAGGAAGTAGGATAGACAGAACAACTTCCTATGTTTTCAGGGTCTGGTGTTATAGTATTGTCAATTCCATGGAGATTGGACTGAGTGCATTTATTCTCCAACTTCTTCAATACTTCTATGATTTTAGCACTGTCTTTTGGGGATGAGTCTTTTCTGGATTTTCTGGAGTCTGCTGGTTATTCCTTCATGATGTTTACGTGTTTAAAATTTTGCTTAATTTGGTCATGAAAAGACTTATTTTGTATGTTTTGATCTTGAACATGCTGATTGTTGCTCTCCTCTTTTCCAGAATCTTGATCTTTTTGTTTGATAATTTACTTGATTTTCATTCTGTAAACTTTGAAAGTTTTTTTAGCATTTCTGGAATCATTATTACTATGTGCTTCTGTCCCTTGCATCTCATAATCATTTATAACATTCTCAACATTTCCACCATTCTCATCATCTTCTTTAGTGTCCTCCTCACTAATCTTTGGATATTTCTTGCACTCAGATTGTTTATAGCCTATTTGATAGCAGTAATCACCGGATGAAGGTAAATTTTTTTAACCTTTGGAGATCTAGCATCTTGCGCTTCAGTTTTTGTGAGATATCAACCTCAATTTGAGCGTAACAAGCATTGCAAGGAGCTCTACTTTTCTCTGGAACCATAATTCTATATGTTGTTCCTAAGGCAGTAGCAATATTGTTTACGATTTTCGAATCATATAAGAACTCTAACAGTTTTTCAAAATGAACCCAGGAAAGAACAAGTGGGTTTTCATATTTTTATTAACCTCTGGATTCCATTGAAGGATTCTCATAAAAAATCATCAAACTTCAGACATTCATCGACCATATAATGCATATATCTTCTTTCAAGTTGAACTCAACAAAAATATGGTGGGAATCTGAAACTTCGTAACTATATCCTCCTTTGAATTTCATGGAATCCAAGTAGCTTCCAGTTTTGATTTCTTGGGAACGCCATTACTAGATTTTCCAACCAAAGTAGTTTTAGATTGTTGAAGCAGATGATTCTTGACATCATCAGAGAATTGAATCGAAAAATGACTCTCTGTTTCTTTGATCCATTATGGGTTCATGGAAACAGAGTCTTTGTCGGGTTTAAACAAATCAACGTAAGATTTTTTTGTTTGTTGTTGTGATATATCATTTTTCTGTTAACTTGAGTGAAGAACGGAAAATTCTTCAAGAAACTTCTGGTGCATGTTGAGAGTACCCATGAGAAGAAGAAGACTATAAGACAAAAAACAGATGAGGTTCTTGGAGCGTCATTCTCCAGTCTTCATCAAAGAGATAAGGACTTAAGTTAGACGATTTTAAATCTTTGTTACGCACATTTAAATTCATTGGAAGTCTTAGTGTCCTAATATGGGATTATAGGCATTTACTTATCGAATATGAGAATCCGAAAGATGTAAAAAAATTTGAAAAATGAACGTATGGAGTGTATAACAATTTTTAGAAATTTTAAGTGGTCTCCTGAATTTAATAAAAAACAGGATTCTTTTCTCATTCAGGTCTGGGTTACCTTTTTAAAATTCCCAAAATTCACTTACAATCAAGACACCATTACTTAGATTAAAAAGCTAATTGGAATGTATTTGTCAATTTAGGTTTCATTCAAAAATCGAGCAAGATTTAACTGTCGTAAAATTTGGCTCGTTGCTGATCTTTCCAATCCTACTCCCAGAAAAATTAGATTAGTTTTGGGAAGAGATATAGCTTTTGGCAGGATATCATTTGTAGTGATACTTATGTCTAGTGCCAAACCTGCAAACACCTTGGTCACAGAGAAAACCAATACAATAAATAAAATAAAATAAAATTAAGTAAAGAACATGAAAACAAGATATTGACAAAGTCTATTAATATACCAAACATACCTAAAAGTTTACTTAAAAGTATGGATTTCAAAAATAAAGTCTTTTATTGTCAATCCAAAACAATATCATACTAATGAAAACACCTTGCTCTGTTATCGCTCTACTCACCATAACAAATTAATTACATTCTATTAAGTTACCAAATAACTTTTCATATCAAATTTATCTCATAAAATTGGCGACCGCATTGGAAGGTGATATGAAGGTGCCCGGATAGCAAGATCCAAAATCTAGGATGCGATAATTCTCCATTGAACACTCTGAAGCATGAATCATAATATGAAAATAGATCATGCCCCAGAATATGAGGAGTTAGGGTCGAAGAACAATCTATCCATACACCAGATATGAATGATTAAAACCAAAAACGACTATTTATGCAAGAGTAGTGAGACCAGTTACGAGGATAAATTGAGGTATTGAGGTCCCAAAGAAACGTTGGGTGAATTTTATGGGTAAGGTTAAACCTGAAAATCAAAAATCTGATAAGAAACCAGGTGTTAATGAACCCGCAATAGACCCTGCTACTCAACATAATCTGAAGAAACACCAGAGGGACCAGTCTAAAAAAATCCATGAAGCTTCAAAAATGGAATGTAAAACCAAAGATTATTCTAGTTCTTCAAAATCTAGTATAGATTCAACGTTTGAATCTGAAGTATCCTTGTCTTCTTCAAGTAGTGATCGCTATCATAAGAAGAGAAAGAGGCACCATGATAAGCGTTGGTCAACTAAATATTCCAATCGACATCATAAATCAAGCAAACAAGACTCTTCGGATAAAAGAAAGAACTAAAAGAATAGAGAAAATATAGAGCGTCAAAAAAAAATGAAATGATCAGAAAATCATAGCATTTAACATCTAGGGAGTGATAAATTTGTTATTCAATCCGAACTGGGTATAATTTATTACGTCTAAGGAGGACCATCAATTCAGCCAATGCCACAATTAGAAGCAAGCACATTTATCTGCAGAAATGTTTTCCGGTCATTTTGCCAAAAATAGAAAAGCTCGACGGGATCAAAGCTCCGGATAACCACCTCAAATAATTTAAGTTGTTACGTATGCCTTTCTTCCAAATTTTAAGGGCATTACCTAAAATTTTAAGGGCATTGCGTAGGTCTCCGCAGGGATCGATCAAGAACTTTGACATGCTTTGGATGGCTTTCTAAATATAGTTTGTGGGAAGCAAAGAGCTTAGATAAAATGGAGACATAATAATCTGTTATAAAAAAATTATTGACGAAAGCTTGAATGGAATATACCAAACGTTTTGTGGACCGAAAAATAGTTTGCAAGACATCTTTGGATAAGTACTTATAGTTTATTTTAGGCAAGGGCTCCTTGCTGGAGAGTTAGCTAATATTGTTACCCGACAAAAGCAATGACTTAGAGAGGTATATTGTCAATCATAGAGTAGTTGTTCTGCTATTTTAAACCAAACTATAGTCAGTTATCGTCTGAAGAATCCATACATAATTCCAATCGAGCTAAGGCTAACCAATACGCTAAGGAAAATAACTTAGCGCTTGGGAAAATCAATGGGTTTGGCCTGGTCACTTTGCAGAGTTAACTGAAAGTATTACAGCCATTTATGATAAATCAAATAATTTTGTACAACTTTGTTGGCCATCACCCATTTATTTGAAGGAAAATCGGAATACCCGATTTTATGTATATCATAATGATGTAGGGAATGATACCAAATATTGTATTTTCATAAAGCAAGAAACATAAAATTTGATCGAAATTGAAAAACTGACCATTTTTGTCAAAGCACGCGTGGGAAACAAATCTTTACCGCCAGTAGTGGGACAATCTCATATTCGAAGGTAGCTATGGAAGCATAATCTAAACAAGAAAACATTATGGTGATTACTGAACAATATAATGAATTTGATGAGGATTTAGAGTATCTCAATTCTTATTCAAATTGAGGTTGGATCTGATGATAAGAGAATTTGGAAAAAAAAAGTAAAGGTCTTTGTATTGTGTTAATTTTTTTAATCATTGACTATTTTCGAGATGAGTATTGTATTAGCCCCTCGAGTTGATCTCAAAAAAGGCATGTAATTAGTTTGACCACCTAGTTGGAAAGGAAATTGTCTACTCTCTTGTATATGAATCTAATTATATATATTGTATTCGATGAGGGTGATCTTAGAGATGTTGCTAGCCCACATGAGGATGCTATGGTGATTGAGGCTGCAGCTGAGGCAATAGAAATCCGAAGGATTTTGATTGACACGAGAAACTCAGGTAATGTTTTGTTACTATCTACTTATAAGAAAATAAAAACTCACTTGTCATTCTCCATTGAATAGCTATAATAGGATTTACGGTGAGCTCTGCTGATGTGGTTGGGGAGTTTGAAGGTGAGAGTATCCTCAAAATATGACCATTCGAAAAGGTAATTATAGTGATTTTTGTGGGAGTTGATGGTTTAACATATTATAATGACATCTTTGGTAAATCTTGGCTATCAATTATGCATGTTGTTGCATCAAAGTTTCATTAATGATTGAAATATACCGTTGGTGGCCAGGTTGCATTTGTTAAAAGTAGCCAAAAAGTGGTTAGAGAATGTTATATCACTGATTTGACCCTAAAGGCATCAGATTATGTGGCAGGTAAGAAGGAATAGCAATTACTGTAGTCCTCTTCGGATTCAAGCAAAATAGATTATCCAAGAGAAACTCTTAGTGCAGTTTTTCCGGACAAAGATGTTGGGATTGGTGCCAAATTACCTTCAAAAGTGAGGAAACATTTTTTTATATTTCTTATCGGATAATTTGCATATGTTTACTTGGTTTATTGAGGATGTAACTGGTGTACCTGCAAGTGTCATTTACCACAAACTAGTTATATGACCCGATGTATGTCATGTCATACATAAACTGAGAGTTTTTTTGTGTAAAACTCTGAAGTCGTTGGAGAGGTAGATATATTGACATAATTTGGACATATTCAAAAATCTCAGTACCCGTTATGGACTTCAAATCCAGTACTTGTAAAAAAGAAGAATATTAAATAGTATATGTCTATTTATTTCATTGTCGTGAACAGAGCTTGTCTCAATGGTCCTTTTCATGTCCTCCAAATAGATCAATTAATATATTCTACTTCAGGTAATACGTTTTTATGGTTCATGGATGCATTTGTTGGATACAATAAGATACAAATGAATCTGAGAGATCAAGACAACACAACATTTATAACATACAGGGGTTTCCACTATTATCAAGTTATGCCCTTCAGTTTGAAGAATGTTGGCCTACTTATCAACATCTGGTAAATAAAGATTTTACTAGTCAAATTGGGAGAAATATTGAGGATTATATTAATGATATGTTAGTAAAGAGTATAAGGGATGAAATCATTTGTTCGATCTCGAAAAAACTTTCTCCAATTTGAAAGCTATCAATTTGAATTAAAATCTGGAGAAATATACATTAAGAGTACGATCCGAAAATATTTTAAGGTATGTTATAAATGAAAAGGGTATTCAAGCTTACCCCGTGAAATTGAGTTTACTACTTATTATGTACTACCTCGGTCCACCAAAGCAGAAGACTAGCTATATTAAACAGATTTATATCAAGGACTTCGGTGAAGTCTACCCCTGATTTTCCAAGTTGTACGGAATGCTAACGAATTCAGTTGGTCTTCAACTTGCGTCGAGGCTTTTGTTAAAATGAAAGAGCATTTTTCTTCACCGTAAACATTAACCAAGATAGTAATGGGTGAAATGATGTACACTTACTTAGCATTATCTGATTATGAAGTGAGTGCAGTTGTGGTTTAGAAATTTGATAGTTACCATCGCCCTGTTTACTATGTTAGCAAAAGTCTGTTGAATTTTTGTAAAATATATTTTAAATTAGAAAACTTAGCTATGGCCCTTGTAATGGAAGTTAGAAAATAGGACCTCATTTATTGATGTTCAAACCATCTTCCCATTTAAAAATATTTTCTAAAAGCCAGATGTGTCGATTCGGATTACCAAGTGTTCATTTGAATGTAAAGATTATGACATTGATTTTACTCCTCAACCAAAATTAAGATACAAGTTGTAGCATACATTTTGGTTGAACCCATTCGATGCAACCATATAATGAATCTGTTATCGGAAAGAATATAAAAATGGGTAGTTCGAACATATGGGGGGTCAAGCATCTCGGCTTGTGGGGAAAGAATTTTTTTTACTATCTCCCTTTAGAGATTCGATGTACCAAGCAATATGCTTTAGTTTTAAAGCATCAAATAATAAAGATGAGTATGAGAAGAAAATAAAAGGGAAAAAACTTGCCTAAATTTGTGGTGCCAAAAAAATCGCTTAATAAGTGATTCACAACTACTCATACATCAAACTAAGGTCCAATCTGAAGCTATAAAAGTGCATCTTGTAAGGTATTTACACGTATTGAGGGAAACATAAGCTTTCTTAAAATTTATGGAGTATGAGGATATATCACATACCAAACATTCGATGGTTGATTCCTTATCTATTATTGCTTACTTTGAAGCGTATCCATGGAACTTAATACAATAATACCCTTTGATTTTAGCAAACTTTAAATTTAGGACAAACACTAAGGAAATTTTTCAAGTCTGAACCAAAACAAACAGAGATTGGAGGCATGAGATTAAATAATTTATTGCTAATGGGAGTTTGCCCATTAATCAATTGTTGGTTAATAAGCTAAGGTTTAAAGCACATGATGTTTTAGTATTAGAGAATGTCCTCCATAATAAATCTATCAGCAAACCTTTGACAATGACTCGGGTATAATGAATCTCATGTGATTTTATATGAATCACATGACGGGGAAGGTTCTTGCCACTATGGTTATAAAACTTTATTGATAAAGATTCTATTGGCATGATACTATTTACCTTCTATCATGGTAGATGTAAAACAATAGGCAAACAATGTGATTCTTG
Source organism: Limnanthes douglasii subsp. nivea (assembly GCA_036936605.1). Classification (NCBI taxonomy): domain Eukaryota; kingdom Viridiplantae; phylum Streptophyta; class Magnoliopsida; order Brassicales; family Limnanthaceae; genus Limnanthes; species Limnanthes douglasii. Next base: position 191,588,962 of record JAUPFV010000002.1, on the reverse strand, counting down.
CCAAAGATTTGCAAATACAATACATGTGCCAGTTGTTCCACTCGAACCGATATCTGAAGTGATACCTTTTGGTATATGAAGGCTCGATTTAGTGGAACCCCTGTCTGTAGCTTTCATAGGTTTTCGAACTATTATAATAGTAGTTGATTATTTTTCCAAATTGATGGAAGCAACGCCTCTTTTCAATACTACATCTGAAGAAATTATAAAATTTATCTTCTCCAATATATGTTGTAGATTTGGAATTCCTTAAGGTATTACAACGGATAACGTCCCTCAGTTCAAAGATAAAGACATGAAATATTTCTGTAATTCTAGAGCAATTCGACATTGTTTCTCTTCACTTTTCCACCCTCAAGTCAATGGGCAAGTAGAGTTTGTCAATAAGACCATCTTGATAGGTTTGAAGAAGAATTAAATATTGTTTCTCTTCACATTTCCACCCTCCAGTAACTTTCCTGTTACAATATTATTTTTTCCTAATATAATCTGAGATCTCAACACCCACTTTCGACAAGGACACTTAATTTTCAAAATAAGACTAAGATCTCTCAGTACCCTCTTGTAATGTTCTAGAATTCATTTCTTCATGCTACGACATTTGACGATTATTATCTTCACTACAAAGTTAATGCTTTATCAACAACAATTGAAAATGATGATCCTAACTGCTTAAATCGTTAATGATGTTGAAGAAAAATATTGGAAGAAACAAAATAATAATATGAGGACTAATAGCTCGTTTATATATTCCATACAAAATTTACATCCTAGATTTTTATTTGATTTTACAGATTTTTGTTTGAACTTTGCAGAACCGCGAGGCTAAAACTAATGGCGATGATTTTATTTCTCTAGTCATTCGTTCATCATTCAATAAGGGCTGCTCAACACACCGAAGACCGAGGATAACAAAATCAGAAAAAATGATAGTCATTATTGCCTTATTTGAAATGATTATAGGGGATATTGCACCATATCCATGAATTTTTTTTCCCGTAGCAAGTTTCAAAGCAAAAACAACAAATAAAATTTGAGGTAAAATCCAAAACTTTGTCAACATGCTACTTGTTCTAGTATTTTTTCCCTTGATAAAATAGAGCTATTTTCCGTGAAGAGATTTTTACAGTAGTTTTTAATGTAAGTGTGGAACAAGATCAACATTAATTCATTTAAAACGTTTTTAAGGTTAGTTCAAATAGAGTTGAAAACCAATCTACCATGGTATATCAAAATTCTTAGGAATCCGGCCAAAAAAATACAATACTACTTTAATCTTTTATGAATTCTTTTGCACAAACTAAATGACTATTAAAAATGATGTGTGACATCCCTTAAATGAAGTCATACATCATCATCAAACATTGCAACCGAAACCTACATGATTGAAACTTTTGACTCAAAAAATCACATGGTCAAATTGTTTTTTACATTTTCGACTGAAAAATCGACGTCAATACAAAACCGCTATTATTCATTGAAAGTTGTTTCGTGCTTATACTTTAAGCCTTTTAATTTAAGGTATCTTAATATATATAATTGTTAAGATCTTACACAATTAATTAAATAATAAATATAATCAATTATATTGTTTTTAATATTTAGAACACAATTTATTAAATAAAATAATGAACAAACAATCCTCAAATCAACATTTATATAATTTTATATTATTTGTTCTTCTATCAATTTTCTTTTCCTTTCCAAAACTCTAAATTTACCGTACTTTCCATCTTCAACCTTTATGCATTATATACTCGCCATACTTATTTTAATTTATTTAAACAACTAAAATACATCTGAGATTTGCCTTTTCTAAATTTGTGTGACTATTAATTCCTTTTACTATTAGACATATATTAAGACAACCTACGAATCTTGAGTTTATTGATTTGAATTTCTTGCTAAATGTATTTATTGTAAATGCATGGGATACCTCAGCCTGTCTAGGTCTAGGGAAACCAACTATTCATTAGCGTGTCTCAGACGGAATCTTTTCAGATTTTTATCAACACGTATGAGCCATGTCACTCACACCATAAAAAACCTTTAAATCATATGGTCCCGTATGGAAAAACCAACATTATTTATCTCAACATGCGCAAGGGTACTTTGACTTGAATTGAAAAGGGATAATTAAAAACTTTTGTCTCGGCTTACATAATTTTAAGTTTATGTTTTGGTTACATTTCACTCGGATCGGATCGTCCAGAGAAAAGGCGAGGTTGCGCAATGAAAAATTTATACTATGTACAACATTTAAATAAATAAATAATAGTTGATTTTTTTTTTTTCATACGAATTTAATGTTTTCTATTTTAAAAATTAATCAAGTTAAATATTAATATTATATATATTATATTATATTGTTTTAATGTATATTTTAAAATTGGTATATGAACCCATGTAATTCAATTATATGGTTGTTGGATACATATTTAAAATATTTAATATATTATATAGATCATATGATTATATATAATTAAGTATTTAATGGCAATAAATTAATGTACTATTTTTATCTTTTAACATCTCCAATAATATAAATATGAAAGATTTAAACCGTAATATGATTTGAAATAATACAACTTTGCGTGATCTTATCATCTTATTTTGTTAATTTAATTATTCATATAACTAATCCAACCAACCATATTTTGTCATACAAATTTTGTGTCATGGAAAGTGAATTGTTATTCTAATAATTCTTTTCAAAAATTAAAAAATAAAAGTAAAAATGCTTCAAGTGGTTGATGTATAATTCGAATGAAGATGATCTGATTGTTGGTGAAGATAGACGATTGGAGGTATTAGGTATTCGACCACCACCTCTGAAAATTCTAACAATGAGTAAAAAACAAGTGAGATTAAATATCCACCATCTGGATATTATAAGGATGCAATGCTTTCCATTCAAGCTCAACGAGTGAGATCGAATATCCACCATCACGAGGGCCACAAAGAGTATTCAGACGATGATGCTACAAGATCCTTGGTAAGGAAATGTTACAAGACAATACCCAACATGTGTAAAATTCTTTCCTTAGGAGCCGTAACTAAAACAACAATATGAATCAGGATGAGTATCATTTGGCCATAGCGAAAATGAAAGTGCAAGAAAAGAAGAAAATGAATAGACAAACCCGATGTTTCTAAACCCTCTAGTGAAAGAATAAAAGATCAAGTCTGAGAGTAAAGGCCCTTCAGTCATAGGCTTTATGAAAGGTGTAAATCACCACCAACAACCATTCAACTATAATGGAATGGCCAACAATTTTCATTAGTAGCATCGAGACTTCAACAAAATCTTCAAAAAACTTCTTTGTTTTTCCTGTCGAATCTCCACCAGCATCACGCAATGCTCCAGTCGAACTTCTAATAGTTTTCTACAACTCTCCATCAGAATATCAAACAATATCATGTGGTGTTTCAGTTGAATCTCCAGTAAAAATAACATCGTAGGTTTCCAACCTAATAAACCAACAGGTTCATTGATTCCATGAAGTGCATTTGAACCTTCACCAGTCCTGTCATAGGATACATCCGAGCTTTCAGGAAGAACTCCAATACTTTAGAGTACACCCAAACAACTAGAAAGCTTAACCGAGGATCCAACAAGGATATGAGCACTATCTGACACCACCACTAGATGTACAAGAGACTCAATACCACACTACTTCATCCATGCACCAATCTAAACATAATTATGCACACGTGTACCTACACCTGAACAAATTACACATACACATATTGGTTTTCATAAAAGAAAGCCAACAAAATATGTTAGTCCAATCTTGCAAGGTTCAGCAGAACCTCTTATGAGGCAACCTATCTAACTCAGCCGAAACCATATTATAGATACCTCTAGGGTATCTAACGGTGTTCCCATATAGAAATGGTGCAACATCTTTACTCGAGAAATGGAAAGGCCAGGGCATCAACAAGCTTACACATTCCTCCGGGGAAAAATATCGACTCACTGTTATCTTTTAAGATGATGAGGATTTGAAGAACGAGGAATCTATTTTGGTTCCCCACATCCTATACGGAGATCTACCACAAAAATTCCCTCAACCACAAGATGAACGAATACAATATAAAAGAAGATCCAGACCACCGTATAAACAGTTCAAAAGCGAGATGGCGCAATGAAGGACCACTGAAAGATGAGGTGTATGATCTTTTCAATAACATTTAGATAACACATTCTTCTTATGATGCATAATGTTTTCAACATAATAAGAACGGTCTTCAAAACCCGTGTTATTGGTTATAAGATTATAAAGTAAGTTGGAGACTACATTATCCACTACAAGAAGTGATCGGATGCGACCCTAAGATAATACATCAAAAGGTCTATGGATACAAAAGGAGAGCTATAAGAGTACCATAATTTGGTAAGATATGCGACATACATACAAATATTATTTGTATATACCTCTATCGAATGACATTATGAAGAATAATACAATCTGATGAGTCAATAAATGTTTGGTAGAATATTTTGGATCTTGTGCTTGATATGACTAGAGAGAGAAAGCTTAGAGAGAGAGAGAGAATGGAATAGAATAATATTCAATGTCCCACCTACTAAGAAAGTGGGTCACCTTTTATACTAAAATAAGGTGGACCAAACAAAATCCTTAGTGGGCTGGTTATATAATTAATGAGGCGCCTTAGTAAGTACCTTGTTTACAAATTGGTCCCCGAAAGATCCTAAATACATTAATAATTACACCAAGTATCTTTTATCCACAATTAAACCCTCGTTATTTATATCGGCGAATTCTACCCTTATCAGTAGCCCCCCAGTCTTCGGGAGTATCAGGAGCGGAGACTCATAGCCGAGCCTAAACCTATCGACCGCAGTCTCCTGTGCTTCGCGCCAACAACTTATCCTTGGGTGAATTACCCCATTTCCAAAAGCGTCGGGCATTCACGATTTTGCCCGTCCCGATCTGTCTCATGGGTGTTCGATGACACTCCTGCAGCGCCTTTTAACTGACTTTATCCAAAGGCAACACTCAGGTTCTGCTAGACATTCCTTGCCTGGTGTTCATAGTTTTGGCCAGGTCGGCTCCCGCGTCTTCTTGGGGCCTTTATTCCTGGCCCCACTGTGATGGGCCGGCTCTCGCGGTGGATCAGGTTAAGAAGGCCCATCTCATCAGTCGGTTCGAAGGGTCTAACCTAGGTAAGCCTTCGTCAGAAGGTGGTTAACACGTGTCACCCGTTGACGGGATGCGTCCTTGCCAGACTGGTTTTTAAGGGAGACTCTTCGTCTTCCCGCTGTGCTTTTGTCGATTGGTATTCCCCGGTCATTCAACGTCGCCTAAAAATACTCCACAATTCTTGATTTCTCTCAGAGGAATTCTAGAGAGAGAAAGTGCTGTCAGATCATTTCTAGAGAGGAAATGCTTGTTTTATGAAACCCAGACACCCGAAGTAACCACCAACCAAGAAAATAAAAACATGTGTTCGGTTTCAAAGAGTGGGCGAGCATCGGAGACCAAGCCGAAGAGTACCGATGCGCTGGCTTGATTTGGGGATCTAATTCCAAACCATTTACTCCCGTCCCGCAGCCCCACGACCCCGTTTTAGCTACCCCGATCCCTGTCGAATCCTTCCTTTCGCCTGAACCGCCTGGTTCTCTGTCCCCCGAGATTAGCCTATCTCCAGAAACTGTTGTCCTCTCTTCTAGCAGCAGCTCCTCTCGTTCCCCTGTAGTTCGGTCGGAGAATCCGACCCCGTCGTCTGTCAACTCGTACGTCCCGTCGCCTCCGTTCCCGCCCCGACGCGTTAAAAAAACCAAGTTCTTGACTATGGGCGAAAACAGTCCCCCTACGTCTCCCGCAGGAGGTAATTATCTTGAAATGGTTCAGCTTACTCCTTCAATTCGAGGTTACCGGACTGGTCTTAACACTGCCGTGACTTTTTTAGGTCTGCCAAAGCATCGGCTGACGCCAGAGGAATTGGATGCGGCTCATCGGGCTCATTCTGGGAATACTGCTGATCCCTCAAGTTCTCGGGTACGATCATCGGATCCGAACGCTCCTACTGCCCGAAGCTCTGACCAAGCTCCGAACCCCGATTTGGAAGAATCGGAGGTGGATATTGCTCCCGCGGAGGTCAGCATTGCCGCTGTTGAGAACGCTGCTAACCCTTCAGACGATCCTCTGCCCGAAGAAGTTGAGGCCGCAATCACCACCACATATTTCCGCTGGCTTCCTTCGAAGGACGTCGTCTCTCTCTACGAAGGAAAGTACCTCTACTTCCCCGAGTCCGAGCACAAGGAGCTGCTGATTCGTTGGGGAATTCCTGAGTGCGTCACGGTCCGGTTTCCGATCCCTGGGGAGATTCCTGTTCACGTCCGATCTCGGGAAATAGTGGTGTTTACCGAGCTATTCAATTGAGGTCTTTGCTTCCCCTTAGATCCCGAGATTGCGCTTTACTTCCGCACCCTCCAGATATGCCCATCGCAGTTGACGCCGAATGCCTGGTATACCTTAATGTCCTGCATAATGGCTTCACGACTTTCTGGTCGGGTTATACCTATGGACGAATACATCGCTATGTCAGGTCTGTCCAAGGCTCCTAAGTCCCCGTTCTTCTACTCTTCCTTGGGAAACAAGTGGAAGATAGTTAACAACTTTCTGGAGGAAGATAAGGGCTGGAAGCATCGGTTTGTGTTTCTGAGCGGCTGCTGAGAGAACGGTCTTCCTTATAGCCAGGAGAATAAGAGACAGCTGCTTCGATCCTGGGTCCATGGCGGCACTCTCCCTTTTTTTTTTTTTTTTTTAAATACCGATCCTCTGTGCAGTGTTGAAGGAGTTCCTGCAGGGGCTAAAGAAGGACTTCTCGAAAGCTGCTGAAGACACTTTCCAAGTGTTGAAGGATTTTTCGAAGAAGAAGTGGGGTGGGGCGATTCATCGGACCTTCAAGGACACCAACTTGCTCAATAGTAACCTCTGGCGTTGCCCGTCGGAGGTGCTGACCATTGAGCAACTGCGAGAACCCCCCATCCTGGAGGAAATTATTTCTAAAACAGACGCTCTGGGGTATCAATCGTACCTCCCAAAATGCAACAAGGCGCCTAGCAAGCGCCCTAAGTCGGATGACGAGGTCGGGGGGATAATGCAGCTGGTGTGGAGGGAACAGTTCGGGGAGTGGCGAATGATGCGGAAGGTGGCGTATCTAACTAGGCCCAGCCTCCGGTGCCTAAGAGAAAGACCTGATCCGATGCTGAAGGGGCCAAGCAGAAGAAACCAAGGCGGGCCAAAGAGAGCGGGGTCGTTGCTGGGACGGATAATGCCACCGTACCAGAGCTGTTTGATCAGTTCGGTGGGGTTAAAGGTAAATCGCCGGCGGATCCTGTAGTGGTGATTCTGGATGATGTTAATCCTCCTAACACATCGGACCCAGCAGCGGCCTACTCCAATGGTCCTCAGTACCCGGTGCTAACGATGCTTGGGTCGCCGCACACTTTCCGGCTGCAAGGATCGGATGGACTGTCTTTATCTCTGTACAACCTGCTTGTACCCGCGGCCCTGAAAGAGCGTAGGGCGGCCGAGCTGAGCTAGAAGCTAAAGGGCGCGGAGGCCGAAATTGCTCGTCTGAAGGAGGCGGTGCAGAGTGCCAAGGCCGCGCAGGAATTGGTAGAGGGGCGGGCTGCAGAGGCTATCCGTATCTCGGAGGAGACGAAAAAGACCGGGGAAGATCGTGCTGCCACTCTAGCTCAGGAGGTCCAAAAGCTGAAAGTTTCGAACACCGCCTTTGCAGATAAGTGCAAGAAGTGGGCGGACAAAGAGGCGGCCGATGCTAAAGCCGCATATGTGCTTTCGTTCCATAATCGTTTCCCGACCCTTCATCTCGGGGCGATGTGGCTAGATGTACCCGAGGCGGACCGACCTGAGGGAGTTTTTTGTGAGGATGAGTTGGATGATACGGAGTCCGAGGAGGAGAGTGGCGAGTGATCGGCTGACAGTTTTTGTTACTTGTTGTTTTTTGTTTTTTGTTTGTAATATCTTTGGGGGGCGCGGGGTCCCCTAACAATATTTCCTGTGAACATTTCAATATTCATGTTAGTATGCAATCTTTGTTGCTTACCATAATTTGCGGGTGTTTTTACTTAGGTAAACCAAAGTGTTTTTGTGAAAAACCAAAGTAGGGTCTGATCAACACTATTTGTGAAATTCCTGATGGGATCGGAAAAAGAAAAACATGTACTATTGATACTTATGCAAAGGACTGGGAAAATTAAACAAGTAGATCAGCTGTAAAAACTGAAAACCCCATTAAGGTTCTGTAGATCAATGTAACATTGAAACTTTTCCCAAAGGGTCGGGAAAATCAAATATGTAGATCAGTTGTAAAAACTGAAAAAACCCATTAAGGTTCTTTAGATCAATGTAACATTGAAACTTTTCCCAAAGGGTCGGGAAAATCAAATATGTAGATCAGTTGTAAAAACTGAAAAATCCATTAAGGTTCTGTAGATCAATGTAACATTGAAACTTTTCCCAAAGGGTCGGGAAAATTAAATATGTAGATCCATTAATATTAGTGGGAACAGACGCTGACCAGCTCGTCAGCTGACCAAGTTTGTAACACTTCAACATTTGGAAGGCAAAAGAAAATTTTGATTAATGTAATCAAGTGATCGGGTGTTTATGATGCCTCGTTAAAACCTTCTCGCGCCACCGAGGTAGGAAAGAGTGCATCCCCGACCAATAAGTTTTTACAGACTATGTCGAACAAACTACAAATATTTTACCACTATTCTAAATACAATTTTAGATGTTCAATTTTAGAGTAGATCTAGTGAGATCTTTATCAATGGCTACAGAAAAGAAACAGTACTTAGTTGTATTTTGTTTTATTTTACATATTAGATCAAGACAAAAGATTTATACAAGAAAAAGGATAAGAAAATTTATGATTTCTTATAAAGTGAGATTGTATCTAAATGAGATCCTAAGAATTTTAATGATAGATAATGGGCCTCAATTTCAAATGATGAAGTTTTGTAGAAGTTATGGAATAGAACAACATTTTTCGACTTCATATTACCCTCTTGAAAATAGGAAAATATAGGTGACAAATAGAGTGATTATTGATGGAATAAAGAAAAAACGAGGGAGATAAAATAAAGTGGCCTGATAAATTTTGAGTGGTTTTATGGGTATACCAAAAGGACCCACGGGTCAGTTATGGGAGAAAATCCTTTATTCATTGGTATGTAGGATGGAATTCCTAGTTTTGTCCAACAAAAATTATCATTCATAGTCACAAGATACATTTTTATTCAGAAGAAGATAACAACGAAGGAAGATACGTTTCTATCGATTCAATTAAATAACAACACGATCAAGCCCAAGCTAGGGTGGAATACTAAAAAATTTTAGTGAAGAATATATTTGACTGAAACTTAAAACTTAGAATTCTTAAAGAGAGCGATTTGATTCTTAAAACTTAGAATTCTTATAGATAATACAGAATAGAAAAATGTTGTTGTATCTCATCCTTTCTACAAAACGTTATCATCATATCATTTTGAACTGGGTTCCGTTATCCATCATTAACACTCTTAAAATTCCATAACGACACGAAAATGTAAGATCATAAAAATTTACAAACTTATTCTGACCTCTTACAAAATTAACCTTCCATCTACCAAATAGATATCAGGTAAGATTTGATCACATTGCTGCACTATGAATATGGTTTTTATTAGCAAAATACTGACAAATATCACAATGTTCTACCAACAACTTTGTGTTGGCTGAAACTTTTGGTGAATAAAAACATGGCAAAACAAAATATTTTATCAATCCATAATATCTATAATGGTCTGAAGCTTCTCACCTATGTAAATCCTTCAAAATGAACAAAATTTATTTATTTCCAAAACATCGTGACAAAGGTCGTGTAACACTTTTTCAATATAAAATACCATCAGTGATAATATATTTTACAACACGCAGTCGTAATGCACGAGTTGAGATTTATCCGATGTCACACTTTAATATTTCAAAAATAATAGATATTCCCGTTGTTATCATCCTCTACTGAAAATACCACTAATTTTTCAATGTTTCAAAAAACTAATTGTATTTCTGGTATTATTACCAGCGGGTTATCTTTTATACTACCAAGTGTTTTCTAAAAATCTACTTCTTTATTTTCTATTCTTTGAACTTGTTCATATATAAATGTTTCAAAATTTCTTTTCATTTCTTTCACTAGTTCCAAATACTTCCTCATATTTTCTTGTTTCTTTCCAAAATTTTATTGGGAATGACCAAACACTAATTAAGAATCAAATAATAAACAAAGGATTGTTTCCCCGCAATTACGAGCTAATCTCATTCCAACCAACACAACTTCATATCCTGCTTCATTATTGGTAATATGGAACATAAATTTAATATTTCGATTAATTTTATCTTCAGTTCCCTTTTTACTTATCACAACATTAAAAAATATTATTTGAATTTATAATTTAACAAAAATAGCAAAAATTTGCTTCGAATGAATAAATTAAATTATGCTAGCTTTTAACTTCAATATTCAATAAAGACTTAAGGATTTACATACAAATAAAAAATTTGCAAAACTTTGCTTCGAATGAATAAATTATATTCATTCCCTCTTCCTTTCTTAAACGCTATGGAAATGCGAGAATACGTACATGAACATGCTAAGCAAAAAACAAGACGGAAAAATAAAGACAAAGAAAGACCAAGACAAATAAAACTGAAGCAAAAAAAACTTCACATGGTAAAAGAACCTTAAAAAATCGTTAATAACAAGTTGAAAAATTTAAAAGCAAATACAAATTTGAAAACCAAACGCCATCCAAGGAAAGAAAACAAAAGAGAAGGGTGCTTCGACAAATACCAAAGAATTTGCAGATAAGCAATAGGCATATGGGCAAAGACTAAAGAATGCTTCAGCCAACATAAGAATCCTTTGGGAAACACTGGGGATTACTGATAAATGTGTGATTGATCTAGTCCAAACCAATTGGCCAATGAACTTATCCACATCTCTAGACATCTAGATATATTAGGTTAAAGATACATTTAACCACACATCTTAGTGATTAGCAAAAATATCATCCATTAACCTCATATATCTAAGAGATATTTATGGTAACACGACATGTATATAAAGATCCAACTTCAATTAATAAAATTTATGTATCTCTCACTGTTATTTACATTCTCATTATATTATTTTTCATAATCTTTCTTAACCGAACTCCATTTACACCCACTTTCCTCATTGCTTTGTCTAAGCTTAGTGATCCAAAAATATAGACATCAATTGATATTATAATTTATATCATTTAAATTGTAGTCAATTTTATTCCATTTATAAACTAGTTTAGACTTAAACATACAATGATAATCACCAAATTTACTCGTTCAGTCGAAGCACCATTCTGTAAAAATTCTTTGACATAAGCACATTTAGCCAAATGATCGTTAGGTAAAAAACAAAAAAAACACAAAGGTGATAAAAAAGTTATAAAGTATTAATATTCACCGATTTTACGACTAACGACCATGAAGAGAGGACTATTATCTGACACTTGCATACAATAATCACTCGGGAGTCAAATGTATTAATCATTATTTTGTTATAGTATTAAGGAGTTGAAAAATAAATGTAAAATTTGTTACAGATTCCTCTATATCCAAAGGAGAAAACGTAATAATAAACCAATCAACTCTTTACCACACCAAATTAGAGATTCTGATGAGTAGGTGAATAAGCTATTTAATGACAAACTGAGAGCAAGCGGATAAAGTACGTAATGTTAGACTCAAAGTAAAAGAAAACCACGATCAAGATTCGATCATGATCAACATCAACACCAATAAGCTCCCCTGCAACCAGGAACAGCTCTACCAGGTGTATAATATTAGACATCTCATAGGTAATCAACATCCTCGCCGTCCTATTTCGCTAAACTTTTAGTTTTTCCAAGCATGTCATCAACGTACATGTTAGCCTCGTTATGACTGAACGAAAAATGGTGGTATCATGCCATGCCACTGATGTCTTCTCTAGACTTTTTGGGACAATATGCTTCCTCAAAGGTGGTATCCTGCCATCGACGTGGTTTATCTTGAAGCGAACGCAAATATAAATGCAAAGAATTTATCCTAACATTAAAAAGCAAACTCTGACATGGTTTAATAATCTATCAACGGGTATTATTCAAAGTGGTAACACGTTATGAATGACTTATTTAATGACAAATGCAAAAGTTATGCCATTCAAGGGGCATATGCAAGTGATCCAACTCCGTCATTTCGTCAAGCCTTCGCCAAACACTATTTTGATGTTTGTTTTTAAAGTGTCAAGTAGAGGATTGGTTCTTTTTTATTTTGTAGAGGTCGTTTAGATAAGTTGCTATTTTTTCAAAGTTTGTTGGAGGCTTTCTACGAGTTTGTTAATTCAAGTTTTTTAGAATATTTCTAGGATTTTGTTTATTGAATTTTGTTGGAGCCTTTCTATGAGTTTGTTTATTCAAGTTTGTTGGAGTCCTTTTAGGAGTTTGTTTATTCAAGTTTTTTGGAGTCTTTCTGCGAGTTAGTTTACTCAAGTTTGTTTGAGTCTTTTTAGGAGTTTGTTTAATCAAGTTTTTTTGGAGACTTTATTTAAACTCTGTATCATTAATTTCAATTTGAATAAGAGATTAAGAATTATGCACGAATATTATTATTTTTTCCTGAAACCAACAAGTGGTATTAGTGTTTGCTTTCTCAGATAGTGTGTTTGTGAAGAGTGAAAATGAGTGGTAGATAAGGTTGTTAAGTATACCAAAATTCTATGGAGACTATAAGCATTGGGCAATGCTCATGGATAATTTATTAAGATCGAAGTAATGGTGAAAGCTTATAGAAACAGGAATCACGCGACCAAGAGACAACATGGTGTTGACGAAGGTTCAAAAGAGTGAGATGACACCAATAAAACTTAAATATCTGAAGGTGAAAAATTATTTGTTTGCATCGTTGGATAAGAAAATACTCAAAACGATTGCAAAGAATGAGACATCAAATAAAATATGGATGTCGATGAAGACAAAGTTGCAGGGAAATAAAAGAGTTCAAAGCACTCAACTTTAGAGGTTAAGAAGAAACTTTGAAATATTTGAGATGAAGGAAGGAGACACGATCACAGAGTACTTCTCGAGAGTTATAGTGGTAGCTAATGATATGAGGAACCTTATAGAAGACAGGCATGTCACCAAAGTGGTGGAGACGATACTTCGAATGCTTGTTGAGAGATTCACCTACATTATATCCTCAATAGAATAGTGTATTTATGAGCAAAATCTTTCAAAGCATTATGGAGAATAACATACTTTGAAGATGAAAGCAGGAAGAGGACGTGGAAACGATGTATAAAATAAGGAAGAGGTATGTATAGAGGTGGAAGATGAGCTCAAGGAAGAGGATACACCACATTTAGTAAATAAAATGTTGAATGCTACAAATGTCAAAAGTTAGGGCACTTCAAGAATGAGTGTCATAGTTGGAAGAAAATACTAAATTATGCACAGTTGGAGGAAGATGTGCTACTTATGGCACAAGTAACACTTGCCAAAAAAGAAGATGAACATCGATGGTACCTTGACGCCAGTTGCAAGAACCATATGTGTTGAACAAATGAGTAGTTTATGGAGTTTGATGACAAGTTTAGGCAATGTGTTAAGATGGAAGATGATAATAGAATACAAGTAGAGGGAAAGGGAAATCTGAGGCTAGAAATTAACGGTATAACACAAGTGATTTCATCCGTCTACTATGTTCATGGAATAAAGTATAATTTGTTCAATGTTGGTCAACTTCAACAAAAGGGATTGAAAATCATTATTGACGATGATTTGTGTGAAGTGTGGTACAAGAAACAACAAAAGGTGATCATGCAATCAACAATATCCACAAACCGGATGTTTGTGTTTCTCGCAAAGATGAAGGAAGTTAGAAGTAAGATGGAGGTAAATAATTCACCATTTTTTACTAACAGTGAAGATGAAATTTGGCATAGAAGGTTTGGCCATTTAGATCATGCTCCTTGTGATAAAGAGGAGCAATATACCAGTGAAAAATCGTAAAAAGAGCTACAGACTGATCTAGTAAATCCAGAAGAGGAATGAAACAATCGAGATCAAGGAGAACGAACAAAAAATAGGAGTTCAATAACATGCAAATCAGATTCAAATGAGGTTGTAGCCGTGAACGGAGAATTAGAAGAATCTAGTGTTGGTTCAAACAAAGAAAAACTGATAGAGTTATTCAAAAGCCAATATGGATGAAGGATTATAAATCCAATGAGTTTATTTACAGTTGAAGAAAGAGAAGAAATAATATCAATGTTCGTTGTTGGAGATGATCCTGAAACATTTGAAGAAACTATTAAACGAGAAAAATAGAAGAATACAATAGGAGAAAATCATACTTTGGAGTTGGGCTTAAGAAAGAATAAACTGAAGCGGAGGTTATCCAGTTTAGGGGAGGGATTGAAGAATAAAGCTAAGACCGAGTCTTTAGCCACGTTTGATGTTTTTTTTGAATGAGTAAAGTAGCGTGTTGATTATTTCTATTTTATAGGGGTCATTTAGCTTAGTTGCTAATTTTTAGAAGTTTGTTGGAGTCTTTCTATGAGTTTGTTTATTCAAGTTTATTGGAGTCTTTCTAGGAGTTTGTTTATTCACGTTTGTTGGAGTCTTTCTAGGAGTTAGTTTACTCAAGTTTGATGGAGTCTTTTAGGAGTTTGTTTACTTAAGTTTGTTGGAATTTTTATTTAAACTCTGTATCGTAACTTTCAATTTGAATAAGAGATTAAGAATTATTCAGGAATATTTTTTTTGCTTCTGAAACCAACAAAAATACATGCTTAACTTATTTTACTGTGCTATGTAATCTTTAAATATTCCATCTACAGATATTTTGGAAACTTTGTGACATTAGAGCTCCTATATAGCATATACAAGAAAAGATAAGTTTTGAAAGTTGGATACATGAAGGAGCACATTTTGCAGCTTAGCCGAAGCGGTTTTTGTGGTCGACGGTGAAACAAAATTGAAGTTAAAATAGAGCATTTGGCATCTTTTGCATAGGCCAAACTTATTAGAATAAAATATACAAAGATAAAGCGTTATGATTTCAAACTTGCTTCAACTATAAAAGTATATTCCCAATTTATTCAAATGGAGCAATATCTCATTTTTCCAACGGTTCGACGATGTTGAAGATCTTTGGCAGAACCAAACATACCTTTGGTTCTACAATTGTTTCTCAAAAGATGAAAGTTGATTTTATGACCAATAGTTTACATGTAAATCTAGCCGAAACAACATTGAAAATAAATATTTTGGAGATTAAACTAACAAATAGAGGTGGAGTTGATGGAGAAATTGCTTACACTAAAAAGAAAATATATAGTTCACATTCACTTATATAAACCTAAGTCTTCCGTCTTTTTTCCTTTTTATTGCTTTTAATTTTTATGCACATTAGGCTTAGAAGCCTAACACTGATGCATTATACGATTCTAAGTCATTATAACAAATCTATATGTTCAAGATTTTTTATGTTAATTCGTCATACGCTCATATGTTTTAAGAGTGCATGACTTTGTTCTCCAACAAATTAAAATAGTGATACATTTGAAATATTTCGGTACCCTTTTATAATACCGCGATATTTAATTTTTCATGCTACTACATCAAACAACGAGTCTCAGCAGTCCAAACTTCAAGATTCATCAATAACAATATAACGACATTCATTTATATATGGATAAGTCTAATTTCTTTTAGCATATTCTCTTCATGTTACAATATTTACTTATGGGGAATAATTTTTTTTCTCCATGGCTAAGTCTGAGATATTTCAACACCCTATCACCATGCTATGATATTTAGTTTTTCACGGATAACATGTTTCCCAGGTTAAGACTGATATCTCTCAGTACCCTCTCGCCATGCTATGAAATTCAAACAATATAGAAGCTCTGATAATTCTGAAGTATTAAAATGTCTCCACCACCTCTAATGTTATAACATGCAATCAACAAAGAATTTAGGATAATTCTAAAGTCTTCAAATATCTTCCACACCTCAAATGATACGACATTCAATAAAAAAATAAGTTGCAATTAATACGAAGTCTTAAAATTTCTTCAGCACCTCTAATGTTATGTGTCATTTATTTTCTTTGCGGATAAGTCATTTCCCTAGGACTAAGTCTGAGATCCGTCAGCACCCGATATATAGGATACGAATGGAATACAAATGTAGTCTCTAACACTTAAATACTATAACATGACTAAATACTATTGCATTACGCGATGCATCGTAATAAAAAAAAGGGTAAGACTAAACTATGCACAAACTCATGCGTCAATTGGCTTGAATAACAACGAGTATTAAAGAGAAAATTCATGAATCCCCTCCTGAATACCAAAGGGGATAGCGTGTCCATTCTCATTTAAAACAAAAATACAAGTTGGATACTCTAGATACAACCTAACAGACCCGCATGGGTCTTTACCTTTAAATTTGATCACTTCATTGGACCAACAGAACCCCCTCACGACAGAAAAAAAAAACATTCCCTATGCATTCAACAAAATAAATTTCACAAAGGGAAGACATTTGGATTTTATAAACAAATAACAAAACAAGTACAATAACTAAAGTAAATCAAACATCAATCAAAGCAACGCAAAAGAAAAATAAAATTTCCCAAAATATGAAGTTAGTTTCAAATATTAACAAAAATCTACGATAAAAGTTCCCACGACGGAGACTTCATACAGAACAAAACCAAACAAACAGTAGTAGAGGAGAGGATCATTTTTTTTGGCAACACTACCTTTGCAACCTTGACCTTCATCTTGTCGCATATCAAACGACTTTTTTGGCCTTCAACGATAGCAAGCCCTTAGGCATTTACATCAAACATTTTCCTCTAAATGCATTATGAGCTTTCTCAAACATAATGGCTTAAAATTTGGAGGAATCTCCGCCAATTTGGTTATTTCAGCATCCAACACATGTGTTTCTTCTTCATCTTTTCAAAGCTAAGTACCATATTTTTCTACTTTTTATTGTTACGATATTGAATGCACATTAGGCTTACAAGCTAAATATTGAGGTGAAATAGACTTACGATCCGAGAAGAAATATTAACAAAGCTTACAAGCTTACTTCCGAGCCAAAGTGATTAAAAATATACATTCATATTTTATTTAAATTAATTTGTATAATACTTATTGTGTATCGAAACAGACCATATTTTGTTTTCACTTTTGAAAATAAATAAGCATATATATCTTAATGTTTTAAGAGTAGAGATATTCATTTTCCAACAATCCACAATAGTGATAAGTTAGAGATGAAAATATAGTCTCCAACAAATTTCATGCTACAATATTATTATATCTATGGATAAACTGAGATCTCAACACTCATTATCGGTGGGGACACTTAATTCTCAAGGGTTAAGAATAAGATCTCTCACTACCCTCTTATAATGTTCTAATATTTATTTCTTCATACTACCACATTTTATGATGAGTATTGTCACTCTAAAGTTAAAACTTCATCAACAAATATTAACATCTTAATCTCTTAAAACGTTAAGGGTGTTGAAGCAAAAATATTGGAAGTAATAAACTAATAATATGGGGGTTGATAGTTCGACTATAGAATTCATAAAAGAGGTGCATCCTTCATCTTTATTTGATTTTACAGATTTTTTTTTACTTTGCAGAATCACGAGCCTAAAACCACATACAATAATTATTTTTCTTTAGTCATTCATTCATCATTCAATAAGGACTACATGGGCTACTCACCACGTCAAAGACCGAGGATAACAAAAATTCATAAAAAAAGATAATATCTTTATTGCATGCTTTGAAACGACTATGGGAGATAGTATACATATCCGCAACCAACATGATTTTTTCCCGTAGCAAGTTTTGAAGCACAAACAACAAACAAAATTTGAGGCAACGTCCAAAACTTTATCCACATGCTACTTGTTTTGGTACTTTTTTTCCTTGACAAAATAAATCGTTTTGCCCTCAATGGAGGTTTTCAGTCGGTGAAGGGTTTAAATGTAGGTCGGAAAAAGGTCGACACCGGTTAATCCAGACACGTCTCTAAAGTTAGTTCGGATAGATTATGAAACCAATCTATCAAGGTATATAAATACTCTTAGAAGTCCGGTCAAAAAAACTGCAATATTACTTTGTATTATTCGGGATTGGATATTCTACATCAACAAAGAAAAACATTAAATACACTCAACAAGCTTCAGCAAACACTAATAAAACAAATCAAACCACTCAAAAATTAACTTCATTGAAAATAGTATTTCCTCAGTTATGAATACTATAAGACTACTAATAATGATGGATTTCACCCACATAAACGAAATCTTACATCAACAACAAATATGACAGACTGAAACCTTAAGTATCATCTAGCCAAATACAAAACAGATATTATTTTATCAAGATTTGGACAGTTATCCATTTACATTTTAGTTTTATAGATATTATATAAGTAAATAAATATAATATAGGCAACATAATTAACTATACTTTCTTCTATATTAAAAAATAATATATTAAATAAAATAATAAACAAACGATCTTCACATAAACCAATGTATTATTCTTCTTATGTATATTTTTCTGTCTCCAAAACTTTAAATTTATCGTACTTGTATTTATATTCACCGATATGTGTTTCAATTTTGTTGAGCGGCTAAAATACATTTAACATAGTTATTTTAATTTATTTGAGCAGCTAAAATACGTTTCAGTTTTGTCTTTTCTTAACTTTTATGATTATTAATTTTCTTTTCTACATACTATTAATATTACACACATTTTAACACAACCTACCCAACATTGGGTTTATTGATTTGAATTTATTGCTTATTTATTATAAATTCATTGGATACTTCAAACCTCTCTAGAGAAACCAACTCTTTGTTAGTTGTTGGACTCAGTAATGGAATCTTTTCATATTTTTATCGACACGTATCGGCCATGCACTCACGTTATAAGAAAAACGTTTAAATCATATGGTCCCGCATGCCTTCATCAGAAAAAAGTCCAATTTATGAAACTGCAAACATAAGGGTACTTTGACTTGAATCGAAAATGATAATTAGACACTTTTGTCTTGACCTAGAAAATGTAAGTTTAGGTTTTGATTCCATATCACTCCGGCAGTCTAGAGAAAAGGTGAGGTCGCACCATTGAAGAATTTTTATCCATACACTTTTTAACACATTAACCAACATCACTTTTGTCATGCACATATTTAAGTTGGATGTTGTTTTTATTTGTCATAGATTCAAATACCAAATTTTGTTGTACTATTTGTCCAAACTTGGCCTAATCCATTCTCTTTTGATTTTTAATATACAATTAGATTTTTAAATAATTTGATGTATTTTCGTTCAATGTCCAACTCAAAGTTGCTTAAAAAATTATTTTAAATGTCTTACAATTAATTCATTTTTTTAACTACTAAAAGCCCTAATTTGTTTTGAGATGGGTATTATTATTATGAATTGTGTTTTTTATTTTATTTTTAAATATATATTATAAACAATTTTTAAAATAAATTAATTAATAGTAGTGGATTTATTTCATATAAAACTTAACTTAGTGATTTTATTTAAAAAATAAATCAATGATACGGTTGAATATAAATATAATTATTATTATATGTATTATATGTATATATAATACTATTTGTTTCGACAAATATTTTAAAATTTGAATACGAAATCTCACTAAAAACATCCTGCAACGCTCCGACTGAACTTCTAACTGTAGTCTACATCTAATATCCAACAAAATTATGTGATGTTTCAGTCAAATTTTCAGTAAAAAAATATTTTAGGTGTTCTAGCTAAGGAATCAACAGCTTCCTCCATTCCATTAAGTGCAGCCAAACCTCCAACAGTCTTCTCATGGGCTCTAACTTAGTTGTCAGCAAGGATTTCAATACTCCAGAGTGCAGACAAATAACTAGCAAGTTTTAGCGGGGATCCAACCTAGATACGAGCACAATTCGACACCACCACTAAATGTACAACATACTCAGTACCATATTACTTCACCCCTGAACCAATCTCAATATATGCATCAATGTACCTAGACATGAACCAAGGATACATATATTCCATAGTCATCATAAAAGAAAGCCAACAGAACATGTCAATCCAATTTTGCAAGGTTTTTCCAAACCCCTCAACAAACAACCCTCCAACTCAGCTGAACTCATATCATAAATACCTTGAAGGGTATCTAACGGTGTGTCCATATAGTGGTAAAACACCTTTAGTCAAGAAATAACAAGGGCCAGAGCATCAAAAAGCTTACACATTCTTCCAATAAAAAAATTGATTTGGTGTTATCTTTTAAAACGATAAGGATTTGGAGGACGAGGAATCTTATTTGCCTCCCCACATCCTATATGGAGATCTACCAAAAAACTTTCTAATCTACAAGATGAGAAGACATAGTAGAAAGTTATAATACCACATAAATATTTCAAAAGAGAGATGACGTAATAAGGAGCTGACGACAAGATGAAGTGCATGGCATTTTCAATAATATTTTAAGGCAACATACTCCTCCTATGATGCACACAAATTTTTAATATGTTGAGAAAGACCTTAAAAACCCGATTTAGTGGTTATAAGATGACTAAGTAAGTTGGAGATTATATTATCCACTACAAGAAGTGACCAAATATAACCTTAAGAGAATACACCAAAATGTTCATGCATACAAAAAGTGAGCTATATTAGTGCCATAATTTGGTGGAGATTGTGGTATACATACAGCTAATATTTGTCAATACCTTTATTAGATGACATTAAGAAGAGTTATGCAGTCAACTTTAGAGATCCTCACAAGAAAGTGGACATGACATCAAAGTCGAGTAGATCTTAAGAGTATAAATTGATGGAGACACAAAAACTTCAACTAAATATCCTTCATTTTATCTTGTGGTGTAAACCAATCAATGACTCGTTATGGCTCAAGTGAACTCCAAATCATATCCAGAGGCCTCCAAAAAATAATCACAATGACAAAAGGATTCTTAGAAGAAACTACAACAATAATAGTAATGCCCGAAGATAACGTTCGGCTAGGGTTCACTAAGCTCGTCGAGAACCTAAAAGTTATATATGAACACAATAGAGATATACTCACATACCAAATCCCAGGAAGTTTAAAGCCATTAAGGAGCACAAAGACAAATCCAAGACATGATGGATGAAGGAAAGCTCTCAGAGCTTGTTACGAAAAGGAATAGACATGAATCATAGAATGCATCGGATGAACAAGTTTATTCTTTAAAGCATGATAAATAAGCTCCAGTTCTTTCGCACGAACCAAGAGCCTTGAAAAATAATGCAATATTTAGCAGTATTTTGACATGAATACCAAAAGACAAAACGTTGGTATCATTACCGACAAAGATCTTTTCTTTTACATTATTTAAATTCAAGAAAATTATATGTAAATGATCTAAAATTCCAATAACAAGGCCATACATTTCCACACGTATGCCATAATATTTTCCTAATGTTGGGATTCATCAACGATGATTTGCAAGGAGTACTGGTACCCCATAATGACAACGTTCCAATCACTGTATAATTTATAGAATTTACATTCAAACATATCATAATCAACATCAGAAGCTCCACCAAAATCCTCTACAAGAATATTTATGATAAACTAAGGTGTACTTCAGTCTTGATTCATTCTCAACGAAGACTGGTTTCATTGATGTGGATGCCAATGTGATGAGAGAACTTACTTTGATGTCTTTCTTGGAAGATAAATATTTCAAAAGACGGTTAGATGCTTGTTCATAATAGTAGAAGCTCCATCCTCATACAACTTAATTTTAGGCTGATCATGGTTGATAAAATACATAATGTAGTACTTACAGTTCATCAACGCATTCGGTAACCTTTAACAATAAAGTGCAAGTAATTAGAGAGGAGTAAAGTATGCCAAAGAATATTATACAACTTTATTCACCCTAAAAATAATAACTAGCAGAGGAAGCGGCCATTTCGGGTGATATGGATAATCCAAAAGACCCTTCTTCTTATAGAAAAAATAAGTTGAATGCATTCGTGAAAGATGAAATAAAATGTTATAGTTTAGCCAAAAATTTCCCACCAAAGTAAGGTACAAACTACTTTAATTTTTATAAGAGTAATTTAGACAAGTCTGCCTGAAATGTGTATGGTGTCACTAGACTTCTGGTTGTGTTCATATACCATAAATTATTCATCATCAATAATTTACGGTTAATCAAATAAAGGAGATGGTCTTACTTTGAACAAAAGACGAAAACCATTATTGAAGAAATGGACTAACTAAATGTCATATGCTATATTCTTGATTGTCATTATCCAGTCTAGAAAACCAACCTGATACTAGTAAGAAAAAAGATTGATAAATGACCAATACGCGTCATCTTCACAGACCTAGATAATGCTTACCTGAAGAACCTTTTCCTTATGTTGAAATTTATCAACTCGTAGATGGAACTACTTTTGAATACAATGTTATCGTCCATGGATGCATATTCTGAATATAATCATATACATGTATGCTTGGATAATCAAGAGTACTCAACTATTATCATGGAAAAATGGTTATATTGCTACAAGGTGATTTCCTTTGGGCTGAAGAACGTTATATCTACGTATTAAAGAATGTATTAAAGATATGCTCATCACTATTATTAAAAAACAAGCTCATTTGGCTCACTTATATGTGATGAGTCCGAATTCTGACCACTCACCGGACAGGGACAGATCGGACCTAGCCCTCCGGACTGGACAGACCCCTTCGAACACTTAGTTAATGGGACTGTTTGAACTATGAGAAAAGTACTAAAAAACCTAAACACTTCTTGACTAAGCTACTTGCTCTCCTACTTAGGGCTCATGGGTCTTTAAATATGACACGGGTCCATTAAACATGACCCGAAAGCCCATAAGGGCCCAAATGTAAGGGTATAAATACCCAACCACCTGCATTAAATGTGGGTAACAAAAATTAAATACAACCAGGCTGCTTAATTCTCCCTCTAAACTCTACTCTAAATATTAAATACCCACATACTTTCCCTAAACATCAAACAAATTACAAGCCTACCCTCAGGCGATAATTATCCTTACCTAATTGGCGACCACAGTGGGAGGAGAAGGTGCCTGAATCAAGCATTCAAAACCAGCAAGAAAAGTCGGTCCGAATGAATCCGGACGCCCCGGAAGTACCACCAGCTCTGCTCGAAGTGGTGGGTGAAAACGATGAATACACTATTGAAGAGCGCGATAGGCTGAAGGGTGAGATAGAAGCTCTGAGGGCAGAAAAGGCTAAGATGAGCATGAAAGAAAAGTCCAAAGCACCAGTTGCTCATCACACCGATAACCCCAAGGAGCATGAGCCTTCAAAGACTCATGTGAGTACCAAAACAACTCATGCCAGCTCCAAAAAGTCTCACCGGTCTAAGCCAGTAGAGAGCTCTGACTCAAGCTCAGAATCTTCTGATAGCTCTTCGGACGATGAGGGCATTGAAGAATCTTTATCCTCTAGCAGCGATGAGGGTCGAATTAAAAAGAAGCAAAAACAGATTAAAAAATATTCCAGAAAAAGGGCTAGACATGGAAAGATGAAGAGTAATATTGGTAAATGGTCATTCCATAGCCGGAGGCATGTGGACCGGATGCTGATGGATCCTTTCGCTTTTCACGATGAACCAGGTATCTTTGCAACTCCCAATGAGGATACTGTGTTCAGTCGTGGTAGAAATTGGAGGCAATCTCCATTATCTTCCAAAATTATGTCTGGAAACCTCCCTAAGAGGTTTGACAGCACTAAAATGGAAAAGTACGATGGCAGTACCGATCCGGACAACCATTTGGAACAATTAAGAACTTGATGATGAACTTTGACGACGATGATAAGCTACTTTGTAGAGCATTCTCCCAATCATTTACGGAGAGTGCTCTAAAATGGTATAACAGCCTACTACTGGGTTGTGTCAAGAATTTCGATACTTTTTGGATGGCCTTTCGAAGGCAGTTCGTGGGGAGTAAAGAGCTAAAGGGCAATAGAGACACAATAATCCATTGTTCCCAGGAACCAAATGAGTCCTTAAAAGAGTATATAAGTCGTTTTGTAAACACCAAGAATGGGTTGGCTGATTGCTTTGAACAAGTGGCAATAGCATCCCTGAGACAGGGCTTGAATCCTGGCAATTTGGCTGATTCAGTGACCAGAAAGAAGGTCATGACATGGGGAGGGTTGCTGAATCAGGTTGGAAAACAGATTAACTTTGATGAAACGAAGAAAACCAGGGTGCACAGGCAGGTGAGGTCTACCCCGGTGACACCAAATCCCAATCAGAATCAGTCCGGAAACAAGGCAAAGGAGACCGGACAGGGGCATGGTAGGGCCAAAGCTCAGTCTCAGCCACCTGCTCCTGCTCAGAGTCAACAATCCAGAAACAAGAGAGGGCCATGGGTCCAACAGGAGTGGTTTGCAGAATTGAAAGAAAGTGTGGCCACCATTTATGATAAAACAAAGGAAGAAGTGCACTATAGGAGGCCGGTAACACTGCAATCTCCTAGAGAGCATCGCAATAACTCTTTCTGCCAATATCACAATGATATTGGCCATACCACTGATGATTGTATAGCTTTGAAACAAGAAGTTCAGAACTTGATTGAGAGGGGAAAGCTGGGGGCTTATGTCAAAAGAAGAGGAGGTAACAGGCCTGACAATACTCACCGGGTTGGCCCAAATAATGCTGCTCCGGAGGGAGCCATGGTTATAATTGAGAGGTTTGATGTGGAATCTGAGTACTTGCATCCTGATCCAACTCGAAACAGAGTGGGTGCAATTGAGGAATGTTCTAGGACGATCTCCGGACTCATTAAGTTTTTTGAGTCACTTACAATTTTTGGAGGGGATACAATGACAGCTCCTACTGCTTCTTCGAGGAAGAGGCACGTTCATACTTTAGCCATCCAGCTAGAAGGAGGCATGACTTCCTATCAATCACAAAATCCATTCCCCTTCATTGTTTTTGATGAAGATGATTTAAGAGATATAGCTAGCCCTCATGAGGATGCTGTTGTCATAAGAGCATCTATTGGGGGCAATGACATAAGACAAATTCTGGTGGATACTGGGAGCTCAACCAATATCATTTCTTAACTACATACAAGAGAATGAAAAATCCAGCTGTAATTCAGAGTTCGGACAAATCAATTGTGGGCTTTGCTGGCAGCTCAGCAGATGTAATCGGAGAGTTCGAAGAGGAAGTTCTATTGGGCAAGGGCCCTTTCAAGAAAATGGTCAGGATACTTTTTATCGTGGTGGATTGTCCCACTTGCTATAATGCTATTCTAGGGAGGTCTTGGCTCTCTAGGATACATGCAGTGGCTTCAACAGTCCACCAATGCTTGAAATATGCTGTTCAGGGACAGGTGGGAGTTGTCCGGGGCAGTCAAAAGGTTGCAAGAGAATGTTATGCTACAGCCCTGGCTCCTCGAACGTTGGGGGCAATTCTTATTAACGAGCAATAACAGTTTGAGGGGCTTTCTGGGAGTGAGGGTGAGATTGATGACCCCAGAGAGGCCCCAGAAGTGTTAATACCGGTCGAAGAGGTGGAGACACACTATCTTGAAGAAGGAAAAAGTGTCAAGATAGGCTCCAAAATGCCACCCGATCTAAAAGGCGAAATGTTAAATTTTTTGAAGAACCATCAGCACGTTTTTGCTTGGTGCAATGCTGATGTTACAGGGGTACCAGCAGATGTGATATCACACCACTTATCCGTCCGGAAAGATATAGCACCAGTGGTTCAAAAGAGAAGGGCATTTTATAAAGAAAAGGCTGATGTTATTGTGCAAGAGGTTGACAGGCTCACAAAGATGGGGCATATTAAGAAGTCTCAATATCCTTTGTGGACTGCCAATCCGGTCCTGGTGAAAAAGAAAAATGGCAAGTGGTGCATGTGTATTGACTTCACAGATCTCAATAGAGCTTGCCCAAAAAATTGGTATCCAGTCCCCCGGATTGATCAGTTAGTAGACTCCACCTCTGGCAACAAGCTGCTATCCTTTATGGATGCCTTCTCTGAATACAATCAAATCCAGGTAGATCCAAAGTATCAAGAGCATACTACATTTGTCACTGACAGGGGTCTTCATTGCTACAAGCTAATGCCATTTGGGTTGAAAAATGCTGGGGCTACTTATCAGAGATTGGTCAACAAGGCTTTTGCTGATCAGATTGGAAGGAATATGGAAGTATACATCGATGACATGATGGTGAAGAGTGTGGATGAGCAATTGCATTTGGCAGACCTCCAAGAAACTTTTGCCAACTTGGTAAAAGTGAATTTAAAGTTAAACCCAGAAATATGTGTGTTCGGAGTGCAGTCCGGGAAGTTTCTAGGCTATATTATAAGTGAGCATGGGATACAGCCCGATCCGGATCAGCTTAATGCTCTATTCCAGATGGAGCCTCCTTGAAATGTTAAAGAAGTACAGCGACTAACCGGGAGATTAGCTGCTTTAAACAGATTTATCTCGAGGTCTTCGGACAGGTGTGCCCCGTTCTTTCAAACCTTGAAGGGTGCAAAGGGATTCGATTGGACCTTACAGTGCGATGAGGCTTTTAATGAGATCAAGAAGCACTTGTCCTCCCCCAAAACTTTGTTTAAACCAGTTGACGGGGAGACACTCTTCGTATATTTGGTAGTTTCAAGTTGTGCCATCAGTGATGTGTTGGTAAGAGAAGTGGATAGTTATCCCCATCCGGTGTGTTACGTTAGCAAAGTTTGATAGATGCAGAAAGGCGTTACTTGAAACTCGAGAAATTGGCGTTGGCCCTGGTAATAGCTGCAAGAAAGATGAGGCCTTATTTCCAGGCTCATCCTATCATCGTTCAGACTTATTTTCCCTTGAAGAACGTCCTCCAAAAGGCAGACATTTCAAGCAGGATGACTAAATGGTCAGTAGAGCTGAGACATTTCGACATAGATTTTGCCCCTCGAACAGCAGTTAAGGCCCAAGCTGTGGCTGATTTTTTAGTTAAATTTCACTCCGACAGAGATTCAGAGCAGGCTACTGACATAAAAGATAAAAAGTTATGGGTCGTCCGAACAGATGGTGGATCTAGCACCATGGGATGTGGTGTCGGGGTGTGTTTGACTTCTCCATATGGTGACAAAATGTACCAAGCTATATGTTTTGCTTTCAGGGTATCCAATAATGAGTCCGAGTACGAAGCGGCTATAGCTGGTTTAAAGTTAGCCTACATCTGTGGGGCTAAAAAGGTCAGGCTACTAAGTGACTCCCAGCTTCTTATCCACCATGCCCAAGGCCAATCT
Organism: Limnanthes douglasii subsp. nivea; assembly: GCA_036936605.1. Classification (NCBI taxonomy): domain Eukaryota; kingdom Viridiplantae; phylum Streptophyta; class Magnoliopsida; order Brassicales; family Limnanthaceae; genus Limnanthes; species Limnanthes douglasii. The sequence goes on along the minus strand of JAUPFV010000002.1, from coordinate 191,561,469 downwards.
GATGCTAAAAAGGAGCAGCTTGTGAAATATTTACTCCTTCTTAAAAATGAAGCACTCAAGTTTAAAAGTGTTGCTTATGAACATATACCCCGCATAGAAAATGAGCTAGCAAACTCATTAGCAACCATAGCATACACGGAGTCATATCCATGGATCCATGTGCTGGAAAGCCCCTCCATTCAACTTAATTTGGTTGCAGGAGAGGAAATTTTTGAAGTACAGGTGAAACAACCTCAGGACTGGAGGTTTCCTCTCCTACAATACCTCTCCGATGGTGTCGTGCCTCCAGATAAATCACTAGCCAGAACATTGAAACACAAGGCTCTGGTTTCATCATATTGAGAGACATTTTATATAAAAAGTCTTACAGTAAACCTCTCCTGCGCTGTTTGGGGGATGAAGAGTCTCAAGTAGTCCTCTCCGAACTACATGATGGTGAGGGATCAGCCCATTGTGGATTCAGGGCTTTAACAAGAAGAGTTTTACTGGCCGGTTACTATTGGCCATCTATCATGAAAGATGTTAAGGAAATGGTAAAAAGGTGTGACCCATGCCAGAGGTACAGCAATGAAATTCATGTCCCAGCCATCCCTTTAGAGTCAATTTCTGAGCCTATACCTTTTGCTCCATGGGGGTTGGATTTAGTAGGGCCTCTCCCTATGGCATCCGGAGGGCGCAAAACTATAATTGTTGCTATAGATTACATTTCGAAGTGAATTGAAGCTGCCCCTCTAGCGGGAACAACATCAAAAGCTGTCATAAAATTCATTCTATCCAACATCTGCTGCAGATGTGGTGTCCCACAAAAGATAACAACAGACAATTAGCCACAGTTCGACAATAGGGAAATGGAGAGTTTATGTGCCTCAAGGGGTATACAACATTGTTTCTCTTCACCTTTCCACCCACAAGAAAATGGACAAGTCGAAGTGGCTAATAGAACTATACTGGCCGGTTTGAAGAAGAATTTGGAAGGGGCTGCTGGGAAGTGGCCTAGCTATTTATAAGAGGTCTTGTGGGCCTACCGGATAACACCTGGGGCTGCGACACAAGCGTTACCTTTTGCTTTGGTCTATGGGATGGATGCAGTAGCTCCCATAGAAGCAAATATCCCCTCATTTCGCATTCACAACTTGTCCGAACGCGCTAACGAGGTGGCAATCAGAGGTCAGTTCGATCTGGTAGAAGAAAGACGAGTTAAAGCTCACCTTAGAGCTGCACACTATCAGGGTTTGATGAGAAGCAGATTTGCTTCCAGAGTTAAAAGAAGAGATTTCCAACCAGGGGACAAGGTATTGAGGAAAGTCTTCTTACACACTAAATAAAAGTTGTTCGGCCAATTGGCTCCAATTTGGGAAGGACCTTATATGGTAATTGAAAGGCTTAAACCTGGAACATATTGGCTAGAAGAAAAGGATGGAAGAGTTTTGACTCACCCTTGGAATATCGAATATCTCCAGATGTATTTGGAGTAGCATTTGTGTAAATATTTACTTGTTTAAACATCTATGTAAATATTTGGGGGCATACTCTTTCCTCCCTGGTGGCACGGGGAGGTTTTAATGAGGTGTCCGGGCTTTTGAATAATATTTGATGCCTTCTTAAAAATTGTTTTGAAGTATTTTAAGTTTTGTCATTTGTCACACTATCCGGATTGAAATAAAAGAGTGATGACCACTTAAATATTCGTCATCGGAGAATTTAAACACTCTCACTATGAAATAACTAGAGGCTCTTTAAACTCTAGCCATCAAAATTGGAACAAACAATGAAAGAAGATGAGAATTGCACAAAAATGAAAATATTCATTAAAATAACTTAAAGTGCCTTGGCCTTCCAAGGACTTTTGAATTGTCAAAATAGAACAAAAACCTATCCGGTCAGATACCCGACACAATTACAAAAAAGAGTGCCTTGGCCATCCAAGGACTTTAGTTCGGATAAACAAGTAAAAAGTAAATCATGAGTTAAGGTTGAGCCTTTGAAGATGGCTCACCTTCATCTGTCTTTTTCTTCCATTTGAGATCACCTTTCTTTTCGTTGGGGCTCTCCCCGGTGTGTTCTTCGTCATCCGATGAGGAAGAACTGGAGTAACCATGCTTGTCGCCTTCAGCCATTGTATGATACGGGAGGTCGTCAGACTCAACATGAAGCCACAAATCCCCAAGGTTCCTCTTCGGAAATTTTTCATGGAAGAGTAGAACCATGTCAGACCTCACCTTGGCATACATTTCCTCCTGGGTGTCGATCACGTTGTTGGCATAAGCATCGATATTGGCTTGAATATTGGCCTCCTGCTCCCTTAGCAAAGTAGCTTTCTCCTCGGCAGCCTTGGACACTGTATTCTCAAGAGCAATTTTGTCATTGGTCAAGTTGGTGATGATTTGGTCTTTGGCCTTGGATTCCCCCTTTGAAGTGGCAAGATCTTTCTCCAGTCCGGACAGCTTCTCCCGGAGCTCTGTGATGGTGTCCTCTAAAGTGGTGACTTTTGTGGTACTTGCCTCTTGGTTTCTCTTCAACTCATCATTTTCTTCCTTTAGAATGGCAGCGTTTGAAGTGATAGTGCGAAGGTCATCGGACAGCCTCTCTTTGTCAGACTTAAGATCCTTGATAATGTCTGCCTGATTCCGAACTTGTTTCTCCAACGCAAGTACAGACTAAACATTGCTTAATAAAGAGTGGGCTATGACATCCCTTTCACTTGAAACAATGAAGGTCTTACCATTGAAAGTGTCTGTATTTGAGGTGCTCGGAGGGAGATAAGGCCCAGCAAAGTCGTCTCTAGGAAGATTGATGAAGTACTCAGCAAGCCCACCAAGACCGGTGATGTCTACCCCATCATTGTTAAGATCTCCCCCTTCGACCTCATCAGTATGGAAGTCGCCCAGTATCTCCTCCGCTTGTGTTGGTTCAGTAGATCAGCTTGGGAAGGAGGCTCTGGAGCCCGGAGAGAAAGCTCGTCACCTTTGGAGGTCTTTTTCTTCTTGGCCTCCCTGTCTTTGCTTTCTCCTCCCCGTTTACGATCTCTTTTGGAAGCTCTTGGAGGATTTAGAGAATGCACTTCTTGCCTTTCAGCCTCCTGCTCCACCACTTCCAAGAGAGCAGCATCAAATTGATTGGGGACTGGCCCCTCCGGTTGTATGGGAGCATCCTCCTCCACCTCTCCAGGGTTAGCTTCACCAACCAGTTTCTTCCCCTTCTTCTTACCTTTCATCTTGCTCGGGGCTTTGGACCGGCCTGATAAGTAGAGTGACCCATCTGGCTCATGTGTCCTTTTAAGCACAACATCTGGAGGAGGCTGAGTGGTGAGCTCCTCCCAAGTCAAGTCTCTCCGACCTGTGGTGTTCCACAGGTGAGACCTTGCCAAGTTTCCTCCAGTAAAAGCAGCATGGAACCGGTTCCCCCATCTCTCAGCGGCCCAAGCATTGATCTTGGTGCAAGTGGCCTGCCCGGTTTTCAAGTGGTCACTGAAGTCCTTGGGCAGTTCTGCTAAGGCAAGAATGAAACAAATTAATTTAAACTAACTTAAAAAAAAAAGAGATAAGAGTGTAAAGCAGAAGACTTACGATCGCTCCTCCATCTGCTTGTGAGAAGGCTTGGGTTGACACCAGACTTAATTTTCTGCCCATTCTCCCATGCACCACTTACGAACAGGAAATGGGTCTTCCAATTCCTCTCCGACTCTAGCAAGTCGTCCACAGCTTTAAAGTTATCCCCCATGTTGAAATGGTAGAAGAGGATGTGATGGATTCTGCAGAGGCTGGCCACAGCAGCAAACTCCTCCATTGGTAGAGGAATCCCGGAGAGCCTTGAAGCCATGATACTGGCCATGAGGGTGTACCAGGCATTAGGGCTCAGTTGGCTCGGGCAGAGCTTTATCAGATGGAAGTATCTGACAATTTCAGGGTCCAGGGGGTATCTAAGTCCCCAATTGAACAGCTCCGTGAAGATGACAACTTCGCTTAATTTGCAATCCATGGGAGTCTCTGGGTGTATGGGGATCCTGATCTTCACATTCTCTGGTATTCCCCACTTCGTACGCATCCGGCCCAACTCAGCTGTATGGATGAATGCGTAGTTAGTTTTCTGCAGGGAAATGAGGTACTTGACACTGACCTTGTGGAAACAAGGCCCCACCTTTCCTTCAAGACTCTCCGGCAGATCCGGATGCCTTAAACACATCTTCTCTTTGCCTTTGTCTTTTTTGGCAACAGCAGCACTACTGGTCTGACCGGAGGGTTCAGACTCAAATGGAGCCTCTTCGACAGAGTCCTCCATTAGAACCTCCATAATTGATGAAGGGTTTTCTGTAGCAGTAGTAGAGGGAGGGTTCAGCTCTGGCTCAGCCTGGACTCCGGACTGATGGGCTTTAGTGTCCCCTTGATTTCTGGCCTCCGATTGGGGATCTGATTTAGATGCTTCTCTTCGAAGACTTGGACTATTGCCCTCCGGACTGGGCAGCCTAATTTTGAGGGGGTGCTCTTGGAAGCATGGCCTTTAACTAACCGGCCTCTTCTCCGGTCAACTAGCTTTTGAGGGGAGTGCTCAGTGTCTGACCCCATAGCTATGAAGGAGGAAGATTTCTTAAAACTAGTGACAGTTACCCCTGGCTCAACAGTGGGTTCCGATTCTTGAACCGAAAAACCAGAGATGATGGGGGAGAGATTAGTGTGGAATAACTTTCTCGGCTTGATGCCTTTTGAGGAAGATGAGCCTTGGTCTAACTCTGTGGCTGAAGTTATTGGTCTGTCAACAGGCTAAACGGGTAACCCTGCCGCAATACGTCTTTTCCTTTCGACCTTTTGTGCCTTCTCTAATTCAGAAAGGTTGAGCCACCCACCTTTGATCAGAGAGTTCCTCTCTGTAAATATAAACTATCTGGGTAAGTTTTTGCTTTAGAGAGAGAAAGCTTTAAGGAATTGCAGAGTAAACGTGAAAGTGATGGTAAAACAGTAGAAAGTGTTTTAATTTATAGTGAATCTGAAAAAGGAGTTTGATTCCTAGGAGAATTCGAAAAGATTGGTAATGATTAAAGACGGCGCTGATGTCACCAACTTTAATAAAGAGGTTGCTTTTTGAAGAAGGTGGGTTCGAAATTCAAGATGAAAAAACGGCTGAAGCAACCAATCAGAAAGCGACACGTGTCCCACGAACTCTGGAAAAAAACCGTTTGGATTCATAAAGCTTTATCGGTCCGGATAAAACCATAAGGCAAACAGACCTGTCCGGATTAAAACCACCCCTGACATCGGACTGTTTTTCAGGTTTTTGACAAAGGTATTTGAACAAACACCTAAAAATGGGGCTCCTGATGAGTCCGAATTCTGACCACTCACCAGACAAGGACAGATCGGACCTAGCCCTCCGGACCGGACATACCACTTCGAACACTTAGTTAATGGGACTGTTCGAACTATGACAAAAGTACTAAAAAACCTAAACACTTCTTGACTAAGCTACTTGCTCTCATACTTAGATCTCATGGGTCTTTAAACATGACCCGGGTCCATTAAACATGACCCGAAAGCCCATAAGGGCCCAAATGTAAGGGTATAAATACCCAACCACCTGCATTAAATATGGGTAACAAAAATTAAATACAACCAGGCTGCTTAATTCTCCCTCTAAACTCTACTCTAAATATTAAATACCCACATACTTTCCCTAAACATCAAACAAATTACAAGCCTACCCTCAGGCGATAATTATCCTTACCAGTATGAAACTTGTGGTAACTTCAAACGAGCCAATATCGAATAAATCTAGAAAATTATACTTTTGACTTTTGGTCAGGCAAGTTCATTGGGTTCATGGTCAACAAGATGGCCAAGTAAGTTGAAGATGATCTTAATCAATTCTCAGTCATAGTCTGCATTGAACCCCCGCACAACATAATTAAGTATAATTACTTATAAGGAGATTTGTGATGTTAAATCGATTCATCTTTAAATCTTCAGACAAATACCAAAAAAAATTTCCAAGTCTTGCAAGGATCTGAAAATTTCCACCACACATTGGCCTCTAAAGAAGTGTTTCGTAATATCAAGAAGTTACTCATTGTGCCAAAAGTACTAACCAACTCGAAGCCGGGAGAATCATTATAGTTCTGTTTTGTAGTCTCGGGCTACGTTGTAAATATTGTTTTGGTCCGAAAGAAAGGAACAGCGTTCAAGATGATTGACTATGTAAGTAAATGTTTATTTACTGTACAAACATAGTGGTCCCAAATTTTATAGTTACAACTCATACGATGAGACCTTGCTTACACATCACACAATAATTTTCTAAATATCCCCCTCTTAGAAGCTTATGACATAATCTGAACGTGTTTGCAAATTAACAATGTTATCCGTGGAGCTAGGCGACTAAGATATTTAGTTCGACCTATGAATGATGATAAAAGCCCCAAGCCTTGGCAGACTTCAGAAACAGGGTTCCATCTGAAAGACCTATACCTACCAAAGAGCATGCTTTGAACTTTAACTAGTCTCAAGACTATCAAATTTGGTGAAAAATAGTTCATAGACTTTCAAAAGTCCGTTGGTAGTCCCTAGACTATCTAGTTTGGTGACATATAATCTCTGGAATTTAAAAGTCGGATGGTAGTCCCTGGACTGTCCATTTTGGATAAATTTAGTCTTTTGTGCATGTTTATTAAGGGGACTAATTTTATCGAAAATGAATAGTTAAGAGATTATTTGTCATAAAAATTGATAGTCAACACACGCAGGGGGGTTAACTTTATCCAAAATGGATAGTCGAGGGATTACCAGTGAACTTTTGATAGCCCAGGGACTAGTTACTGTTCAAAGTCCATAGAGCATGATGAATCAACTTGGTAAGCCCGAACGGATGGTTGAAGAAATAACCAAGGATTGGCACCATGAATCCAACTTATATTCTTCACATGAGATTTTCTGATACAATCCATCAGGGAGATATTGGTTATATATATATATATATATATATATATATTATAATTTTTATCGCTTTTTTTAAATAGTCTTTTTATTGAATTAAGATAAGTTTTTATATTTAGTTTATATATATATATATATATATATATGCACGTATTTTAAAACATAACTTCATTCGAATTTAGTATTATTTTCAAAGGTTTTTTATATAAAAGCATTCAGATTTGTTCCAAATAATTAAAAAATCAATTGCATAATTCTTTTACAATAAGTTTTCATTTTTGGCATTTTTCTTGTAAAATTAAAAATACATCGAACAAAAAAATATACCATTAAAATAATGATTGAATTTGATAATTTAAAATTTAATAAAAAAAATTGTTAATATTTTTACTTTATTAATAATAGGTTGTTGATATACATTTGTAAGAGGATAAAAGTTTCGAAACAAATCCAAAAAATTATGTAACTTTAATTTTTACAATGGTTTTGAGTTTGTATGTGATTTTTTATAGTTGATTCTAAAATCAATACAAAAACTATCCGTTTTGACAATCGACGACTTATGACGATGTTGCAAAAGAAGGAGAATCTATCGCAGAATATTTAGTAAAGAATGATAATAGTTGTAAACCTTCCATGTCGGTGTTGAAAAATAATAAGATTATTTGGAATGATCAAAGAATAAAGAGTTTTCAATGGCAAGGAATACTCAAAATTTGGATGTACCAATTACTTTCGATTTCGATGCTCTCAATATTATTTATTAAAAAAACAAGTAATAGTGTTAAAATTTGCAAAGTATTAGTACAAAAAGAGTTAGTTAGTGATGTGGTAGTCTATGTTATTGAGATTAGTGAGATATTTGTCAAAAAAATGATACATTGTGAGATTATATTTTCTATTGAAAACCCCAAACTACTTCTCACCCTTCATTCAAGTGATATAGAATTTGATAGATTTGGTTGACATTAATATTTTACAATTGACGAAAACCTATCTTCAAATAACATTTCGATACAAACCTATATAAAATTTTGAGAAGGTGAAGACTACCGTGTTGAGTTTACGTGGATTTAAGAAAATATGGGCTATGAAACATATGATGAAGATTTTATTATCTAGATGTTTTTTTATTTTATCAACTTGCATGATTTGGGCGTTATATGTAGTTTCATTTTGTATGAGGTAAAGTTAGATTAACATCAAGATAACTGAATTGGAGAACAAGAACCTATCTTGTGGTGGCATGTTGATCATTATTAACTCGGTATTGATGGTTAGTCCTACAGATTGGATTCAAAACCATTTTTTTTCCTACTTGTATCATTACTATGCTTGGAAAGAAATTTCAATATATTTATGTGGGCTCAACCATTGAAGATAAAAGAATTCACCGGTGTACTTGGCACTCTATATGTAAGGCTTTTAGTTGAGAAGGGCTCAATATCAGAAAATTATCTCATATTCACTATACTTTTCTTGCAAAATGTGGTATAATTTTAGAAATAACAAAAGTATTTGGGCTAACCTAATGCATATTATATATTGCAAAAACTTACATCCACTGCAGGTATCTTACAATAAGAGAGTCTCTCACTAATGGGAAATATTTTCCAAAATTAAGAATTTTGTTGAACCTAACATAAGGTGATGGAGAAGTAGATTTTTGGCTTGATAATTGTTACAATCACTCCCTCTTTATCAAGCTGGATGAAAATATGGACAAAAATTGGTTCATGCATGAAAAGGTGAAGACATTCTGGACTGATAACCCATGGAACAACAACAGACTAAGAGGATTCCAGTCTCAAACTAGCATTGACCTTATTCACTCCACTACAATCAATCAAAACTCAGAGGATAGTATAATCTGGAAGTTTTCAAACGACTTAAAGTTCAAAAACAAGAAAACATGGAATCAGATAAGACATCATCACGATAAGTCTAACCTTTTTAGCAAACTTTGGAATTCCATTACTCTTAGAATTTTTTTTTCTTATTATGGAAATTCTTTTTTAATTATATTCCTATTGATTAAATCATGCATAAATACACTTAGTAACAGTCTCTAAATGTCAATTTTGTGATTCAATTGAAATATCTTAATCATTTATTCATATCTTGTAAATTTTCCTAGCATATATAGAGTTACTTTGATGATCAATTCAAAATTAACATCAGCAACTTCAGGAATATAGCTCATATGACTAGGTTTTGGTTATGGTCAACTTATAAGGAGGTTCATGTAAGAACTATCATTCCTCTAATAATTCTTTAGGTTATCAGGATGGCCATAAATAACTCTAAATTTAAAGGTAGTGTATTCAACGCTAGGAATGCTATCAATTACATTAAATATACTATTTTAGCCTTGACATTTCTAAAACTCTCATGGCTAAGTATTGGAGTAATGATGGTTATGCAGTAAATAAAATAGGATGTTACAATTACATTACCTCCAGAAGAAATCCTTCCTGCATAAAATGGAATATTCTTGCTCATTGTAGGATGAAACTCAACACTCATGCATCTTGCATTTTTAATGGTGACTCGAGTGGTGGTATCCTAATTAGGTACAGCTCTGGGGACATTGCGTTGGTGTCCAGCAACCTCTATTGCAAGTTAACTCCTGAATAGTTGAATCTCGATCACTCCTTGATGGCTTTCTCATCTATAAGAAGAAACGCTGGTTAAATATGGATGTGGAAATTGATTCTCAAATTTTAGTAAATTTTTTATCTCATGGCAACTATTTGTGGCATATGAAATCAATTTTAACCTACCACATAAACCTTATTTCACCAACTATGGTGATATCTCACATTGTCATGGACCAAAATAAACCAGCCAATTATATTGCTAAATGGACCCTAAAATATAAAATAAAAAATATTTTGACAAATTTCAAGCTCCTCCCTATTTGAATTCTTTGGAAAGCATGGAATTAGGTTACACCTATAATAATGATTAAATATGTTTTACATCTTCATTTTTTTATTCTAAGTTCTTAGCTATTATTTCTACTAAATTAAATAGAAATTAAATAGTCATGTGCTTAGCTATCAGCATTTTGGCTTCCTTAGTGATAAGTTACATAGATTTTGACAGCTTGAGTAATCTTATTTAAATCTCGATGTTACTGCTTCTTTATAATCATCTCTCTAAATGTCCTTACTCTTTCTATGAATCTATTTTTGCAATAACTTGAAGTAGCAAGCTCTAGCTTGAAAATTATTTCACTAATTTTATCATTACATTACATGTAGCATGAAGGCATAAAGAAAAGAAAGCATTTGCTGGATTTGATTCAAGCTTCTAGTATATAGATTTTTACCAAAGATAATGCTTTGCCTTTCATCGATTAGTGGTGGTATCAATTTTTTCTCTCCTTCTCTTGAGCTCTGATTCATTTAGAAGCTCTTCATCGTTATTTGATGCAACTGATTCCTCGCAAAGAAGAAGTCATCTTGCCCTAAAATTTTTAAGTGATGAGACTCTTGTTTGTAATTCGACTGGATTCCAATAGCTGAAGTCACAAGGCCGAAGGTAATCAATTTTAATTTTGACGCCCGAAAGAAATGAATCGCCAAGTCCATTAAAAAATAAAGTAGAAATGGAATTTAAAGTGTAAAATGAATTTTTAGTAGAAAATGAAGTGTTAAGTGAAGTGGAAAATGAATTGGAAAATAAAGCGTCAAGTGAAGTGAATAGAACCTAATGGTCATTTGAAAATAAATTATTTTAGTTGAAAGTTTAATTAATTATTGTGTATCAATTTTACGCGTTTTGGATTGTAATTTTTTTGTCCATAAGTTTTTTTTATAAAAAAGTAAAAAATAAAATAAAAGTATCATTTTTAATTTTATTTTTAATAATCTTAGAAGCTAAATTTTAAAATATATTATTTTTTTACTATCTTATTTGTGATGTTATGGAGTTTCCAAGTTAGTTTTCATTTGTATCAATATGAGTTTAATATGAGTTTATATTTGTACAATGGGATTATTTACTTTAATCGAAAAAGTTATCAATATTTTTTCATACAATTTATTTCTATTTATAAAATTTGAGGCAGAACGTCAAAATATATATATATTCATTATGGTGAAATTTAAAATTACTTACGTGTTGTATTTTTTTAATTTAAAATTATTAATATTATTTTCATTATAATTATTATCATTATTTTTAGGTTTTATTAAAACTTTTAAAAGTAACACAAGGTTTAGTAGCTAATCAACAAATTTCCTATTTTCCTTTAAAAGCACAAACACATATTATCTCTAACTGTTAATTGTATTTTAACTTTCAAAACTTCATATCTTTCAAATCATAATTTAAAAAAAAAATAAACACAAGTATATTTATATTTTTTTAAGACGAATAAAATGAAATTTATGTAGGATATGTAACCACACGTATGTTTGGATAATTTTGTTTTCAATGTAAAATTTGCAATCATATATTTCTTAATTTAGTAACTAAACAATAATTGTTTTTCTGCAACCCAATTACATGTAATCCCGAAAACAAAAATAAAAAGTTATTCACTATAAAAATGTACATATTTTCGCAACTACAAAAAAATTAGTTGTTATACACCTGATTAACGTTTATTTTTTACAAAACAAGTTTGTAATTTATTTTTTCACACCATCACACTTATTTAACAAACAAAGTCCTATTTTCACAACTGTTTTATTCTTATTTTCGCAACATGTTTGTATCTAATTTTATAACTCCAATTTGTTTTACCAAAAAATGCATATATTTTCGCAACTACAAAAAAGTTACTAGTTGTTTTTTGTTGTTTCACACTATCAGACGTAAATTATTTTATTATTATTTTCACTACATACTTACACGTATTTCCGCACCTAAACAACTGTTGCATTTATGCAACCAAATTGTACGTAATTTCGCAACTAAACAACAGTTTTTTTTTGGCAACCAAGTTACATGTAATTTCCACAACTAAACAACAATTATTTTTCACAACCAAATTACGCGTGGGTTTACAAGTAAAAAAAATTGAAAAATAAAAAATATATCTATTACATATCTAGTTTTTGTTCGACTTAAAAAAAAACCAATAATATTTTTGAATATTTTTAAAATTCTAGATTTTTCATTTATAGATTCGTTAAAAGATCAGTGCAAAAAAGTTTAATAAAAAATAAAAATAAAGTTTGTTAAATTTTTTTCTTCGAAACTGAGATATATTTTGATATTTTTTAACTTTATATCAAAAATATAATATAGAAAAGGCAAAAATATTTTGAATTATCCGCAGTTATTTTAAAAATATATACGAGCTTAATTGTCATAAATAAATTTATGTTGATTGGTTACCTTACATAATTAACTTTAGAGCTGGTCTGCATCCAGAAAAACTAATTTTTAAGTGACCATAAATTAACAAACTAGTGAAGAATTTACTCATATTTATGTAGTGAAGAATTTACTGGTACTATGTATCAATACATAAACAGCCATGATCTTAAACCAAACAAACAAGGAATATGGTCCCAAAGAACTTATAGATAATTAATTATAAAATATAATAATCTGGTCCAACAGTTTTTCACCCCTCCTTATATGTTCATATATATATATATACATACATGGGAATGGCTTCATAAAATTTCATGTGCTACTCTCTTACAAATCTCATTATTTCCCTTCTTAAAACTTTGAATCTAGTTTTCTCTCCCAATGCTTTGCTTGGATAAAAAAAAAACACATCAGAAACCATAGGAAATCCTTCAAAGTTGATAAATTCGGTATAAAGTTCTTTTTTCTACTGTACTTTTATTCTTATTTTAGCTTTTGCAAATCTTTTTTGATGGCAGCCTCGGAAAGATTTCCAAAATGAAAAGTTATTACTCAACAACGATAATGAGATTAAACTACAACTCCGGTTTCAATTAGAGTTAGTGGCAGTTCATTTCAGAAACCTAAAAGAGAGTTGTGGAATCTAAACAAACTAAATATGGTTTCTGTTTGGATTCGAATATCGGGGATGATTCTCTTTCTGATCCCCAAAAGGAGTGGGAAATTCAGACAGCGAGAAGGGAAAGAACCAAAAGGAAACTAGTGCAGAAGAAAGTAGTGAGAGTGACAAACGGCAGCGTTTAGTGAGACTAATGCGAACCCTAGATTGGCTTCCTCTCTCAAGGTACATCTATGGTTTGCTTTAAAATTTCTTCATAATTATTTTTATGCTTCCATCTTCTAACTCTTACAATATTTGTAACTCTCTTGCTCTTTTTTGAGGTTCCGGAAGAATCACTATCCCCCCAATTGTGATACTTCTAAGGCAAGTGCATGATTCATATTTTTGTTTGACTGTGTTTGCAGTGAATGTATTTTGCTAGGTTTTGGTCAAAGGACTGGTGCCGACCCAAGCAATCAGAAAACACAATATAAATTCACAAATCTTGCCCCGACAACAGGAAGCTTATGGAGCCAAATAACTTCAAGAGGAGCAGCCTCGGGGTTTATATATTTATATTTTCCACTCCTTCCAAAAACCCATTACTCCAGTTTGAAGCGATACTCTCTCCATTCCGGTCTACACCTAAACCGAAACATCCGATATGCCACCGACTTTCCTTTATTTCTTTTGCGTCTGTTTTCTCTTGGCCTCTTCTCTCCCCATTGTTTGAATTTGCCTCTCCTTTTGAGGATCGGTACAAGAATCATCACTGATATTCAAATTTAAACCGAAACCAGAATTAATTTGTTTGATTCCACAACTCTTTGTTTCAAATCAGCCTTGTTGTTGTTCTTGAATGGTGTGGATTTTTTATGTTTTTGAAAAAAATGTGCCAGCACCTCTATTTGATGGGCGGAGCTTTAGTTGAGTCACATTGTCCTTGTTCAGTAATAACTTTGTGTTTGTAAAATCTTTGTTTGCCCCCGAATGTAATGAGAAAGTAGAAATTTACATTAGAATCATGCTTTGAAAGATATTGTATAGTTTCACAAGTTTTCTTTATTGTGTTTTTTGAATGGCCATGTAAGGTTTTATTATTATATTATTATTATTATTACTCTAATTTGTAAACTCTAGACACTTCTAAAGTTTTATTACGTTTTTAATAGCTTCAATCCACCTCCAATCCCACTTCAAGGTAAATATTCATCACCAAAGAGATGACAATCCCACAAAAAGACCACCAAATTAAAATTAATAACTTCCTGTTTGTAAAATCTTTGTTTGCCACCGAATGTAATGAAAAAGTAGAATTTTATATTAGAATCATGCTTTGAAAGATATTGTATAGTTTCTCATGTTTTCTTTATTGTGTTTTCTGAATTCCCATGGAAGGTTTTATTATATTATTATTATTATTATTATTATTATTATTATTATTATTATTATTATTATTATTATTATTATTATTATTATTATTATTATTATTATTATTATTATTATTATTATTATTATTATTATTATTATTATTATTACTCTTAGTCATAAATTTTAAAGAGTATATAGTGAAAAAATATAAAATTAATAAAATGCCAAAAAATACGGTTATTAAATAACTGACATATTTAGAGTTTAACTTTTTATGTATGCAGATACTCTGGAGGCCTATTAGGAGACATTATTGGTGTTTGATATTTTCAAAACTATGAACTTTCAAAGATGAAACTTCTTGTTACTAGTTTACGTAGGAGTATTATTTTGTTGGTATAATAAATTGATTTAATTAGTGTTGCTATGCTTATCACAAACTCATGAAAAATTAATTTCTTTATTTTTTTTTATGATACTAAACAGTGCGATTAAGTTTATACATAGAAAAAGGCAAGATACGACCAAGAATAGAGATTAAACCAAATTGTTTTTATAATTTATATATATACATAAAAGGTCACAAGAGGTTAACTAAAATAAAAAAGAAGATGACTTTTTCTCTCACGATACCAAACCAGATCTCTAATTTGTAAACCCTAGACACTTTTGAAGTTTTATTACGTTTTTAATGGCTTCAATCCACCATCAATCCCAATTTAAGGTAAATCTTCATCACCAAAGAGATGGCAATCACACAAAAAGACTACCAAATCAAAATTTAAATTTAGTGAACAACAACAAATCAACAAATCCTAATTTCAATCGACAAAAGAGAAGACTTAAATCGACCAAAATTCCACAAATACCGGTGAAGCAAACAAAAATATGAAGATAGGAGAAATCACGGAGCTAGTTAACGATCCGATTTACGAAATGTTTTCTCCAAATCGACAACAAAAATCTACGGAACAAGCTACCAACCCAACAAGATTGTACACAGACGTAATAGGATAACCAAAGAATAGGTTCACACAAAAAAGAAATCTATCATGAAAAAAGGTCATAAAGCAATTTATTTTCAAGAAAGAGATAATAAAAAAGAACATCTATATTACGAAATTAAAGTTTTACTAAATTCGAGGACTAGTAGTTAATTTTAATAAAATGAATTTCGCGCTTCTTCTTCCCTCCAAACAGAACAGATATTTTTGAGGCTTTCAGGATAATACCAAAACCAAAAAACAATCCAAAAAAACAAAACTTAAACCAGCTTCTTCCCTCCTCATAGTTGGCTTGTTGTTAAGAACTCTTGCATTCCAACTAATAATTCTGATTATTATCTTAATAGGATTTTTGAAATTTATCCCATGAGTTTAGGGACTTGTTTGCTAGTTTACTTGCTGATCTTCTTCTTTTTGCAGAGTTTAATTTCATCTTGATGATCTCATTGAAGCTTTGATCAGGGGAAGAAGTAGGAGAGACAGAACAACTTCCCATGTTTTCAGGGTGTGATGTTGTAGTATTGTCAATTCCATGGAGATTGGACTGAGTGCATTCATTCTCCAACTTCTTCAATGCTTCTACGATTTTAGCACTGTCTTTTGGGGATGAGTCTTTTTTGGATTTTCTGGATTCCGCTGGTTGTTCCTCCATGATGTTTACATGATTAAGATTTTGCTTAATTTGGTCATGAAAAGAGACTTATTTTGTCTCTTTTGATCTTAAACATGCTGATTGTTGCTATTATCTTTCCAGAATCTTGATCTTTTTGTTTGATAATTGACTTGATTTTCCTTCCGTAAACTTTGAAAGTTTTTTTAGCATTTCTGGAATCATTATTACTATATGCTTCTGTTCCTTGCATCTCAGAATCATTCACAACATTCTCAACATTTTCAGCATTCGCATCATCTTCTTTAGTGTCCTCCTCACTAATCTTTGGATATTTCTTGCACTCATATTGTTTATACCCTATGTGATAGCAGTAATTTCGAGATGAAGGTAAATTTTTGTAACCGATGGAGATCCAGCATCCAACATTCAACCTGAAACCAATCCACATCTTGCGTTTCAGTTTTTTTGAGATATCAATCTCAATTTGAGCGTAGCAAGCATTGCAGGGCGATCTATTTTTCTCTGGAACCACAACTCTATATGTTGTTCCTAAGGCAGTAGCAATATTGTTTACGATTTTCGAATCATATAAGAACTCTAACAGTTTTTCTAAATGAACCCATGAAAGCACAGTTGGGTTTTCATATTTTTATTAACCTCTGGATCCCATTGAAGGATTCTCATAAAAAATCATCAAATCTCCAGACATTCTTCGACCATATAATGCATATATCTTCCTTCAAGTTGAACTCAACAAAAATATGGTGGGAATCTGAAACTTCATAACTGTATCCTCCTTTGAATTTCATGGAATCCAAGAAGCTTCCAGTTTTGATTTCTTGGGAACGCCATTACTGAATTTTCCAACCAAAGTAGTTTTAGATTGTTGAAGCAGATAATTCTTGACATCATCAGAGAATTGAATCGAAAAATGACTCTCTCTTTCTTTGATCCATTATGGGTTCATAGAAATAGAGTCTTTGTCGGGTTTAAACAAATCAACGTAAGATTTTTTGGTTTGTTGTTGTGGTATATCATTTTTCTATAAACTTGAGTGAAGAACGGTAAATTATTCAAGAGACTTCTGGTACATGTTGAGAGTGCCCATGGGAAGGAGAAGACTATAAGACGAAGAACAGAGGAGGTTCTTAGAGCGTCATTCTCCACTCTTCATGAAAGAGATAAGGACTTAAGTTAGACGATTTTAAATCTTTGTTACGCACCTTTAATTTTCTAGGTGTACCAAGCACATAGCGGGAGTTTTTGTGAATGTCATTTTCCATAACATTGCAATATGACCTAATGCACACCCGTCATCCTGAAAATAGATTTCTCCGTAGAAAATAGAGAATATCCGAGAATCTTAGAAACTGTTGTGGACAGCAACCCCGATACTTGTCAAATATAAGAATGGGAAACGACGTAAATTTACAGATTTAAACTGTGTATGTTCGAAGGATCCTTTTCTCCTCCTTAAACTTGACAAGTTGATGGACCCAGCCTCATGAAATAAACTCTTATCATTTACAGATTCATTTGTTGGATATTACCAAATATATATATATTTGCGGGACCAAGAAAATACCACATTTATAACTATTACGAGGCTGTATTTCTATAAAGTGATGTTGTTTAGGTTCAAAAATATAGGGGTTACTTATAAGCGTCTTAGTAAACAAAGCTCTTGATTGCCAAGTCGGAAGGAATTTTTAAATCTAAATTTCCGACATGTTATTAAAACGTATGAGATATGAAAATAATTTATTTGATATTGAGGAAACGTTCCATAACATGAATCCCATTATTTTAAAATAAATCCAGAAATATGCACTTTCAGAGTTTGATCCGGGAGATTTTTGGGCTATATAGTGAGCGAAAAAGGATTGAACCCAACCGAGTATAATTAAATATTTTAACTACCATGGATCCCTCGATGTCCATCAAAGAGGTACAAATTTTAACTAGAAGGTTAGTGGCTTTAAACATGTTCATATCAAGGTCTTTAGATAAATATGCAATATTTTTCTAGTTATAAAACAGGCGTGTCGGTTCAATTGGACTCTTCAACATCTATCATCTCCATAAATTTTGACAAAACCTTCGATAGGAGAAATATTATTTGTCTACATTGTTGTGTCAGATTACTAATTAAGTGTACTTTTAGTCAGACATTGTTGTGTCAGATTACTAATTAAGTGCACTTTTAGTCAGACATGTCGAAAATTATTAATTCTCGCTTTATTACGTAAGTAAAAGTTCATTGGATGCTAAAAAAATATACATAAAGTTAAAAAATTCGTTTTAGATTTAGTGGTGACAACACAAAAAATAAGTCATATTTTCTAGCCCATTCTATCATTGTTGGAACCGCATTTCCACTTAAACAATACGTTACAAAAGCAATATATTGACGTGTCATATGATGAGTAGGTAATTCAAATCGATGGGGGTTCAAGCGTATCAAGCTGTTGAGCGGGGGTTCAGTTGGTAACCCTAACTAAAGATGTGATAAACCAAGCAATACACATTAACTAATTTTCAGGCTGGTGATCCTTCCTGAAACTTCCTTATTCAAACTCCTCACTATCAGACTCGCTTTCTCCTCTCTTTAAATATAATGTTGATTCTACCTAATTTTTAAATGAGATGTCAGCAAGATGTTCTCCCTCGGGTGCCATGTCCCAAAAATATCCAAGGATTAGCTTTCGAAAAGTTGAGAACTAGTGAAAATTTAACTTTTTCATCTCATCTATCGAGAAAGCTTAAGCATTCCTCAATGTAAGTGTCAACCACAATTATTTATACATTTTATAATGATTGGACTTCATATTTATAGACATGTTTTTCCTTAAATTATATGGATTGATGATATGTTTATCTTAATAACATGTGCCAATCATCTATTATTGAAGATATATAAAATTCATATTTTAACCTTTAACTCATATGGGCATTCAATTAATATGTTACATCTTCCTTAAACATTCTAATATTTCTAATTTATTTTTAATCTTTAATCAAATTTTGTTAGCCGTCAACCATTCATGAGTGGATACTTTTGTTGTCGTTCATCTTGTTACATTGCCTTATTCTTTTGTCGATGTCATTAGTTAAGTCTTCTCCAAATAATTTCCTACTGCTCGCCTCAATGTCTTGGTCATAAGTTTTGTCGATACTATAACTTTGATGGTGATAACTGTATATTCTTTTAATAAATATAAATGATGCTCTACCAGCATACGTCAATGGATTTTAATCTCAAATGTAAAGCCAAAATGATGAAAGTAAAATTGAGAAGAAGTTGGTATTTTTCATAATAATGTTTTATGTTTAATTTATAATTACCCTTTACACGGGGTGTTCGTCTACCATTTATACTATTTACATAGGCTTTTCTCTCTTTACATATAATATATATTCATTAAATGTTTGAACATGTTAAAAGGCCTTTAATGGTGGTCAGATTATGTAATAAATGTATCGACACGTTACTTGCTAACTTATAATGTGACGACACACATCACTCCATTGTGATTCTTCGAAGGCTTTATATGCTCGTCTTATGTCCTCGTCATGATCCTCATCTAGTATTTCTTATCGCCCTCGTCTTGTGCATATCAGATTCTTCTATTAGTTGGTTTGTATTGCTTATTCCATGATCCTTGTCTTATGACTCTTATCACCTATGGTTGGTATTCATTCATTTCATCCTTTAGTTGTATCATATTATCTTATTGTCCCTCATCTTGTTCATTCAGTATGACCCTCATCATATATTACTCACCATCGTCACCTTCTATATATCTGTCTCGTCCTTTGATCGCCTCGTATTACCTGCCACTTATCATTTTGTTAGTCTTTGGTATACGCTTACCTCGTTGTTTTAAAAAGTGTATACTATTTCTAAGATATAATATTATCAGGACTCCCCATAGTCTTTAAGGTAATGTTTTAAAAAAAATTGTTAAAGGACTAGTAAAAATGACTTAGACGAGATAACATAAATGTGGAAAAATTATAATTAAAAATTTTAAGTGTGTGTAAAATACTTATCAACGCAAAGATGGTTTGACATGTAAGAAATACCATCAAAACCCACGCGTAGAGTTTTACACGGACACGGAACCCTTCCACTTTTCATGATAGGAAGTCGAGTCGTTATTTTTTTTATTTGATTTTGTATTTTATATTAAGAATAATTAAAAATTAGATGACAAGGATTTTAGAGTGTTGTTGATCGTTATTAAATCGTACAACTCAAATTCAAAACTAGCAAAACCTCTATTTATGCTTTAATAACTATTTTTTTAAATTATTATTCTATATAAGTGTTTCTTGCCTCTCTGACGAGTGTTGGGTGTCACATTCTCGACAGATAGCCTCGATTGCTTTTGTTTGGTTTTCGTTATGAACTTATTTAGTAGGTAAGTATTGCATCAACCATCTCTTATGAGTATCATCAAATATGTTGTGATGACTAAATTGGTAACTAGCTAATTTTGGTTGTGTTGAAGTCAATGATGGTTAAATTGTGTTGTAACTCGTGAGTCACATTTTACTGTATTGACCTACCATGTGTAGGAATCTCTTGTTGAAACATGAGAACGTAGATCATTGTAGAAATGTGACTGATAAGTTTTTATCTCCATACCTAGAAAGGATTACAACGAGGAAGAAGGATCCATATTTAGCCAACACAATCTATATTCCTATAGCGGTTAAAGAAAAAAACAATTATTTAACTAGTATTTTAGTCAATTAGCTGGTTCGCATGACTATATGCAAGAAAAGGAACATCAATAATTTATGTTAGAATACGGTAATTTATGTGACATCGTGACTCTTATTCAGATCAGGATGAATTGCCTCGCCAAGATAGAGAGAATAAGATATAATTTTTTTAAATTTAGATATTCGGACATCACTAGGGCTTCGATTTTCTATCTATAACTTTATCCAAAAAAATTTTAAATACGTGCACATCTGTCCTACTTATTTGTCTACCACTGGTGATGCACCATATTTAGTGTAATACTAAACTTAAGGATTCCAAAAATTCATGTGAATTTGATGAATTTTCTTACTAATGTTGATGTTTCAAACTACTTAGATTCTAATTTTTTATTTTATATCAATTGGAAGTGAGAATAACATTGTCAACTTACCCACCTCCGATCATAACTTCCATAATTTTTTTATTTTCATAACTCGGAAATGGGAGTACTTCAAAGTATGGTCGGGTCGAACTGAGATGTATCGATTCATGTAAGATAAGGCATGTTAACTAAAATTTAATTTTGTTAAGATGATACCAATTAACTAATTCTATTCGTGTGTGTTGTGTTATTTGACGGATTCTAAGAAATATTAACATCTCTTTAGGCAGGTGTTGGAGAGTAATGAAATAAATCCATTAAAAATATTATATGTTAATATGTTTTTAGTGCAGTTCTAGAAGTTTTATTCTCCTTTTGCAGAGCTCTTCTTTGTTAGCCAGTTTGTGGCTGATCCCAAAACTCACCATGCACGAGGATGGTAAGCTATTATTTATTGTTACGGGAGAGGAAACTAACCCGGAAAATATAAGAGATATCCTGCTACAACGCTTGTATGACAATGATAAATTTGGTCTTAGGTTGAATGTGCGTACGAAAACTGTTTTTAAAGAAACAAAGGAGGCCTCCCTGAGCACGAATATTTGTCAGAAAAACAATCTATGCACGGAGTGTCTCAAGTAAAATTCAAGAGTATAGAGAGAGAGAGATTTCGAAGAATAGATTTTCATTATTCAACTAAGTGTAGCTCAGTACATTATATAGGTAGTTCACTAACAACTTATTGTTAGTTAGTTAGTAGTGTAAATCTGTTATAGAAATCTTGTTACACATTTATTTAACAATGTAACACTAGACCATTAATACTTATTTTTGTGTGATAATACTCAGTGCAGCACCAAGTCCAAAAGCCACACTTTAGACCTTCTGTTGGGCTTCAAAAAGCAATCCGGACCGACTTCAATCCAAGGCCAAAGGCCCATAGCACAAGTACCAAATCGACTTAGGGTTATTGTCTGAACCCTAAGTCTCCTTCCCTTTCCTCTCTTCTTTCTCTACCACAGCAGCCTTTCTCTCTTCTTTCTCTACTCCCATAGCTTCCATTGAAGCAGTCCTTGAAGCTTCACCCTTTCCATGCTTCAAGGACTTGCTATTCTTCACATCCCCCCTCAAACAAAGGGGCGACAACAGGAGACCAAGTTTGTCTCTGAGAAACTGAAAGTGATGATGAGTGAGTGGCTTCGTGAGGCAGTCAGCTAGCTGATCGTGAGATGGTACAAAGCGAACCTGAAGAAGACCCTGCAAGACCTGATCCCAAACAAAGTGTACGTCAATCTCGATGTGCTTTGTTCGGGCATGAAAAACTTGGTTTGACGCTAGCGAGCTCGCACCCAAGTTATCGCACCAGATAACAGACGGAGTTACAACCGGAAACTTGATTTCAGTCAGAAGAGAACACAACCACATCATCTCTGCTGAAAGATTCGCCAATGCTCGATACTCTGACTCAGTAGAGGATCGAGCCACAACATTTTGCTTCTTCGAAGACCAGGAGATCAGAGAGTCTCCAAGATACACACAGTAAGCGCCAACACTCCTTCGATCATCAGAAGACGAAGCCCAGTCAGCATCTGAGAACCCCTGAAGTTGAAAATTGAAGGTTGGCTTTAGATGTAACCCGATCCAGCAAGACCCAGATAAGTACCTTAAAATTCGTTTTAAATTTTGCCAATGTATAGTAGTAGGGGCTTGCTGATATTGATTGAGCTTGTTAACAGCAAAGACAATATCAGGCCTCGTATGTCTTAAGTACTGTAAGGCGCCTAATAGACTTCGATACTGTGTAGGATCAGCAAGGAGGGTTCCAGAGTCACTGGAGATATGTACACCATCAGCCATTGGTGTAGGACAAGGCTTAGCTAAAGAAAGACCTTGAGAACTCAGTAAGTTTTTGATATACTCCTGTTGTGTTAGGTAAAACCCAGTTGAATCACGAGATGGAATGGTCCAATGTCTTTGAGTGGAAAAACAGTATTGAGTATATGAATAAACTCCCTCAAACACTCTGTTTGATTACCTGTAACAATAATATCGTCTACATAGACCAGAATTAGTAGGAAAGTAGTTTTAGATACAAGGTAGAATAGAGAGCAGTCAGACTTAGAGTTCTTAAAACCCCATTGAAGAAGTGTGTCCTTCAACCTAGAATACCAAGCCCTTGGAGCTTGTTTAAGACCATACAAGGCCTTATGAAGTTTACATACATGTGTAGACTTCTGAGGATCTTGAAACCCTTGTGGTTGAACCATGTAAACATCCTCAGTGAGATACCCATTGAGGAAAGCATTATTAATGTCCAACTGTCTAACTTCCCAATCTTTAGACACAACTAGGGTTAGAACAAGTCTAATTGTAGAAGGCTTAACCACTGGACTGAAAGTCTCTGAAAAATCAATGCCAGGGGTTTGATGAAACCCTTTGGTTACAAGTCTTGCCTTATATCTTTGAACAGACCCATCTCGATTATGTTTAACTTTGTAAACCCATTTACAGCCCACAACATTTAGGTTAGGAGTCCAGGGAACCAAGGACCAGGTCTTGTTTGCCATGAGTACTTTATACTCAGTTTCCATAGCAGTCACCCAATGAGAACATACCACTGCTTTAGAATAGGTAGTAGGCTCAGTAGTATCCAAGTCAGTTTTGATCACAGAGCCAATGTAAGGAGTTTTAGGTACCCTAGTTCCATCTTGGGTTCTAGTTATCATAGAATGAGAGGTAGGTTTAGAAGTTAAGGTAGTTGACTCATCATTAGATACAAAGGGCAGAAAAATAGAGATTTTAGGATTAGATTGATTCAATTGAATTAAATGTTTATCAGTAGTATGTGTTTGGACAGGAGACTGACTAGGAACAAGTGTATGATTAGAATTTGAAGTAGGTGACTCTGATTGTGTTTGAGATGAGCTAGAAGTATTAGATTCAGCATGAGTAGAATTATTGTCAGAAGAAGGAAGAGTATTACCTTGTGTAGACATAGGCTGCAGAGAGGTAGCATCTTGAGGGACCCTGAGAGTAGCAGTAGATGTTGAGGAATGTTCAGTGTTCACAAGAGCTAGAGGTAGATTATGTAACCATGACTCTAAGAAATTTTTTGTAGAAGACTCAGGTAATGTAATATGTAGAAACTGATTTTGAAAAGGGAAATCAGTTTCATTAAACACAACATTCTTAGAGATATAGACCCTGCCTTTAGGACTAAGACACACATAGCCCTTATGAAATTGACTAACCCCCAAGAAAACACACTTGATCGTATGAAACTGAAATTTGTGTGACTGATAAGATCTGAGACATGGAAAGCACGCACACCCGAATATTTTCAAGGCTAGGTAATTAGGTTTCTTGTGAAACAAGGCTTCAAAAGGTGAATTATTAGATAGGACAGGAGTCGGTAACCTATTGATAAGATAGACAGCTGTTTCAAAGGCTTGAACCCAAAATCTGTATGGTAGATTAGCTTGAGATAAGAGTGTTAACCCTGTCTCAACTATGTGCCTGTGTTTACGTTCAGCTCTACCATTCTGAGCTGAAGTGTGAGGGCAGGATTTCCTCACAATGAACCCTTGTTCCTGAGCCATAGTAGATATAGGTAGAAACTCTCCTCCACCATCACACTGAATAACTTTGATAGATCTTTCAAATTGTTTTTCAACAAGGCATTTGAATTGTTTAAACATACTAACCACTTGGCTTTTGTGTTTGACAGGATACAGCCAGGTATACCTGGTATGGTCATCCACAAAGATCACATAATATTTGTGACTTTGAGTGGATGCCACAGGAGAGGGACCCCATACATCTGTATGTATGAGATTCAAGACATTGCTGGCATAAGAGTGAGACAAAGAAGATGGCAACACATGGGATTTCCCAAACTGACAGGCTTCACAAAAGGTACATTCTTCTTTCATAACAGAAGTAAGATTACACAACTTTAGAACTGAATTGAGAACATGTAAGGATAGATGGCCAAGCTTTCTATGCCATCCATATTTTAGGGAATTAGACAAACAAACAGACATGACTTTAGGTAGTAAAATACTGAAAACTAGAGGACTGTGTTTGACATTGATAGAGTGACCCCCTGTAGCTTGTGACTTAGAAACATCCTTCAACCTGTACAGTCTACCCTCAGTAGTCCCTTTGAGAAGCACTGTCCCTGTTACCTTGTCCTTCACAAAACAGAAACCATGGTGAAATTCAATGAAAACATTGTTATGACTAGTAAGCTGAGAAACAGATAGGAGATTCTTATTAATCAAGGGCACATGTAGTATGTTTTTGAGAGAAATAGGAGTATGGTTGAGAGACTATAAACTAGAGTACCCAATATTATGAATAGGCAACCTGTGATCATTACCAACAAGTATACTTTTGTTACCTGTGCATTCTGTCTTTTGAGTCAACATGTTAGTGTTGCATGTGACATGGTGACTAGAACCACTGTCAGCATACCAGGCAGAGTCTCCAGTAGAGTCTTGAGTAGCCAAATAGGCTGCATGATCACTATCACCCTTTGGTTGTTCAGAAGAAGATGATCCCATAACAGATGGATTATCCCTGTAGTAACACACTGGAGCAGTGTGCCCATATCTATTACAGATCTGGCATGTAGGTTTATTTTGAGAGAAGTGTCCACCTCTTCCTCTATAGAAGTTGTTTCTTCCCCTTGAATAATTTGATGAGTTGTTTCTTCCTCTGTTATTCTTGTATGACCCTCTGTACTGACCAGAATAGATTCTATGATTTGTGTTGTTGTTTTGTGTCTTATAGTCTGTTTTCTGAGTGAGATTGGCTGTTTCTAGACTTAGGTTTGATACATTGTTTTGAAGACTTACTAACTGATCCAGCCTACTCTCAAATATGAGTAGACTAGTTTGAAGATCTAGCCACCCTATAGAGTCCTTGTCAGTTAGACTAACCACAATAGGAGTGTACTCTCAGTCCAAACCAGCAAGGACTTGAGTAATTAGGTCATCTATTGATACTCCACAGCCAGCTAACACAAGATTATCAGCAATATTCTTCATCTTGCTTAGGTATTCAGTCATAGTAGAGTTACCTTTTCTTGTCCTTTGAAATTCTGATTTGTAGTAAGTTATTCTGGCTCTTGTGTGTGCGCCAGAAAGCTTACTAGCTGCATCCCACAGCTCTTTTGAGGTGCTTTCTTCCATCAACTGAGCAACAACCTCTGTACTCATAGTAGAGTACAACCAGCCAAGAAGTAACTGATCCTTGGCAGTCCAATCCTCATACTCAGGATTGTCAGTAGTATTACCTTCAGAATCATTAATGAGCTTAGGAGGACAAGGCTTGTCCCCTTTGACAAATCCTCCTAGCTTATTGCCTTTGATAATAGGCAAAACCATAGTTTTCCACAGCAAGTAATTGTTTCTATCGAGTTTGATCTGACTGTTGTTGTTGATTGTTTGCAGGTGCACATTCTTGGTAGCACCAGAGAAGCTGCTAGGAAACACTGAACCTAGTGACTCATTACTATGGGTGGGTGATTCTGGATTCGCCATTGAAGGCTTGCAAAGGCTCTGATACCAAGTTAAAATTCAAGAGTATAGAGAGAGATTTCGAAGAATAGATTTTCATTATTCAACTAAGTGTAGCTCAGTACATTATATAGGTAGTTCACTAACAACTTCTTGTTAGTTAGTTAGTAGTGTAAATTTTTATAGAAATCTTGTTACACATTTATTTAACAATGTAACACTAGACCATTAATACTTATTTTCGTGTGATAATACTCAGTGCAGCACCAAGTCCAAAAGCCACACTTTAGACCTTTTGTTGGGCTTCGAAAAGCAATCCGGCCCAACTTCAATCGAAGGTCAAAGGCCCATAGCACAAGTACTAAATCGACTTAGGGTTACTGTCTGAACCCTAATTCTCCTTCCCTTTCCTCTCTTCTTTCTCTACCACAACAGCCTTTCTCTCTTTTTTCTCTACTCCCATAGCTGCCATTGAAGCAGTCCTTGAAGCTTCACTCTTTCCATGCTTCAAGGACTTGCTATTCTTCACATCTCATTCATACCATGATGACGATCCTGCAGATTTTCGGAAAAAACATCGTTATTAAGAGAAAAAAGAGAGGTGAAAATATGGAAATGGAGCAACATGATGAGACAAGACCAAAGATGCCTCCAAAAAGAATAAAGTGGGAGCATTGAAAAATGATGGGTTCGTTGTGTTCAAGATGAAAAATCTATTTGTTTTTGACAAGGTTCCTCATTTTAGAGATGTTGCTTTGAATTGGGATACAATCCCTATTGTTATCGAGGATGCGACTTCCATGCCTAAGGAAGCCATTGTGCTTGACTCCACCGTGTGCGATGTCGTTGGGGAGAAGGGCCCAATCATGGTTGAGGTTGTAGCTAGAAATAAAGAGCATGCTTCATTCTTGGTTGGGGAGAATTCCAAGAGAGAGCAAGATGACTAGTTGTGTAGTGTTGTAGTGGGGGGAGGGGGTGACCATTATAGAGGGAAGGGTATTGGTATGTCAATTTCATTAAAGTAGAACAGGCGTCAAGACAATGCTTCCACTGATCTTCCCTCGAATACGAAACCAGTTTTTCTTTCAAAGGAGAATGAGCATCCTACAGATTTTCTGGTTTTGTCATTATTATTGTACCGTTAGCTTAAACATTGTCTCGATATGTCCTACTACAATAGTGTGACTATGAAGGATATTTCATAGAGGCAACTTGAATAGCAGCTAGAGATGTGTTCATTAATATATGTTCTTGAATGTAGTTGGGCCCTTCGCTTAACCCTCGCGTTTGTACATCTGCATGTGTATCATATTTTATTACACTTGCGTATTGACGAATGAGGCCAAATGACATTAAGACGATGGATAATTTTAAGGTAGAGTCGTTTTTATTTGAGTCGGTGACAAAGCTGAGTAAAGAGCGAAGAAAGTTTAAATGTGGGTATACTTTCTTAAAGCAAAAATCCTAAAAGTTGACAAAGGATAAGCTAGAGGTGGAAACCTCTATGGTGAAGCTATGTGGTGAACGGGATGCTTTAAGTACCTAAAAGACAGAACTGATCGCGCAAAAGGCTTATGTAGTGGAACAATGTGTTAAGCAACTACTCCAAAATTAGAAGTTAGTGTCATATAACGATAAGCTCATATTACCTAATGTCAAGATGGTAGGCCAAAATGTTAGACTTTCCGAGCAGATTGAAATTTTTATACGAACCAATGCGAGGATTACTGAGGATACTGACTTAAAACTGAAAATGTCAGGTTGAGAACTGCAGTGGTGACATTCAAGAAGTCTATGTAGGATCTAGAAAAGGAGGTTTGGGAAGAAATTGCAATGGTTATTATAGAGAGAGAAGTTAAATTCATGGCGGTTATATAGAGTCTGCTTGTAATCATAATATGGTCTTGAAAAATCTCAAAAACTTGGTGCATGAGCACAAGTGGTCGACTTCGTCGTATTAGAAAGAATAAGATAGTGAAAGTAAAGACGAGCAAAGTAGCGAAGAAGGTATTGTTCGTGAAAGGGATCATTCATATAAGGTGGGTGAGGTCGGTATAGAGAGGAAATCCATGTATTGTGTTGAGTGATTTGACGAGGCCAGTCCATTTGTTTTAATGTTAACTGAAAAAATTGTTGTTTGTAAAATTTTGTTGTGTTGTGTTGATAAGGACTTTGTTGGGATGTAACCTTTTTTTATAACGCTATCGAAGGTCGTTTTTAGTTTTTTTTATTGTATTTCTTCCATGTTGGTCATGTTAAATTGAAGATGAGTTGGTGTTATTTTGTAGCTCCTCAATCTAATGGAGTTAATTTTGGGATAATGGCCCGAGGAGAGAAATATGTATTTGTACAACTTCATTGTTAACATGGATGCATATTATATGTGGTTTTATATTTATATGGGTTTTTGTTGACGTGGGACATGTATATATGTTTTAGTGGTGTATTAAGGTTTAGTATGGCCACTTGCATAAGTTTACAATTTGGAAACCTCAGGTCTTAGTATGGCCGGTTGCATAAACATACGGTTTTGGAAACCTCGGGTTTGGTTGATTAACAATAATTGTAATTTGACTCGTACATCAGGCTTTGGTATGTCCGTTTGCGTAGCCGCGCATGCTTGATTTTTTAATCAATTCTCTAGTTTAACCTCGTAGGTTAGGGCTCAATATGGTCATTTGCATAACCTATTGGTTCTTCAACCATAGGCTTGATTTTGTT
Source organism: Limnanthes douglasii subsp. nivea (assembly GCA_036936605.1). NCBI lineage: Eukaryota > Viridiplantae > Streptophyta > Magnoliopsida > Brassicales > Limnanthaceae > Limnanthes > Limnanthes douglasii. Next base: position 191,532,287 of record JAUPFV010000002.1, on the reverse strand, counting down.
AATCAATATTTCTTACTTGTCTTTATAAATGAACCCCCTTGTGTTTTGTAACTTTATTGGCTTATTGTGTGCTATATAATGGTTGAAAGGCAAGAGATCATAAAACTGGAGATTCTGATATGGAGATTCTCTCGGCTGCGTAGCCTCACTATTATGAAGACTACTTTGTTGTATAATTATTATTTTTACAAACTTTAGGCGCAACGAGATTATAAAACTAGATGTTAATGTGCACTATTTGTCGACATGTACAAACTTAATGGATTGGTTTGCCAACTCGAATTTTAATTTTATCATCAATATTCAGTAAATATCTATCAATTATTAGTACATATTTATGGTAATTAATTCTTGGCGAATAAAATAACATTGTGTGTTCGTTGACAAACATCTTTATTTAAAAATTACCTAACAATGGACCTCGTTAAAAAACCCTCACATACCACACAAAGAAAAAAAGAATACACAGCCGCGTTACAGAGTCGTAGTGTATAGCTTTAAGTAGTGGATGTTATAAGGGTGGTTTAATGTATTTTCTTCCATGTATTCCACCCGATACGCCTCGTGATGTCCATTCCAATTGGAGCTAAATTACCCGTATTTTTGTATTTGCCCCCTCAAAGATTTCTTTATGACTATATGTCATTTGGTGAAGGCTCGGAACTTAAGTCTAGAGTCGAATATGCTATTCATTAAAAACTTCTAGTGATCTGTCCTGATTTGATCATATTCTTTGCACTCCTCATTCAAGTCGGTAGAAATTGGTCGTTCATCACTATTGGTGGCCTCGGAGTAGTGGTTGATCATGTGACTATGGATGATGATTTCTGGAGGAACGACGACCTTTATCTTGTATACTACGTAGAAGACGGTTTTTCTAGTGGCGCACTCGGGGGTCCTCATATAAGTCCAAAACACCTCAGCTAGTTTATTAGGAAATTTTCCCTTAGTTCCCACAAGATTTTTCTTCAAGTTGTTGAGAATGGTTATGTTTGTTACTTTTACGTGACCGTTCACTTGGGGGTTATATGGGATGAAAAAATATTTTTCTACCTTATATCTTCTATAGGACCTTTTTATATCCTTGTTTTCAAACTAAGACCAATTATTTTCATCAAACGTTTGGGGATTCTGAACTTGTATAAGATTTGGCTCTGTAGGAAATCACAAATTTCTTGGACCGTCATCTTGTAAAGAGGTTTTGTTTTAACTCATTTTGTAAAGTAATCAATAACCACCACTAAATGTTGTTGTTTCTCGATAGCCATGGGTAGGGGTCCCTCAAGGTAGATCCCCCACTTATCGAACAAACATGGAATTAAGAAGATATTCATTGATTCCCTACACAAATGACTCGTATGAGTAAGTTTTTGGCAAGCGTCGCAGGCGCACAGGATGGTCAACATTTGAGCTATCAACTTTGGTAAATAATATCTCGCTAAGTGAAAGTACCTGATTAAACTGAGATGTCCACAGAAGCCTCATCAACTTATTCGACCATGTCTTTGAGAATAAACATAGCATCGTATTTGTTTAAGCAGCACAACATTGGCGACATAACACTTTTTCTAATAAAGACTTTGTCAAGAACCTTATACTTAATCGAACGTATCTTTAGTGCTTGGGCCTCATATTTTCCTTAAGGGAGAATTTGATCACGTGAATACAAAAAGTATTATTATCAACAGTCGTCGATTTTATTTGTTTTCATGACCTCAGCTTCGTTTGCAGTGTCTTTCCTAGTTAGTTTTTCATGTATGATAACGAGGAGTTTGTCTCCCAAATATACTTCTTTTGCTAAAGAATATGATGTTCAGTTCTCCGGGTGAGGTACATGCTCGTATCTACTCGATCAAATTTTTTTTTCAGTTTTGTAAAGCCTTTAAGTATCATCTTATGCTCTCTTGTTTTACCTCGTATAAACCTTTTTCTTGACTCACCACCGACTGAGAATCATAATGTACTCGTATAACTTTGGCTCCATAGATGTGAGCCAAGTTTAAGCCTCCTAAAACTTATTCTTATTCCTCCCCACATGGTGCTTTTAAGACGGTTCCTTCTCCCCCATCCATGAAGATTAGATGCTTCATCAACTTCGACAATCCATTCCAAATTATCTTTCAAGTCCAATGTCATATCAGTTGTGTTATTAATTATTTTTCCCAAAGATTTGTTTATAAAATCAGCCACTCATTGTCCTTTCATCGATATACGAGGTTCCTATAAGATCTCATATCCCCCTAATTGTTCTAACCATCGTGCGAGTCTTTCTGAAAAATCTAATTTGTGTAGAACACTCTTTAAATGGAAAGAAATACGGATGATGGTATGACTGTAAAAATACAGCATCATCTTTCTTGTATCTACTACCAGTCCCAAGGCTAATTTTTCCAAGTTTAAATATCATTCTCAGTGTGGACTATACTTTGCTAACATAATAAATTGTTCGTTATGCCTCATTGTGTTTCCGAACCAAAATGACGCTCACAATATGGATAAAGACAGATGTGTTGACCCCGAATACACTATCATCCCTCTAAAAAATATATGTGTTAACTACATTAACTCCCCCAATCTATACTTAAAATGTATGTCTAGTTGGCTTCCAATTCACACCACCTTCCCGCTAGCTAATATCTCCTCGACTACGCCTCTCGATGGTTCACCACACATTCTCTTATATCTCGGGTTGTCCATCTCATTTTTTAGTTGATCGCTCCAATTAAGGTGATGAACCTCCTAGGTTTGTTGATTTCAATTGAGTCTATTTTGCGGGATCTAAAGAGATCGCATAACAACTTTTCGATATTCTTTGATTCCCTCCGACTAAATCAACCAGGTTTGTAATTATGTACTTTAGGCGTTGCAAAAAAATAAAGGTTGCAACCTCAATCATGTGACACCAAGTTCGTTTGACAATAACGTTATACGAGTGGGTGTATCCACGATTATAAATATTTTTCTCGTAATTTTCTTTGCACTTCTGTATCTAATAGTTAGTTAGAGTTTAAATTCACCAACAAACTATACGACTTGCCTTCATAACCGACTAATTGTCTATCAGTCTGTGTGGTTGGTGGTTTTACAATCATCATTTTGTAACTTGTCCTGAAAATCACGTTGGAAAAACTAAAAATGTTTATCAAAACGGGGGTGACCATGGCCCCGACTATATCAATATTGATACTCACCTTCAAGTCATCATCATTAAACGTCAGGTCGGCTACCGACTTCTTATAATGGTGGTATGAGGACTTGTCCACTAAGTGAATCTCTAAACATTTTTTGTATTTTTTCCTATAGTTTGGTATTGTCCTCGATAGTGTGTCTATGCCGGAAATAGTGTATATCTTATGTTGTTTGCTTCTGTCGTCTCGTCTTTGATTTGATCTTTTATCCACTAGCTCATCAGTATTCTTATGTTCATTATATTCTCCTTATTTAGGTTTGACGTATTGAACAAGATCCTTAGCATTTAATAACCTTTGAATCAAATGTCAGGGTTATCAGGAGTCAATAGTCAATTGTTCGTGATCGTTATGGTACGCACAAAAGTATATACGACATTTTTATTTGTTAGGGCCAAATATTTGACGAGAGGAATGGTATTTTGTTCTTTATTTGGTTTTTTCGTATATGACGCTGATATACTCAGTCATAGGTGTAAATCTTTTGATTGGATTATCATAATATAAGATCATCAACCTGTTTACTAGAGCTCGGGCTAGCTTTTCATGTCTGGCCTCGTTATTATTCCCATTATTAAGTGTTGATGCCTTTGATTCTTGAGGTTTCCTATTACCATGTTTCCTATTATCAGGTGAATTCGAAGTTGAAATTTTGCTAGGATGAGGTCCTTCTAAGAAGAGAGTTCAAGTTCCATTTCTGATGGTCGACTGTCCGACCAACTACAACACTATCTTCGGCAGGTCATGTTTGTCTAGGATTTATAATGTAGCATCAATAGTCTACAAGTTTTTGAAGTACGTGATTGGGGATCGTGTTGCCTTAGTCCAAAGTGATCAGCAAGTAGCAAAAGAGTCTTATACGACAATGTTTCATACTAGAAAGACTAAGTCCAATGATCCAATGTCAGAATAGCACTCAGAGGGGTCACCATCAGACGTTGATGGGGTAGATGATTCGAGAGAGACGTCGGGTTCATTGTTAGTAGGTGAAAATATGGAAGTGTAAGAGTTTCCCAATCCGTAAAGCTTATAGATAGCTACGATGTTTTCACTTATATACGTTACCAATTGTTGGAGTATTTGTCTAAAAATCTAGAGGTTTTGTTGGGTTTCCTTCTGAGGTGATATATCATAGTCTAGATTTGAACCCTAAAGTTAGGCTAATTATCTAGGGTGGGGCATATTCGACAAGCCCATTATCCGTTATGGACTGCGAATTTGGTGTTTGTGAAAAATAAGAAATGAAAATGGAGGATGTATGTTGACTTCACTCATTTAAATAGAAATTCCCAAAGGATCCATTTCATGTTCCAATTATTGACCAACGCGTTGATTCAACTTCGAGAAATAAAATTATTTCTTTTGTGGATGCTTTCGTTGGGTATAAGCAGATTCAAATGAATCTCAATGATCATGAAAGCACTACATTTGTAACTGACGGAGGTTTGCATTATTATCGGGTTATGTCATTTGGTCTAAATCATACTCGAGCTACATACCAAAGATTAGATAATAAAGTTTTCGCTCCTCAAATTTGAATAAATATACAGGTTTATATTGATGACAAGATAGTTAAAAGTTTGGTAGCCTTCGCAAATTTAAGATTCATACGCTTAAAGTCAAATCTAGAGAAGTGTACTTTTGGTGTTAGATCAGGAAAATTCTTTGGGTATATCATAAGTGAAAAATGTATAGAAGTTGATCATAATCAATTGAAGGCTTTGATATCAATGACGTCTCCTCGAACAATCAAAGAGGTTTAAATTTTGACAAGAAGGTTGACAGGTCTAGACAAATTTATTTCCAAATATTTTGATAAATGTGCCTTTTTTTCAAGTGTTACGATAAACAAAGGAATTTTATTGGACACCACATTGTGACAAGGCATGTACCAAAATTAAAGAACATTTTTCATCATCAGAATTGTTGTCTAAGCCAAAAGTAGGATAATAACTAGTTTTGTATATTGTTATGTCGGGTTATACAGTTAGTGCAGTGATGGTAAGGGAGGTGGATGGATATCGTAGACGAGTGTATTATGTAAGAAAAATTTTGATCGCTTCGAAAAAAAGATATTCGAAGCTTGAAAAGTTGGCATCTCTCCCCTTCAAAAATTTGTTACAAAGACCAGAAATTTTTGGACTTATGATAAAATGGTTTGTTGAAGTAGGGAACTTCGGTATTTATTTTACCCCTCAGACGACTATTAAGGATCAAGCTTTAACAGATTTTCTAGTAGAACTTCATTCAAGTTGTTGAAATGAGGAAAATTATATAAGTGCATTACAACCAGACACAGTAAGGGTGATTTAAACTGATGGAGGCTCCCGTGTATTGGGATCAAGTACGGGAGTAGAATTGATTGTTCTCTCTATACAAGCTATATCACAGGCCATACGTTTCAGATTCAGTGCGTCAAATAATGAAGCGAAATATGAGGCAGCTTTAGCTGGATTAAGGCTTGCAAGTACTAGTACGAAAAATATAGTTCGTTTAGAGACAGATTCCCAACTAGTAGCAAATCACAAGTTAGGAATATCTGAAGCTAAAAAAACAACTTGTCTTATATTTGTGTCAACTAGGCAGGTTGGCTCTTTTGTTTGATGAAATAATTGTTGAGCACATCAACCGAGGGAAAAATATTATTTCTGACTCTTTGGAAACTATTGCATATACTGAAGAATATCCTTGGATTTTGTTACAAGAGAGTCCTTCTATTTCGACGAGGTCAGAATAATGTAAATATTATGAGGAATTTTTTGTGATTGTTGAGAAAATCTGAGGAGATTGGCAGTTTGATTTAACATAATTTTTACTTAAATGGACACTACTTACTGCCACCAAATTAGCTAAGAGATTTAGATTTAAATCCCATGGTTATACGATATTAGATGAAGTACTGTATAAGAAATATTTGAGTAGGACATTGTTACGATGTTTGGGTAAGAACGAATCTCATTAAGTTTTATCCAAACTACATGATGGGGAGGGTAATGCTCATTGTGGATTTAAGGATTTCACAAAAAGGGTTTTGTTGGCAAGTTATTATTGGCCTTCAATAATGAACGATGCTAAAAATATAGTACGAAGTTGTGATATTTGTCAAATATTTGCAAATTCTATTCACAATCAGTTGTACCTTTAATTTCAGTTTCCGAAGCAATCCGTTTTGATCGATGGGGATTGGACTTAGTAGGACCATTTTCTATGGCTATGGGAGGACAAAAAATAATTATAGTGGCAGTGGATTATTTTCCAAAATGGGCTAAAACTGGATCTTTGCCATGGACAAGAGCTAAAGATGTTATACAATTTATTGTGTCTAATATTTGTTGTAAATTTGGGGTTCCTTAGTGAATTACTATAGAGAATGGGTCGTAGTTTAATAACAAATAAATAACTTATGTTTGTAATTCGAGGGGAATTACACATTGTTTTACAACACCGATTCAACTATGTGGAAGTTATTAATAGAAGTATCTTAAAAGGTTTGAAGAAAAACTTAACAAGTGCTACTCGGAAATGGTCTAATTATACCTAGAGCATCAACTCAAGAGACTCATTTTGCGTTAGTATATGGGATAGATACAGTAAGTCTCACGGAGTCAATGCTCAAATCTTATAGAGTACTCAATTATACCGAGCATGTTAACGATGAGTCTAGACAAACAAAGCTTAATTTGATTGAGGAAAAGTGTGTTAAGGCGCATTTGAACTTGATGCATTATCAAACTTTGATGAGGAGTCGCTACAATTCGAGGGTGAAACAAAGAGATTTCAAGGTGGAGAACAAGGTTTTAAGAAAAGTATTCTTGCATACAAAGGATAAAAGATTAAAAACAAATGGCTTTAGACCTGGAAGGACCTTATTCAGTGGTAGAGAGGATTAAGCCAGGTGCATATTCCTTCCAGGATAAAGAGGGGAGAGTTTTGTAGCATCCTTGGAACATTGAGCATTTCAAGTTGTATTGTGATTAATTTTTAGCACGTTTATAATATTGCTTTTTTCTTACTTGTATAGTTGTATGGTGGTATACTATTTATTCTCCTAGTGGCTCAAGAAGGTTTTAATGAGGTTTCATATATCCGGAGTTATTAATACAAATTATTTTGATTGACCAAATCTGTCTAAGTATACCATGTGTAGACAAGGTTCTTAAGTGATGATAAGTTTATTTTTTGAAAACTACACAAGAACTAATCACATTTGGGTTCATTTGAAAATATATAATTAGAGTTACTAACGTTTATGAAAGCATTTTCCGAAGTATCAATTTGAGTTGAAATATAAGTCGATGGGCTAACGTTTATTAAAGCATAGTTGGAAGTGCCAATTTGAGTGTCAATATAATTTGAAGTGCTAGCATCTAATAAAACATTGTTTGAAGTTCTATTTTGACTGATGATATAATTCGACGTGCTGGCGTTTATTAAAGCATTTCTCAAAGTGCAAATTTGAGTGGTGATATAATTTGAAGTACTAACGTCTATTAAAGTATTGTTCAAAGTGCCAATTTGAATGTTGATATAATTTGAGGTGCTAGCGTTTGTTAAATCATTGTTCGAAGTATTAAATTGAGTGGCAATATAATTTGAGGTGTTAAACATTTATCAAGGTGTGTTTCGAAGTGCTAATGTGAAAGTAGATTTACAAATTTCGAAGCATTATACGAGGTTTACATATGGAAGACAGATTAATTTTTCTAGGATAATTTGAAAAATATATAGTGATAGTTAACATTGTTTAACAAAAAGTGCTACATGTCTAGCTCTCACAATTACAAACACCTGCTTAAAAAACAATCGTAAATTTTTTTTAAGGGTGATGTATGATAGTCGTTAACAACAACTAAAAACAAAACAACAAATTCTATAAGTATAACACGTTCTATTTACCATGGCCATCACTGAATGCACTATCCAAGCTGATTTCCGATGAGTTTCCTTCTTGATCTGAAGACCCTGATTTGATTTCTTCATTATCCTTGAATTGAGATTCCTCTAATTCTCTTATGATTGTGATAAAGGCTTCTTTAGGGCATCAATTTACTGGGATTAAATGTCACAAATCTTCCAGAGTTTCCCTCATAAACCTTTGATGGAAATCAAGAATCATGGAGATTTGTGCCTCCTCTTCAGAATATTTCATAGTGTCAAGACATTCTTTTGCATTGGCATCTACAATATTTTCCTCTTTGGATTTGATCGTGTACGATTCCAAATCTTGAAGGGATTTCATTATCCCTGCTTCACTCTCGTCATACACTTTCTTGAGTGCAACTAGGTTCGAATGCTCTTCGTAAATCTTAGCTTGGTGTTTCAGCTTGAGTTCCTCCAAGTCTTTTTTATGATTTGAAAACAGACGACATTTTATCTGAATGACACTGCTGTGGAATTCCAACCTATCTATTTGAAAGGATTGGAATTGTTCAATGAGATTCCTGTTACAGATCAGCCCACTTTTTTAGAAGCATATTCTTTTTCCACCAAATCACATCTTCTGCAAGCTCCACCAGTTGGTTTCGAGCAGAGATGATAACACCTTCGAGTTTTGAAAAAAGGGTGAGTAGTTTCATAAGTTTCTCAAATGGTTAACTTGTAGGATGTGGAGGAAATGGATCGTATAAGGCAAGGGCATTCAAGGGAGAAACCCGAGGAGGATATGGGCTTTGGTTTTGAATATCTTGAACCTGAGGGTCCGTCTAGAGGTTTTGATCATCATCTTCTTTTTCTGCTTCCTCCACAGTTGCGGTTAAATTTGGGGAGGATACATCAATTACGTCCTCTGTCATAGTTATTGGGAAGTTTTCAAGAAGTTTTTGTTTTTTCAAATTAACAACCTTTTTTCTCTCTCTGGAGGACTTAGCTTGGGTTTCTTCGATATAGTGAGGGTTAAATTTGGTAGCTTTCTCTTCAATTTTATTTTTGGACTCTTTTTTTTACGCATTTGAAAGACCACCCTCAGATATTTTCTCTTTACTCTTATTTGGTAAATGTCTTGGTGCCCTATTCAGAACATGAAATATAATACATGCATTGGGAGCATCCAATTTCTTCACAGTGGCTCTTCCCCGGAGGGCATCATCGATTCATCTGCTGGGATGTTAGAATCCAGCGAGACTTTCCGTAGGTGAATCTGAACAAAGTTCAGAGGAACAAATACCTTATAGAATTTGTTGGACCATTCTTTTTCGGCCCATTTGTCCATCTTGGAAAATGTCTCCTCGGCAACACCCTTATGAATTTTGTATTGTCTCGAAATTTCTACACAAATAATAACATTTGGTATAAATTAAGAAAAAATATTAACAGAAATTCATGCTTACTTTTACTTTTCCATTTACGATCTAGCAGCCTTGAAGAATTATCGGTAGAGATCTCTTTCTATTTTTTCAAAGCACCAGAAATAAAGAAGAAATTTTGATTTCATATTTTGTCTGCCTCAAAAAGATCGTCGATGATATTTTAGGATTTCACAGGGTCAGGTAGTAGTAAAAATATAGGGTTCTTCGACAAACAAGTTTGGGAAATGAATTGCTCTATTGGTAAAGTTATCTTGGCAATCTTGATGCCTTAATTCCGGTGAGAATAATAAACCATAGGTTTGGACTTGCTTAGGATGGGAAAAGGTCAACTGTCTCAAAGTAATCTACCATAACTGGGTCCAGTGAAAATCGCAGGCCCCACTTTAGTATCTCGGAATAGACAACAAGTTGTTTTTCTCCACATGAAAGTGGGGTCTTTCCTACCAAATTTTACTGAAGAGCGATATTATCATGTTTTCCCCGTTTCTTCTTGAGGAGCTCATCTTCGGATTGGTTGAAGTAATTATATTGAACATTGTTAAGTATCATAAATGGTTGTTTGGGTGATTAGCTTTTGTTTATCGTCGATGATTCTGGTGGTTTCTCTTCCATCATCTCTTTGTGCAATGGTTAGCCAATCCCTACCGTTCTTGAAACCGAACATTAACATGGAAAATGGGAATCACAAGGAGATTGGATGTGATCTGTGAAGGATGAACATGACAGAGATAATGAAGGTGCAAATTTCTTAGAGAACTATCTCTATCTCTATAACTTATGTGTGGTAGGAAAAACTAGTATTGAAGTGGTATTTCTAACAGAAATTGTGAAGATGGGTCTGGACTTTTGAGAGATAGATTTTAAAGGTCGACATGCGTCTATAACGTGAAGTATGAATCGACGTTAACGGGTGCCTAGTCTATAGTAGCTAAACACGTATACATGTCAGAATTATATGGTATGCACGCCATGAAACTTCTATAACCTTCTATTTTCCTCTAGGAGGATAAAAATTAAGCTTTCTAAGAATTTGAATGATTAACCAGTTGGGATTGATTTTACCGAGGAAGAATAATAAATTATTTGAGAGGAAACAAAATTTTGCAAAGGGAAGTAAGGTGAAGATACAGTTCGAATTATCCGATCAGCGTATAAGACTGGAGCAAAGAAGGGTTTTTAGACCAGTTTCACAAAAAAAATATGGAAAATGGGCTTGTATATCAAAGTGCTAGTCCTTCCTTACAATTCTTTACAAGGACTAGAGAGGCTAGCGATAAGCATATAAGTAATTAAGGAGAGAAAACAATTTCGAAAAGTATCATTATATGATTATTTTATAGTTAAACGAAAAATTTAGTAAGCAATGTATATATCAAGGACTTAGTGTGTAATTTACTGTAATTGTGTATGTATTGAGTATAGAAATGGGGTGAAATATTCTAACTTCTAACTAAATATGTTACTCATAACCACTCATGCCTATAAATAGTGGGTGAACCTTGGAAATAAAATTGATCGATATTTTGACTTACTAAAGTTCTTGATTACTTTCTTTTAACTTGAGTCACTTTGTCTCTCTAGAATTACTCCAAATTTTACTTGTTATTTTATTTTACCTTCATAAAAAGTTTCAATACTCATCAATTGGTATTTTTGAAAGATAGTGGATATCAAAAAGTATGTTTTATTTTTAATATGCTCATTAAATTATACTTTTATTATTTTTTTTATACTCATAATTTGTTTTAAGTTTTCGAGAAGCTAAAGTAATTTCTAAAAATTAAAAAAGCATAAACACTCGTCGCAGTTATCTCAACAAACTATGTACAACCCTTTTGGAAAGATAAATTTCATAAGCTTTTAATTCAATATTACTTGTGTTACTCCCATCTTTTCTAATAAATTATTATTATTATTCTGATGGTTATTAAATCATGGATGCTAACACCAATACCCCTTGCTGATGACTAATAATTTATCGTTGTTATAAAAAATCTCTTTAGAGATGAAAGTCAATCTGGACGGATCTTAACATCTCAAACCAACAAGGAACACAGTATTCGAATGAAGAAGAATAATAATTAAAAAAAAATAAGGAAAATGTTCCAAACCACTGAAGGACAAGTCTTTTAAAAAAACATCGTGCTCTTTCAACACCAGTATATCCATAAAATAAATGACAAAAGAAGAAGAAAATTACTGAAGACTCTGGAAAAAAATCATATTTCCAATAACCATGCTACTCAATCAACACCAAAATCCATACATGTTGTCCTAAGTAATCGTCAAATAGATTGGAGATGAATTAACATCTATTAACTCTCAACCACTCATATGTCGCTTTATCTCCATATGCCTCGATAATTATTCATCAAGCCTTTTAAATGTTGATCTACTACATCAAGAAATGGAACTTCATATTGATATAAAAAAATTTAACTTATTATAGAGCTTATTAAATTCCATACTTCTTGCTGGTAAACAATTTACCCGTCATGAAGTTAAGCTCTTAAATTCTATCAAAAGAAATGAAGCTCTCAATTTGTCCATGAGTCTCTAGAGTTACATAAGAAGATATCTGAACAATATAACATCATAAAAAAATTCAAAGCCTCTCAAAATGAAGAGCAGAAATGAAAACTACAGCTTCATAACGACTTAAAGTAAACAAAAAAAATCAAATTTCAACACTTCAATTCCCATAGACCTTATTTAAAGGAGAACTCCAAAAACTCAATATTGAAGTTGAAAATGTTGATAAAGCTAAAGATATCAATGTCCAAGAAGTCAAGAAAATATTAACTCAACAAGTTTTCAACAAGGCTAAAGCATTTCCGGACCAATGATGTCAAATGATTATGATAAATAAATTTGAAAATAACATTCACAACATAATTTTTATAGGACTGTATTTTAAAAAACTTCTCGAAGAAATATCAAGTTATATATCGTACAACTTTTGAAAGTGTCGTCAATACTCCAAAGTAAATTAATTTTCTTTTCAAAGCTGACATTTAAAAGCCCAAAGATGTTAATGTGGGTAAAGATTATGATAACAATGATACAACTAATCCTAGTAATGTTACCAAAAAACAAAAAAAAGTTTTACACTGCAAATAAGATTACTTTCTCTACTTTTGAATGAATGTCTTTTAAAACATTAACTCTTTTGAACTTTTTACAGCTAACATCGGGTTGATACCTTAATCTTGTATTTTAAAAATATCTGCTATAAACTATTTGCCAACTAACATCTAGCTATTATCTCTATGTTCTATGTTTTATTCTATGATGTTATTATTATTATTATTATTATTATTATTGGCCTTATTTTTTCTTGCTTATATCAATTTTTATGTATTACAATTTATGATTCTAAACTATCTTCCGGATTTTTGATGTCAAGTTATACCTGCCATTCACTTAGAATTTATTTACCTCTTTAAGAATTAACGTTTCCTCTTACACTCTTTAGTTGGACTTAACATATAGTTATATTCGCTTTAATTTTGGTGTGTGACTATTTATACTTTAACAACTAAGCTTGGCTTATAACCATAATGTCATTTTATAGCATTAACAATCTAGCCTTTACAACTCAATTCTAACCTCTTACAGTTTAGAGTTGGATTTGACCTATATGAATATTCACTTTAATTAATGCGTGACGTCTTATGTTTTTTCGTTGGGCTCTTCCTATGTGGGTTCCAATTATCATATGGGCTAAGCCCAAATATGGGTAACACATAGGATTTTGGTTTATATATAAATATATATTTGTACAGTGTCTTTTGAGATGAGCATCATATTATATAGTGCAGGTTTTATTCTTTAGGTGATTTGAGGCGGAACTTTGTGCTTTCAATCAGACTATTTCCTATTGTCCGACCGACGTCAATTTTGGTGAGAAGGCTCGTCTATTTGTCCTCTAGAATCCTACTATAGGGGTTTTGATTTGGAGTCTTTTAAGTGTTTTTTCGATTAGTTTCTTCTAACTGTGTTTTTGGGGATATTTCAGCGGGTTTTCTTATTTCGGTTCACTATCTTGTGTATTGGAGTTGTGTATGAAGTTTTCATACTTTGTGTGGTGAATGCTCTTGTTTGATCTAGAGAATAGTTTTGTAACCCATCTTCTGATAGTGAATATTTGGTTGGACTCCGAAATTAGTCATGTGGTTTTTACTTCCTACAGTGGGAAGGTTTTCCACGTAAAACGTGTTCTGTGTTATTTACGTTTATTTTATTCAGACTTGCTATTTTGTTCGGGATCATTATCTCTAATAATATTTGATACAAGAAGGAATATTTTGTTTGTGCTTCTATTTCCTGAGAAAATGGTATCAAAGTGAGTGGTTGTGTTCTTATCTTATATCAAATATGAAGGTGAATACAAGTAGAGTGGTGACGATGAATGGTTCAAATTATCATATATGGAAATCAAAGATGAAAGATCTTATTTATGTTAAAAGTTTTCATTTACTAGTGTTTGGTGATGAAATACCTAAAGATAAGTCTGATGCAGAATGGATACTTATTCATCGACAAGTTTGTGGCTTTATTCGGTAATGGCTTGATGATAATGTGTTGAATCATGTTGTAGACGAAACAAATGCAAAGAATATGTGGAGTAAACTGGAGGAGTTATATGCTTGAAAGACATGAAACATTAAGTTATTTTTGTTTAAACAATTGATGTATTTGTGGTATCAAGATGGATCACCTCTTAGAGATCACTTGAATACCTTTCAAGGGTTGATTAATCAGTTGGCTGCTATGGGTATCAAATTTGATGACGAGGTTTTAGCGTTATGGTTGCTTGGTTCGTTGCTACACTCATGGGATACTTTCAGAATGTCTCTTTCTATTTCAGCTCCTAAAGGTAATATCTCAATGGCATTAGCTAAAAGTAGTGTGCAGAATGAAGATATGAGAATAGAAAACAGTTGGCTTCTCTTCACATTCAGAAACTCTAGCCGCTGAGAAACGTGGTAGGAATGAAAATCGCGGTTGGAAAACTAGAGGTAAAAGTAGAAGCAAGAGTCAGAACAAGTCTAATAAATTTACAGATTTGGAGTGCTACTACTGTCATGAGATCGAGAACACTAAGAAATTTTGTCCTAAGTTGAGAAAGAAAATGGTTGGGTAGTTGACAGTGGTGCTACAATTCATTCCACTTCTCATAGAGAATATTTCTCATCTGACACTTCTTGTGACTTTGGTTCTGCAAAAATGGGAAATAATGATTTGTCTAAAGTGGTTGGTATTGGTGATGTTTATCTAGAAACAAGCATGGGTGCAAGATTGATTTTGAAGGGTGTTAAACATATACCCGATCTTCGATTGAATTTGATCTCTATATGGAAGCTAGATGATGAAGGCTATTGTAGTATTTTTGTGAATGGGCAGTGGAAACTTATTAATGGCTCGTTAGTTGTGGCAAGAGGACAAAAATATTCAGCCCCTACATCATGTCTCCAAGGGTGCCTGCTGAAAAATTCAATGTTGTTAATGATGAAGCAATGGTTGATTTGTGGCATAAAAGACTCAGTCGCATTAGCGAAAAAGGATTAGATATTCTGAGGAAGAAATAGTACATCCGGGATACATAAAGCTCATTTAAAGAAATGCGTACATTGTTTGGCTGGAAAGAAGAATAGAGTATCTTTTAAGAGCTCGTCTCCTTCAAGAAAACCAAGTTTTCTTGACTTGGTAGATACTATTGTTTGTGATCCTTTCAAAATAAGAAAACTTGGTGGTTGTTTGTACTTTGTTACTTTTGTTGATGATCATTCCAGGAAACTTTGGGCTTACATTTTGAAAAAAAAAGATCAAGTGTTAGATGTCTTTAAGCAGTTTCAAGCTTCAGTCGAGAGACAAAATGGGAAACAATTGAAGTGTGTTAGAAGTGATAATAGGGTATAATACATTGGTCCTTTTGATGATTATTGTAGGCAGTAAGGTATTCGGCATCAAAAGACACCTCCCAAGACCCTTTAGTTAAATGGCGTAGCGGAGAGACTAAACCGAACATTAATTGAAAGGGTAAGATGTCTTTTTTCACAATCATAACTCCCTAAATACTTTTGGGGTGAAGCTTTGAATACTCTAGTACATGTCTTGAATCTTAGTCCTTCTGTACCTTTAGATGGAGATATCTCAAATAGAGTTTGGATAGGTAAAGATGTTTCTTATGATCATTTGCATGTCTTTGGGTGCAAAGCTTATGTGCATATTCCTAAAGATGAGAGATCTATACTCAATTAACAGTGTATATTCATTGGTTATGGTCTTGATGAGTTCAGTTACAGATTTTATGATCCAGTTAATAAGAATCTTATTAGGAGCAGAGATGCTGTCTTTATGGAATATCAGATAGTTCATGATATTGATAAGAGTCAAAATCCAGTGCCTATGTCTGAGAATGACTTGGTAGATTTAGAGCATATTCCGCTTGCACATACTCTTACAGAAGTTGAAGGAAATTCAGATGGTGACTCATCTGCTTGAAGAGGTTCATATATTTTTATATTGGTGATCGTGATAATGATTTCTTGGATGACCAAGAGAATGAAAAAGATGTTGAACAACCTGAAGTTCCAACGCGGAGATCTACTAAAGATAGATAACCCTCTACTAGATATCCTTCTGATCAATATATTTTGTTATCCAATGCAGGTGAGCATGAGTGTTATGATAAGGCTATTAGTGGTGTGTGTAAAAATCAATAGATTGAAGCAATGAATGAAGAGATGCAATTACTTCATGAGAATCATACATTTGTGTTAGTGAAGATGCCTGAAGGGAGAAAAGCCTTGAGTAACAAGTAGGTGTATAGGTTGAAGCAAGATGATAGTTCTCTGCAACCTCGGTACAAAACAAGATTGGTAGTCAAAGCCTTTCTTCAGAAAAAAGGTATTGATTTTGATGAAATATTTTCTCCAGTTGTAAAAATGTCGTTTATTCATTTGGTTTTAGGCATTGCAGCGAGTCTAGACTTGGAAAATTAGCAAATTGATGTAAAAATAGCATTCTTGCATGGTGACTTGGAAGAAGATATTTTTATGAAACAGCCTGAAGGTTTTGTGGTTAAAGGAAAAGAATATTACGTGTGCAGACTGAAAAAGAGTCTATATGGTTTGAAGCAAGCTCCAAGACAGTGGTATAAGAAGTTCATGTCAGTTGTGGGGGAGCAGGACTACAAGAAGACTTCTTTGGATAATTGTGTATTTGTGAAGTAATTTTCCGATGTCGATTTTATTGTTCTCTTACTTTACGTGGATGATATGCTTATTGTTGGCAAGAATACTTCACGGATTGATTCTTTGGAGAAAAAGTAAGTAAGTCTTTCGCAATGAAATATTTAGGCACAACAAAGCAGATTCTTGGCATTCGAATTACAAGAGACAGAGATTCGAAGAAGTTGTTCTTGTCACAAGAAAAATACATTGAGAAAAATCTTCAGAAGTTTAAGATGGACAAGGCTAAAGTGGTTAGCTCACCACTTTCCGGTCATTTCAAGTTGAGCAAGAAACAATGTCCTTCAACTAATGAAGAAAAGAGAGATATGGTTAATATTCCATATGCATCTGCAGTTGAAAGTCTCATGTATACCATGGTATGTACTCGTCCTCACTTAGCTCATAGTGTTTGTGTTGTGAGCCGATTTTTGTCAAACCCAGAGAGAGAGCATTGGGAAGCCGTGAAATGGATTATGAGGTATTTGCGAGGAACCTCTAATTTGAAGCTCACTTTTTGGGATGGAGAAACTTGAGTTGTTGGCTTACTCTGATTCAGACTTGGCTGGAGATGTTGATACTCACAAGTCTAGTTCTGGATATTTGATTAACTTTTCTGGTGTTGCTGTTTCATGGAAATTAAGACAACAAAAGTGTGTTGCCCTTTCAACAATAGAAGCTGAATTTATTGCAGTGACAAAAGCGAGTAAAGAGCTACTATGGATGAAGAAGTTCTCGAGAGAACTTGGATTTGAGCAACACGGGTATGTACTGTTATGTGATAATCAAAGTGTTATTCATCTCGTGAAGAATTCGTCGTTTCACTCAAAGTCGAAACATATTTATGTGAGATGTCATTGGATTCGAGATATTCTTGATGCTAAACTAATTGAGGTTGATAAAGTTCATACAGATGATAATGGGTCTGATATGATGATAAAGGCATTGCCTAGGGGAAAGGTTGAACATTTTAGATTGATCGTCGGGATGGCGAATCCTCCCACATAGTCGTGAGGGGGAGATTTGTTGGGCTCTTCCTATGTGGGAGTCCAATAATCATATGGGCAAGACAAAATATGGGTAACACATAGGATTTTGGTTTATATATATTTATACAGTGTCGTGAGGGGGAGATTTGTTGGGCTCTTCCTATGTGGGAGTCCAATAATCATATGGGCAAGACAAAATATGGGTAACACATAGGATTTTGGTTTATATATATATATATATATATATATATATATATATATATATAGTGTCTTTTGAGATGAGCATCATATTCTATATTGAAGTTTTTAGAGAAAAATGTGATTTGAGGCGGAATTTTGTGCTTTCAATCGGATTGTCTCCCATTGTCCGATCGGCTTAAATTTTGGTGAGAAGGCTTGCCTATTTGTACTCTAGAATCTTACCATAGAGTTTTTGATTTGGAGTCTTCTAAGTGTGTTTTTCGATTAGCTTCTTCTAACTGCATTTTTGGGGATATTTCAGTGAGTTTTCTTATTTCGGTTCACTATCTTGTGTATTGGGGTTGTGTATGAAGTTGTCATACTTTGTGTGGTTTATGATATTGTTTTATCTTGAAAATAGTTTTGTAACCCGTCTTCTGATAGTGAATATTTGGTTGGACTCCGGAATCAGTCCCGTGGTTTTTACTTCCGACACTGGGAATGTATTCCACGTAAAAAGTGTTCTGTGTTATTTGCGTTTATTTTATTCAGACTTGGTATTTTGTTTGGGATCATTATTTCTAATCATATTTGATACAACAAGGAAGATTTCGTTTGTGATTCTATTTCCTGAGATTTTCATCTAGGTTTAGCTTATAACTATGTTTGCTTATTAACTCTAATTTTATTATAATATTCTATCAATATCACATTTTATTCATAATAATTGGTAGAAAATATACTTTATTAAAAATAATCATAAACATGTCTTACAATTCATTCGGTACATTATATTTACTAACTAATATTTCATTTCTAAACAACTTCAAATGATGAATATTCCAGTGATATTTTAATGGATCTCCTTTCATATCAATAAATCTGTAAGATCTCTTATGTAAGTTAGAAACAACCTTAAAAGGTTCATCATGATTTGGAGCCAATTTCTATTGTTTTTATCTTTTGTTCCTTAGAATATTTTTCTTAACACCAAATATCCTTCCAGAAAACTCATGACTTCAACTTTGCATTATAACGACTTTACATCCAAGTTCTATGATGCTTTATGATAAGGTTATAGCTTATAGATTGTATATATTCTTTATAATGATGAGGTAAGGTTATATTAAAGACTAAAAAATAATAAGATGCATGATATATAGAGGAGTTTACACAAGGTCATAAAGAGGACAAATAGACGAGGATAAAAAATAAGATTAGACGAGGATCACAAATAAGATTAGACGAGGGTCATACAGAAATGGTTAGACAAAGGCAATAAAGAGATGGCTAGACAATGGTAAAAAAATAATGAGTAGATAAGGGTTACAAAGAAAATAAAACAAGGGTTATAAAGAAGTAATTAGACGAAAATCGTAAATGAGCGATTAGATGATGGTCATAAAGAAGCACTTAGACGAGGGTCTCAAAGAATATAATAACGAGGATAGTAAAGTAATTATATGAGAAGATGAAGTAGGTAAACACTGAGGCCATTTGAGCAATTATAACTGAATAACATGTATTATTATCTAATAGGTTACACATATTATTTGGTAGGTTGTTATGATATGTGTAATATAGTGATTGTTAGAAACGATATTGTAAATAGAATAAATAAACCCTTAAGGATTCATCTAGAGAGTGATCACAAAAATTATACAAAAACTATTACTATTGGAATTATTATCTTTCTCGATTGTTCTTTATTACTTTGTCTTTACATTTGCTTATCAAACTTTAGCACCTTTTATCTGAAAAAAAATATTTTTAAAAGTTTACGTTTTGATGATCTATTAATATTGATGACTAGATCCAGAATTAAACGGAAAAATCCAAGTATCTGTCCAATCTGGGGAACTCCAATGATTGTTACAGGGATTACAACTAACTTGCTAGCTAGTGGATGTAATTTGGGGCGAAGTCAGTTGTTACGCATGACAACTGGTGCGTGCAATCCAATCAACCAAGAGCATAGAATTCCAACGGTAACAATGATATATTTCAATTAACCAACTGGAGAAATGTATAACGTGGAAGGTGGGATCAATCAAGCTCAAAGTGGACAAATAGGTGAAAAAGATTGTGCGCATAGTTCTTTCACGTTTATCCAATACGGAAATATCCTTAAGCAACATTTTCAATTTGAGTAATTAAAGCAAGAACTAATTAAGGCATATCAATTCTAAATTGAGAAACATAAAAAACTAAAGAAATAATTGACAAATTTACTAAAGCATAGCAATCTCTATAGAAAATGTTTTATAAAAAAGTAAGGGAAAAATAAATTGAATAAAAGAGATAGTAAAATGAGTCGTAGGAAAACAATTAAAGAGAAAAAAATGACATTCAAGTGTGAAAAAAAGATAGTATTATACAAATATTTGAGAGTAATAACTAAAGACAAAAGAAAATGAAGTGGAAATGTTCTAAGTTGCCGGATCAACCGAGTAATTTGGCGTTGAGAGATGATAAAATAAAAAATGTGGAATATAATGAAAAGATACTTAAAATGGAAGCTTACATGCTCCAAGAATCTCTGTTTGTTAAGATAATTCTTGAAGGATATCTTCCATGAAAATTTGATCATTATCGGATGGAAACTTATGATAGTTTAAGGGACCCTGAACACCACCTAGAGAAGTTTAGGATTTTGTGGGTCTTTAGAGTGTATTTAGAAAATGATTTTTTGGGAAAAAGAGCACATAAGAAATATAGTTATTCAACATGTACCAAAAAAAGAAAGAAACGTTGAAGAGCTATGTTGAGATATTATTTCAAAATATGAATAGTTTAGTGACATGAAAGGAAGTAGCAACATTTATAAAAGGACTTGATACAGATGAAAAGTTGTATGAGGATCTTGTTAGGTTCATAGTCAATAATTTGGAAGATATTTTAGCAAGCTCAATTCAGTTTATCCGACTCAAGGAGTCTAAAATGGAAGCCTCTTCTAGTTCAAAGCTTCAATATTCTAAAGTGTTAGTACCTAACAGAAGAAGAGCTGATGAGATTAAGTATGACAAGGTGATGAGAGCTCTAATAAATAGACGTAAAGCTTCATTTTACGATAATCTAGCCCGAATGTTTACTCCTCTTACTAATAAGATCACAATTATATTTGATAAAACAAATGAAAAACAAAGTATCAAACTTGTCGTGCTATGTTAGCTCCAAACAATAACATATCTTATAAATATTTTTACGTGTACAATAATGACCATGATCATTCGACTATTGATTCTTTGCAATTCTAAGATAAGATTCAAATATTGATCGATAGTTGTAAACTTGTTCAATTTATTAAAAATAAAGGTGAATAAGTGAAGAGAAAATCAACGAAGATTAGAAAGAAGAAAAAATAGAAAAATAAGGGAGGATAAAGGAAAATAACAGCATATGTATAAAAAAAATTGGATACACGATGTCTGGAGCGGACTCGGTCTCCAGGAAAGATCATAAACAAAATTTAGAGCTCACTTGGTTGATGAATAGTTGTTCCATCATTATAAAAGGAAATTACAAATATAGCTATCAAAGGTGGTGATTTAAGATGATTTGTTACTCGTGTTGAGGATGCACTGATTATTGATCTTAATATTTCACGAGTGATAGTTTTGGGTGTTCTGATTGACAATGGTAGTTGAGTTAATAAAATTTTCAAAATAAGTAATGAATGGGTGAAAGGAATACCTCCATATAAATCTACTGACAGACATTTAGTCAGTTATGAAGGTATATTTTTTAAGTGTATCGATGAGGTTGAGCTTTTAGTACATAAATCACAGAAAACACTATAAGAACTCTTTTTATGATATCTGATGCATTTTGTATAATGCAATTATATGGAGGTCAATGCTACATAAAATCCAAGAATGGTCGTGTTTATTTTGATAATGTCTTAAATATCCAATTTTTAATCAAGTCGGGATAGTTAGAGATAGTCAAAGAACGGTCATGAGTTGCTATGAAAGTTTGTTAAATCCTGAGAAATTGGTACGATAGAAATTAAAAAGTGTAAAATAGGTCAACTAGATATAAATTATAAGTTTGAAAAAGATATTGACCATCCTAAGGAGGATATTCTGTATGGTGATCCCTTCGTTAAGATAATTGAAGAAGTGATGGAAAACAGACAAATGGTAATGATTGGGAACCAATTAAGTCAATAATTCAATATTACATTGATAAAGTTGTTGTAAAAGTATTCAAATGTTTTCATTTGGGTTGTAGGTGATGCGTATGGAGTTAGTTAGTCTATCATTTTCCAGAAATTACCAATTTATAAGAAGATGAGGACGGTTTCGTAAAAAAATAACAGTTTTTTCTCCCCAAAATGCACAGAACATTGTTAAATAAGTGGACAAATTACTAAAACTGCGACATATCAAGAAGTCAATATATCCAACTTGGGTGGCTAATCAAGTGTTGGTTAAGAAGAAAAACATCAAATGGAGAATGTGTGTGGACTTTACTGATCTCAACAAGACATACCCATGTATTTTCTGTGCATTGGATTGATAAGTTTGTAGATGTTGCACCAGGTCAAAAATTCTTGTCATTCATGGATGCGTATTCGAGATATAACTAAATTCGAATGCATCCAAAGGATAAAGAAGATATTGCTTCTCCAATTGAGAGATGTTTGTATTGTTATAAAGTTGTGCCTTTCGATTCGAAAATTACAAGGTTAACTTATCAGAGGTTAGTTAACTTGACATGTGAAAAGCATATAGAAAAAACATAGAGGCTTGCATAGAAAATATGATTGTAAATAGCAATAGAAAGGATCGACAAATCAATTTTTGGTCTGAAATATTTGAAAACCTGAAGAAATTTAACCTTAAACTAAACCCTTTAAGTATTTATCTATGGAATATGGAGCCACTAAGAGCAATCAAACAAGTTCAAAGATTAATGGATCTTCTAGCAGCACTGTCAATATTTATTTCTAAAGCATCTGACAAAATTCATTTCTTTTTTTGAATTACTTAAAGAAGTGAATAATTTCATCTTTTATAATGAATATGACGAGGCTTTCTGTGGGTTAAAAGAATATTTGGCTTCAACAAAGAATTTGTCAGCATCAATACAAGGTAAATCATTGTACCTATATTTATTTGTATCCAATGTTGTTGTAAGTGATTTCTTGCTCAAAGAATATGGAAAAAAATCATATACCAATTTATCATGTGAGTAAGAGTTGGATTGATACATACAAAGATAGTCTGAATTTGGAGAAATTGGCTTTAGCATTTTTCGTAGGAGCAAAAAAGATGAGATCATATTTTCAGAGTCACACTATCATTTTACAAACTTCTTTTTCTTTAAGAAGTGTGCTATAAAAATCAGACATCTCGAGAAGCCTTACACGATGGGCGATAAAATTATGAGATTCTGAGATCTTATATGAACCGTGTACTGTAATCAAAGCTCAAGTTGCAGATTTTATTAATGAGTTTGCTAATTAAAGAACTGATGATGGTGACAACGGTGCACCAAGAGGAAATGGAAAATAACTTGAAATGGATAGTAAAGGTTTCCGGAGCTTCAAGTATTAATGAAGGATGGTTTGGGATCATTTTAAATGCACCATTTGGTAGAAATACTAGACAATCAGTGAAGTTCGGTTTCGATGTAACAAAAAATGTAGCAGAATATGAGTCTGTGATTAATGGTTTGAAAATAGCTTGTATTTTTTTAGCAAAGATTATTTGAATAAGATCGGATTTTTAGTTGGTCGTAAGTCAAGAAAAAAGAGTATATGAGGCTAAGAAAAAGAATATGAGTGAATACTTAGATACATTAAAACAATATAAAATAAATTCAAAAGAGTATAATATGAACAAGCGTCTTGTATAAACAACTCAGTTGCAGACTCATTTGCACAAAACAGTAGTGCTGGGAGATAATCCACTAGTTATCTTCCAAGAAAGATCTTCTATACATGACAAAAAGCAAGAGGTCAAAATCTTAGCAATAAAGACAGTTAAGACGAGAGATAAGAGTATTTAATTTATATTTGAGAGATCATATTCTCCCTATGGGAAAGGTTAGGCTCGTGCTTTGAGAATACAAAATGTTAAATATACAATTCTTGATGGTATTATTTTGTAGAAAAAGTACTACAAGACTAATGTTATGATGTTTGAATAAAGATGTTGTTGTTTTTGGAGTAGATCTAGTGAGATCTTTATCAATGGCTACAGAAAAGAAACAGTACTTAGTTGTATTTTTTTATTATTTTACATATTAGATCAAGACAAAAGATTTATACAAGAAAAATGATAAGAAAATTTATGATTTTTTATAAAGTGTGATTCTATCTAGATGAGATCCTAAGAATTTTAATGATAGATAATGGGCCTCAATTTCAGATGATGAAGTTTTGTAGAAGTTATGGAATAGAACAACATTTTTCGACTTCATATTACCCTCTTGAAAATAGGAAAATATAGGTGACAAATAGAGTGATTATTGATGGAATAAAGAAAAAACGAGGGAGATAAAAGAAAGTGGCCTGATAAGTTTTGAGTGGTTTTATGGGTATACCGAAAGGACCCACGGGTCAGTTTTGGGAGAAAATCCTTTTTCCATTGGTATGTAGGATGTAATTCCTAGTTTTTTCCAACAAAAATTATCATTCATAGTCACAAGAAACATTGTTATTCAGAAGAAGATAACAATGAAGGAAGATACGTTTCTATCGATTCAATTAAAGAACAACACGATCAAGCCCAAGTTAGGGTGGAACACTAAAAACAATTAGTGAAGAATATATTTGACTGAAACTTAAAACTTAGAATTCTTAAAGAGAGCGATTTGATTCTTAAAACTTAGAATTCTTATAGATAATACACAATAGAAAAATGTTGTTGTATCTCATCCTTTCTACAAAACGTTATCATCATATCATTTTGAACTGGGTTCCGTTATCCATCATTAACACTCTTAAAATTCCATAACGACACGAATATGTAAGATCATAAAAATTTACAAACTTATTCTGACCTCTTACAAAATTAACCCTCCATCTACCAAATAGATATCGGGTAAGATTTGATCATATTGCTGCACTATGAATATGATTTGTAGATCACAATGTTCTACCAACAACTTTGTGTTGGCTGAAACTTTTGGTGAATAAAAACATGGCAAAACAAAATATTTTATCAATCCACGATATCTATAATGGTCTGAAGCTTCTCACTTATGCAAATCCTTCAAAATGAATAAAATTTATTTATTTCCAAAACATCGTGACAAAGGTCGCGTAACACTTTTTCAATATAAAATACCATCAGTGATAATATATTTTACAACACGCAGTCGTAATGCACGAGTTGAGATTTATCCGATGTCACACTTTAATATTTCAAAAATAATAGATATTCCCGTTGTTATCATCCTCTACTGAAAATACCACTAATTTATCAATGTTTCAGAAAACTAATTGTATGTCTTGTATTATTACCAGCGGGTTATCTTTTATACTACCAAGTTTTTTCTAAAAATCTACTTCTTTATTTTCTATGCTTTGAACTTGTTCACATACAAATGTTTCAAAATTCCTTTTCATTTCTTTCACTGGTTCCAAATACTTCCTCATATTTTCTTGTTTCTTTCCAAAATTTTATTGGGAATGACCAAACACTAATTGAGAATCAAATAATAAACAAAGGATTTTTTCCCCGCAATTACGAGCTAATCTCATTCCAACCAATACAACTTCATATCCTGCTTCATTATTGGTAGTATGGAACATAAATTTTAATATTTCGATTAATTTTATCTTCATTCAAAACTGTGAAATAGTATTAGGCCCACCACCATTTACACCATAAGATCCATTGGCTCAATAATCCATTCTTTATCCTTCAAATTATTTTTCGTTTGTTCATATTCTTCCATTTTATCTATTACCTCTTGAAACGCGCTGATGAATTCAACCATCACTGGTAATTTTATTGCTTTATTTTTTAAAAAATTGAAGTTCGTATTCACCCAACTCAGTTGATCACCTTATAAATCTCCCATAAAATATATGTTTTATAAAGTATATTTTTTAACAGGAAAGAAGCTCTAACAATAATCGCATGAGCTTAAAAACAACGAACGCATTTTCCTTGCAGATATGGCTAAATCAATTGCTAACTTGTCTAGTTTAAAGTATCTAATTTCTGCATCAACCAATATCTTACATATATAATAAATTGCCTAAATTTCATCATTTTCTCCAAATAACACCGTGCTAAAGGAAAACTTGGACACTGCTAGATACAAAACCAAAGGCTCTCATTCTTTTGGTATTGTCAAAATTTCAAGCGAACTTAAATATTATTTCAAAGCATTAAATGTCTTCATACAATCATCAATCTAAGAAAATATTTTAACTCCTCTTAAAATATTAAAAAAATATATGTTTTATATGACGCTCATGAAATAAACCTCGACAAAGCAGTCAATCTTCCCGCCAACGTTTGTACTTCTTTGATTGACTTTAGCGGAGACATTGTGAATAATGCTTTAAGTATACTAGGATCAGCTTCACTTCCCTTTTTACTTATCACAACATTAAAAAATATTATTCGAATTTATAATTTAACAAAAATAGCAAAAATTTGCTTCGAATGAATAAATTAAATTATACTAGCCTTTAACTTTAATATTCAATAAGGACTTAAGAAGTTACGTAAATAAAAAAATTGCAAAAATTTGCTTCGAATGAATAAATTATATTCATTCCCTCTTCCTTTCTTAAAGGCTATAGAAATGCGAGAATACGTACATGAACATGCTAAGCAAAAAACAAGACGGAAAAATAAAGACAAAGAAAGACCAAGACAAATAAAACTGAAGCAAAAAAAACTTCACATGGCCAAGACAAATAAAAGCAAATACAAATTTGAAAACCAAACGCCATCCAAGGAAATAAAACAAAAGAGAAGGGTGCTTCGACAAATACCAAAGAATTTGCAGATAAGCAATAGGCATATGGGCAAAGACTAAAGAATGCTTCAGCCAAAATAAGAATCCTTTGGGAAACACTCGGGATTACTGATAAATGTGTGATTGATCTGGTCCAAACCAATTGGCCCATGAACTTATCCACATCTCTAGACATCTACATATATTTAAAGATACATTTAACCACACATCTTAGTGATTAGCAAAATATCATCCATTAACCTCATATATCTAAGAGATATTTATAGTAACACGACATGTATATAAAGATCCAACTTCAATTAATAAAATTTATGTATCTTTCACTGTTATTTACATTCTCATTATATTATTTTTCACAATCATTCTTAACCGAACTCCATTTACACCCACTTTGCTCATTGCTTTGTCTAAGCTTAGTGATCCAAAAATATAGACATCAATTGATATTATAATTTATATCATTTAAATTGTAGTCAATTTTATTCCATTTATAAACTAGTTTAGACTTAAACATAAAATGATAATCACCAAATATTTATATCAATATGATCATTAAAGACAGATAATAGTGAAAATTACTCGTTCAGTCGAAGCACCATTCTGTAAAAATCCTTTGACATAAGCACATTTAGCCAATGGATCGTTTGGTAAAAAACAAAAAAACACAAAGGTGATAAAAAAGTTATAAAGTATTAATATTCACCGAATTTACGACTAACGACCATGAAGATAAGACTATTATCTGACACTTGCATACAATAATCTCTCGGGAGTCAAATATATTAATAATTCTTTTGTTATACTCCTTTCATCCTAAAATATTTGTCATTCTAGAGAATTGTTTTTGTCCCAAAATATTTGTCGTTTTAGAATTCCAGTGCAAGATTTATTATATTTTATTGATTTCCACCAATTGGGTGGGTTTCTTTTTCACTTTTTATAAAAACAAGAAGTGATTATAGCATTCCTTAATACCCGTGCATAACCTTAAAACGACAAATATAATGGGACGGAGTGAGTAGTATTAAGGAGTTGAAAGATAAATGTAAAATTTGTTACAGATTCCTCTATATCCAAAGGAGAAAACGTAATAATAAACCAATCAACTCTTTACCACACCAAATTAGAGATTCTGATGAGTAGGTGAATAAGCTATTTAATGAAAAACTGAGAGCAAGCGGATAAATTACGTAATGGTAGACTCAAAGTAAAAGAAAACCACGATCAAGATTCGATCATGATCAACATCAACACCAATAAGCTCCCCTGCAACCCGAAACAGCTCTACCAGGTGTACAATATTAGACATCGCATAGGTAATCACCATCCTCGCCGTTCTATTTCGTTAAACTTTTAGTTTTTCCAAGTATGTCATCAACGTACATGTTAGCCTCGTTATGACTGAACGAAAAATGGTGGTATCATGCCATGCCACTGATGTCTTCGCTAGACTTTATGGGACAATATGCTTCCTCAAAGGTGGTATCCTGCCATCGACGTGGTTTATCTTGGAGCAAACGCAAATATAAATGCAAAGAATTTATCCTAACATTAAAAAGAAAACTCTGACATGGTTTAATAATCTATCAACGGGTATTATTCAAAGTGGTAACACGTTATGAATGACTTATTTAATGACAAATGCAAAATTTATGCCATTCAAGGGCCATATGCAAGTGATCCAACTCCGTGATTTCGTCAAGTATTCGCCAAACACTATTTTGATGTTTTTTTCAAAGTGTCAAGTAGAGGATTGGTTCCTTTTTATTTTGTAGAGGTCGTTTAGATAAGTTTCTAATTTTTTAAAGTTTGTTGGAGTCTTTCTAAGAGTTTGTTTATTCAAGTTTTTTGGAGTATCTCTAGGATTTTGTTTATTGAAGATTGTTGGAGCCTTTCTATGAGTTTGTTTATTCAAGTTTGTTGGAGTCCTTTTAGGAGTTTGTTTATTCAAGTTTGTTGGAGTCTTTATACGAGTTAGTTTACTCAAGCTTGTTTGAGTCTTTTTATGAGTTTGTTTACTCAAGTTTTTTTGGAGACTTTATTTAAACTCTGTATCATTAATTTCAATTTGAATAAGAGATTAAGAATTATGCAAGAATATTTTTTTTTCTTCTGAAACCAATAAGTGGTATTAGTGTTTACCTTCTCAGATAGTGTGTTTTTGAAGAGTGAAAATGAGTGGTAGAGAAGGTTGTTAAGTATACCAAAATTCTATGGAGACTATGAGTATTGGGCAATGCTCATGGATAATTTGTTAAGATCAAAGTAATTGTGGGAGCTTATAGAAACAGGAATCACGCAACCAAGAGACAACATGGTGTTGACGGAGGTTCAAAAGAGTGAGTTGACACCAATAAAACTTAAGGATCTAAAGGTGAAAAATTATTTGTTTGCATCGTTAGATAAGAATATACTCAAAACGATTGCAGAGAATGAGATATCAAAGAAAATATGGATGTCGATGAAGACAAAGTTGCAGGGAAATAAAAGAGTTCAAAGCACTCAACTTTAGAGGTTGAGAAGAAACTTTGAAATATTTAAGATGAAGGAAGGAGACACGATCACAGAGTACTTTTCGAGAGTTATAGTGGTAGCTAATGATATAAGAAACCTTATAGAAGACGTGCATGTCACCAAAGTGGTGGAGAAGATACTTCGAATGCTTGTTGAGAGATTCACCTACATTATATCCTCAATAGAATAGTGTATTTATGAGCAAAATCTTTCAAAGCATTATGGAGAATAACATACTTTGAAGATGAAAGCAGGAAGAGGACGTGGAAACGATGTATAAAATAAGGAAGAAGTGTGTATAGAGGTGGAAGATGAGCTCAAGGAAGAGGATACACCACGTTTAGTAAATAAAATGTTGAGTGCTACAAATGTCAAATGTTAGGGCACTTCAAGAATGAGTGTCATAGTTGGAAGAAAATACTAAATTATGCACAGTTTGAGGAAGATGTGCTACTTATGGCGCAAGTAACACTTGCCAAAAAAGAAGATGAACAGAGATGGTACCTTGACGCCAGTTGCAACTACCATATGTGTTGAACAAAGGAGTGTTTATGGAGTTTGATGACAAGTTTAGGCAATGTGTTAAGATGGAAGATGATAATATAATACAAGTAGAGGGAAAGGGAAATCTGAGGCTAGAAATTAACGGTATAACACAAGTGATTTCATCCGTCTACTATATTCCTGGACTAAAGTATAATTTGTTCAATGTTGGTCAACTTCAACAAAAGGTATTGAAAATCATTATTGAAGATGATTTGTGTGAGGTGTGGTACAAAAAACAACAAAAGGTGATCATGCAATCAACAATATCCACAAACCGGATGTTTGTGATTCTCGCAAATATGAG
The DNA here is from genome assembly GCA_036936605.1 of Limnanthes douglasii subsp. nivea. NCBI lineage: Eukaryota > Viridiplantae > Streptophyta > Magnoliopsida > Brassicales > Limnanthaceae > Limnanthes > Limnanthes douglasii. The sequence continues at coordinate 191,502,077 of JAUPFV010000002.1, read as the reverse complement.
AAACTTAGTGACATTAGAGGTAAATAATTTACAAATTTTGACTAACAGTGAAGATGAAATTTGGCATAGAAGGTTTGGCCATTTAGATCATGTTCCTTGTGATAAATAGGAGGAATATACCAGTGAAAAATCATAAAAAGTGCTAGAGACTGATGTAGTAAATCCAGCAGAAGAAGGAAAAAATCGAGATCAAGGAGAACGAGCAAAAAATAGGAGTTCAAAAACATGAAAAGAGGATTCAAATGAGGTTGTAGCCGTGAACGGATAATTAGAAGAATCTAGTGTTGGTTCAAACAAAGAAGAACTGATAAAGTTATTCAAAAGCCAATATGGATGAAGGATTATAAATCCAATGAGTTTATTTACAGTACAGAGATTTTGGAAACTTAGTGACATTAGAGCTCCTACATAGCATATACAAGAAAGGATAAGTTTTGAAAGTTGGATACATGAAGGAGCACATTTTGCAGCTTAGCCGAAGCGGTTTTTGTGGTCGAAGGTGAAACAAAATTGAAGCTAAAATAGAGCATTTGGCATCTTTTGCATAGGCCAAACTTACTAGAATAAAATATACAAAGATAAAGCATTATGATTTCAAACTTGCTTCAGCTATAAAAGTATATTCCCAATTTATTCAAATGGAGCGATATCTCATTTTTCCAACGGTTCGACGATGTTGAAGCTCTTTGGCAGAACCAAACATACCTTTGGTTCTACAACTGTTTCTCAAAAGATGAAAGTTGATTTTATGACCAATAGTTCACATGTGAATCTAGCCGAAACGACATTAAAAATAAATATTTTAGAGATTAAACTAACAAATAGAGGTGGAGTTGATGGAGAAATTGCTTACACTAAAAAGAAAACATATAGTTCACATTCAGTTGTATAAACCTAAGTCTTCCGTCTTTTTTCCTTTTTATTGATGTGAATTTTTATGCACATTAGGCTTAGAAGCCTAACGCTGATGCATTATAAGATTCTAAGTCATTATAATAAATCTATATGTTCAAGATTGTTTATGTTAATTCGTCATACGCTCATATGTTTTAAGAGTGCATGACTTTGTTCTCCAACAAATTAAAATAGTGATACATTTGAAATATTTCGGTACCCCTTTATAATACCGCGATATTTAATTTTTCATGCTACGACATCAAACAACGAGTCTCAGCACTCTAAAGTCCAAGATTCATTAATAATAATGTAACGACATTCATTTATATATGGATAAGTCTGAGTTCTTTTAGCATCCTCTATTCATGTTACAATATTTACTTTTGGGGAATAAATTGTTTCTCCATGGCTAAGTCTGAGATATTTCAACACCCTATCACCATGCTATGATATTTAGTTTTTCAGGGATAACACGTTTCCCTAGGATAAGAATGATATCTCTTAGTACCATCTCGCCATGCTATGAAATTCAAACAACATAGAATCTCTGATAAGTCTAAAGTATTAAAATGTCTTCAACACCTCGAATGATATAACATTCAATCAGCAAAAAAGTTAAGATAATTCTGAAGTCTTAAAATATCTTCAACACCTCAAACGCTACGACATTCAATTAAAAAATAAGTTACAATGAATATGAAGTCTTAAAATCTCTTCAGCACCTCTAAAGTTATGTGTCATTTATTTTCTTCGCGGATAAGTCATTTCCCTAAGATTAAGTCTGAGATCCTTCAGCACCCGATATATAGGATATGACTGGAATACAAATGTAGTCTCCAACAATTAAATACTATAACATGACTGAATACTATTGCATTGCACGATGCATCGTAATAAAAAAAAGGTAAGACTACACTATGCACAAACTTATGCGTCAATTGGCTTGAATAACAACGAGTATTAAAGAGAAAATTCATGAATCCCCTCCTGAATACCAAAGGGGATAGCGTGTCCATTCTCATTTAAAACAAAAATACAAGTTGGATACTCTAAATACAACCTAACAGAATCCCCTCGCGACAGAAAAAAAAATATTCCCTATGTATTCAACAAAATAAATTTCACAAAGGGAAGACATTTGGATTTTATAAACATATAACAAAACAAGTGCAATCACTAAAGTAAAGCAAGCATCCATCAAGGCAACACAAAAGAAAAATAAAATTTCCCAAAGTATGAAGTTAGTTTCAAATATTATAAAAAAAATCTACGATAAAATGTCCCACGACGGGGACTTCATATAGAACAAAACCAAAGAAACAGTAGTAGAGGAGAGCATCATTTTTCTCGGCAACACTACATTTGCCACCTTTACCTTCATCTTTTCGCACATCAAACGAATTTCTTGGCCTTCAACGATAGCAAGCACTTAGGCATTTACATCAAACATCTTCCTCTCAATGCATTATGAGCTTTCTCAAACATAATGGCTTAAAATTTGGAGGAAATCTCCACTAATTTGGTTATTTCAGCATCCAACACATGTGTTTCGGCTTCAGCTTTTCAAAGCTAAGTACCCTATTTTTCTAATTTTTATTGTTACGATATTGAATGCACATTAGGCTTACAAGCTAAATATTAATGTGAAATAGACTTACGAGCCGAGAAGAAATATCAAAAAAGCTTACAAGCTTACATCCGAGCCAAAGTGATTAAAAATATACATTTAGACTTTATTTAAATTAATTTGTATAATACGTATTGTGTATCGAAACAGACCATATTTTGTTTTCACTTTTGAAAATAAATAAGCATATATATCTTAATGTTTTAAGAGTAGCGATATTCATTTTCCAACAATGCACAATAGAGATAAGTTAGAGATGAAAATATAGTCTCCAACAAATTTCATGCTACAGTATTATTATTATATCCATGGATAAACTGAGATCTCAACACTCACTATTGGTGGGGACACTTAATTCTCCTGGGTTAAGACTAAGATCTCTCAGTACCCTCTTATAATGTTGTAATATTTATTTCTTCATACTACAACATTTTATGATGAGTATTGTCACTCTAAAGTTAAAGCTTCATCAACAACTATTAACATCTTAATCTCTTAAAACGTTAAGGGCGTTGAAGCAAAAATATTGGAAGCAATAAACTAATAATATCGGGGTTGATAGCTCGACTATAGAATTCATAAAAGAGGTACATCCTTCATCTTTATTTGATTTTATAGATTTTTTTTTTACTTTGCCGAATCACGAGCCTAAAACCACATATGATAATTGTTTTTCTTTAGTCATTCATTCATCATTCAATAAGGACTACATGGGCTACTCACCACGTCAAAGACCGAGGATTACAAAAATTCAAAAAAAATGATAATATCTTTATTGCATGCTTTGAAACGACTATGGGGGATACTATACATATCCGCAACCAACATGATTTTTTTCCCGTAGCAAGTTTTGAAGCACAAACAACAAACAAAATTTGAGGCAACGTCCAAAACTTTATCCACATGCTACTTGTTTTGGTACTTTCTTTCCTTGACAAAATAAATCGTTTTCCCTCAAGGGAGGTTTTCAGTCGGTGAAGGGTTTAAATGTAGGCCGAAACAAGGTCGACACCGGTTAATCTCTAAAGTTAGTTCGGATAGATTATGAAACCAATCTATCAAGGTATATAAATAATCTTAGAAGTCCGGTAAAAAAACTACAATATTACTTAGTATTATTCAGGATTGGATATTCTACATCAACAAAGAAAAATATTAAATACACTAAATAAGCTTCAGCAATCACTAATAAAACAAACCAAACCGTTCAAAAATGAACTTCATTGAAAATAGTATTTCCTCGATTCTATTAGGAATACTATAAGATTACTAATATGATGGATTTCACCCACATAAGCGAAGTCTTGCATCAACAACAAACATGGCAGCCGAACCTACGTGACCAAAACTTTAAATATCACATAGTCAAAGACTTATTTCCAAATCTATTTTTGACTGAACTGCTTATCACCCTTTTACTATTTTAGTTTTATGGATATTATATAATTAAATAAATATAATATAGTCAACATAATTAACTATACTTTCTTTTATATTAAAAAATAATATATTAAATAAAATAATAAACAAACGACCTTCAAATAAACCAATGTATTATTCTAAAGTACATATATTTTTCTGTCTCCATAACTTTAAATTTATCGTACTTGTCATATTTGACATCTATACTCACCGTTATTTGTTTCAGTTTCAATTTCGTTGAGCGGCTAAAATACATTTAACATAGTTATTTAATTTATTTGAGCGGCTAAAATACGTTTCAGTTTTGCCTTTTCTTAACTTTTATTATTACTATTACACACATCTTAACCCAACCTACCCAACCTACCCAACCTTGGGTTTATTGATTTGAATTTATTGCTTATTTATTATAAATGCATTGGATACTTCAGACCTCTCTAGAGAAACCAACTCTTTGTTGGTTGTTGGACTCAGTAATGGAATCTTTTCATATTTTTATCAACACGTATCGGCCATGCACTCACGTTATAAGAAAAACCTTTAAATCATATGGTCCCGATATCTTATCAGAAAAAAGTCCAATTTACGAAACTGCAAACCTAAGGGTACTTTGACTTGAATTGAAAATGATAATTAAACACTTTTGTCTTGATCTAGAAAATGTAAGTTTAGGTTTTGATTCCATTTCACTCCGGTAGTCTAGAGAAAAGGTGAGGACGCACCATTAAAGAATATTTATCATACACTTTTTAACGGTGGATGTTGTTTTTATTTTGTTATAGATTCAAATACCAAATTTTGTTGTACGCTTTGTCCAAACTTGGCCTAATCCATTCCTTTTTCATTTTCAATATACAATTGGATTTTTAAATATTTTGATGTATTTTCGTTCAATGTCGAACTCAAAATTGCTTAAAAAAATTTATTTTAAATGTTTTACAATTAATTCATCTTTTTCACTCTTTTAGTACATCCCTAATTTGTTTTGAGATCGATATTATTATTATGAATTGTGTTTTTTATTTTATTTTAAATGTATATTATAAACAAATTTTAAAATAAATAAATTAATAGTAGTAGATTTTTTTCATATACAACTTAGTGATTTTATTTTAAAAATAAATCAATAATACGGTTGAATATAAATATTATTATTATGTATATTATATGTATATATATATATATAATTTTATTTGTTTCGACAAATATTTTAAAATCTGAATACGAAATGTCACTAAAAACAACATCCTGCAACGTTTCGACTGAACTTCTAATTGTAGTTTACATCTCTCTAGCATAATATCCAACAAAATTATGTGATGTTTCAGTCAAATTTTCAGCAAAAAAATATTTTAGGTGTTCTAGCTAAGGAACTAACAGATTCCTCCATTCTATCAAGTGGAGTTAAACCTCCAATAGTCTCTCTTGGGCTCTAACTCAGTTGTCAGCAAGGATTTCAATACTCCAGAGTGCAGACAAATAACTAGCAAGCTTTAGCGGGGATCCAACATAGATATGAGCACAATTCGACAGCACCACTAGATATACAAGACACTCAGTACTATATTACTTCACCCCTGCACCAATCTCAATATAATTATGCACCAGTGTACCTAGACATGAACCAACGATACATATATTCCATAGTCATCATAAAAGAAAGCGAAAAACACATGTCAGTCCAATTTTTCAAGATTAGGCCAAACCCCTAAAGAGACAACCCTCCAACTCAGCTGGACTCATATCATAAATACCTTAAAGGGTATCTAACGGTGTGTCCATATAGTGGTGCAACACCTTTAGTCAAGAAATGACAAGGGCCAGAGCATCAAAAAGCTTACACATTCCTCCAATAAAAAAACGATTTGGTGTTATCTTTTAAAACGATGAAGATTTGGAGGACGAGGAATCTCATTTGCCTCCACACATCCTATATGGATATCTACCAAAAAACTTCATTATCTACAAGATGAGAAGACACGGTAGAAATTTATAATACCACGTAATATTTCAAAAGAGAGATGACGTAATAAGGAGCTGACGACAAGATGAAGTGTAGGCCATTTTCAATAATATTTTAAGGCAACATACTCCTCCTATGATACATACACATTTTTAACATGTTGAGAAAGGATTTCAAAACCCGATTTAGTGGTTATAAGATGACCAAGTAAGTTGGAGATTATATCATCCACTATAATAAGAGACCAAATATAACCTTAAGAGAATACACCAAAAGGTTCGTGGATACAAAAAGTGAGCTATATTAGTGTCATAATTTGGTGGAGAATGTGGTATACATACAGCTAATATTTGTCCATACCTTTATTAGATGACATTAAGAAGAGTAATGCAGTCAACTTTAGAGATCATCACAAGAAAGTGGACATAACATCAAAGTCGAGTAGATCTTAAGAGTATAAATTGATGGAGACGCAAAAACTTCAACTAAATATCCTTCATTTCATCTTGTGGTGTAAACCAATCAATGGCTCGTTATGGCTCAGGTGAACTCCAAATCATATCCAGAGGCCTCCAAAAAATAATCACAATGACAAAAAGATTCTTAGAAAAAACTACAACATTAATATTAATGTCCGACGATAACGTTCGGCTAGGGCTCACTAAGCTCGTCGAGAACCCAAAAGATGTATATGAACACAATAGAGATATACTCACATACCAAAGTCCAAGAAGTTAAAAGCCATTAAGGAGCACAAAGACAAATCCAAAACATAATGGATGAAGGAAAGCTCTCAGAGCTTGTTACGAGAAGGAATAGACATGAATCATGGCATGCATCGACTGAACAAGATTATTCTCTAAAGCATGGTAAATAAGCTCGAGTTATTTCAGACGGACCAAGATCTTTGGACAATAATGCAATATTTAGCAGTATCTTGACATGGATACCAAAAGACAAAACGTTGGTATCATCACCGACAGAGATCTTTTCTTTTACATTATTTAAATTCAAGAAAATTATATATAAATGATCTAAAACTCCATTAACAAGGCCATACATTTCCACACATGTACCATAATCTTTTTCTAATGTTAGGATTCATCAACGATGATTTGCAATGAGTACTGGTGCCCTATAATGACAATGTTCCAATCAATGTATAATTTATAGAATTTACATTCAAACATATCATAATCAACATCAGAAGCTCCACCAAAATCCTCTACAAGAATATTTATGATAAACTTAGGGGTGCTCCAGTCTTGATTCATTCTCAACGAAGACTGGTTTCACTGGTGTGGATGCCAATCTGATGAGAGGACTTACTTTGACGTATTTATTGGAAGATAAACATTTCAAAAGACGGTTTGATGCTTGTTCATAATAGTAGAAGCTCCATCCTCATACAACTTAATTTTAGGCTGATCATGGTAGATAAAATACATAGTGTAGTATTTACAGTTCACCAACGCATTCGGTAACCTTTAACAATAAAGTGGAAGTAATTAGAGAGAAGTAAAGTATTCCGAAGAATATTATACAGCTGTATTCACCCTGAAAATAACAACTAGCAGAGGAAGCGGCTATTTCGGGTGATGTGGATAATCCAAAAGACCCACTCTCTTATAGAAAAAAAGAAAGTTGAATGCATTCGAGAAGGATGAAATAAAATGTCATAGCTTGGCCAAAACTTGTCCACCAAACTAAGGTACAAACTACTTTACCCTTTATAGAGTAATTTAGACAAGTCTGTCTGAAATGTGTATGGTGTCACTAGACTTCTCGTTGTGGTCATATACCATAAACTATTCATCATCAATAATTTACGGTTAATCAAATAAAGGTGATGGTCTTACTTTGAACAAAAGACGAAAACCATTATTGAAGAGATGGAGTAACTAAATATCATATGTTATATTCTTAATTTTCATTATCCAGTCTAGACAACCAACATGATACTAGTAAGAAAAAATATTGATAAATGACCAATGCGCGTCATCTTCACAGACTTAGATAATGCTTACCTGAAGAACCCTTTCCCTATGTTGAGAATCTATCAACTCGTCGATGGAACTTCTGTGAATATAATGTTATCGTCCATGGATGCATATTCTGAATATAATCACATACATGTATGCCTGGATAATCAAGAGTACACAACTATTATCATGGAAAATGGTTATATTGGTACAAGGTGATTTCCTTTGGGCTGAAGAACTTTATATCTACGTATTAGTTTTATATTAATAAGGTATTCTCTATAAATATTGCCCAAAATTTCCAAGAATGTATTAAAGATATGCTTATCACTAGTATTAAAAAAAGATCATTTGGCTCACTTGTATGAAACCCGTGGTAACTTCAAATGAGCCAATCTCAAAATCAATCTAGAAAATTATACTTTTGACTTTTGGTTAGGCAAGTTCATCGGGTTTATGGTCAGGAAAATGACCAAGTAAGTTGAAGCTGATCTTAATCAATTCTCAATCATAGTCTTCATTGAACCCCCACACAACATAAAATAAGTATAATTACTTGTAAGGAGATTTGTGATGTTAAATCGATTCATCTTCAAATCTTCAAACAAATACCTACACTTTTTCCAAGTCTTGCAAGGATCTGAAAATTTCCACCAGACATTGGCCTCTAAAGAAGTGTTTTGTAATATCAGGAAGTTACTACTGTGCCAAAAGTACTAACCAACTTGAAGGTGGGAGAATAATTATATTTCTATTTTGTAGTCTCGGGCTACGTTGTAAACATTGTTTTGGTCCGAAAGAAAGGAATAGAGTTCAAGATGATTGACTATGTAAGTAAATATTTATTTATTGTACAAACATAGTGGTCCTAAAATTTATAGTTACAACTCATAAGATGAGACCTTACTCACACATCACACAATAATTTTCTAAATATCCCCACTCTTAGAAGCTTATGACATAGTCTGAACGTGTTTGCAAATTAACAATGTTATCCATGGAGCTAGGCGACTAAGATATTTAGTTCGACCTATGAACGATGATAAAAGCTCGAAGCCTTCGCAGACTTGTGAAACAGAGTTCTATCTGAAAAACCTATACCTACCAAAGAGCATGCTTTGAACATTAACTAGTCCCTGGACTATAAAATTTGGTGAAAAATAGTCCATAGACTTTCAAAAGTCCGTTGGTAGTCCCTCGACTATCTAGTTTGGTGACATATAATCCCTGGACTTTTAAAAGTCGGGTGGTAGTCCCTGGACTATCCATTTTGGATAAAGTTGGTCTTTTGTGCATGTTTATTAAGGGGACTAAGTTTATCAAAAATAAAAAGTCAAACGACTAACTTTATCGAAAATGAATGGTTAAGAGATTATTTGTCATAAAAATTGATAGTCAGTCTCCTCCCTATTTGAATTCTATCAGTCTTCTTCTGGAATGCATGGAATTAGGTTACGCCTGTAATAATGATTAAATATGTTTTGTATCTTCATTTTTTATTCTAAGTTCTTAGCTATTCTTCCTACTAAATTAAATAGAAATTAAATAGCCATGTGCTTAGCTATCGGCATTTTGGCTTCCTTGGTGATAAGTTACATAGATTTTGATAGCTTGAGTAATCTTATTTAAATCTCGATGTTATTGCTTCTTGATAATCATCTCTCTAAATCTCCTTACTCTTTCTATGAATCTATTTTTGCAATAACTTCAAGTAGCAAGCTCTAGCTTGAAAATTGTTTCACTAATTATATCATTACAGGTAGCATGAAGGCATAAAGAGAAGAAAGCATTTGTTGGATTTGATTCAAGCTTCTAGTATATAGATTTTTAGCAAAGATAATGCTTTGCCTTTCATCGATCAGTGGTGGAATCAATTTTTTCTCTCATTCGCTTGAGCTCTAATTCATTTAGAAGCTCTTCATCGTTATTTGATGCAACTGATTCCTCGCAAAGAAGAAGTCCTCTTGCCCTAAAATTTTTAAGTGATGAGACTCTTGTTTGTAATTCGACTGGATTCCAATAGCTGAAGTCACAAGGCCGAAGGGAATCAATTTTAATTTTGACGCCCGAAAGAAATGAATCGCCAAGTCCATTAAAAAATAAAGTAGAAATGGAATTTAAAGTGTAAAATGAATTTTTAGTAGAAAATGAAGTGTCAAGTGAAGTGGAAAATGAATTGAAAAATAAAGCGTCAAGTGAAGTGAATAGGACCTAACGGTCATTTGAAAATAAATTATTTTAGTTGAAAGTTTAATTAATTATTGTGTATCAATTTTACGCGTTTTGGATTATAATTTTTTTGCCCATAAATTTTATTATTATTTTTTATAAAAAAGTAAAAAATAAAATAAAAGTATCATTTTTAATTTTATTTTTAATAAGAAGCTAAATTTTTAAATATATTATTTTTTTACTATCTTATTTGCGATGTTATGGAGTTTCAACGTTAGTTTTCATTTGTATCAATATGAGTTTAATATGAGTTTATATTTGTACAATGGGATTATTTACTTTAATCGAAAAAGTTATCAATATGTTTTCATACAATTTATTTCTATTTATAAAATTTGAGTGATCAAACAAACTCAGTGAAGAATTTACCGATATTTATGTAGTGAAGAATTTACTGATTTTATGTATCAATACCTAAACAGCCATGAACTGAAACCAAACAAACAAGGAATATGGTGCCAAACCACTTATAGTTGAAAATAGCTGTGAAAACCAAAGTCCAATTTAATGAGCTGTCAATCCTAAACACCTCGAAACGTCCGCAGTAGTATGTGATTCCAAAACATATACTACACCTCAAAAAACGTTCACGTAAGCATTGTCTTGTCACTTTACATTTATATATCAATTCAAACTAGTTATTTAGATAATTAATTATAAAATATAATAAACTGGTTCTTCACCCCCTCATATGTTCATATCTATATATATGGGAATGCCTTCATAAAATTTCATGTGCTACTCTCTTACAATTCTCATTATTTCCCTTCTTAAACTTTGCATCTAGTTTTCTCTCCCAATGCTTGGAGTTTATACATCAGAAACTATAGGAAATCCTTCAAAGTTGATAAATTCGGTATAAAGTTCTTTTTTTCTACCGTACTTTTATTCTTATTTTAGCTTTAGCAAATCTTTTTTGATGGGAGCCTCGGAAAGATTTCCAAAACGATAATGAGATTCAACTAGAACTCCGGTTTCAATTAGAGTTAGTGGCAGTTCATTTCAGAAACCTAAAAGAGAGTTGTGGAATCTAAACAAACTAAATATGGTTTCTGTTTGGATTCGAATATCGGGGATAATTCTCTTTCTGATCCCCAAAAGGAGTGGGAAATTCAGACAGTGAGAAGGGAAAGAACCAAAAGGAAACTAGTGCAGAAGAAAGGAGTGAGAGTGACAAACGGCAGCGTTTAGTGAGACTAATCCGAACCCTAGATTGGCTTCCTCTCTCAAGGTACATCTATGGTTTGCTTTAAAATTTCTTCATAATTATTTTTATGCTTCCATCTTCTAACTCTTACAATATTTGTAACTCTCTTGCTCTTTTTGGAGGTTTTGGGCACCCAGTGGTTCTAGGGTTTCAAAACATATCAAACAAAATTTATTAAAATAAGAATAAACAGGTTTTCAAGTTTAAAATGAATTATATTTTTATCATTGGTGAAACTACTACTTTATTATCATTGTATGAATATTGTGGTTAGGGTGATTATAGCTTAGTTTCGTTTCGGTGATTGAAGAAGCTTTCGATTCTAAGGAAACTAGGTTTTCAGTTTGGATCCGCTCGGTCTGATCCGGGATTCAGCTTTGGTTCGGTTATGTTTTAACCATTCATCTATGATAATTTTATAGTCCGATCGCGCTTATAAAATCAAACTAAGTCGTTTTTTATCCGTTCGATCCGGTTCCGGAAGAATCACTATCCCCCCAATTGTGATACTTCTAAGGCAAGTGCATGATTCATATTTTTGTTTGACTGTGTTTGCAGTGAATGTATTTTGCTAGGTTTTGGTCAAAGGACTGGTTTGGACCCAAGCAATCAGAAAACACAATATAAATTCACAAATCTTGCCCCGGCAACAGGAAGCTTATGGAGCCAAATAACTTCAAGAGGAGCAGCCTCGGGGTTTATATATTTATATTTTCCACTCCTTCCAAAAACCCATTACTCCAGTTTGAAGCGATACTCTCTCCATTCCGGTCTACACCTAAACCGAAACATCCGATATGCCACCGACTTTCCTTTATTTCTTTTGCGTCTGTTTTCTCTTGGCCTCTTCTCTCCGCATTCTTTGAATCTGCCTCTCCTTTTGAGGATCGGTACAAGAATCATCACTGGTATTCAAATTTAAACCGAAACCAAAATTAATTTGTTTGATTCCACAACTCTTTGTTTCAAATCAGTCTTGTTGTTGTTCTTGAATGGTGTCGATTTTTTATGTTTTTGAAAAAAATGTGCCAGCACCTCTATTTGATGGCCGGAGCTCTAGTTGAGTCTCATTGTCCTTGTTGAGTAATAACTTTCTGTTTGTAAAATCTTTGTTTGCCCCCGAATGTAATGAAAAAGTAGAAATTTACATTAGAATCATGCTTTGAAAGATATTGTATAGTTTCTCATGTTTTCTTTATTGTGTTTTCTGAATCCCCATGTAAGGTTTTATTATTATATTATTATTATTACTCTTAGTCATAAATTTTAAATACTTTCTTGTTACTAGTTTCCGTAGAGTATTATTTTGTTGGTATAATAAATTGATTTAATTAGTGTTGCTATGCTTATCACCAACTGATCATGAAAAATTAGTGTATTTCTTTATTTTTTTCTCTTATGGTACTAAACAGTGCGATTAAGTTTATACATAGAAAAAGACAATATACGACCTACAACAGAGATTAAACCAAATTGTTTTTATAATTTTTATATATATATATATATATATATATATATATATATATATATATATATAAAAGTTCATAAAAGGTTAACAAAAATAGGAAAGAAGATGGCTTTTTCTCTCACGATATCATACCAGATCTCTTATTTGTAAAATCTAGACACTTTTGAAATTTTATTACGCTCTTAATGGCTTTAATCCACCATCAATCCCATTTCAAGGTAAATCTAAATCTTCATCACCAAAGAGATGACAATCCCACAAAAAGACCATCAAATCAAAATTCAAGATTTGTGAACAACACAAATCAACAAACCCTAACTTCAGTCGACAAAAAGAAGGCTTAAATCGACCAAAATTTCACCAATACCGATACCGGTGAAGCAAACAAAAATGTGAAGATGGTAGAAACCACGGAGCTAGTTAACCATCCGATTTATGAAAAAGTTTCTCCAAATCGACAACAAAAATCTACGGAACAAGCTACCAACCCAACAAGATTGTACACAGACGTAATAGGATAACTAAGGAAGAAATTCACACATAAAAAGAACTATCATGAAAAAAAAGGTCATACAAAATTTGAGGACTAGTAGTTAATTTTAACAAAACTACAGAATTTTAATAAAATGAATTTCGCGCTTCTTCTTCCCTCCAAATAGAACAGATATTTCGAGGCTTTCAGGATGATACCAAAACAAAAAAACAAGTGAAAAAACAAAGCTTAAACCAGCTGCTCCTAGCTCCAAACTAATTCAGCAACAACACGCTCAAATCTTCTTTCTGACTTCTACGATTAATCCATTCTTCAACCTCTGTTTTGTAACAGAGCCTCCAACCTGCAAAAAGGAACAAAAGAGAAGCAAGAACTCGAAAATAAATTACTCTAGATTGATATAGCCCGAACCAAGTCCTTCAAGTAAGACTATGGCCAGAAGATTAAGGGGGCATCAAAGTGATTAAAGGTAATCTTATGCTTGCATTCTAGAGTCCATTATGCAAGTCAATCAGCAGCTTGGTTCTGGACTCTTGAAATGTGTCTAATTGACATTTTTTAGTTCATAAGTTTTCTACTAGCTAACTGAATCGTATCATCGAACCAATAATCAGTTCTATAAGCTAACTGGTTGATAAGGATTAGCGAATCAGACTCAATTTCGACCAATTGTTTTTATAGCAGATGAGTAAGGCTTCAATGCAGGATTTTGATTCAGCAAGAATTGAAGAGAGCTTACCAAACAGAATACCAGTAGCTTGAATAATATCACCGTTGCTATTTCTGATAAAGATGCCACCAGAAGACTCCCCATTTCGAGCATAGGCCCCATCCACATTCATTTTTAGTCTACCGCTAACTAGAGCATTCCACTTGAGGTATACTGGTTGTTATTGTTTTCCACTGATTTGCAGCCCAAAGAAATACGTGCATTCTTAGATTTAAACCAATGTTTGTGGTTAAGCTTTTTAGAAACATCAATTCCTTTAATAATTTTGATAATCAAATCAATAGAAGTGTTGACATTAGGCTACTTTCTTTTGTATTTTAGATTGTTTCTGGTTTTCCAGACTACCCAACAAATAATCTAGGGTATAAGATGTGTTACGTGAAATTATTTGCAGGATAACCAGAACCAGCATCTTAGCATATGAGTTATAATCATAAAACGGTTGATTTTAACTCTAAATAAGCATCCAAAGAAGTTTCAAAGTTGTCATGCAAAATTACAGCTAACAAAAAGATGATTTTTGTCCTCGCAATTGTTGTAAAACTAGCACTTTGAAACAATGTTTAAATGCCTCTTCATTATAATGGAATCAATTGAAATTTAATTATTAAGCAGTTTCCAGCAAATGAATGAGAACTTCATGGGGATATAAGGGCTCCATATCTTCTTGAAAATGGCTGATTGAACATGCCTGGTTCTCAGGCTGTTCCAGGTAAGCTTCATGTTAAAGTTATTGTCATTTGAAAGCTTCGAACTTAGTAAATTGTCTTTTTCTGGATTAACTGTAAGAGTGTTGATGATATTCGGTCTTTCATTTGACAGCATGCCTTGCATTGCATTGAATTCCCATGAGTCATTCTTCCAAAACATTTGAACTTAGCATCCAGGTACCAACTTGTGTTACTGACACTAGCAATAGATGGCATGTTGTGCCATGAGTCCATCCGAAAATCAATTTCACCCTTGCCAAGAGTCCAGTGGAGGTTGCGTTCTGCTTGATTTCTGATACCAATTAACCTTTTCTAAACTAAAGAACCAAGATTGTTAGTAGCCTCTAAAGGATTAACTGTTTTACAGTATATATTTTTCATTATATTGGACCAAAGGTACTTGTTTTTCCGAAAATAAACCACGGCTTTTGTGAGAAGCATTGTTGAATATCATCCAACTTTCTGATATCCAGCCCCCTTTCTCCAAAAGGCTTGCAAATGGAGCTCTAAGAGGACCAGTGAATAGAATTCACATTATACTTGGACCTCTAGAATAATCTAATGAAAAATATTTCCAATTTCTTAAGGATGTGCTTAGAAAGTAAACAACTTTGCATCCAGAGGTAGGTATGGGCAGAAGAACATTAGTTATTAAGGATAGCCTTTCTCCATATGAGAGGAACTTGTTGTCCCACTCATTAATCCTGTCATTAACCTTATCTATTATAGAGTTAAAAGTCTTCTCTTTATTATTGTTTAAGAGAGTTATTCCCAAATGAATGGTAGGCAGAACATTCACTTCATAACCAATTTGAGCCTTCAAGTTCTGAATTCTGATGTGATGAGCTTTGGATGATATAACAATCTTAGTCTTTTGCTTGTTTATAGACTACCCGGAAGTCCTTTGATAGTTGTCAAGGAATCTGCTCAAAGTCTCTATAGAAGATGGCAAGTTATTAGTAAAAACCAAAATGTCATCAACAAACACAATACATGGAACCAGGTAATCAGTTCTAGCTGCTTTTTCATCTTAATCTTTCTGTTAAAAAACATATACATTCCCCTTACTAGAACTTCTTCACCGAGGATGAAAAGGCTAGGAGAAACTGGATCGCATTGCCTTAAACCCCTCAACGTATGGAAATAGTAAAACACTTCCCCATTCATGAGCATTGAAATGTGGACATTGCTGATCATTCTTTTAATACGACACATGAACTCAGTTGAAAGACTAAACAAGAGACGAAATTTTAGAAGGAAAGCTTGCGAAATCCTATCAAAAGCCTTGGACATGTCGAGCTATATCATGATGTTCCATGCTTTGGGCTTTCTGTTAATGTCATTCAGAAGCTCCTTTGCAATTAAGATGTTATCTTGGGTCGGCCTTCCTTTCACAAAAGCACTCTGCACATTAAACACAATTCTAGGCAGGATATTAGATAGTCTCTGATTAATAAGACTATACAGAATTATATTCATCATAGTACACGGCCCAATTGGTTTGTAACTACTCCACTCAATATGATTATTACTCTTGGGAATTAAACATATTCTTGAGGCAAATATGTATGTAGGAATATCATTACCATTGAGGAAAGCATTCATAGTATTGCATAAGTCAATTATGATAGTGTTCCAATAGATTTTGAAAAATAAAATATTAAAACCATCAATGTCGGGGGTACTATCACACTACATATTATTGATTATCCTCCAAACATTTTCTTCATTAGTATTATTTAGCAAAGCCACATTATCATCCTTAGTGACCAGAGAAAGGATACAATCAAAGATGCTATCTTGAAGCAGGTTGAACTCCTTGTTGTTGTTAGTAGAAGAATCCAGGATGTTCTTAAAGTAGTTAGCAGCAGAATTACCAATGTCTTTCTGTTTCAGGATCCAGGTATCACCATCCTTTATGCTTTTAATTTCATTATTTCTTCTTTTCTTTGATACATAGGCATAATATAGCTTAGAGCTCCCATCACCGTCCTTTACCCAGTTGTTAAATCACTTCTGCTTCTAGTAAATCTCTTCATTTCTAAGAGCCTGAATGTGAAGACTGTTTGCTTTGGAGAGGTTGGCTTTAGAATCTTGGTTGTTGTTGTTGTTGTAATGTAGAATTTCCATATTTCTAACATTGTCTTCAGTATCTTTGACATTACCAAAGATATGGCCAAAGTACTTAGCATTCCAAACCTTGAGACAAAGCTTTAACCTCCTTAGCTTATACCAGAAGACATGACTAGGCTTCCCATGAATAGGCATCCTCCAGTCCTGATTTATAATACTTATGAAACTCTCATCATTAGCCCACATATTTAAAAACTTAAAAGTTTTTTTTATGAATTGAATGAAGAATGTTAGAGTAACTAGTTTTTTTAAGGATAGGGGCATGGTCAGAAGCTGTTATAAGGAGAGGGGCATGGTCAGAACAAGTTCTGACCATGTGAAAAACTTGAGTTTGATTGAAAGTATTCACCCATTTGTCATTGATAACAGCACGGCCAAGCCTCTTCCATTTAGTGCTTCTAGACCAGGTGAACTTAGACCCTTTATATCCAGCATCCTCAAGATTACAAGCTCTGATGGTGGCATTGAAATTGTCCATACTAGCTTGACAGTTTGAAATGCAGCCCAACTGCTCATCATGAGAGGAGATAGTGTTGTAATCTCCAGTACACATCCAGGCTTTGTTAGAATCAGTAAAACTCACCAAACTGTTCCAAAGATCAACTCTTGAAGACGCTAACATTTAGCATAAATAGAAGTTAGATAAAAAAATTCGTTAATACCAGGATAGACCACCTCCATATGTAAACATTGCTCCAGCTTCTGAATGATATCAATCATGATATCATTCATCCAAAAGATCCAAATTTTATTGGATATATTAGATGTGTATCCATTGAAACCAAGAGACCTAACAATCTCCTCCATTTCATCATTCATAGTCATAGGTTCCTGAATTGTAAGAATCTTAATCCATTCAGTCCTCAAGATAGATGACAACCTCCTCACAGTTGGCTTGTTGTTAAGACCTCTTGTATTCCAACTAATCATTCTGATCATTATCTTAATAGGATTTTTGAAATTTATCCCCTGAGTTTAGGGACTTAATTGCTAGTTTACTTGTTGATCTTCTTTTTGAAGATTTTAATTTCATCTTGATGATCTCATTCAAGCTTTGATTAGGGGAGGAAGTAGGAGAGACATAACAACTTCCTATGTTTTCAGGGTCTGGTGTTGTAGTATTGTCAATTCCATAAAGATTGGACTGAGTGCATTCATTCTCCAACTTCTTCAATGCTTCTATGATTTTAGCACTATCTTTTGGGGATGAGTATTTTCTGTATTTTCTGGAGTCCGCTGGTTGTTCCTCCATGATGTTTACATGTTTAAGATTTTGCTTAATTTGGTCATGAAAAGATTTATTTTGTATGTTTTGATCTTGAACATGCTGATTGTTGCTCTCCTCTTTCCCAGAATCTTGATCTTTTTGTTTTATAATTGACTTGATTTTCCATCTGTAAACTTTGAAAGTTTTTTTAGCATTTTTGGAATCATTATTACTATGTGCTTCTGTTCCTTGCATCTCATAATCATTCACAGCATTCTCAACATTTTCAGCATTCTCATCATCTTCTTTAGTGTCCTCCTCATCAATCTTTGGATATTTCTTGCACTCATATTATTTATACCCTATGTTATAGCAGTAATCACGGGATGAAGGTAAATTTTTGTAACCGATGGAGATCCAATATCCAACATTCAACCCGAAACCAATCCACATCTTACGCTTCAGTTTTTTTGAGATATCAATCTCAATTTG
This sequence comes from Limnanthes douglasii subsp. nivea, assembly GCA_036936605.1. Taxonomy (NCBI): domain Eukaryota; kingdom Viridiplantae; phylum Streptophyta; class Magnoliopsida; order Brassicales; family Limnanthaceae; genus Limnanthes; species Limnanthes douglasii. Next base: position 191,483,514 of record JAUPFV010000002.1, on the reverse strand, counting down.
AGCGTAGCAAGCATTGCAAGGCATTTTCCCCTGGAATCGCAACTATATATATTGTTCCTAAGGCAGTAGCAATATTGTTTACGATTTTTGAATCATATAAGAACTGTCGCAGTTTTTCAAAATGAACCCAAGAAAGCACAGTTGGGTTTTCATATTTTTATTAACCGCTGGATTCCATTGAAGGATTCTCATCAAAAATCATCAAATCTCCAGACATTCTTCGACCATATAATGCATATATCTTCCTTCAAGTTGAACTCAACAAAAATATGGTGGGAATCTGAAACTTCGTAACTGTATCCTCCTTTGAATTTTATAGAATCCAAGAAGCTTCCAGTTTTGATTTCTTGGGAACGTCATTACTAAATTTTCCAAAGTAGTTTTAGATTGTTGAAGCAGATGATTCTTGACATTATCAGATAATTGAATCGAAAAATGACTATTTGTTTCTTTGATCTATTATGGGTTCATAGAAACATAGTATTTGCCGGGTTTAAACAAATCAACGTAAGATTTTTTGGTTTGTTGTTGTGGTATATCATTTTTCTGTAAACTTGAGTGAAGAACGGGAAATTCTTCAAGAGACTTCTGGTGCATGTTGAGAGTACCCATGAGAAAAAGAAGACTATAAGACGAAGAAGGTTCTTGGAGCGTCATTCTCCAGTCTTCATCAAAGAGATAAAGACTTAAGTTAGACGATTTTAAATCTTTGTTACGTACCTTTAAATTCATTGGAAGCCTTAGTGTCCTAATATGGGATTATAGGCATTTACTCATCGAATATGAGAATCTGAAAGATGTAAAAAAAATATAGAAAATGAACGTATGGAGTGTAGGACAATTTTTAGAAATTTTAAGTGGTTTCCAGAATTTAATCGAAAACATGAGTCTTTTCTCATTTCGTTCTGGGTTACCTTTCTAAAAGTCCCAAAATTCATTTAAAATCAAGACACCATTACTTAGATTACAAAGATAATTGGAATGCATTTGTCAATTTAGGTTTCATTCAAAAATTGAGCAAGATTTAACTGTCATAAAACTTGGCTCGTTGTTGATCTTTCAAATCCTACTCCTAGAAAAAATAGATTAGTTTTGGGAAGAGATATAGCTTTTGGCAGGATATCATTTGTAGTGATACTCATGTCTAGTGCCAAACCTGCAAACACCTTGGTCACAAACAAAACCAATACAATAAAGAAAATAAAATAAAAGTAAGTGAAGAACATGAAAACAAGATATTGACAAAGTCTATTAATATACCAAACATACCTAAAATTAAATGGATTTCAAAAATAAAGTCTTTTATTGTCAATCCAAAACAATATCATACTAATGAAAACACCTTACTCTCTTATCTCTCTACTCACCATAACAAATTAATTACATTCTATTAAGTTACCAAATAACTTTTCATATAAAATTTATCTCACAAAATTGGTGACCAAATTGGAAGGTGATATAAAGGTGCCTGGATAGCAAGATCCAAAATCTAGGATGTGAGAATTCGCCTTTGAACACTCTAAAGCATGAACATAATATGCAAATAGATCTTTCCCCGGAATATGAGGAGTTAGGGTCGAAGAAGAATTTATCCATACACCAAATATGAATCATTAAAACTAAAAATGACTATTTATGCAAGAGTAGTGAGACGAGTTACGAGGATAAATTGAGGTATTGAGGTCCCAAATAAATGTTGGGTGAATTTTATGGGTAAGGTTTAACCTGAAAATCAAAAATCTGATAAGAAACCAGGTGTTAATGAACCCGTAATAGACCCTGCTCCTCAACATAATCTGAAGAAACACCAGAGGGACCGGTCTAAAAAAATCCATGAAGCTTCAATAATGGAATGTAAAACCAAAGATTGTTCTAATTCTTCAAAATCTAGTATAGATTCAACGTTTGAATCTGAAGTATCTTTGTCTTCTTCAAGTAGTGATCACTATCATAAGAAGAGAAAGAGGCACCATGATAAGCGTTGGTCAAATAAATATTCCAATCGACATCATAAATCAGGCAAACATGACTTTTGAGATAAAAGAAAGAACTAAAAGAATAGAGAAAATATAGAGCGTCAGAAAAAAAAATGAAGGGATCAGAAAATCATAGCATATAACATCTAGTGAATGATAAATATATTATTCAATCCGAACTGGGTATAATTTGTCACGTCTTAGGAGGACCATCAATTCAACCAAGGGCACAATTAGAAGCAATCACATTTATCTGCAGCAATTGTTTTCGGTCATTTTGCCAAAAATAGAAAAGTTCGATGGGATCAAAGATCCGGATAACCACCTCAAACAATTCAAGTTGTTGTGTATGCCTTTCTCCCAAATTTTAAGGGCATTGCCTTATATTTTAAGGGCATTGCGTAGGTCTCCGCAGGGATCAATCAAGAACTTTGTCATGTTTTGGATGGCTTTCCAAAGATAGTTTGTGGGAATCAAAGAGCTTAGATAAAATAGAGACATAATATTATGTTATAAAAAAATTGATGGCGAAAGCTTGAATAGACTATACCAAACGTTTTGTGGACCGAAAAATAGTCTGCAAGACATCTTTGGACAAGTACTTATAGTTTATTTTAGGCAAGGGCTCCTTGCTGGAGAGTTAGCTAATATTTTTACCCGACAAAAGCAATGACTTAGAGAGGTATATTGTCAATAATAGAGTAGTTGTTCTGCTATTTTATACCAAACTATAGCCAGTTATCGTCTGAAGATTCCATACATAATTCTAATCGAGCTAAGGCTAACCAATACGCTAAGGAAAATAACTTAGCGCTTGGGAAAATCAGTGGGTTTGACCTGGTCACTTTGCAGAGTTAACTGAAAGTATTACAACCATTTATGATAAATCAAAGAATCTTGTACAACTTTGTTGGTCATCACCCATTTATTTGAAGGAAAATCAGAATACCCGATTTTGTGTGTATCATAATGATATAGGGAATAATACCAAAGATTGTATTTTCATAAAGCAAGAAACATAAAATTTGATCAAAATTGAAAAATTGACCATTTTTGTCAAAGCACACGTTGGAAACAAATCTTTACCGCCAGTAGTGGGACAATCTCATATTCGAAGGCAGCTATAGAAGCATAATCTAAACAAAAAATATTATGGTGATTACTGAACAATATAATGAATTTGATGAGGATTCAGAGTATCTGAATTCTTATTCAAATTGAGGTTGGATTTGATGATAAGTGAATTTGAAAAAAAAGTAAAGATCTCTGTATTGTGATAATTTTTTTAATCATTGACTATTTTCGAGAGGGGTATTGTATTAGCCCCCTCGAGTTGTTCTCAAAAGAGGCATGTAATTAGTTTTCCCACCCAGTTAGAAGGACAATTGTCTACTCACTTGTATATGAATCTAATTATATTTATTGTACTCGATGAGGATGATCTTAGAGATGTTTCTAGCCCACATGAGGATGCTATGGTGATTGAGGCTGCAGTCGAGGTAATGGAAATCCGAAGGATTATTATTGACACGGGAAACTCAGCTAATGTTTTGTTTCTATCTACTTATAAGAAAATAAAAACCCACTTGTCATTCTCCATCGAATAGAACTATAATAAGATTTATGGTGAGCTCTGTTGATGTGGTTGGGGAGTTTAAAGGTGAGAGTGTCCTCAAAAAATGACCATTTGAAAAGGTAATTATAGTGATTTTTGTGGGAGTTGATGGTCTAACATATTATAATGATATATTTGTTAATTCCTGGCTATCAATTATGCATGTTGTTGCATCAATTCTCCAAGTTGTAAGGAATGCTAACGAATTTAGTTGATCTTCAACTTGCGTCGAGGCTTTTGTTAAAATGAAAGAGCATTTTTCTTCACCGTAAACATTAACCAAGATAGTAACGGGTGAAATGATGTACACTTACTTAGCATTATCTGATTATGAAGTGAGTGCAGTTGTGGTTCAGAAATTTGATAGTTACCTTCGCCCTGTTTACTATGTTAGCAAAAGTCTGTTGAATGTTTGTAAAATATATTTTAAATTGGAAAACTTAGCTATGACCCTTGTAATAGAGGCTAGAAAAATGGGACCTTGTTTATTAATGTTCAAACCATCTTCCCATTTAAGAATATTTTCTAAAATCCAGATATGTCGAGTCGGATTACCAAGTGTTCATTTGAATGTAAAGATTATGATATTGATTTTACTCCTCAACCACAATTAAGATACAAGTTGTAGCGTACATTTTGGCTGAATCCATTCGATGCATCCATATATTGAATCTGCTATCGGAAAGAATATAAAAATGGGTAGTTCGAACATATGGGAGGTCAAGCATGTCGGCTTGTGGGGAAAGAATTTTTTTACTATCTCTCTTCAGAAATTCGATGTACCAAGCAATATGCTTTAGTTTTAAAGCATCAAATAATAAAGATGAGTGTGAGAAGACAATAGAAGGGGAAAAACTTTCCTAAATGTGTGATGCCAAAAACATCGCTTAATAAGTGATTCACAACTACTCATACATCAAACTGAGGTCCAATCTGAAGCTATAAAAGTGCATCTGGTAAGGTATTTACACGTATTGAGGGAAACATAAGCTTTTTTAAAATTTGTGGAGTATGAGGATATGCCACATACCAAACATTCGATGGTTGATTCCTTATCTACTATTGCTTACTCTGAAGCGTATCCATGGAACTTAATACAAGAATACCCTTTGATTTTAGCAAACTTTAAATTTGGGACAAACACTGAGGAAATTTTTCAAGCCTGAACGAAAACGAACGGGATTGGAGGCATGAGATTAAATAATTTATTGCTAAGGGGAGTTTTCCCATTGAAGAATTGTTGGTTAAGAAGCTAAGGTTTAAAGCACATGATGTTTTAGTATTAGAGAATGTCCTTCATAACAACTCTATCAGCAAACCTTTGTTACGATGTCTCGGGTATAATGAATCTCATGATATTTTATATGAATCACATGATGGGGAAGGTTCTTGCCACTATGGTTATAAAACTTTATTGATAAAGATTTTATTGGCATGATACTATTTACCTTATATCATGGTAGATGTAAAACAATAGTCAAACAATGTGATTCTTGCCAAAGATTTGCAAATACAATACATGTGCCAGTTATTCCACTTGAACCGATATCTGAAGTGATACCTTTTGATATATCAGGGCTCGATTTAGTGAAACCCCTGTCTGTAGCTTTCATAGGTTGTCAAACTATTATAATAGTAGTTGATTATTTTTCCAAATTGGTGGAAGCAACGCCTCTCTTCAATACTACATCTGAAGAAATTATAAAATTTATCTTCTCCAATATATGTTGTAGCTTTGGAATACCTAGAAGTATTACAATGGATAACGTCCCGCAGTTCGAAGATAAAGACATGAAATATATCTGTAATTCTAGAGTAATTCGACATTGTTTCTCTTTACTTTTCCACCCTCAAGCCAATGGGCAAGTAGAGGTTGTCAATAAGACCATCTTGATAGGTTTGAAGAAGAATTCAATATTGTTTCTCTTCACATTTCCACCCTCCAGTAACTTTCATGCTACAATATTATTTTTTCCAAATATAATCTGAGATCTCAACACCCACTTTCGACAGGGACACTTAATTTTCTAATAAAGACTAAGATCTCTTAGTAACCTCTTGTAATGTTCTAGAATTCATTTCTTCATGCTACGACATTTGTCGATTATTATCTTCACTACAAAGTTAAAGCTTCATCAACGACAATTGAAAATGATGATCCTAATCGCTTAAATCGTTAATGATGTTGAAGAAAAAATATTGGAAGCAACAAATTAATAATATGAGGACTAATAGCTTGTCTATATATTCCATACAAAGTGAATTGTTATTCTAATAATTTCTTTTCAAAAATTAAAAAAAAATGCTTCAAAGTGGTTAATGTATAATTCGAATTAAGATGTTGATTTGATTGTCGGTGAAGATAGACGATTAGAGGTATTAGGTATTCGACCACCACCTCTGAAAATTCTAACAACGAGTAAAAAACGAGTGAGATTGAATATCCACCATCTGGATATTATAAGGATGCAATGATTTCCATTCAAGCTCGACGAGTGAGATTGAATATCCACCATCTGGATATTATAAAGATGCAATGCTTTCCATTCAAGCTCAACGAGTGAGATCGAATATCCACCATCAGGAGGGCCACAAGGAGTATTCAGACCAGGATGCTACAAGATCCTTGATAAGGAAATGTTACAAGACAACACCAACATGTGTAAAATTATTTCCTTAGGAGCCGTAACTAAAACAACAAGAATGAATCAAGATGAGTATCATTTGGTCAGAGTGAAAATGAAAGTGCAAGAAAAGAAGAAAATGAATAAACAAACCCTATGTTTCCAAACCCTCTAGTGAAAGAATAGAAGATCAAGTGTGAGAGTAAATGCCCTTCATTCATATGCTTTATGAAAGGTGTAAATCACCACCAACAAACATTCAACTATAGTGGAATGGCCAACAATTTTCGTTGGTAGCATCGAGACTACAACAAAATCTTCAACAAACTTCTTTGTTGTTTCAGTTGAATCTCCACCAGCATCACGCAATGCTCCAGTCGAACTTATAATAGTTTTCTACAACTCTCCATTAGAATATCCAGCAATATCATGTGGTGTTTCAGTTAAATCTCCAGTAAAAATAACATCTTAGGTTTCCAACCTAATAAACCAACAGGTTCATTGATTCCATGAAGTGCATCTGAACCTTCAGCAGTCCTGTCATAGGATACAACCAAGTTGTCAGGAAGAACTCCAATACTTTAGAGTACACCCAAACAACTCGAAAGCTTAACCGAGGATCCAACATGGATATGAGCACGATTTGACACCAACACTAGATGTACAAGAGACTCAATACCACACTACTTCATCCATGCACAAATCTAAACATAATTATGCACGAGTGTACCTACACCTGAATAAATTATACATACAGAGATTGGTTGTCATAAAAGAAAGCCAACAGAATATGTCAGCCCAATCTTGCAAGGTTCAGCAGAACCTCCTATGAGGAAACCTATCTAACTCAGCTGAAACCATATTATAGATACCTCTAGGGTATCTAACGGTGTGCCTATATAGAAATGTTGTAACATCTTTAGTCGAGAAATGGAAAGGGCCATGGCATCAACAAGCTTACACATTCCTCCGGGGAAAAAGTCGACTTACTGTTATCTTTTAAAATGATGAGGATTTGAAGAACGAGGAATGTATTTTGGTTCCCCGCATCCAATACGCAGATCTACCACAAAACTTCCCTCACCCACAAGATTAATGAATACAATATAAAAGAAGATCCAGACCACCATATAAACAGTTCAAAAGTGAGATGACGCAATGAACGACCACTGAAAGAGGTGCATGATATTTTCAATAACATTTTGAGTTAACACATTCTTCTTATGATGCATAATGTTTTCAACATAATGAGAACGGTCTTCAAAACCCGCTTTATTGGTTATAAGATTATGGAGTATGTTGGAGACTACATTATCCACTACTAGAAGCGATCAGATGCGACCCTAAGAGAATACATCAAAAGGTTCATGGATACAAAAGAAGAGCTATAAAAGTACCATAATTTGGTAAGATATGCGACATACATACAAATATTATTCGTACATACCTCTATCGAATGACATTATGAAGAATAATACAATCAACTTTAGAGATCTACACAAACAATTGGAACATCACATCAAAGTCAAATAGATATTTAGAGCATAGATCGATGAAGACATGATAACTTGACTATATATCCATCATACCATCTTGTGATACAAACCAATTAAAGACTCATGATATCTCAGATGAACTCCAAATCACATGTGGAGGCCTTCACTAAGCTTGACGGTAAGAAGATCCGGTTATGAAAACCTTCACTAAGCTTGTCGAGAACTCAAAAGTCATCTATGAACATAATAAAGATATACTCACATAAAAAATTCTAAAAATTTATAATCCATTAAGGAGCACATAAAAATATCCAACATGTAATTGATGAAATAAGGTCTTGGAGCTCGTGAGGAGGACAAATAGACATGAATCACGCTATGTATTGGCTGAACGAGATCCTCTTCCAGGAAATAGGAGATAAGCCTCAGTGGTACCAAACAAACCAATAGCCTTGAAAAATAATACCATCTTTAAACTAAAATAATATAAGTATCTTGGCATGGATCCTAAAAGGAAAACCGTTAGTATCATTATTGGTAGAGACCTCTTTTCTTACACTATTTAAATTCAAGAAAATGATATGTGAATGATCTAAAATTCCAACATCAACGTCATACTTTCCCGCGCATTTACCATAATATTTCCTAATATTCTGTTTCATTGATGATAAATTGCACTTAGTAGCGGCACACCACAACAACACCGCTCTACTCACTCTAGAATTTATAGAAGTAATATTCAAATGAAACACAATCGAAATCAGAAGCTCCACCAAAATTGTTTACAAAAATATTTACGATAAGATTATGGGTGCTCTGGTCTTGATTCCTTCTCAACGAGTCTTGATTGGATTCATCGGTGTGGATGCCAATGTGATGAGAAACTTCATCTAGATGTCTTCATTGGAAGTTAACATTTTGAATGAATGTTTTATGTTTATTCATGATAGTAGAAGCTTCCTCCTCATACAACTTAATTATAAGTTGATCATGGTAGATAAAATACATGTTGTAGTCTTTATAGTCCATCATTTCATTCGATAACCTATTAACAACAAAATAGAAATAATTAGAGGGAACTAAAATATTTCTATAAAATACTATGCAGCTTTCATCACCTTGTAAAATAAAAAATAGCAGGAGATCCGACCATCTTAGATGATGTTGATAATCCAAGAAGACGTTACCCCTTGTATAATAAATAAAGTAATCTCAATACATTTGTGAAACAAATGTTACATATTGTCTATAACTTTCCAAACAAACTATAGTGAAAACTACTTGAAAACCAATCTACCATGGTATATCAAAATTCTTAGGAATCCGGCCAAAAAATATGCAATACTACTTTAGCCCTTGTGAATTTTTTTGCCCAAACTAAATGACTATTAAAAATGATGTGTGACATCTCTTAAATAAAGTCATATATCATCATCAAACATTGCAGCCGAAACCTATATGATTGAAACTTTTGACTCAAATGATCATATGGCCAAATTGTTTTTTATATTTTTCGACTAAAAAATCGACGTCAATACAAAACCGCTATTATTCATTCAAAGTTGTTTCGTACTTATATTTTAATCCCTTTTAATTTGAGGTATTTTAATAAATTTAATTGTTAAGATATTACCTAATTAAATAAATAATAAATATAATTAATTATATTGTTTTTAATATTTAAAACACAATTTATTAAATAAAATAATAAACAAACAATCCTCAAATCAACAAATATATTATTTTTTCTTCCATCAATTTTCTTTTCCTTTCCAAAATTCTAAATTTACCAATACTTTCCATCTTCAACCTTTATGTATTATATACTCGCCATACTTATTTTAATTTATTTAAACGACCAAAATACATCTTAGATTTGCCTTTTCTAAACTTTTGTGATTATTAATTCATTTTTAATACTATGACATACTATTAAGACAACCTACCGAATCTTGAGTTTATTGATTTGAATTTCTTGCTAAATGTATTTATTGTAAATGCATGGGATACCTTAGCGGCTCAGCCTCTCTAGGTCTAGAGAAACCAACATTTATTAGCTGTGTCTCAAAAACGGAATCTTTTCAGAATTTTATCAACACGTATGAGCCATGCACTCACACTATAAAAAAACCTTTAAATCATATGGTCCAGCATGGAAAAACCAACATTATTTATCTCAACACGCAGCAAAGGTACTTTGACTTGAATTGAAAAGGGATAATTAAAAACTTTTGTCTCGGCTTAAAAAATGCAAGTTTATGTGTTACATTTCACTCGGATCGTCTAGAGAAAAGACGGGGTTGCTCATTGAAGAATTTATACTATTTACAACATTTAAATAAATAAATAATAGCTGATTTTTTTTTATCCGAAGTTTAATGTTTTTTATTTAAAAAATTAATCAGGTTAAATATTATATTATATTATATTATATTATATTATATTATATTATATTATATTATATTATATTATATTATATTATATTATATTATATTATATTATATTATATTATATTATATTATATTGTTTTAACGAATATTTTAAAATTCGTATATGAACCCATGTAATTCAATTGTATGGTTTATTAAAAATAGAATTTGTTGGATACATATTTAAAATATTATATAGATAATATGATTATATATAATCAAGTATTTAATGGCAATAAGTTAATGTACTATTTTTATCTCTTAACGTCTCCAATAATATAAATAGGAAGGGTTCAAATCGTAATATGATTTAATGAAATAATATAATTATTGGGTAATTTTATCATCTTATTTTGTTAATTTAATTATTTATATAACTAATCCAACCAACCATATTTTGTTATACTAAATCTTTGTCATGGGAAGTGAATTGTTATTCTAATAATTTTTTAAAAAACTTTTTTTTTTAAAAGTAAAAATGCTTCAAAATGGTTGATGTATAATTCGAATGAAGTTGTTGATCTGATTGTCGGTGAAGATAGACGATTGGAGGTATTAGGTATTCGACCACCACCTCTGAAAAATCTAACAACGAGTAAAAAACGAGTGAGATTGAATATCCACCATCTAAAATCAGCTAAAATAATATAAGTATCTTGACTATTTAAATTCAAGAAAATGATATGTGAATGATCTAAAATTCCAGCATCAACGTCATACTTTCCCGCGCATTTACCATAATATTTCTTAATATTCTGATTCATTGATGATGAATTGCAATTAGTAGCGGCACCCTACAACAACACCGCTCTACTCACTTTAGAATTTTTAAAAGTAATATTCAAACGAATCATAATCGAAATCAGAAGCCCACCAAAATTGTTTACAAAAATATTTACGATAAGATTATGGGTGCTCTGGTCTTGATTCCTTCTCAACAAGTCTTGATTGGATTCATCGGTGTGGATGCCAATGTGATGAGAAACTTCCTCTAGATGTCTTCATTGGAAGATAACATTTTGAATGAATGTTTTATGTTTATTCATGATAGTAGAAGCTTCCTCCTCATACAACTTAATTATAAGCTGATCATGGTAGATAAAATACATGTTGTAGTCTTTATAGTCCATCACTGCATTCGATAACCTATTAACAATAAAGTAGAAATAATTAGAGGGAATTAAAATATTTCTATAAAATATTATGCAGCTTTCATCACCTTATAAAATAAAAAATAGCAGGAGATCCGACCATCTTAGATGATGTTGATGATCCAAGAAGACGTTACCCCTTGTATAATAAATAGAGTAAGCTGAATGCATTTGTGAAACAAATGTTATATATTGTCCATAACTTTCCAAACAAACTTTAGTACAAACTACTTGACTTTCTATAGAGTAATTTCGAAAAGTTTGTTTGAAATATATAGGATGTCATAGGGCTCCTCATTGAGTTCATATGTCATAATTTATCCATCATTGACAGTTTACAACCAGTCAAATAAAGGTGATGGTCATACTCTCAATAAAAGATAAAAATCATTGTTGAAGAGGTGGATAAACTAATATTTTATGCCACATTTTGGATTCTCATTGTACAATTTAGATAACCAACCCAATAGTAGTAAAAAATAAGATTGAAAAATGACGAATGCGCAACAACTTCACTGACCTAAACAAAGTTTTCCTTTAAGATCCATTTCCTTATGTTGAGAATTTATCAACTTGTAGATGTAACTTCGGGTAAAAAAATGTCGTCGTTCACGGATGCAAATTCTGAATACAATCATATACATGTACATCCGGATAATCAACACCACACAACTATTATCGTCGAAAAAGGGTTTTATTGCTATAATATAGTACGCTTCTGGCTAAAATTGTTATATCTATGTATCAATTTTGTATTAAAAAAAGGTATTTGTCATACAACTTGACCAAAACTTCCAAGAATGTATTAATGATATGATCATCACTAGTATTCAGGAAAATGATCATTTGACTAAATTAATATAAAACCTCTAGTAACCTCAATGAGCCAATCTAAACTCAATATGGAATATTATACTTTTGATGTTTGCTCAGGCAAGTTCATTGGGTTCAAGATCAGCAAGAAGGGTATTAAAGTTGATCATAATCAACTATTCAACCTAATCATCATGGCCCCCCTACATAACACAAAATAAGTACAAATACTGGTATGGATATTGGTGGCGTTGAACTGATTCATATTCATATCTTCAAACAAGTACCAACAATTTCTCCCAAGTCTTACGAGGAGTAGGAAAGTTCTACTAGAACTTTCGTGTGAAGAAATATTTTGATAATATCAAGAAGTTTCTCATTGCCCACAATTACTAACCAACTCGACACCTAGAAAATCAATATATTTCTATTTTAAGGTTTCAGACTATGATATAAGTGTTGTGTTTGTCCCATCAGGATGAAATGAGTCTAAAATGATTGACTATATAAGTCAATCTATATTCGATGCAGAACACGATACTTGAAATTGTAGAAAGTGACCTTAAAAGGTTGTATTCATAACTCAAAAAATTAGACCATACTTAATGCCACATAATATTTTTTTTAATATCCTTCCCTCTTAAGAGTATGTGATATAATCTGAATATGTTTGCAGATTAACAAGGTTATTTATGGAGCTACGAGACTAAGCTATTCTGTTCTAACTATGAACAATGATAAAAGTCTAAGCCTTGGCAACAATCTGAAATAGAGTCAACTGAAAGACTTATACCTACTAAGAAGCATGATGAATCGAATTCGTAAGTCCGAATAAATGGTAGAATAATTAACTAAGGTTCGGAGGCAGGAATCCAGCTTACATTCTCCACATGAGATTTTCTGACACGATATATCAGGCTTGATTTCACAACTTCGAACAACGAAGAAGAATATGAGGTTAGGATTGTAGGCCTTTGAGTGGCTTATGTCAGTGTAGCAAGGCAGGTACGACTACTTACAGACTCATAATTGGTCATTCATCAAGCACTCTATAAGGCCAAAGGTAAAAAATATTCAAAAATCAAGTACCTAAAGGAGCTTAGTGCTAAAAATCATTATTCAGTGAAGTTACTTTTTAAACAAGCACAAAGGGCGGAAAATATAATTGTTGATACCTTTTCCTGTTTAGCGTTGACATAATTAGCTCAATGAGCCATCCTATAAGGAAAAGTCTTCCATTATCATACCCATAAAATTTCTATCAACAATGTACTACTTAAAATTTATTGCAATCAATTATGAATTTTAATTATAAAATATCATACCAAAAGTTTTATGTCAAATAACAATGTTAAAGCAAGAATAATAAAAATAAAATTTGCATGATTTGTCTGAATATATAAAATAGTTTGCAAAAAATGCCTCACGAAACCACTGCTCTGCTACCTCAACCATAACAACCCAGTATTCATGGTGGATGGGTTCTATAATGGAGAAAGAAATCTTGAGTATAGATCAAACGTGCTTCACGACATAAAACAGGGGATAAAAGTTTTAGTACCAACCAAAACTTTTATGCCTTCCTACCCGATTTCAACATACAAAGAGGGAAATAATTTAGAAACAAAATACTAGACTCAAAATAATTATAGAAAAAAGGGTTAAAGTCCACATTCGATAAGAGCATTATAAAACTCAAAATAATTACTAGACTCACGTGGTCCTTAGCCAAGTCTTGACATCTTGGAACTGATAATTTTAGTTGAAAATAACATAGCACCAGAAAATATAGTGATATTTATACGATAATACAAGAAATAAGAAATATGTGGACAAGTCAACAAAATAGACAACAACGTCTACAATGTAAATGCAAACACATCAAGCTATGAACACAATAAGAGCCAACGGAAACGAAGTTGAAGCATATCTCAACACTAAGGTTCAGATATCTATTGGCAAAATTTACAAGAAAAAAATATTTGGACAACTTTCTTATGCTAGCTGAACCGACAAATTAGCTAACAACTCCATGGATTTAATTTAACGCAAGAATATATTATTTGGATATATCAGTCATATCTACCTCATGCAAACCTTATTTGGCATGTCAACCTTTTCCCTGACATCAGCACATTCATAATTTACTTAGATGATTCAAGGAATTAATACATGTATCTCAAGCCTTCAGCTGTCAAGAAGGAAACATCTAGGCATGGGCATATGGGTATGGAACCGAAAAACCGAACCGAACCGAACCGAAATAACGGATTCGGTTCGGTTCCGGTTCCTTATAAATACCCGTATGGTTCTTTATCTTAAATACCCACGGTTCTCGGTTCGGTTCGGAACCGAGAACCGAATAGTACCCATAAAGAACCGAATAAGCAATAGTACCTTTGAATATCTATGGTTCTGTTCGGTTCCAAACGGTTGTTTTGGTTACAAAGTAACCATTCGGTTCTTTTTGGGTTCAGTTCCAAACAGTTCTTTTGGTTAGAAAGTAACCATTTGATTAGAAAATAACCATTTGGTTCTTTTCGGGTTCAATTCCAAACAATTTTTATGGTTAGAAAGTAACAATTTAGTTAGAAAATAGCCATTTCGTTCCTTTCGGGTTCGGTTCCAAATGGTTCTTCTGGTTACAAAGTAACCATTCGGTTAGAAAGTAACCATTTGGAACCGAAACCCGAATATAACCGAACCGAACTAAGAAGAACCGATCTGAACTGAATTTTAATCAGTTCCTAAATGGGTACTAGTTTTAAAGAACCGAAAGAACCGAGAACCGAACCAAACCGAACCGAATTTTAATCGGTTCCTAAATGGGTACTAGTTTTAAATAACCGAAAGAACCGATAACCGAAAGAACCGAACCGAACCGAACCGAAGAACCGAATGCCCATAAAAGCTAAATGTTTTGATTTTGATGGATTTTTTTTAAAACAATCAAACCGGGAGTTTTGGTTTAAAATAATAATAATACCTTAATGACAATATTAAAATAAAATAAAAATCATGGTTTTGTTTGTTCGGTTTGCGATGCGGTTTGGTTCAATTTGGGATAATTTATACCTATTTTTTTCTTTAGTTGCATTGCAATTTTATATTAAAATCAAATATTCAATTAACTATTAATAATTATTGTCCATATATCTTAAAAATAAAAAATCTAAAATATCTAAACAATATACAAATATCAAACATTCAAAATCAAAATTATTAAAAATATTTATTTTATGAATATGAAAATATGCCAAATCAATATTGTGGACTTGTGATGCGGATTTTTTTTGATGATGTAACTTATATTGAGTAAAATATTGGTGTTGCATCTTATGGTGATTAAATTCTTAACGATACAGCTTACAATGAGTAAATTCTTGGTGATATAACACACATTATATCGTGGTAATTAATATGGACTAAATGAGTTTTTAAAATAACTGTTTGCGTTGTCGACTCTTGGTATTTTTAGTATATGCATATGCAATTTATTTTTGGCTTAGTTTATATTGTAATATACTTATATTACTTATGTAAAATATTTTTTTAAATCCGGTTAGGTTTGTTAAAGTTCTCGATTTCTTTGAATAATAAATCATAACCAACCAATTTAGTGTGAGTTTTTTTTCAAACCCATAATCGTCCAATATATTTTGATGATTGCGTCTTTGATATGGTTTGAGCAGTTTGGATTGGTCTGGTCAATATTTACTGAACCATTTATAGCTTTAACGAGCCCTCGTGTCTGTATTATTTTTTACACTAAATTTCTTAGTATTAGTAACTAATTGACAATAATATGTACATAATTGGATAATTTAGTCACTATTACAATGATAGGATCCTCATACAGACATATCTGCGACCATCGACTTCATTAGTGGCATTGCTGCAACCACTCGCTCAACTGAGTGGTTTGTCTTCACATCACCACTTGCATTAGCCATGGTTTACTTTATAATGGAGGATCTCTCCCCAACAGCTCAGTTATGTTTTTTTTATTAACCAACCGCCCCAATACACGAGCAACATCTGCTTCAGCCTTCATGATTTCCTTCTTCATCTTTTTATTGAAGTTTACCTTCTTGTTCATCTTATTCAGGAAATGTTTTTCCATTTTTTTTTAAATGAAAGTTGGTCCACTATGTAGGGACTCGTCTTCAAACACAACCCATTTGGTAAGGGTATGAGAAACTTCACTAATTATCAACATCTCCCTTTCTATGAGGCTGAACCCATTATGTTGAGACAAGTCCATGTTGAATCAAAATGAAGATGTCGGCCAGACGGGTTAGAGGTTGAACATACCATACTTGTGGATGAGATGAGAGGTTTACAAAAACATGAAGTCTGTTGATATCCTATCCAAATTCTTATCACATGTCAAACCATATACACATTGTATAACATCAAATACACTATCACGTAGGGTTAAAATGCAACATCTATCTAATTTTGTAATGAGAACGTGGACCATGTTATTTTTAATTTTTTTCTTAGTACTTTAACTTTTACATGTTCTATATTCGAAAAATATTTTTTAGTAATCTAATTAGCCACCATAGCTCGTATGTACATCTGCATGTCTCCAATAAATATCAATCAAATATGTGTAGTCATACTCGGTGATCACTGTCAACCGTTGTACCATCCTGAGGTCTAACGTGATTCCATATATACTTTATTTCTTCTTAAAAAACCTCGTGTGAAAGTTTAACATTCATTATATATAGAAATTATATATCCTATTACAATTACATTTTTCCATAAAAGCTTATTGCAAAAAATATTGGAAAATAAATATTTTATTTACTTAGAAATTAGAGATTATATTAGGGACAAATTGGTGAAAATTATTTTTGGTAATTTGGTGAAATAAGAGAGATAAAAATTTAAAACATATTTGGAAAAATGTATTAATTTATTTGATTAAAAAGTTGAGTATATTTTTTGTGGATTTCATAAAATAAATTTTAATTTTTTATAATTAAAAAAATGTTTTGGATATTAATCAATCTTTATTACAAATATCAATGATGAAGATAATATACACACAAAATCAATAAGTTTTACAATATGATATTTAAAATTTGTATGGAGTATGTGAGATGTTTTGCTTCATGATAAAGACCTTATTTATAATGTTTGATGAGTCGTACCTAACACCTTAAACCTTCGAATAATAAGATCTCTTGTTTTGAAACTATGAATATAATACTTTTTAATTATTATATCCTTACATGTTGGTAAATATATATATATATATATATATATAAAGTTTAACCTTTCTTTTCTTTTTATATTTTTTAAATTAGTTTTTTACTGAATTAAGATTAGCTTATATATTTGATATTTATTAATATTTAATCATTTTTTAGATATACATAACTTTGTTCGAATTAAGTATCTATTTTCATATATATTTTTTTAAACATTTGGATTTTTTCCAAATAATTAAAAAAACATTTGAATAATTATTTTTATAAAATATTGACATTTGACATTACTTTTTTAGTTGTAAAATTTAAAATACACTATATAAAAAGATAAACCACTAAATATAATGATCGAATTTTATGATTTAAAGTTTTAAAAATTAATAAAATATTTTTGTTAAATCAAAACAAAAATATGTGCTATTATGTATTATCAGTATGTTGTTAATATACATTTGAAAGAATATAAAAGTTTCAAAACAAATCCAACAAATTACGTAACTTTGATTATGATAATATTTTTAGGTGATTTTTTTATATAGTTACTTCTAAAATCAATATGTAAACTATCAGTTTTAACAATCGGTTTATGACAATTTTAAAAACGAAGGATAATATATCGAACAAAAAGAGAATATTTAATAGAGAGGAATAATATTTTCAAATCTTTTATGTCGATGTTGGAAAATGATGACACTAATTGGCATGTTTAGTAAACTAAGGATTTTCAATGAGAAAGTACGAGGACTCAAAATTTGGATGTATCAATTTTGTTTGGTTTTGATTTTCTAAATGTTATTTCTTACAATACACATAATGTTGTTGAAATTTGTGAAATATTGGTATAAATAGAGTTAGTTAGCATTGTGATAGCATCTGTTGTTGAGGTTAGTGAGATATTTATAGCAAAATGAAATACCTTGTGATATTATTATTATTTTTGAAACACCAAACTATTTCTCAACCCTACTAGTACAAAAAGAGAAAAATACAAAACATAATCATAACATCAAGTGATTTTTTATCAAAATTTGAGATACAAACATTAAAAAAACGCCTTACTACAATGGCATGTTGGTGTAAAAGGTTTCATGAATCTAAAGGTCTCCAATTTTTATATTTTTTTATGTTGGGTTGATGATTCATTTGTTATAAAAAGTAATTTTATAACCCACGGAGAGGATAGACATTCAAAACCTTTTAATATAAATGGTTCATTATCTTATTTCTGTACTTACAAAGAGTGTGCTTTAAAGTGGTGTCCTTCAACTGATATGGACTTTGATAAATTTAGTTTGAATTAGGGTTAATATTTTACGGTTGATGAAGATATATCTCCAATAATGGTTCGATACAAACTCATATAAGTTTTTTAAAGGATGGAAGTTCATCCTAAAGTATATTTTTAGGTTTCAATAAATATGACTATGAAATCTAAAAATGAATATTTCTTATTTATGTGCTTTTTATTTTATAAACTTGCATTATTTGTGCGTTATATTTAGTTTCATTTTGCATCAGGTTAAACGAAAAAATTAAAAAAGACCATGTTTGATTTATTTTTACTAATCCTATAATATTATAATTTTTAATTAGATTTATATTTTCATCTTATTAACATTAACATTGTTACAAAGTTACAAATTTTCAAAGTTAGTTCTTTCATTTATGTAAATATGGTGTTTATGTTTAAACAGTAAGATTACTTACTTTAACTAAAAATTGTTAGTCTATTTCTTTTATATATATTTTTTATTCTTATTTATAAAATTTGAGACATTACGTCTATATAATATATTTTAGTAAAAGTTAAATTCTTATCAATTTGTAAAGAAAACAAGCAAAGATATCCATAGAGTGTTTCAAGGGCTTTAACTACATGGGTTTTAACCAAAAGTCTTGATTTTACAAAATTTAAGCATAAATGACTATTAATGCTTAAATGAATTTGATCAAAGAGGTAAAAAGCTCTGACTTTGGTAATTTTAATGAAAAATATGATATTTATGTTTAAACTGAGAAAATATCGAAGTCTTTAGCCACTATTCACTTGGGATTCGATTTGGAGATGAAAACTGAAGAAATTTTAGAGTAGATTTGATGCATTGGATTAGGAAATTTTTTTTCCAAGGGATTAAAGATTGCTTCATGACAGAGATAATCCATAGAAGAAACCAGCAATTGATAGTGTAAAGGTATACGTGATGAACCTTCTAAAAACAATTAAAGTAAAAAAAATTCTTCATATTTTGATAGATTTTAATAATTAGATAAATAAACTATATATATATATATATATATATATATATATATATATTATATATATATATATATATATTATCAGAAGTAGAAAGGATGTATATATATAGTAGAGATCAGAAATTCTTGCTACTAGTTTTGGAGTTCTCGAATGTACACGATATTGAAGTTATCCAGCAGTATTACTACTCTTAGCTGGTTTGAAAACTAAGTAGTGTTTAGGTCCTATATTTGTTTGCATTTCATGGTCCACTTTTCTAACCAGTCCGCGACCAATTTTTTTTCCTTGTAGTTGTGAGAGATAGATGAATTTGATGGAATCAATTTCCTACAACATTTTATCATATCTATTAGAAACCAATAGGATTTTTGGTTAAGTATTATTGTATATAGGATTCTAGAATTTGTCTCAATATCAAGATTATATATTAGTATTTTATGACTTAGGATAAAACCATCTATTAGAGCCATACATTCAGCAATAATTGGAGTCTGCTTGCCATATAACCGACCTATATCAACAATTTTATCCCATTTTGAGTTTCTGATTATAGCACCTCCTGAAGCTTCACCAGTTTGTGGATAACCAGCGTCAATGTTGGGCTTTAGTCTTGAATCATTAAGAGGGGACCAATTGGTGACAATAAACTTTCGTGGTTGATTTAAGTGATTAAAAGATCCCAAATCATATGATATGTCATTATCTTTTATCCAATAATGTTTCTTTAGAAGACTCGATTGGTGTAGATTTATAATAATAGACTTGATTTGCTTAATAATGTTGGTGGCTGTGACAGTTTCGTGATAATATTTAGCCTTATTTCTGAAGTTCTAAATAGACCAAGCTATAATAGGGGGATTATGATATAAATGTGGACATTATTAGAAGAAGTCTTAAACCAGCTATTGACTATGTGATGTAGAGTCATATGACAATCTAGTCTTAGATTGAACAGGTTTCCAAAGTAGCTCCATACCTGCCAGAAAGAGTTACAATTGACAAATAAATGATTTAAAGTTTTAAAACTGTTATACTGTTGGCATTTATAAGCTAGTTGGATATTCATGTGTCCATTAGCCTTTTCCAAGTATTATATATGTTCCTGGTGATGTTGACTTGCATTGTATGATGGTCCCGACAATATCTATTGTGCATATAGTTGGCCTATAAGGTGTTGTTTGTTCTAAAATTTAACCATAGACTCTGTGAGAAACAATTCTTTATATCATCTAACTTCCTCAAGTTGATACCACCTTCACCATAATGTAGAGAGAGTCTTTGCCATTTAGTCTAGTAAATGGATTTTTGATTTTCATTAAACCCTTAGAATTATTTATTGCATATGCCTTCAATCCTTTTTATAATAGATTTAGGAAGGTTATAGCTTTGCATATGATAATAAGGAATCACATGGAGGACATATTGTATAAGTATAAGCCTGCCACCATAAGATTGAAGGTTTTGATTCCAAACTTGAGTCTTCTTTCTGATTTTAGAGATTAGGTCCTCAAAATGGGAAGTTTTTATTCTTTGTTTGATAGTAATTCCCATGTAGTTCATAAGCAATCTTTTGGTGTTGAAACCATTGAGAGTTTTGAGGTTATTTAATCTTGTTTTTGAGATTCTTGAAGAATGAGTAAGAGTAGTATTGTGTTTATTTACGAGCTGGCCATAAACATCTTGATATTGATGTAGGATATTTTGAAGACTGTGTACACTAGCTGTAGGAACCACTAGTGAAGATGACAATGTCCTCTACAAATGTAACACACGTAATTAAGGTAGGATTGGTATTTTTATATCTTACACTGAAGTTAGATTCATATAGTTGTTTGGCTTCTAATCAAGAATTCTTAATCCAAGATAAAGACACTATGGGAGAGAGAGTCTCATTGTCTCACACCATTTATGGATTTAAAGAATTCTTTTGACTCTGCACTAATGATGACCGAGTATCTAACATCGTTAGTTAGACACTTTATTATGTATATAAACTTATGATTAAAACCAAAGGCCTCAAGAATTTTGTAAAAGAATGAGAGAGAGAGAGATATATATTATCAAAGGCTTTAGCCATGTCCAACTTGACTATCAAGTTACCTCATTTGTTTTTCTTGTTTAAATCTTGAACCAATCCATGCATCAATAAGATATTGTCTTTAATTTGTCTACCTTTTACAAATCCACATTGCTCTTTCGATATCACTTTAAGGAGGTGCTCAGATAGTCTGTCATTGAGAGTTTATGAGAGGATCATGTTGAAAACTGTACATAGGCTGATGGGTCTATAGTCACTATAATCTTGAGGGTTTTATTTCTTGTGAATAAAAAAATAGTTGTGGAAAAGATCCCTTAAGGGACATATTCACCTTGAAAAAAAGCTATAATAGCTGCACATAAATCTTTAGCAATTAGCTGCCAACATGTCTAAAACAAATTAGTATTCAAACCATTAGCTCCTAAAATACTTGTAGAGTTGATAGCTTTAATAGAATTAAAAAATTCATTATCACTAGGAATATTCATCAGGATTTTGTTCTCCTCATTTGAAATTGGTTTTTGGATGATGTTGTGCAGGTTCAGAATCTCGCTTGTTTCATAATTTTCAGTAAGTAGAGTTTTGAAATGGATCATTGTTGAGTCACAAATTTCCTTTAGTCAGGTGATGTTTCTTTTGATCTTGTTTATATAGTTTTTCCTTCTTCTCTGCTTGACATAATTTTGGAAGGTTGTAATGTGTCTTTCCCTATTTATAGTCTAGTTGGTATTTATCTTTTGCTGCCAATAACTTTCCTTCTTGACTAGTAAATTGAGATGATTAGATTGAGATTTTGCCCTCTTGATCTTTTCATCTTAAGTCTTTGAGTCATCATGACATTGTTTTACAAAGCAAGCTTCTTCTTTAGATTAAAATAGCACTAAAAACATTTCCAGATATTTGTTTATTCCATTATTTAAGAAATGTTTTGAGCCTTTTGAGCTTTTTCCAAAACGAAAAAATAAGGAGACTTGCCATATCAATATTCCAATTATTTTCTATTTGCTGTAAAATGTTAAGATATAATAACAACATGTTTAACAATTTATAAAAAATACTTGATTTTGGTTTAGCATTAAAAAAGATGAGTAAGAGAGAACGATTTGATCATGTTTGGGTTAGGTGATTGACAGTTGTTGCTTCAAATAAATTTATCCATGAACTGTTATATAGTACATGATCCAACCTCTTTTATTTGTGTGTGTTGTAATATGTGAAAGTTGAACCAATGTAGTTGGCATCTATTAGGCTACAATCACTGATAGTAACATTGAAGTAGTCCATGTTTTTTAAGCAAAGGGATGAGCAAGATAGTTGCATGGAAGGGCCGGTAATGGAGTTGAAATCTCACATTATTATCCAACATTTTGAGTTATCATTCGTCATTGGAAGAGAATTTCTGAGATCCAACCTATGATCCCTGATACATTTCGCACACACAATTGAGGCCATAACAATTTTATTAAGAAAAATAAATGAGTGACTTGTAGATGGATTATTTGATCAATATTGTCTAGAATTTTCACATTAAAATAGTTTCTCCACATAATCTATATTTTATTTCAAATGTTAGCTATTACATTTTGAAAACCAAGGATCTTTGTAGTTATGGGTAAGTGGTGGTCAACGATAATTGGCTCTTGAATTGCTATAAAATCGATATTTTCTGCTCTGCACATTGAATTTATTCTTCTTCTAGTGGTTTTGTTCCAAATTCCTCTAGCATTCCAACAAATGATGGGGATTGTCATTGAGGAGAGTCATTTGATGGTATGACACGCCCTTTAAATTATAATTTCTTTGTAATGATTAGTCTTTTAAAGAACATATTCCCTATATTTGAATATTTGATAGGAGCAGTTATGGTTGTAACTAAGCTGCAAGATGCTCTTTGTTTGGGTGAGGGGGTATTTTGTCTTAGATCATCTTTTTCATTTGTTGTTAAGATCCTAAGGAAGTTAATTGATTCATTGATTTTAGCTTCTTGAATCTCAGGTTTTTGAATGTTTCCATCATTATGGCTGGTATTTGTGTAAGCCATTGCTGTGGAATTGTATTGTAAGGTATGGTAATGGTTACAGTTTGAGTGTATATATATGTTTGGTGGCCATTGATGTCTTGAGTTGGGTTTAAGTTAGAATTGTTTTGGTATGTCTTTATGTGGCTAGTGTTGTTTAAGATGTTGGATTTTGGATCAGTGCTGACAGTAACCTGGACTATAATAGTTTTAAGTTTGGGTTTTCATTTTTCGGATGGATTAATTTTCTTAGCAATTTTCGAAAAATAGGTTGTTGAACTTTTGTTGGATGATTTTGTTTAGCTTTATTGAGCTTTATACATTCAGAAGACTTGTGTCCCATGTGCAAGTATTCTGAGCAGTAGTTTGGCTTTGTTCCATATTGAACAGATTACTAATAACCTTGTTCATTTCTAAAACTAATCCAAACTTTAGGAATATGTTAATTTGAGATATCTAGTTCAATCCAAGCCTTGCATGGATTGAAAGTGGCTTTGTTTTTTTGGAGATCCAAAATTGAAGAGTATTTCCTTGATTTTTTGCTATAGATTTTATGGTTTCTTATTAATACATGTAGGTTGGTAGTCTAGGAAAGGTGATCCATGTTGGAGTTGATGAGTCCGGATTCTGTCACCATACTTTGTAGGGACCGGACAGGGTCAACTCGAACAATGTCCACCTCACCGGACACGGGCAGTTCGGACAACTATCATCCACTGAACTATCCGAACAGAACTAAAGTACTTAAAACCTAATCACTTTTTGACTAAGCTTCCTGTTTACTTATTTAGAACTAATGGGTCTTTGAACTCGACCCGAATCCATTAAACACGACCCGAAATCCCATGTGGCCCAAATATAAGGGTATAAATACCCAACCACCAACATTAAATGAGGGTAATGAAAATTATATACAACTAGGCAGCTTAATTCTCCCTCTACATTCTACCCAAACATTAAATAATCTCAA
Source organism: Limnanthes douglasii subsp. nivea (assembly GCA_036936605.1). Classification (NCBI taxonomy): domain Eukaryota; kingdom Viridiplantae; phylum Streptophyta; class Magnoliopsida; order Brassicales; family Limnanthaceae; genus Limnanthes; species Limnanthes douglasii. The sequence goes on along the minus strand of JAUPFV010000002.1, from coordinate 191,458,903 downwards.
AACTCCACAAAACTCTAAACAAAAATTAAAAACTTACCCTCAGTCAAAAATAAACCACACCAAATTGGCGATCACAGTGGGAGTGCGATGGTGCCTGAATCTAGCATTCAAAACCATCAGAAAAATCAGTCTGAATGAATTCGGACGCACCGGAAGTACCACCATCTTTGCTTGAAGTGGTGGGTGAAAATGATGAATATACCATCGAGGAGCGTGATAGATTAAAGGGCGAGATAGAAGCTCTAAGGGCAGAGAAGGCAAATATGGGCATAAAAGAGAAGTCAAAGGCATCAGTTGCTCATCATACCGACAACCCTAGAGAGCATGAGCCTTCGAAGACCCATGTGAGTACGAAGAAGACTCATACTAGCTCCAAAAAGTCACACCGGTCCAATCCAGTGAAGAGCTCTGATTCAGACGCAGAATCTTCTAGTAGCTCCTCGGGCGAGGATGGATTTGAAGAGTCCTTATCCTCCAGCAGTGATGAGGGCCGATCTAAAAAGAAACAAAAGTTGGTTAAGAAGTATTCAAGAAAAAGGGATAGGCATGGAAAGTTAAAGAGGCATATAGGCAAAGGGTCATCTCATAGCCGGAGACACGTAGACTGGATGATGGTGGATCCTTTTGCCTTCCATGATGAACCAGGTATCTTTGCAACTCCCAATGAGGATACCGTTTTCAGTCGTGGCCGGAATTGGAGACAATCTCTATTGTCATCCAAGATTCTGTCCGGAAACCTCCCTAAGAGGTTTGATAGTACAAAAATGGAGAAATATGATGGCAGTAAAGATCCGGACAATCACTTGGAATAATTCAAAAATTTCATGATGAATTTCGATGATGACGACAAGTTGCTTTGTAGAGCATTCTCCCAATCCTTTACGGGGAGTGCTCTGAAGTGGTATAACAGCCTACGACAGGGGTGCATCAAAAATTTCAATACCTTTTGGGTGGCCTTCTGGAGGCAGTTTGTTGGAAGTAAGGAGTTGAAGGGCAATGGGGACACAAATATCCATTGTGCCCAAGAACCGAACGAATCTCTGAAAGAATACATAAGTCGTTTTGTAAACACCAAAAACGGGTTGGTTGATTGCTTTGAGCAAGTAGCAATAGCATCTTTGAGGCAGGGCTTAAACCCTGGAAATTTGGCTGATTCAGTGACCAGAAAAAAAAATCTATGACTTGGGGAGGTCTACTGAATCAGGTTGGAAAGAAAATTAACGTTGATAAAACAAAGAAAACTATGGTGCACATGCAGCTGAGTCACTCACAATTTTCGAAGGGGATACCATGACAACACCCACTGCTTCTTCGAGGAAGAGGCATGTTCATACTTTAGCTCCCTAACTGGAGGGAGGTATGACTTACTATCAGTCGCAGATTCCATTTCCCTTCATTGTGTTTAATGAGGATGACTTAAGGGATATAGTAGGTCCTCATAAAGATGCTGTTGTCATAGGAGCATCCATTGGGGGCAATGACGTAAGACAAATTTTGGTGGATACTGGGAGTTCAGCCAATATTGTCTTTTTAACTTCCTACAAAAAGATGAAAAATCCTGCGATAATTCAGTGTTCGAACATGTCAATTGTGGGTTTCACTGGAAGCTCAGCAGATGTGATCGGGGAGTTCGAAGAGGAAGTTTTGTTGGGCAAGGGCCTTTTAAGAAGATGGTTAGAATACTGTTTGTTGTAGTGGATTGTCCCACTTGTTATAATGCTATTCTAGGGAGGTCTTGGCTCTCTAGGATGCATGCAGTGGCCTCAACAGTCTACCAATTTTTAAAATATGTTGTGCAAGGACAAGTGGGAGTTGTTCGGAGCAGCCAAAAGATTGCAAGAGAGTGTTATGCAACATCACTGGCTCCTCAGACGTTGGGAGCAGTTCGTATCAATGAAGAATAGCAGTTTGAGGGGCTTTCTGGGGGTGAGGGTGAAATTGAAGAGCCCAGAGAGACCCCTGGAGTTTTAATACCAGTTGAGGAAGTCGAAACACATTCTTTGGAAGAGGGAAAAAATGTTAAGATATGGTCCAAAATGGCATCTGAACTGAAGGGCAAAAATTTGAAGTTCCTAAAAGACCATCAGCATGTTTTTGCTTGGTGCAATGCTGATGTTACCGGGGTACCAGCAGATATTATATCACACCAACTGTCCATCCGAAGAGACATAGCACCCGTAGTACAAAAGAGAAGAGCTTTTTCCAAGGAAAAGGTTGATGTTGATGAGTCCGAATTCGAAGAGCTCCCCGGAAGGGTAGTCCAAAGTAAATCACCCCGTAAAACCGGACAGACTCCATGACTACAATTCGAACAGCACTGGTTGAACCGGACAGATGATTTTGAACATTTTGAACACTGCAAATATAAGTCAGTTCGAACTATGACTAAAGTACTAAAATACCTAAACACTATCTGACTAAGCTGTCTATTCACCTACTTAAAACTTGTGGGTCTTTAAACATGACCCGGGTCCATTAAACTTGACCCGAAAGCCCATAAGGGCCCAAATCTTACACTATAAATGCCCAACCACCAGCATTAACTAGGGGTAAGAAAAATTAACTGCTGCCAGGCTGCTCAATTCTCTCACCACCCTTAAAACACCTTGAAACACCATTAAACACCACCACACCACCGTGAAACACCCTTACGCCGCCTTAAAACTCCACTTAAAATTACCAGCCTACCCTCAGGCTACTTTTATCCTCACCAAATTGGCGACCACAGTGGGAGGCAACGGTGCCTGAATCAAACATTCAAAACCAAGTAAAAGAATTCTGTCCGAATGAATCCGGATAATCCAGAGCTTCCACCAGCTTTGCTCGAAGTGGTGGAAGAGAACGATGAATATACTGTCCAAGAGCGTGACAGGTTGAGGGTTGAAATAGAAGCTCTGAGGGCTGAGAAGGCTAAGATGGGCATGAAGGAAAAGTCCAAAGCATCAGTTGCTCATCGCTCTGATAACCCTCGAGAGCATGAGGCTTCAAAGACTCATGTGAGCACTAAAAAGACACATGCTAGTTCTAAAAAGTCTCACCGGTCCAAGTCTGTGGAGAGTTCTGACTCAAGTTCAGAATCTTCGGACAGCTCTTCGGACAGTGAGGGGAATGAAAAATCCTTGTCATCCAGCAGTGATGAGGGTAGAACAAGAAAAAAGCAAAAGCAAGTTAAGAAATATTCAAGAAAGAGAGATCATCATGGAAGAATGAAAAGACACATTGGGAAGGGATCATCTCATAGCCGAAGACATATAGACCGGATGCTGGTGGATCCCTTTGCCTTCCATGATGAACCAGGTATCTTTGCAACCCCTAATGAGGATACTGCGTTCAGTCGTGGGAGGAACTGGAGGCAATCGCCATTGTCTTCCAAAATACTGTCCGGAAACCTCCCCAAGAGGTTTGATAGCACAAAGATGGAGAAGTACGATGGCAGTACCGATCCGGACAATCATCTGGAGCAATTCAAGAACTTCATGATGAACTTTGATGATGATGATAAACTACTCTGCAGGGCATTCTCCCAATCCTTTACGGGGAGTGCTCTGAAGTGGTACAACAGCCTTCCTCAGGGTTGTATCAGAGACTTTGACACCTTCTGGGTGGCCTTTCGAAGGCAATTTGTGGGAAGTAAGGAGCTCAAGGGCAATGGAGATACCATAATCCATTGTGCCCAAGAGCCAAATGAATCATTGAAAGAATACATAAGTCGTTTTGTGAATACAAAGAACGGGTTGGCTGATTGCTTTGAACAAGTGGCAATAGCATCCCTGAGACAGGGTTTGAACCCGGGCAACCTGGCCGATTCAGTAACAAGGAAGAAAGCCATGACCTGGGGTGGATTGCTAAATCAAGTCGGCAAGCAAATAAATGTTGATGAAACAAAAAAGACCAGGGTGCACAGGCAGGTGAGATCCACCCCGGTAACACCAACTCCCAATCCAAACCAGTCCGGCAACAAAGCTAGAGAAACCGGACAGGGGCATGGAAGAGGAAAAGCTCAGTCTCAACCAGCTGCTCCTGCACAAAGTCAACAGTCTAGAAACAAAAGGGGGCCGTGGGTCCAACCGGAGTGGTTTGCAGAGCTCAAAGAGAGTGTGGCAACCATTTTCGAGAAAACTAAAGATGAAGTACACTACCGGAGACCGGCAACCTTGCAGTCTCCCAGAGAACATCGAAACAGTTCTTTTTGTCAATATCACAATGATATTGGCCATACTACTGATGATTGTATAGCCTTGAAGCAAGAAGTTCAGAACCTGATTGAAAGGGGGAAATTGGGTGCATACGTTAAAAGAAGAGGAGGCAACAGGCCTGATAACACTCACCGGGCTGGTCCGGTTAATGCTGCCCCAGAAGGGGCCATGGTAATTGTTGAAAGGTTTGATGTGGAATCAGAATACTTGGATCCTGATCCAACAAGGAACAGAGTGGGTGCAATAGAGGAACGTTCCAGGTCGGTCTCCGGGCTCATTAAATTCTTTGAGTCCTTGACAATTTTCGGAGGGGACACCGTAACGGCTCCTACCACTTCATCAAGAAAAAGGCATGTTCATAATTTAGCAACCCAACTAGAAGGGGGCATGACCTCTTATCAATCGTCAAATATATTTCCATTCATTGTCTTTGATGGGGATGATTTGAGAGACATTGCTGGCCCTCATGAAGATGCTGTTGTCATAGGAGCATCGATAGGGGGCAATGAGATAAGGCGAATCCTGGTAGATACTGGGAGCTCTGCCAATATCCTTTTCCTAGATACTTACAAGAAAATGAAAAATCCAGCTGTGATTCAAAAGTCAGACCGATCGATTGTAGGCTTCACGGGCAGTTCAGCTGATGTAATTGGTGAGTTCGAAGAAGAAGTATTGTTGGGCAGAGGCCCTTTCAAGAAAACGGTCAGAATACTTTTCATTGTGGTGGACTGTCCCACTTGTTACAATGCTATTCTAGGGAGATCTTGGCTTTCTAGGATGCATGCAGTGGCTTCAACAGTTCATCAATGTCTAAAATATGCTGTTCAGGGGCAGGTTGGGGTTGTCCGGAGCAGTCAAAAATTTGCAAGAGAATGCTATGCCACTGCCTTGGCTCCACGAACGCTGGGGGCAGTCCGTACAAACGACCAATAGCAGTTTGAGGGCCTTTCTGGGGGTGAGGGTGAAATTGATGACCCCAGAGAGACCCCCGGAGTGTTAATCCCAATTGAGGAGGTCGAAACACACTGTTTGGAAGAAGGAAAAGTCGTTAAAATAGGGTCCAAAATGCCACAAGTATTGAAAGAAGAAATGTTGAAATTCTTAAAAGACCATCAGCACGTTTTTGCTTGGTGCAATGCTGATGTAACTGGAGTGCCATCAGAAGTGATTTCTCATCACTTGTCAGTCCGAAGAGACATAGCACCAGTGGTGCAAAAAAGCAGAGCTTTCTCAAAAGAAAAGGCTGATGTCATTGTACAAGAGGTCGACAGACTCACAAAGATGGGGCACATTAAAGAAGCTCAGTATCCTTTGTGGACTGCCAATCCAGTCTTGGTTAAAAAGAAAAACGGTAAATGGCGAATGTGTATAGACTTCACAGATCTCAATCGAGCTTGCCCAAAAGACTTGTATCCGGTTCCCCGGATAGATCAGCTGGTAGATTCTACTTCTGGGAACAAGCTACTCTCCTTCATGGACGCTTTCTCCGGATATAATCAAATCCAGGTGGATCCAAGAGATCAAGAGCATACTACTTTTGTTACTGATAGAGGTTTACACTGCTATAAGGTGATGCCCTTTGGCCTGAAAAATGCTGGGGCTACTTATCAAAGGTTAGTCAACAAAGCATTTGCTAATCAGATTGGAAGAAATATGGAGGTTTACATCGACGATATGATGGTTAAAAATGTGGATGAGCAGTTACACTTGTCCGACCTCCAGGAGACTTTTGCAAACTTGGCCAAGGTAAATTTAAAGTTAAATCCTGAAAAGTGTATATTCGGAGTGCAGTCCGGGAAGTTCTTGGGGTATATTATAAGTGAGCATGGAATACAGCCCGACCCGGACCAACTCAATGCTTTGTTCCAAATGGAGCCTCCTCGAAATGTTAAAGAAGTGCAGCGGTTAACGGGGAGGTTAGCAGCTTTGAACAGGTTTATCTCTAGGTCTTCGGACAGATGTGCTCCTTTCTTTCAAACTTTGAAAGGTGCAAAGGGGTTTGAGTGGACACCACAGTGTGATGAGGCGTTCAATGAAATTAAGCAGCATCTGTCCTCTCCAAAGACTTTATTCAAACCAATCGATGGGGAGACTCTATTTGTGTATCTGGCTGTTTCAAGTTGTGCCATCAGTGCTGTGTTAGTTAGAGAGGTTGATGGGTATCCTCACCCAGTATACTACATCAGCAAAAGCCTGATTGATGCTGAGCGACGTTACTTGAAACTTGAAAAACTAGCATTGGCATTGGTAATAGCTGCAAGAAAGATGAGGCCTTATTTTCAGGCTCACCCTATTGTAGTCCGGACATCTTTCCCTTTAAAGAATGTCCTTCAAAAGGCAGACATTTCAAGCAGAATGACAAAGTGGTCAGTAGAGTTGGGGGACTTCGACATAGACTTTGCTCCTCGAACAGCAGTAAAGGCTCAGGCTGTGGCTGATTTTCTGGTCGAATTCCATTCTGATAGGGACTCAGAACAACTTGCTGATTCAAGAGACAAGAAAGTGTGGATTGTCCGAACAGATGGAGGATCCAGTGCCATAGGATCTGGGGCAGGAATATGTCTTACCTCTCCTTATGGAGACAGCATGTATCAAGCTATTTGTTTTGCTTTCAGGGCGTCCAATAATGAGTCCGAATACGAAGCAGCTATAGCTGGGTTGAAATTGGCTTACATTTGTGGGGCAAAACGGGTCAAGCTGCTAAGTGACTCCCAATTGCTTATCCACCATGCCTTGGGTCTATCAGAAGCTAGAAAAGAACAGTTAGTCAAGTATTTACTTCTCTTGAAAAATGAGGCAATGAAATTTAAAGCTGTTGCCTATGAGCATATTCCCCGGGCTGAGAATGAACTGGCAGACTCGTTAGCAACGATAGCATACACGGAGTCCTATCCGTGGATCCATGTGCTTGAAAGTCCTTCTATTCAACTTGGTGAAGGAGAGAAAGAGGAAGTTTTTGAAATACAAGCAAATAAACCTCAATATTGGAGGTCTCCACTTATACAATATCTGTCTGATGGTATTGTGCCTTTGGAAAAATCACAAGCCAGAACGTTAAAGCACAAGGCTCGTGGTTTCATCATGATTAGAGAGATCTTGTACAAGAAATCCTATAGTAAACCTCTCCTACGCTGTTTAGGAGATAATGAGTCACAAATGGTTCTCTCCGAATTGCATGATGGTGAGGGATCAGCCCATTGTGGATTTAGAGTATTAACAAGAAGAGTGCTTCTCTCCGGATATTATTGGCCTTCAATAATGAAAGATGCCAAGGAACTGGTAAGAAGGTGTGACCCATGCCAGAGGTACAGCAATGAAATTCATGTACCAGCCATTCCTATGGAATCAATTTCTGAGCCTATCCCTTTTGCTCGATGGGGATTAGACTTAGTTGGGCCTCTCCCTATGGCGTCCGGAGGACGCAAAACCATAATCGTGGCCATTGATTATTTTTCGAAGTGGATAGAAGCAGCCCCCTTGGCAGGAACAGCATCAAAGGCTGTTATAAAATTCATTCTATCCAACATATGTTGCAGATTTGGTGTCCCTCAGAGAATAACAACAGATCATGGGCCACAGTTTGACAACCGAGAAATGGAGAGCTTCTGTGCCTCAAGAGGTATTCAGCACTGCTTTTCTTCCCCATTCCACCCACAAGCCAATGGGCAAGTTGAGGTGGCTAATAGAACAATACTGTCCGGCTTAAAGAAAAATCTGGAAGGGGCTGCTGGGAAGTGGCCTAGTTATTTACAAGAAGTCTTGTGGGCATACCGGACAACGCCTGGGGCTGCCACACAAGAATCACCTTTTGCCTTGGTCTATGGGATGGATGCAGTAGCTCCCATAGAGAAGACACTCCCCTCTTTTCGTGTTCATAACTTCTCCGGACAGGCTAATGAAATAGCAATCAGAAATCAACTTGATTTGATTGAAGAAAGGCGAATAAAAGCTCATCTTAGAATGGCACACTATCAGGGCTTGATGAGAAGCAGGTTTGCTTCCAAGGTTAAAAGAAGGGATTTTCAACCAGGAGATAAAGTATTGAGGAAAGTTTTCCTGCACACCAAGGAAAAGCTCTTCGGAAAGTCGGCCCCAACCTGGGAGGGTCCGTATACTGTGGTTGAAAGAATCAAGCCTGGCACATATTGGCTGGAAGACAAAGATGGCAGGGTTTTAACTCACCCTTGGAATATTGAACACCTTCGAATGTATTTGGAATAAAATTTATGTAAATATTTACTTGTTTAAACATCCATGTAAATATTTGGGGGCATACCACTACCTCTCTCTGGCGCCACGGAGAGCTTTAAATGAAACTTGGAGCTTTTTTGAATAAATTTTCTAAGTTTTTACAAAATTCTGTTGATTGCCATACTACCCGGACTGAAAGATCTAAGGGCTATTTAAATTCTAGCCGGAGAAATTAAACACTCTCACAATGCGAAGTACTTAAACAAACTCTAGAATAAGAGAAAGGTTGTGCAAGATAAAACATTCATTCAATAAACTTAAAGTTGCCTTGGCCTTCCAAGGACTTTGTGAACAAGTTTAAACACAATACAAAAATATGTCCGGTCATAACGGACAGCATCACAAAAAAGGTGCCTTGGCCTTCCAAGGACTTTGGTTCAAACAAACATTAAACAAAATAAATTACCAACTAAGGTGGAGCCTTTGAAGATGGCTCACCCTTATCTGTTCCCTTGGTCTTAACATCGCTTTTGTCCTCTATGACCTTCTTTCCTTTGGGGTCAGCCTCTTCTTCTCCCGGACTCTCTCCGGTTTCCTCCTCGTCACCAGATGAGGATATATCAGTATACCCTTCATCAACCATGGTCCAATATGGGAGATCGTCGTCATCCACATAAGGCCATAAGTCCCCAAGTCTCCTCTTTGGGAACTTCTCGTGAAATAAAAGAACCATGTCGGACTTTACCTTTTCAATCAGCAATTCCTCACTCCGTATCATCTCCTTGGCATAAGCATTGATTTTGGCCTTGATCATGGCCTCTTGATCCTTCACCAGGGCAGCTTTCTCACCAATAGCCTGAGTCACTGCATTCTCCAAAGTAAGTTTGTCAGTAGTCAGATTGGTGACAATCTTTTCTTTTGCTGCAGTCTCATCTTTTGAGGTTTTCAAGTCTTTCTCTAACTCGGACAGCTTAGCCTGGAGATCTTCTAGGGTTTTCTCCAAAGAGGCAACTTTTGTGTTGCTCTCATCTTTACTCCTCTTCAGCTGCTCGTTCGACTCCTTAAGCAAGTCAACCTGGGTAGTGGCACCCCGGAGGTTATCGGACAGTTTTTCCTTCTCGGACTTAAGCTCCTTAATGGTTTCTGCCTGACTCCGGACTTGCCTTTCCAAGGTAAGCACAGGTTGCACGTTGCTAAGGAGAGAGTGAGCTATGATATCCCTTTCGCTGGAGACCAAGAAAGTTTTGCCATTAAAATTCACCGTGTTGGAATAACTTGGAGGAACATATGGCCCTGCAAACTCGTCCCTAGACAAACCAAGGAAGTAGTCACCTAGAGGACCCAGGCCGGTGACATCCACTTCATCCATGTTAATCTCTCCCCGTTCAATGTCATCAGTGTGAAGCTCCCCTGGAATCCCTTCGTTAAGGTTTTCTGGGATCTCTTCGGCTAATGTAGGATCAACTGGAAAAGTGGGCTCCGGGTCCCGGAGAGCAAATTCTTCTTCTTGAGAAGTTTTCTTCTTTTTTACTTCTCTCTCAGCACCCTCGCTTACTTGCTTACGGGTTCGTTTGGAGGCCCTCGAAGGTTTTGAGGGAGTCTCTCCGTGCTTCTTACTTTCCACTTCTACCACCTGTAGAAGGCTTGCATCAACTTGAACTGGAATTGGCACCTCTGTGTCAGTCAGGGCCTTTTTCTCTGAATCTCCTGTTGTTTTCCTTCCTTTCTTCTTCTGGCCCTTCATCTTACTTGGGGCTTTGGCCCGAAGAGGGAGGAAAAGAGTTCCATCTAGCTCGTGAGATCTTCTTAGCACTATGTCATCATCAGGAGGGGTGGAGAACTCCTCCCATGTTAAATCCCTCCGACCTGTGGTGTTCCACAGGTGAGATCTGGCTAAGTTTCCCGGAGTGAAAGCCTTGTGAAACCGGTTCTCCCAGTTCTCTGCGGCCCATGTGTTTATTTTGCCACAGGTAACCTGTCCGGCTTTCGCATAGTCTCCGAACTCTTTTGGCAGTTCTGGCAAAACAAAAGAGCAACTAGTTAGTGAAAGCTTAAAGAAAAGAAATTCGAACAGAAACTTAAGGAAAGAACTTACGATCGCTCCTCCATCTACTTCGAAGAAGGCTAGGATTCTCCCCAACCTTGATCTTCTTCCCGTTCTCCCATGAGCCACTTATAAACAAGAACTGGCTCCTCCACTTATTCTCCGATTCTAGGAGATCATCAACAGCTTTCAGATTGTTCCCCATATTGAAGTGATAAAAGGGGAACTGGTGATGTTTGCATAGATTTGCTACAGCAGCAAACTCTTCCATGGGAAGAGGGATTCCGGACAGCCTGGACGCCATAATACATGACATCAAGGTGTACCATCCGTTGGGGCTCAGCTGCGATGGACATAACTTCACTAAATGGAAATAGCGCACTATCTCCGGATCCAATGGGAACCTGAGTCCCCAATTGAACAGTTCTGTAAAAAATACAATGTCATTCCTCTTACAATCCATCGGGGTCTCTGGATCGATGGGAATTCGGATCTTCACGTTTTCAGGGATCCCCCACTTAGTGCGAAGCCGTCCCAAGTCTCTAGTGTGAATAAATGCATACTTGGTTTTTAACAAAGATAAGAGATACTTAAACTCTACCTTGTGAAAGCAGGGCCCAACTTTCCCTTCAAGGCACTCCGGCAGATCCGGACGGCTCAAGAACAAGTCCTCTTTGCCTTTCTTGGCAACGACTATGGCAGTATCAGCTTGTCCGGACGACTCGGACTCAAACCTAGCCTCCTCAATGGAGTCTTCCATCCTCTCCTCCATAACTGTTGGGGGAGCTTCTGCAGAAACAGCCCGGGGAGGGATGAAGCTTGGTACAGCTGATCCTCCGGACTGGCGACTCGTTGTATGTTTCTGAATTTTCACCTCAGCTTGAGTCTCTGAGGTCGAGGTTTCCTTTGGAGGTAGTGGACTGCTGGCCTCCGGACCGACCGGCCTCTCCCGGAAGGTCCTAACAGTTGTTCCGGACCCAGACTCACTGGTGTTTTTCGAGGAGAGTCCCTTAACCAGTCGACTTGGTCTTTTCATGATCAGTTTCTCTGGGGAATGATCAGAGTCGGACCCCATAGCTATAAAGGTAGTTTTCTTCCTAACACTTGTAACAACAACCTCCGGTTCGACGGTGGGAATTGACTCTTGGACTAATGAGCCAGAAACTATGGGAGAGAGTGTTGATTGGAAGAGTTTTCTAGGTTTTGTACCTTTTGAAGAAGACAAATTCCTATCAGATTCTTCGATTGAAGTGGCTGGTCTCTCAACTGGCGATGCTGGAAGCCCTGCTGCAATCCTCTTCTCTTTTTCAACCCTTTGAGCTCTCTCTAGTTCTGAAAGATTGAGCCAGCCACCCTTGATTAAAGCTGTTCTTGCTGTGAACATAAAACGATTAAGGAGAATTTGAAGATTTAGAGAGATGAAGTTTTGAGTGAAGTAGCAGAGTAAAAGTGAAAGTGAAACTGTGAAAGACAAATAGTATTTATAGTAAATGTAAAAAAGGGGTTTGATTCCTAGGAGAATCCGAAAAGTTGGGCAATGATTAAAAGACGGCGCTGACGTCATCAAAACCATTTAAAGAAGTTATCTATTTAATAAAGTGGTGTAATTTTCGAGGTAGAAAAACGGCTGGGGTGACCAACCAGAGGGTGACACGTGTCCCACTACTTCTGACAAAAAACCGTTTGGAATTCGTAACAGTTGGGCTGTCCGGGCCTGTCTCAACTCTCTTCGAATTGGAAAACCACTTCTCAAATCGGACTGTTTTTCAGTTCTTTAACAAGGACACTTGTTCAAATACCTAAAAAAGGGGCTCCTGATGAGTCCGAATTCGAAGAGCTCCCCGGAAGGGTAGTCCAAAGTAAATCACCCCGTAAAACCGGACAGACTCCATAACTACAATTCGAACAGCACTGGTTGAACCGGACAGATGATTTTGAACATTTTGAACACTGCAAATATAAGTCAGTTCGAACTATGACTAAAGTACTAAAATACCTAAACACTATCTGACTAAGCTGTCTATTCACCTACTTAAAACTTGTGGGTCTTTAAACATGACCCGGGTCCATTAAACTTGACCCGAAAGCCCATAAGGGCCCAAATCTTACACTATAAATGCCCAACCACCAGCATTAACTAGGGGTAAGAAAAATTAACTGCTGCCAGGCTGCTCAATTCTCTCACCACCCTTAAAACACCTTGAAACACCATTAAACACCACCACACCACCGTGAAACACCCTTACGCCGTCTTAAAACTCCACTTAAAATTACCAGCCTACCCTCAGGCTACTTTTATCCTCACCAGATGTCATAGTTCGAGAAGTCGATAGACTTACCAAAATGGGGCACATAAAGGGGTCTCAGTATCCTTTATGGACAGCCAATCCGGTCTTGGTGAAAAAGAAAAATGGTAAGTGGCGTATGTGTATTGATTTTACAGATCTCAACAGGGCTTGCCCAAAGGATTTATACCCTGTCCCCCGGATTGGTCAACTGGTGGATTCTACATCTGGGAATAAGCTACTATCTTTCATGGATGCTTTCTCCGGGTACAACCAGATTCAAGTAGATCCGAAGGATCAGGGGCATACTATATTTGTTACTGATAGGGGCCTTCATTGTTACAAGGTGATGCCATTTGGGTTAAAAAATGTTGGGGCTACTTATCAGAGGTTGGTAAACAAAGCTTTTGCTGATCAGATTGGAAGAAACATGGAAGTATATATTGACGACATGATGGTAAAAAGTATGGACGAAGAGCTACACTTGGCAGATCTCCAAGAAACTTTTGTTAACTTAGTAAAAGTAAATTTGAAACTAAATCCAGAGAAGTGTGTGTTCGGAGTACAGTCCGGAAAATTCCTAGGGTATATAATAAGTGAGCAAGGGATACAGCCCGATCCGGACCAGCTTAATGCTTTATTCCAAATGGAGCCTCCTCGAAATATTAAAGAAGTACAAAGGTTGACTAGGAGGTTGGCTGCGTTAAATCGATTCATTTCAAGGTCTTCGGACAGGTGTGCCCTGTTTTTCCAGACTTTAAAAGGTACAAAGGTATTCGACTGGACTTCACAATGTGATGAGGCTTTTAATGAAATTAAAAAACATCTATTCTCCCCCACGACTTTATTTAAACCTGTTGATGGAGAGACACTCTTCATGTACTTAGCTGTTTCCAGTTGTGTCATAAGTGTCGTATTGGTAAGGGACGTAGATAATTATCCCCGTTGGTGTATTACATCAGCAAGAGCTTGATAGATGCAGAAAAACGTTATCTGAAGCTTGAAAAATTAGCATTAGCCCTGGTGATTGCTGCAAGGAAGATGAGGCCTTATTTTCAGGCTCATCCTATTATTGTCTGAACGTCTTTTCCCTTAAAAAGCGTTCTTCAAAAGGTAGATGTTTCAAGTAGAATGACTAAGTGGTCAGTGGAATTAGGGGACTTTGATATTGATTTTTCTCCCCGGACAACGGTCAAAGCCCAAGCTGTGGCTGATTTCTTAGTTGAATTCCACTCTGATAGGGATGCAGAGCAAACAACTGATACCAAAGATAAAAAAGTCTGGATCGTCCGGACTGATGGTGGATCAAGTACCATGGGATGTGGTGTAGGGGTATGATTGACCTCTCCATATGGTGACAAAATGTACCAAGCTATATGCTTTGCCTTTAGGGCCTCTAATAATGAGTCCGAATACGAAGCTGCTATAGCTGGTTTAAAGTTAGCTCTTATTTGTGGAGCCAAAAGGGCCAAGTTGATGAGTGATTCTCAGCTTCTTATCCATCATGCGCAAGGTCAGTCTGAAGCCAAAAAGGAGAAGCAAATAAAATACTTACTTCTTCTTAAAGACGTGGCACTTAAGTTCAAGAGCATTGTTTATGAGCACATACCCCGAACAGAAAATGAACTAGCAGACTCCTTGGCAACCATAGCCTATACTGAATCATACCCTTGGATCCATGTGCTGGAGTGCCCTTCCATTCAACTCAATATGGGTAAGGAGGAAGAAATTTTCGATGTACAGATGAAACAGCCTCAAGATTGGAGGTTTCCTCTCCTTCAATATCTCTCCGATGGCATCTTGCCTCCGGATAAGTCAATAGCAAGAAAAGTAAAGTACAAGGCTCGTGATTTTATCATACTAAGAGATGTTCTTTATAAGAAGTCTTACAGTAAACCCCTCTTACGATGTTTGGGGGTTGATGAATCTCAAATAGTACTCTCCAAATTACATGATGGTGAGGGATCAGCTCACTGTGGATTTAGGGCTCTATCAAGGAGAGTTTTGTTGGCTGGGTAATATTGGCCCTCTATAATGCAAGATGCTAAGGATTTTGTGAGGAGGTGTGACCCATGCCAGAGATATAGCGATGAAATTCATATCCCAGCCATCCCTTTACAGTTAATTTCTGAGCCTATACCTTTTGCACGATGGGGGCTGGATTTGGTAGGACCTCTACCTATGGCATCCGGAGGACGTAGGACAATAATTGTTGCTATGGATTATTTTTCGAAATGGATCAAAGCAGCTCCATTGGCAGGTACAACATCAAAAGCTGTCATAAAATTCATTTTATCCAATATTTGTTGCAGATTTGGAATTCCACAGAAGATAACAACATACAATGGGCCACAGTTCGACAATAAGGAAATTGAGAGTTTCTGTGCCTCTAGAGGTATACAACATTGTTTCTCTTCACCTTTCCACCCACAAGAAAATGGTCAGGTTGAAGTGGCTAACGGAACTATACTGTCCGGTTTGAAGAAAAATTTAGAAGAGCCTGCTGGAAAATGGCCTAGTTATTTACAAGAGGTTTTGTGGGCTTACCGAACTACACCTGGGGTTGCAACACAAGAGTCACCTTTTGCCTTAGTCTATGGGATGGATGGTATAGCTCCCATAGAAGCAACTCTTCCTTCATTTCGAGTTCACAACTTTTCCGAACACGCTAACGAAGTGGCAATCAGAGGTCAGCTTGATTTAATAAAAGAAAGGAGAGATGCACACTATCAGGGTTTGATGAGAAGCAGGTTTGCTTCCAAAGTTAAAAGAAGAGATTTTCAGCCGGGGGATAAGGTGTTAAGGAAAGTCTTCTTACACACTAAAGAGAAGCTGCTCGGTAAACTAGGCCCAACTTATGAAGGACTCTATATGGTCATTGAAAGGCTTTAACCTGGGACATACTGGCTAGAAGACAAGGATGGAAGGATTTTGAATCACCCTTGGAATATTGAGCACCTCCGGATGTACTTGGAGTAGAAACTATGTAAATATTTACTTATTTAAAAGTCCATATAAATATTTGGGGGCATACTCTTTCCTACCCTGGTGGCGCAGGGAGGTTTTAATGAGGTGTCCGGGCTCTTTTATAAAATTTGATACCTTCTTAAAAATTCGGAGTGTTCTTACTTTGTTTCTTGTCAAATTTTTGTTTAAACACCGGCCGGATTGAATTAAAGGAGTGATGACTACTTAAACATTTATCATCGGAGAATTTAAACACTCTAACTTTAGAATATTTATGAAATAACTAAGGGATGTTTAAACATTAGCCACCAAAATTGAAAAAAAAAACTATGAAAAAAATGCAAGAGCTGTGCAAAATAAAGATGTCCATTAAAATAACCGAAGTGCCTTGGCCATCAAAGGACTTTAAATTGTCAAAACGAAAAGATCTATCCGGTCAAGGACCGGACGTAGTTACAAAATGCCTTGGCCATCCAAGGACTTTAGTTCAATCAAAACAAAACAAAAGATAATTACTCTAAGACTGAGCCTTTGAAGATGGCTCAGCCTCACTAGTTTTCTTCTTCTGAAGGTTATCGTTTTCTTCACCTGGACTCTCCCTGGTGTTCTCTTCTTCATCGGATGAGGATGCACTGGAGTAATCAAACTTATCACCATCAGCCATTATATGGAAGGGAAGGTCTGGATACTCTACAAAAGTCTATAAGTCTCCCAGATTCCTCTTTGGAAACTTCTCGTGAAAAAGTAAGACCATGTCCGACTTCACCTTGGCATACATTTCTTCCTGACTGTCTATCACTTGGTTGGTATAAGCATCGATCTTGGCTTGAATTTTGGCCTCTTGCTCCCTTAGCAGATCATCTTTTTCCTGTGTAGCCTTGGACACCGAGTCCTCGAGTGCGATCTTGTCGTTGGTCAAAGTATGAATGACTTTATCCTTGGCCTTCACTTCCTCTTTCGAAGAGGAAAGATCTTTCTCCAACCCGGACTGCTTTGTTCGGAGGTCTTTGATAGTATCTTCTAAGATAGCGACCTTTGTGGCCCAACCTTCCTGGCTCTTCTTTGACTCTTTGTTTTCTCTCTTCAAAACATCAGCATTTTGGGTGGCAATGAGGAGGTCGTTGGATAGCTTCTCCTTGTCAGAATTAAGGGCAGTAATGATAGTTGACTGACCTCGCACTTGCTTCTCCAGGACCAACACTGGTTGAATGTTACTCAATATAGAGGGAGTTATAACATCTCCAGCAAAGTCATCTCTGGGGAGGTTTTCAAAGTAGTCACCAAGTCCCTCAAGCCCTATAATGTCGACACCGTCGATACTGATGTCTCCTCCTCCAACTTCATCGGTTTGAAAGTCACCAGGGATCTCTTCTGCTCTTGTTGGATCAGTAGGGTCAACAGGAGGGAGGGGCTCTGGAGGCTGGAGAGAAAGTTCATCACCCCTGGAAGTCTTTTTCTTCTTGGCCTCCGTGTCCTTGCTTTCTGCTCCCCGTTTCCTGTCTCTCTTAGGAACCCTTGGGGGTTTTGGAGATCCTGCCTCTTCCCTAATACTCTCATGCTCTACTACTTCTAGAAGAGCAGCATCAATCTGACTTGGCACTGGCCCCTCCTGGTTTGTTGGAGCAGTTTTCTCCGTTTCGGTAGGGGTAGCCTCAACCGCACTCTTCTTGGCCTTCCCTTTTTTGCCTTTCATCTTACTTGGAGCCTTGGCTTAACCGGGCAAATACAGTGACCCGTCTGGTGCGTGTGTTCTTTTAAGGACTACCTCCGGAGGGGGTGGAGTGGTAAGTTCCTTCCAGGATAAGCCTGTCCGGTCAGTAGTGTTCCAGAGGTGGGACCTTGCAAGATTTCCTTCGGTAAAGGCGTTGTGAAAACGATTTCCCCACTTTTCAGCAGCCCAAGTGTTGATCTTGGTACAAGTGGTCTGCCCAGCCTTTAAATGATCATTGAAGTCTTTAGGCAGCACTTTCAAGAAACCAAAAAAAAGAAGAAAAGACAAGTTAGATAAACAAATTTATAAAGAATGAAGATGGGAATTAGAGATGGGATTCTTACCATCACTTCGCCATCTGCTGGTGAGGAGACTTGGGTTGGTACCGGCTTTAATCTTCATCCCATTCTTCCAAGCACCACTCACAAACAAAAATTGAGTTCTCCAATTTCTCTCTGACTCGAGCAGGTCATCCACTACTTTATAGTTATCACCCATGTTGAAGTGAAAGAATGGAATATAGTGGTTTCTGCAGAGGCTGGCCACAGCTGCGAATTCCTCCATTGGTAGAGGAATTCCGGAGAGCCTGGAGGCCATGATACAGGTCATAAGGGTGTACCAGGCATTAGGGCTCAGTTGACTTGGACAAAGCTTGATGAGGTGGAAGTATCTGACTATCTCCGGATCTAAGGGAAACCTTAGTCCCCAGTTAAAGAGTTCAGTGAAGATAACTATTTCACTAAGCTTGCAGTCCATCGGTGTTTCAGGGTCTATTGGGATCCTTATTTTTACGTTCTCCAGAATCCCCCACTTTGTTCGCATCCGACCCAGTTCGGCTGTGTGGATGAAGGCATAATTAATTTTTTGCAAAGCGATTAAATACTTGACACTAACCTTGTGGAAACCTTAGGCACAACTGGAGGATCTCCCACTTTTCCCTCAAGGATCTCCGGAAGATCTGGATGCCTTAGGCACAACTTTTCTTTGCCTTTATCCTTTTTGGCAGTACCAGCATCACTCGTTTGTCCGGATACTTCGGACTCAAACGGAGCCTCTTCAATAGAATCCTCCATTACTTATTTCATTACCAAGGAGGGGTTTTCGGTTGTTTTTGGGTAAGGTGAATTAGAGATTGGCTCCGTATGCCCTCTGGATTGTTGGGTTTCACTGGTCCCTTGAACTCTGGTCTCCGGCTGGGGCTTAGATGCGGTAGTTTCTTTTCGGAGACTTGAGCTAGATGCCTCCGGTCCGGACAGCTTGTCCTTAGGAATTTTATTGGGTGCCTTTGACCCTTTGTTACTGTCCTTGTCCCCTGATTTGGAAGGTGTACCTTTTTGAGCCTGCACTTTTACCAGGCGACCTCTTCTCCGATCAACTAGTTTATTGGGAGAGACATCTGCATCTGATCCCATGGCGATAAATGGGGAAGGATTCTTGAAACTGGTAATTGCTTGTCCTGGTTCAACAGTGGGCTCTGATTCCTGAACCGACGAGCCTGAAACAATTGGTGAAAGGTTGGTTTGAAACAATCTCCTCGGTTTAACACTTCTGGTTGAAGAAGATCCTTGTTCAGGCTCTGTGTTTGGAATTTCTGGTTTGTCGACAGGGGAAGTAGGAAGGCCTGCAGCAATGCGCATTTCCCGTTCAACTTTTTGTGCCTTTTCTAACTCTGATAGATTAAGCCACCCGCCTTTGATTAAAGCATTCCTAGCTGTGAACAAATACTCACACCGAAAAGAAGTGTTTGTTTTTTAGAGAGAGAGAGCTCTGAAATTTAGCAAAGTAAGAATGAAGAAGATAATAAAACAGAAAAGGAGTAACTAATTTATAGTAAATATGCAAAAGATGCTTTGATACCTAGGAGAATTCGAAAGGGTTGCAATGATTAAGGGACGGCGCTGATGTCATCTTCATTAAATGAAGAGGTTACTTTTTGGAAAAGGTGGGAGCGCTATTCTAGGTGAAAAAACGGCTGATGTGACGAACTAGAGAGAGACACGTGTCCCACGAACTCTGGCAAGAAACCGTTTAGTTTTCAAGAACTTTTTTAGTTCGGATAAAGCTACAACACAGTTCGAAGGACTTGTCCGGATGTAACTGTCACCAGCAACAGGCTGTTTTTTAGGTCTTGCCAAAGGTTTTTGAACACCACCTAAAAAAGGGGCTACTGTTGAGTCTGGATTCTGTCACCATACTTTGTAGGGATCGAACAGAGTTAACTCGAACAATGTCCACCTCACCGGATAAGGGCAGTTCGGACAACTATCATCCACTAAACTATCCGAACAGAACTAAAGTACTTAAAACCTAATCACTTTTTGACTAAGCTGTCTGTTTACTTACTTAGAACTAATGGGTCTTTAAACTCGACCTGAATCCATTAAACACGACCTGAAAGCCCATGTGGCCCAAATATAAGGGTATAAATACCCAACCACCAACATTAAATGAGGGTAATGAAAATTAAATACAACCAGGCAGCTTAATTCTCCCTCTACATTCTACCCAAACATTAAATACTCTCAAAACTCCACAAAACTCTAAACAAAAATTACAAACTTACCCTCAGACAAAAATAAACCACACCAGGAGTAACTGAAGATTCTCATTTGGGATGGAAATAAGGATCCATTTGAGAATTCTCATAATGAATTGAGCCGCAATCCAAATTTTACGCCTCCATAATTTTTGAACATTATCTTGAAGGTCTATTTCGATTAGAAGGTGTCTGTTATTCCAAAAAGCTAGACTAACATTGCCTTTAAAACTGAAATTTTTGATGAACATTTGAATGACTATTATTTTTTGCATGCCATTGGAAAAATTTCCAATTAAAGTTTGTTTGTCCATAACTTCAAGATTTTTTATCCTTTACCCAAGAGAAAATTGATGGCAAGTGTTCTATTAAAGAAAACATTATTTCCTCATGAATGTTGATCGTTGGTTGATTCATTGTTGCTTCTGTATATGTTTCGGGTGGATCTTTAAAGTTTAAAGTAATGGTATTTGTTCATAGACATTATTATTTTTCAGGTTTGAAAAATTGGTTAGACTGTTTGGGTGTTGATCATTTGGTAGGACTTTGTAAGCCAGTTGCAAAGGTGGGTAGATAATTTCTTGTTGGTGGGAGACTGTTATTCCAGGCTAACTTTTCCCATGACTTCTTTTCCAGGTTGATGCTGATAGTTAGTGGTTGCCTGATTTGCTGTTGGAGGTGCTAGTCTGGTGGAATTCGTCTTTTGCGGTTTAGTTGCAACAGACAACATGATGGCTTCTTAACAAGATGAAGATGGACGATATTCTTGATAGAGAGAACATGAGAAGTATATGAGATGATTTCTTTATTTTCAAGAAATGATTTCTTGGAGAGAATGCACTCTCTCAGTCTTAAACCTCAATCTTTTTTCGTAATAAATTATATATATATATATATATATATGATTATGGTAAAATCTAAAATTACTTAATTTTTGTATTTTTAATTTAATTTTCTAAAATAACAATCATATCAATATTATTTTGATATTATTATTAATACTTTTTTTTCGGAGGGAACCCGCAGCCGCTACTCAGAGTGCAATGAGTGCGCACAGGATAAACCCTCAGTCTGACGCGATAGCCTGCAAACCAACGCCAGAAGGTAAACCACACAAGGTGACAGGCTCAGCCGAGAAAGCGTATGTAGAGGGACTCGAACTCATGACCTTTTGGTCATAAGAATGTCATACTCAACCAACTCGGCTACCCCTTGGGGGCATATTATTAATAATAATGGATTTGGAAGTTTACCAAAAAACACATGCAGCATAAGTTTTGCTAACTATACCTCTGAAAGCACGAAAACATATAACCTTCAACCATTAGTTATTTTTTAACATTCAAAACTTTATATCTTTCAAACTATAACTTTAAAAAAAATTAAATATATATATATATATATATTAAAAAGGAATACAACAAAATCCACATGTGATATGTTTGGAAAATTTGTGTTTTCAATGTCAAATTCGCAATTAAATTGTTCATATTTTAGTAATTAGACAACTTTTCTACAATCAATTTACACATAATTCCGCAACTCAACAACAATTGATTTTACTAAAACTTATTTCGCAACCAAATTGTACGTAATTTTGTAACTCATTTTTAAAAATAAAAAATTATTCACCACAAAAATTTAGATATTTTCGCAACTAGCAAAAAGTTAGTTGTTTCACACCTAATTAACACTTATTTTTCACAATACAAATTTGTAATTTATTTTTTCACACAATCACACTTATTTAGCAACCAACTTCTAATTCCGCACTATTTTCTTCTTATTTTCGCAACACATTTGCATCTGATTTCGCTTTTACCAAAAAAGGCACATATTTTTGCATTACAAAAAGTTACTAGTTTCACACCCACTTAACACTTATTTTCACAAAAACAATTTTTTTTCACACTATCAGACTTATTTAACAACTAAAGTCATATTTCCGCAACTATTTTATTATTATTATTGCAACACATTTGTACGTATTTCCGCAACTAAACAACAATTGCATTTTTACAACTAAATTACAATTGTGTAACTAAACAACATTTGTTTTTTCGCAACCAAATTACATGTAATTTCGCAACTAAACAACAATCGTTTTTTCGCAATCAAATTACAATTAATTTCACAACTAAACAACAATTGTTTTTTCACAACTAATTTACATGCAATTTTACAACTAAAAAATCAAAACATGTCTTTCACAGATCTAGTTTTGTTCGTCTTAAAGAAAATTAAATCAATATTATTCTCGAAAAAAAAAATTGAGCTATTTATTTAAACTCTAAATTCTCATTCATAGAATCTTTGAAAAAATGGTGCAAAAAAATAAAATGAAAAATAAAAATAAAAACATGTGAAATTCATTCTTTATTTTTGCTCTTGTTCTAACATATATTTTGATATTTTTGGACGGTGATTTGAGAATACAATATTTTAAAAAGACATAAAAACAAAAAAAAATTGTAAAATTTATTTCAGATTACCCGTAATTATTTTTAAAAACTTCTATATTATCAAATAGTTACATATAAGAACTTTTAATGGTTATGAGTAAATTTATATTAGTTGGCTACAAAAGTTAACCGTAACATAATTAACTTTAAACCCGGTCGGGAAACTAACTTTTCGGTGATCAGGAGTTATAAACTCAGTGACGAATTTACCAATATTTGTGTTAGATATTTTAGTGTAATTGGATCGACTAGTCGACCAATTTAATCATGATAAATTATCAAACAAGTTGTAGAGTGCGGAGTGCACGCTTGTTAGATTATATCATGATTAACAGGGTGAAGGGGCGTAGTCCCTTGCGGGGTTTAAATGGTAGAGCCCCTTGTGGGGTTACTTTTATTTTCATTAAATCGACTATTGTTGTAAGTAAACAAAATTTTGAAATTGGAAATTTGACCGTTTTATTCAAATTTCAAATTTGAAGTCGTTTTATTACAAATCCGTTTATAGACCTTAACTACCCTAACTGCCAAATTGGTTGAATTGATAAAAGATGGGTTCTGGTAAAAAAGGCCTTTTACATCAATTCATACTCTTTGTTCAAATAGAATATCTCTCATTTTTTCCAATTGAAAGTTTTGGAGAACCCCAAAAATATTTCAATAAGAAATTGTTTACAAGACTTCAGAGATTATCCGGAATCAAAACACTGTTTTCTACGAATTTATTGAAATATTATGGTCTTGTTGATGAAGATAGAGATGACAAACGGAGGAGAATCACGAAGGAGATACGAACGGAGGAGAATCACGAAGGAGATGACAAGCAAAATCGATAAACTTGACAAGTTTGAAGGACATGATTTCAGACGCTGGCAGAAAAAAAATGCATTTTCAATTGACTACCGTCAAGGTTGTGTATGTCCTGAGTACCCCATGTCCCGAGATCATGGAGAATAAAACACTGGAACAAACAAGGAGGCACAGCAAGTGGGAGAGTGATGACTACATTTGTCGTGGCCACATATTAAACGGTGTGTCTGATACTTTGTTTGATGTATACCAAAATGTCGAATCTGCAAAAGTGTTATGGAATTTTTATTGAATCGAAATACATGGCAGAAGATGCTTCTAATAGGAAGTTCATGGTTAGTAATTTCATAAATTACAAAATGGTTGAATCTAGACCTATAATAGAACAGTATAATGAACTACTAAGAATTCCGGGTCAATTCGTTCAACACAATATGAAAATGGACGAATATATTTCGGTGTCTTCTGTTATTGACGAATTGTCTCCTTCATCGAAGGATTTTAAACACACACTGAAACACACCAAATAAGAAATGACTTTAATCAAACTTGGTAGTCATTTTAAGATTAAAGAGTCTCTAAGGGCTCAAGATGAAATAAGTAATCCTAAGGGTAAGAACCAAGTGGGAAACTTATCTGTAAATATGGCTGAAAGCAGCGGATTCTTTAAGAATGTAAATACAGAAAAGGGGAATAAACAAAAGTTTAAAGGCAACAATAAAAACAACATTTATTCCAGTAAAAAGCCTAAAATGGCATGCTGGAAATGTGGCAAACCTGGTCACTTTAGGAGGGATTTTCGAGTTGGAAAAGGAAAAAATAATGTTGGTCCAAGTGGGAACAATGCTGGTTCAAGTGGAAACATTGCTGGTTCAAGTGGATTTAAGGATCCTGAAAAGCAACAAGGTCATAATTTAATTCAGAATTTTAATTCTTGTCAAAATTATATATCTCTAATATCTGAGGCATTTTATGTGCAAAATAGCGATGTTGCTTGGTGGATTAATTCGGGAGCAACGAGTCATGTAATTAAGTATCTTCGATGGTTCAATAACTTTCAACCAATTGAAGATGGATCTTCACTTAAGATGAGAAATATTGCAACCGAACCAATTAAAGGACTAGAAAATGTTAAATTACTATTTACTTCTGGAAAAAATAATTAAAGAATGTATTGTATGTTCCTAGGATTCGAAAGTATTTTTTGTCTAGTGTTGTTTTAAACAATTGTGGTTTCAAACAAGTGTACGAAAATGGCAAATATGTATTGTCAAAACATGGTGTTTTATAGGATTCGGATATTTGTGTAATGGTATGTTTATGTTAAATATTAATGTTTCATTCCAAAATGATTCTGTTTGTATGACTTCTACTAGTATGTGTAGAAATTTGAATAAAACAGAATTATGACATGCTAGATTAGGACATGTTCATTATGGAAGAATAAAAGACATGTCGAAAATGAGCCTTATTCCTCTTGTTGATGCAAACAATGAAAAATGTAAAACTTGCATGTTAACCAAGATAACTAGAAAACTTTTCAATAATGTTAATCGAGTTTCCAAAATATTGGAACTAGTACACAATGACTTATGTGATTTCCATGCTACACCTTCGTTAGGAAATAAAAAGTATGTTATTACTTTTATTGATGATGCATGTAGATATTGCTACATTTATTTGTTGCATGATAAGTTTAAAATATATAAGGAAGAAGTAGAGCTACATAAGAATGATTTCATTAAAAATCTACGTACGGATAGAGGAGGTGAATACTATTATCCTATATATTTTCAGTCTACGGGTATAATTCATCAAACCATGGCTCATTATACACCACAACAAAATGGTATAGCTGGGAGGAAGAATAGAACTTTGAAAGAAATGGTCAAATCCATGTTGTCCTATTCGGGTTTGAGTGAATGATTTTGGGGTGAGGCTATGTTAACAGCCTATTATTTATTGAATCGTGTTCCTACTAAAAGGAATAAGATGACCCTGTATGAGCTTTGGTTTAAGAAGCCTCCAACACTGAATTATCTGAGAGTTTGGGTTTGTAGAGCAGTTGTAAGACTCGCTGAACCTAAAAGGAAAAATTTGGGTGAAAGAGGTATCGATTGTATCTTCATTGGGTATGCTGAACATTCCACTGCATATAGGTTCTATGTGTTAGAATCCAATGACTATGTGTCGGTGAACACAGTTATCGAGTCAAGAGATGCAATATTTGATGAAGAGAGATTTACTTATATACCTAGACCTAGAGATTTGATTCAAAACTCTTTGAATAGGAACTCAAGTGAAATTGAAAATATATCAAGTGGTACCAATTATGTACCTAAACCTTCTGAACCAAGGAGAAGGACTAGAGCCAGAAAAGTTAAGTCGTTCAGATCTAATTTTCAACTTTATTTAGTTGAAGGGTCAAAAGATAAGATTGACTATCAATATCAATATTGTTTTGTTATGGAAGATGATCCAAAAAATTTTAGTGATGCTATGGTATCAAGGGATGTTGCATTTTGGAAAGAAGCTATTCAAGATGAGATAGAGTCTAGCATGCATAACAATATATGGGAATTGGCGAATTTACCTCCTGGGTGCAAATCATTGGGAAATAGATGGATCTTTAAACAAAAAATGAAAGTAGATGGTACTATTGAAAGGTATAAAGCTAGATTGGTTATACGGGGATTTAGACATAGAGAAGGAATTGACTTCTTTGATACTTATGCTCTGGTTGCTAGGATTTCCACCATTAGATTGTTGATTGCACTTGCATCTGTATACAATTTTGTAATTCATCAAATGGATGTTAAAACTGCATTCTTGAATGGTGATTTGGATGAGGAGATTTATATGAAACAAGCGGATGGGTTTGTCATGTCTGGTTGTAAAAACAAGGTATGCAAGTTGAAAAAATATTTGTATGGTTTGAAACAAGCACCAAAAGATTGGCATAAAAAAAATTGATAATGTGATATTGTCTAATGGATTTATTCTTAATTAAGCAGACAAGTGTGTATATAGTAAATTTGATAATTCTGGTAAAAGAGTTTTAATTTGTCTATATGTGGATAATATGTTGATATTTGGCACTGACCAAAATCAGGTTGATGAAACGACGAAATTCTTATCATCTAATTTTGAGATGAAGGATATGGGGGAAGCTGAAATGATTCTTGGTATAAGAATCAAGCGAAAGAACAATAGTATATCGATTTCTCAATCTTACTATATTGAGAAGATATTAAATGAATTTAATTTTAAAGATTGTTCTCCGGTAAGCACACCTATAGATCCTAGTCTTAAGCTTCTACCTAATAAAGGTATTGCTATATCTCAACTTGAATACTAGAGAGCCATCGGGTGTCTTATGTATGCCATGACTAGCACCAGGCCGGATATTGCCTTTGCTATTGGAAAACTTAGTTGGTATACTAGCAATCCTAGTCCGCATCATTGGCAAGGTTTAAATCGGGTATTCAAGTATTTGAAAGGAACCATGAATTATGGTTTAACTTATAACGGATCTCCTTCTGTACTTGAAGGATATTCATACGCGAGTTACATTTCCAATATGGAAGATCATTTTTCCACAAATGGATGGGTATTTCTACTTGGGGGAGGTGTTATCTCTTTGGCGTCTAAGAAACAAACTTGTATTACTGATTCAACAATGGAATGAGAGTTTGTGGCATTAGCAGCAGCGAGTAAAGAAGTTGAGTGGCTAAGAAATTTAATGTATAAAATTCTGTTGTATCCCAAACCGATATCACTTATATCTATCAGATGTGATAGTGAAGCTGCATTGGCTAGTGTCTATAGACAAGTTTACAAAGGAAGGTCTAGACACTTAGGTGTTAAACACAGTATGATTCGTGAGCGCATCACGCATGATGTTATTTCAGTAGAGTTTGTGAGAACTCAATATAATTTAGCCAATCATTTAACTAAAGGGTTAAGTAGATATCTTGTGCACAAATCGGCTATAGGGATGGGATACCCAATTCCCATCTAATATGACACTAGGTGCTGAATCCAATGTGAAAAGCTTAACATCTAGAGACTGGAACACATTTGTATATCATTCCAAGGTATGTGTTCAGACCTGCAAGTTGTGAAGGTTGAAGATTATCTTCTTAATAGTTCTTTTCGAAAATTGCATATGCAGGTGCAAGAAGAAAAGAACTACCTATTTGAGCATGAAGTTTATCCGCTTCAAGAAGCTAGGACTTGGCTTTGATATGCTTAAGAAGGATAAAGACACAAGGCTAGTAACAATACTGTCAAGTAAGAACAAGTGAGTATGTAAATTTATGTGTATATTATTTTCATGTATTTGTTGTGAATAGTAAAGGTTCAATCCTTAGTGATACCTTGATATTCGAATATTTGGAATGTGTAATATACTAATGTGAAATTCAATCGTTACGATATTTCATTTATGCATAAATTTGTTAATTGTTGTGATTGTGTTTAGTTGATTATGAATTACACTAAAATGGGGGAAGATTGTTAGATATTTTAGTGTAATTAGATCGACTAGTCGACCAATTTAATCATGATAAATTATCAAACAATTCGTAAAGTGCGGAGTGCACATTTGTTAGATTATATCATGATTAACAGGGTGAAGGGGCGTAGCCCCTTGCGGGGTTAGAATGGCAGAGCCCCTTGCGGGGTCACTTTTATTTTTATTAAATCGGCTATTGTTGCAAGTAAACAAAATTTCGAAATTGGTAATTTGACCGTTTTATTCAAATTTTAAATTTGAATCCGTTTTATTACAAATCTTGTTTAAAGACCTTAACTACCCTAACTGCCAAATTGGTTGAATTGATAAAAGATGGGTTCTGTTGAAAAAGGACTTTTACATCAATTCATAATCTCTGTTCAAATTGAATATCTCTGATTTTATCCAAATGAAATTTTTGGAGAACCCCAAAAATATTTATTGTTTACAAGACTTCAGAGATTATCCGAAATCAAATCACTATTTTCTACAATTTGTATAGCGATAAATTTGCTGATATTTATATATCAATACATAAACAGCCATGCAGTCAAACCAAACAAATAAAGGATGGTTCTAAACAACTTACAATAGAAAATAGCTGTGAAAACAAAAATCCTAAGCACCTCGAAACATGCACGATTACATCACGTGATTCTAAAATATACAGTAATAAAAATTAATTAAATTAAAAATTGTTCGCATGCATATAACCTTGTCGTGTCACTTTATGTTTGGAGAAAACTATCCATAAATACATTCTCAAATATCTCATTATCTAATATTAAAAAAATATAATATAAAAATATATATATAATTCTAAATAATGGACAAAAATAGGTATATATAGATTTATTTAGATTGAAATCAAGTTTTTTTTAAACCATATTTTTTGTTACTCATTCCCTTCCAAATTTAGTAAACTAATTTTGAATAGTGAAACATGAAACCCCAAAACAAAAATTATGTAACATGTTCGTCCTACCCAACCGTTATAAAATACTGGCGAAACAACCGACCAGATTAACGATCTCCGATGAAGTGTTGAAAACGTTTCAGGCCGGTTAACCTACACCGGTAAATCCCAACCGAAGCCGGAGTCATTGTTTAGACGTCGATAAACAACTACAAGTACTTTTTTAGAATTTTTAAACCAAACTCAGCGTAATCTAGTTGTTTGATATTCGAGTTGATTATGATAAAAACTATTAATTTCTATAATCTAACTAAACAATTCACACTAAGACTATTTACTTCAATAGGCTGCTCCAAGAATCAAGAAACCTTTGTTGAGAGCTGATCTTTGAAGATGGTCTTCATCTACTGATTGCTTTCGCTTGTCTTTGCTTCCATGAATAGTAGGAGCAAAATATTTTCTTTTGATGAAGAGTATCCCGCTCTTCATTCTGAAGCCAGCATCGCTAACAAAATCAATCCGGAAAAAAAATCCTACGTTGATTCAGTAAAGCAACATATCGACTCTAACATTGCTGAGTTTATACCTGAATTTGTGAATGAGAAACCGGATCATGTTTCCATTCAATTCGGTAAAGAAACAAAGGACTTATACTGATAAAAGCTAGAATCACCCTTATCGGAAAATTCACCAACGGGATCCCAAAGAACGTGGTTCTAGAATATTTTTTTCATCTTTTAAATTCAATGGTCGTTACAACTGGAGAAAATGGGATTCTCATCACATTTTAATAGAATTCGACCTAAAGATTGATGTTATCAAGTTATGACAGAAGTCTATTTGGAGTGTAGATGGTGCTATCATGAGGATTTTAAGGTGGTGGCCTAGTTTTAATGGTAAAAAGGAAAGCCCCATGGCTCTGGTTTGGGTGAGAATTCAAAGGCTTCCTGAATTCATGTATAATGAAACTCTTCTTCATTGTATCGCGGAGTCGCTGGGTACACCACATAAAAATAGAATGTCCAGTAGATAATAGAGCTTATGAGAACGCTGCATTTGCTTTAATCGAACTGGATATCTCTAAGAAACTGATAGCAAATTATGGGTTGGTTTCGGTCCAAATGATGGCTGTTGGCTTAACTTGAGTTATTGCCTTCGTATTGTTTTCATTGTAATCATATTGGGCACTGCTTAAAAGACTGTAACAAGACATAACATAAACGAAAACTGATAACATTGATTCACACAAGAACAATCAGGTTCAAATTGTTGAGGAACAGACTCCTCATACAACTTTCCAAGTTAATTTGAGTAAAAACACAAATGTTTCTATGCCTAAATCTAGAGAAATAGATGAAGCTATACATCAACTTAGATAGACTCAAGATCTGGAAGTTCACGAAGGATTGAGAGAGCTTGTTACAAGGTCTCTTGATCCAGAAAAGGGAGGTAGTGGCCCTATCTCTCCTGTTAGGAATACTATGAATCAAGATCTTCTCGATCACGGATTCAAATCTGTATTGAAAAATAAGTTATTATCTGCAAAGAAACACAAGAAGCAAAGCAAAGTTATTATAAGGTCTTTGAACTATTCAAGGACCAAAAATAGATACAAATCTTTATCAGATAATGATAAAGATGCTTAACTGGAATGTTCGTGACATCAGTAATATCCTAACATTGTGTAGGCTGGTTTCCATTATAAAGAAGGAGCATATAAAGATTCTTGTCATACAAGAGTCTATGATATCTTCACATAAGATGAGTAACTTTACTATAAAATTGGGGTTTGATCACTTTACATCAAATTGTTTTAATAAAATATGGATTTTTTGGACTGTTGATTCTAGTATTAATATCGTTGATAATACAGATCAGTGTTTACATTTGAATGTCACTTATTCTAAAACTTATAAACCTTTCTTTCTTTCTATGGTTTATGCTAAGAGTCAGAGATGTCAAAGGTTTATTCTATGGGAGTGCTAAGGAAGGAAGTTATTACTGATATCTGATGGATTACCATGGGGGATTTTAACATTATTATTAATTTTGAGGAGCAGATGGGGTATTCCACTACTAATTATAATGTTATGGAAGATTTTTTGGACATGATTAGAGACTGCAGGTTGGAGGAGACTATGTATATTAGGCACAAGTTTACTTGGAAAAGAGGGACTAGATGGAAAAGGCTGGACAGGGTCTTGGTTAACAATGTTTGGGCTGACAACTACTATACTCAAGTTCATCACATGGTCAAAACTTGTTCTGACCATGCTCCCCTGCTTGTTATTGCTAATCTAAACAATACAAACAATTTTTAGATCAAAAAGAGTTTTAAATTCTTGAACATGTGGACAACCATGATTCATTTCTTTCTCTTGTGAGTCAGAATTGGAATCTTAAATATAATGGTGGCCCTAATGAATTTTTTTTGGTTTAAATTAAAAAGACTTAAGAAATGTTTAAAATATTGGAATACTAACTAGTTTGGGAATGTTTTCAGCAAGTTGAATGAAACTGAAAAGCATGTTGAGGCTATGGAAAAGATCCATATGCTACAAAATAATAATATTTCTAAGTGCAATCTTAATAAATCTGTTAGTTTACATATTAAAGCTCTTAGGAACAAGGAGGATTTCTGGAAGCAGAAGTGCTATACCTCTTGGCTTAAAGACATTAATCGTAACACGAAAGTCTTCCGTGCTTTTACTGAAAAGAAGAAGAGAATAAATGTTATTCATTGTATATATGTTGACAACAAATGGATCAATGAAGCTGAAAGAATTGGCAAGTCAGCTGAGGATTATTTCAAAGAAGTGTTAACTTTTAATCCGTACAAAGATCTTACTGAGGAGCAATCTAATATACAAGACATTATGTTTAATCTTATTCCTAAGCTCATAAATGAAGATGTGATAAAATGATTCTTAATTTTGCTAGTGAAGATGAGATTTGGAAAACCATCAATACCATGAGCAAAGACAGTGATGCTGGTATTGATGGTTACAATATTACTTTCTATGGTACTTGTTGGTCTATTATTAAAAAGGATTTGTGTATAGCTATTAATTCTTACTTAATGGGCACCATATCCCCTCTGGTATATTCGCCACTGGGATCTGTCTAATTCCCAAAACTAGTGATCAGTTAAATGGAGCAACTATAGGCCTATCAACATGTGCTCCATTCTTAACATAATGTTTTAAAAGTTAATTAACACCAGGCTCTCCAATATCCTGCCAAAAATAATTTCCAAAAATCAATTTCCTTTTGTTAAAAGCAGAAATATACACTAAAATATTTTAATAGTTAAAGAGATGCTTCATGACATCAACAGAAAGCCTAAAAATGCAATATGTTCATTAAATTAGACATGTCGAAGGCTTTTGACAGATTGGCATTTCGTTTTATTGTTAAAGTTCTCAATTCTTATGATTTTTCTAAAGAGGTGGTAAATCTAATTTCTAGAATGATTATGAATGTTAATACGTCTATTTTACTTAATGGTAGAATTTTTGGCTATTTTAAGAGAAAAAGAGGCTTGAGACAAGGTGACCCTCTATCTCCAAGCCTCTTTATCATTGGTGAAGAGGTCTTATTTCGTAGGCTTAACCATTTGTTCAACAATAACAGTGATATGAGATATGCCTCTAGAACTAAATTGAATATCCCTAGTATTGGTTTTGTTGATGATGTTTTAATTTTTACAAATGCACTTAAGACTTCTATTACTAATATGAGTTGCTTCCTAGACAGATATCAGTCTATTTCAGGGCAATTCATCAATAAGGAGAAGAGAAAGGTGATTATGACCAGAAACATCCATCAAAATAAAGTTACCAGTTTATCTATTCAGACAGGTTTTTCTATTGAAAATATTCCTACTACTTACTTGGGGATCAATCTAAACAAGAACAATAAGGCTAACAATTTCAATTCTATGTTGGATAAGATAAATGCTAAGATCAATGCATGGGATTCTAAATCCTTATCTTTTGGGGGTAGACTCTGTTTAATTACTTATGTTCTTATGCCTATTCTAATGTATTGGATGAATAACACCATTATTCCTAATTGTGTTATTAGCAAAATTGAAAAAAATTCAATAAATTTATGTGGAGAGACAACTTAAATGAGGCTACCATTCATTGGTCTACTTGGAGAAGACTTTGCAAGTCTTTTGGTGAGGAGGACTGAATATCATAAGTCTTTCTGATATTCAGTCGGTTTTGAATGATATTTACAGTTCTAATTGTCACCCATTAGTTGCTAATTCTACAGGTTCTTTAGTGTGGAAAAAGCTAGTGGGCATCAAGTTTCAAGCTGAATCTAACATGAAGTGGATTCTTGGTAAATGGGATATTGATTTTTGGAGAGATGATTGGCATAATACTCATCCTATTATTGACAGCAGTAACTTGGAAAAAAATTGGTATCTTGGTGCTAAGGTCAATACTTTTTCGAAGGGTGAAAGGTGGGACATTACTGACTGTAAGGATTTAATCTCTCATAGCAGGTTAGACCAGATCAACCTTTTTAAAATCGACAATCTTAAAAAGGATAAGCTGATTTGGAAGCTTTCTCCTGACCAAAGCTTCAATACTAAACTTACTTGGGAGTTCTCTAGGCAGCACCATACTATATATGGGTTTTACTGTAAAATTTGGAATTCTATCACTCCAAGGAAGATTTTGTTTCTTCTTTGGAGAATCATTAAAGGTTTTCTACCTATTGATGTTGTTTTAATGAGGAGATCTATTAGTTTGGCTTCTAAATGTCAAATGTGCCTTAATTTCAAAAACATTGATCACATTTTTATTAATTGTGACTTTGCTTGGTAAATTTGGGATCATTTCAGCAGTATTTTTAACATTAAAATTAAAAGGTATATGGTGTTTTCTCATGTTTTGAGAATCTGGTTTTGGTTCTCAAAACAGAAGACACGCATTACTCATGTTCCAGCTTTAATTTGATGGGTTATTTGAAAAAACAGAAATACTGTTAAGCACAAAAATAGTAAGCAAAGTCAAAATTATGCGGTGAATTCTGTCTACAAAATTATTCATGGGCTTGAATTTTCTAACAAACTATCTTATAAGCATTGGTCATACTGCCAAAGCTGGTAGTATTATGGGGTGCTACTCTCATTTAAAAAACAGGAAGGTTACATACCTTAAATGGTTGATTCCTACTCGAGGGAGGTTCAAATTAAACCTGGATGCTGCTTGTAATCATGTGGGAGACTCCAGTGGGGGGCTCATCATCAGGAACTCAAATGGGGGGCTGATTGTTGGTCTTTGCAAGAACTTTGGCAAGTTATCACCCATTGCTGCTGAAGCGAGAGCATTGATGGAGGCTCTACTTGTGTGTAAAGATCGGGGATGAACGCATGTTGATATTGAGATGGACTGTATATCTCTCATCAACATGATAGGCGAAGCAAAGTACCCTTTTCACCTTTCCTCTATCCTTAGTATTTACAGAATGTTTATTGCTCCCAGTATGATTTTGAAGCACATTTCGCGTATCCAGAATCAGGCAGCTGATTGGATCGCGAAATGTACTTTGAATAACAGGAATGATCAAACATTAAATCAATTGAATGCTCCATCAATCCTTCATGCTATTATAACCTTCGAAAGTACCAATATGGGCTACAGTTTTGTTGAAAACTAGGCTATTTTTCTTTGTTCTTCATTTGCAGGTACTGAGTAGATCAGTTGCATGTTGGAGGCTTGTTGGACGAACTGATTCATTGTAGGTATTGGTGTTGTTAAGTAGGGACCAGCTGATTTGGGAGGCTTCGTGGAGCAAAAAGAGTACTAGAGTGCTGAATGAAGCTTCGTCGGCGACTGATTGCTACTGATTTCGGTGGAATGAGTAGATTCAGGTGGTTTGGGGAGCTTTTGATCGATTCGTTTCTGAAATGGCATTCTTTTGGAGTTGGAGACTTAGATCGAAGATGGAGTTCGATTAAAGGAGATGATGGTTTCGTGGAGCTTCTACTTCTCAATTTTGGGTTATTGATCTAATTTGGGAATTATTAAAAAATTGTTTTATTAAGGCTGCAGGCCTTTATCTTTCAAGGTTCTTTATTTGAGCCTTATTGGTTTTGTAAGACTATCAATTCAGTAATAAATCGGTGGTTTGAATTAAAAAAAAATCGATTTGATTCTGTAGTTCTGCGTTAATAGTATTTGTATTGTTTATCACATTATTTGGTTGATTAGTATATGTATAGTTTAGGAAGTATATCGTTACATAGGTTTAGTTTGTGGTTGTGGTTTGATTTTATATGTGGTTCTTTTGTGGGTGTGGTTGGTAATCGTTTTGTGTTCGATATGATTGTGTTGTGGTTAGAATAGGTTGTAAGTTGATGATTTGTTACTCTAATTTGGGAAAAGATCCTGGAATTTCGATTTCAGTGGACGTGCATGTGCATTTATATAGTAAATCGCATCATCTTCGTATAATGTTGTACGTGTATCGCATTCTATATATATGGTGAGGCTATAACATGCACGAATAGATTTGGGGTGGGATTGAATGTGTATAGCATCACCAGTCGCAATAGTGGATGTGTATAATAGTTTGGATTATTTATCATAACAATCACATATGTGGCTGTTTTTTGTGTGTAAAATGCAATGTATGTTGTTGGTTAACCTAAAATCACAATTGTGATTTTAGTTATAATATCGATGTGGAAGTGTAACAGAAATCACATGTATTTCCCTGCAGGCAATATGATTGTTAAATGTGCTTCTATAGGTCAGGGTTAGTCAGCATCATAAACCTACTAAGAAGAAATATTATTACGGCCGAACACATAGAAGCAGTTAGAGACACTCATTTCTATACTTTTTTAAAAGCATCGTTCGACCTCCGGAAGAAGAGTTAAGGATGAAATAAATTTATAAGCTCATCGAGAAAATTGTGAATACGTACTCGGTGAAGGGCAAGACTTTCAAAATATGCGCTAAACTGGTGAAGCTAACTTCAAAAGATATGAAGGCCATATTCGGGCTGAAACACGGGACCAAGTAAATGTCTATGAATAAAAGGCCAGAGCATTCATTGGTCGGTTCACTGATGGTGCTGAAAATGATTCTAGGTTAATGCATAAATACTTCTTGAGTTCTCGTGCTCGAAAAACAGACTGCCAAATAGCAAACCTATATCGAATGCCTTGATAAAGGTAATTGTATGTATACGTATATGATACTCGTGATATATGTATGCATCAATCTAGCATGGTTTATGTATTCTTCCAGGAAGTTATAGAGAAATCAATTAGGGACGGAGGGGATGATGAGGCGAATGATGTTGCTTGACTACTCATATTGTTCATTTGCTTCAACATGCTCTTCTCAGTTGCAAGGGATATAGTGGGTTAGACAACAGTGTACTATAATTTCATATAATGTTATGACATTGTATGAGGAAATGAGTCAAAAAAGAAAGAAATCATTGGCCTAGAAAACAAGCAAAAGGCAGAAGAAATCAAGCCAACCGCTTTCCACCAAACCCTAAAGAAGCAACAACTCAATCCTTCTTTCAACAGCAAGACCATCATTCTAACATGAAACAGTAACCAGATTTAACGATCCCTCACCTCTACTTACAACACCAACACCATCATCCCCAAGTGAAACAAAACCCTCATTTTACGAAAACTCTAACCTCCTCAAAACTACAAGAGAAGTTGCGCCTCTGGACAATAAGGGATGTAATAATGACTTTGAATTACCGCTCGAGTATCTGATAGTACAACAAAACCTGACTCTAAGAAAAACAAATAAAAAGAGTAGTATCGATACGAAGAAGAAAACAATGTTCAGAGGACTTACACGTTCACTTTTACGTCAGAAAGTGGAAGAAAAAATGATGACGGATACGTACTATTTATCAGTTGAAAATAAACGATTGAAGTGGTCACTAGCACGAAAAGAGAGACAAGTAAGTATTGTTGTACTTGTGTTGGCAAAAACAGGTTATGCAAATTAGTACTAATATTTTTCGTGTTATTGTCATCACATATCTAAGATCTGCAGACAGAGTTTGATGTTTTGAAATCAAAGTTTGAACAATAAGAGGACACCGTTGAAGCTGAAAATGAAGCACTTAAGAAAAAATATTCCTTGTCTCTCTGTTGTGTAGATAAGGAGGTTCCATAAACAGTGGCTGTAGTACCAACTAAACAAGTACCACCTAAGACTATTGTTTATTTTCAATGCAAACATGGTTCCACAAAACACAGCAAAGATGATGTAGACAAGAAAGAAGCGGATGAAGCTGAAGATAACAAAAAATAATGTTACACCGGAGAACCAAACGAAACAAGAAAAGATTGATAATGTAGAAGATGCAAAAGTTACAACCGTGAAGTCAGCTAAAGAAGCAGTTCAGCATGGAGCTGAAGGTTTTAGTCTAGCACCTAGTGAAACAATGCAAAGTAAGTTTTCTGTTTATATTCTATGGATCGATGGTTCTACCATGGTGCAGACAGAGAGTACAACAATTGTTCCTGCAGAAACGGAGGCCGATATAACCTCATAGGAACAGGTAAAGAAAACATCTAGCTCAAAATAGTAGCAGTTGAACAAACGGTAGATGCAACCTCACAGGAGCCAGTAGTGGGGCAGGGCGAGAGTACTTCATCAGCAGTGGTACTAGAACTACCTGAAAAGGAGGCAGATGCTACCTCATATAAACCAACGAACGAGGTGTTGTTTGAAACTAAATCTCCTGCACCAGAGGTTGAAAATGAAAAGCTGGCAGACGACCGATTTGTTGTGCCACATGAAAAGGAAGTGGGAGCATATGAATCTGTGCTGAAGGAACCATAGACTACACAAGAGTTGCAGCCGCAACAGGAGGCAAGAACGAGAGAAGTGGACACAGTGGAGAAGGGACTATGGACAAAAGAGCATATTATACATAAGAAAGATACCACCATACCCCCAACCCTAATATTAGTAGAATTGACTACCAGACCAGAACAGCTGGAACCCAGAGTCGAACTTGTGGAGGAAGGTGTTGAAGATGTAAGTGCATCTTAAGTTCATTAAGATTCAACATTGTTTACCATATTTTGTCATATTGTTTCTTTATTTATGAATTCATTTGATGGTCTTCAATATGTTGTTGTGTACATTCTTTAAAATGTTGTTTTGATATACTCTGAAATGTTTGAGAATGCAAATCGCATTGGTGTTTTTATTATAAAATATATGCCTAAGGTGCTCTGCAATTGCAGTATTTAATTTCCAAACAACAACCTCTTATATATATATATATATATATCGTATGTTAAATTTTATTAGTCAATCACATGATATTATTTTTATTTGAAACACAATCTATTTTGTTAAATAAATCGCATGAACATTTAAACACATCAATGTTTTTTCCCTTTTGAAAACGGTAATTTGAAATTGATGTATTACTCGTAAATTACATGCTCCAAATGAATATCGAATGTTAATAAAGAAACAAATAACTCACATTCTTTAAATATCGCATCAATCGCATCCATGTAATATTTCAGCAAACGCATACATCTCGCCCTACTTAAAATCGCAGAACTAACATAACATAGAAATTGCATAGTCATGTTCTTATGCAATCTAGCATGAAGAATAAAAATCATAGCAAATAACATGCATTGTTGCATGACATAGTAGAAGCATACACAAATCGTGTGTCTCCTATGTTGGATTTTTCAAATCAATCGCATTATGGGTTAACATGTGATAATTTTCAATTTTCAAGGTATGCCCGGAAAGACCTCAAGCATAAGAAGAAGGCCAACAACAACCTGGACAAAAACGTCAAGAAGAAGAAGATGTTGATCGATAACCAAGCAAAGTAGTACATGAATAAGGAGCCTACACAAAGGTTGAACAACTATCATAAATAGTAGCAGCGGAACAACTATCACACAAAGCACAACCCCAACATGAACCACAACCCTGCACAAAAGTAGAAGTACTAACCCAACCAGAAACAGCAAAAAAAATCCAACAGGTGACTAGAGAGGTAGAAGAACACCAAGAATAAAGGGTCATGAAGTCTGAATTAGCGAGCCAATATCGTTAGACGCAAAAATAGTAGGTTGTGATATACCATTCTTAGATGATAATTTCATACAATGCACAGAATCTTTTTTTGATGACGTTGATAAGGTTGAGGCTTCCATTTTGCAATGAAGTTTAAGTTTTATCCCGGAGGCTACGTTTAATCACAATATTGGAGATGTTGCTGATAACAATGATTTACAAGAGACTACATCACAAGTAAGTGGAATTTTATATTATTAATCATGTAATAAATGAAGTAAGGTGATTATAATATTATAGCCAGTTCTATATGTTACAGGTTTTAGCGGATGATTATTATAATTGAGATTCAATTAGTCAGATACCACCGGGAGAGACATAGGTTAATTACCAAGATTGGGTAAAGCATACAACGACAACACAGTTAGTAGCAATGAGTGGATACCACAAGGTACTTCGAATGCAAAAATAATAAAATCAAGAATACCCAAAAGTATGGTATTTACCAATGTCAGAGTTCTCATACATGCTTAACGTTAGTGTGAGTGAGGTAATGGCACTATCGTACAAAAAGGAACTTGAATTCAAGGTAAATTACACAAATTTAGCTAAGTAACGGTGGATTTGCAGGTAGTATTTCCCTAGCCTAGCATGATTAACTTAAACATGTAATCGAAGGTTTATTAGCTAATCATCAATTATTATAAGCAACCATGTGTCAATTGATATATTATCGATGCTTGAATATATAAGATGCTGCAGGAAGCAAATTGGCAAGTACCGTTCAAAGGTTTTAATAATGATTACAGTTGTAAATTAGACGCGATTCAAATTTCTCGGATTGCAACCATAAGTGAAGCTTAATATAGTAGTCCTCATTCGTCGAACAATACTTTATTTAATCATCCTCCATAATCCAAAAAACACTGGCTATTAAAGGAGATATGTCACACATTGTTGATGAAGTATTTGAGACAATGACCCCTGACACGTATATCGCGTTATTTCTGTTGCGTATCATTAACAAGGACACAATTAACCACTAGACGTTGTTGGTTATTGATACGGATATTGGTACGGTAAGAAGCTATAAATCAATGTTGCTCAAAAGTAAATTCATTGGAGACATGACAAGAAAAAACACTGATGCAAATATATCATGGATTATTCACATATATCGCATGCATCGCGTACCTAGGGTGTCCTGCAATCAGATTATTTAATTTCCAAACAAAACCCCGATATATATAGCAATCGCATATTAACATTTATTATCCAATCACACGATATTATATTTTATCTGGATCGCAATCTATTTTGTTAAACAAATCGCATGAACATTTAAACACATCAGTGCTTTAAATTTTGTTTGATCAATTAAAAGTTGACTTAATGTATGAAGAAAAAATATATACTTTATGTAAAGAATGGATACAAAATCAAGGTTGTAAAATATATCCCACAGCAAGAAGAAAACAACCTCAAATGTGGAGTTTTTGTTTGTGAGTACACGAAATACATTATACATGAAGGGTTTGTATCGGATAAATAAAACGGTGATATGAAATGTTTTATCAGTTCCTAAATAATTCAAACAGAACCGACGGTGGGAGCTACCTTGATATGAATCCGGTTTTTTTTAGAAATGCATGTATTTGTATGTAGTTCATTACTATTACAGTAATGTGTGTAATGTTTTGTGTTGTTTAATACTTTGTTGACTCATTTTGTAAGTAATTTCTAGTTGTTGTGCCAAATATGCAATTTTGCATATGAAAAGACATGGAAATCCTAATTCGAATGTATCATATAAATCGTGTATACGATATAGTTTGCTGGTATGTTAATCAGCATGTGTAACTGATCTCGCATGATTGCCGATTTGCAAGTAAATTGCTCTGTATATGTAAATGAAAAAACCAATCTAGCATGACATTTTTTACCCACAAATCTCAAATACAAAACTAATCTAGTATAACCTACCGTAATCACAAACTCGCATGAACACATATTTGCATATAAATCACGCTACAAATATAATGACAATACCAATCTAGCATGATATTTATTAAGAGTAAATCGAAAATGCATATTCAATCTAACATGTCCTATTTTCACTCATAAATCGCAACTTTAAAACAAATCTAACATGATTTCATATTTGTACGTAAATCGCATTACAAATCTAAATTGTAAAACCAATCTAACATGGCTTATGTTGCTAACAAATCGCAAATGGATATCCAATCTAGCATGTCATATTGTACTCACAAATCACAAATGTATAGAAAATCTAGCATGAACTATTTAGCTCACAATCTCGCATGTTTGTATATCTGCAAGTAAATCGCACGACAAATATAAATGACACAACCAATATATCATAACCTATTTTACTCACAAATCGCAAATGATATATTATGAAAAAAAGTCATTGGTAACTGGACTATCAACTAAAGCGAAACGTAATTATAGTGTGGAAATGACAACTACCTATCTTATCACGTTAGTAGTTAAACTTAGGATTATTTTCTTATTGGTTAATTTATTTCTTGACAAGACTAAGGTAGATATTTAATGATTATAAAAGTATTAAATACATGTTTTTGTTTAATTTTATGAAGATATATTTTAGGTACACTCGAGTTTGATTTGTGTACGAATGACTCAGAAGACTCTTCTGATGATTGATGATGATGGTAATCGATGTGTTTTTTTTTTGTCTGAACTCGTCATCTTTTAAAAATATGGCATTTTCATCTCCAGATTCTTTTGGGTACGACTTTTCCTGAACGACTTTCCCAAACGCAAGAGGAAAATGGACATGTGAGATGATGATGAGTTTGAAGAAATACCAGACTCTGAGGATGTAGAAGACCATGAAGGAGACGAAGAAAAAATATGATAAGGATTATGTTGAGGCGGATGAAGAGAAGATAGAGGACACTGACTCAGAAGAGTCTTCAGATGATTGATGACGATGGTAATCAATGTGTTTTTTTGTCTTTTGGATTTAAATGTACCAACCCTCAAATATTTTGTATTTTTGTGAGGGTTGAGTTACTAGGCAGTTATAGTAGGTAGTTAATGTTTCCAGTAACATAAAGCAAGCGTAGTGGTATTACATTCACTATAATCCCAACCATAAAACTATAAGAAAGTTAGTTTGTGATCATGTATTTGAAAAGTTTGATAGTTGAATGTAATGAAATCCGATATATAACGTAATATGCATAACAAATTGGAAGAAAGCTAGCCATCTGATATGTACTGTAAAACGCAAAATAAAATCTGATGCAAATGTATAACGTAAAGCGCATTGATATTTTAATCAACTGTAATTGCAATGATTTAAACATAACAAATATCATAATGGTCTGTTCATGATTGTACAGATTTTAAAGTCATATGAATTGCATGGTACGAAGAACATATATCATAAAGTATAACACAATTGTTTTCCATACAAATCACAATGTTTTGGCATTTACTAGCCAATCGCCGAAACTAGTACTCCACTAAAATCGAATGTCGGCGTACTACATTGCACAAAAATTGCAAATCAATATGGAACCTATGTCCTGCTTTTTCGCAACGGCTGTGGTGCAACTAGCTGGTTGTTATTTCTCCTCTAGATAGAATTTGTTTCTTGTTAAGTCGTCCAGGTCGTCTTTTAATGTTAGGTGGCAAAATTTATGGCCCAGACGAATTATTAGAGGATGATCATTCTCTGAAATTAAATAAGTGGTATGCTAAAAGAATAAGGTACTTGTAATTTCTAACCGTGAAGAATAGCTCTATCAAAGTCATAGAATCTTCGTTAACCGATATTATTGTCGCTAATGTGTATGGACATGGGAAACAGTCTTATTTCCATGCACCACAAGAATAGTTCAAATCAAGCATGTTAACAACCATAACAGGGTCTGAGAAAACTTCAAAAAAGCTACGGAAGACTTACGTACTAGTTACGTTTGACCATTTTTGACATTCTGATTAAACTTCTTCTCATAATCAGGGCATAAATTAGTGTTCCAGCTCAGCCCCTCCGTATAACATCGTGAAATTTGAGTCATAAAAAAACTTTTATCTTGTCCACCAATTCAAAAATGGGTAGGCTGCATAGCTTTTTAATTTTTTTCATTAAACGATTCGATCATAGTTGATGCCATTACACCATATCGTTTCCCTTCAACGAATACCTGAGCATACTTATCGGCAAGTAAATTGTCAAGAAATATTTTAATTATACTCCCACTTTAACTTAAAAATGGTGAAAATCTATCATGAAAAAGTCTAATTTGGGAGCATAAGCATATCGGTTAAACAGACATAACATTGACTTTTTATACTTTGAGTTAGAATGTTCCAGATCTCTCCTTATATACTGAATGAGATGAAAATTAGAGTACGCATGATAGTTATTTGGATAAACAACAGAATTAGCATTAATAATACCATAATGGCGGTCTGAAATAAATATTATATGACGGTCCAACAAATGATGTTTCAGACTCTCTATAAACCATAGCCAATTTTCAGAGCCTTCATTACCAACAATACCAAAAGTGACTGGGAAAATACCTGCAATATAGAAAGAGTTGAATGCATTTACATTTCTGTCATCGGCATTCGATAACACTACAATCGCACGACTATAGTGTATATAAATTGTAAGGATGTTTAATCAAGTTTGAAATGTCTAGCATGGCTTATAAAATCAAGTAAATCGCATTCATGCGTAATAATAGAATCGTATAATAACGATATAAGATAAAAATCGCACGCCAACAGACAATAGTTGTGCACCTATCTAGCATGGTTTATATTAATATGTAAATCATATACATGAGTACCAAATGAAGCGTATTTTACACTATAGAGTGCGAATCGTAAAGATAAAAACACATAACTCGCATATTGTACAAACAACGTGGGACTAACCATTATTTCCAACCTTTGCTACCGCATATAGCAATACACCCCCATGTTTGCCGGTTAGAAAGGTTCAATAGTACACTAACAGACAATAGTTTTGCACCTATCTAGCATGGTTTATATTAACATGTAAATCATACAAATGAGTACCAAATGAAACGTATTTTACACTATAAAGTGTGAAGCGCAAAGATAAAAACACATAACTCGCATGTTGTACAAACAACGTGGGACTAACCATTATTTCCAACCTTTGCTACCGCATAACGCAATACACCCCATGTTTTCTGGTTAGAAAGGTTTAATCGACATACAACAGTGGTTGGTATGAATGAAAACCTTGAAGGCACGAGCCGAATGCTATAAAATAACGCCTTGAAGGTTCGTACAACAATTCACCACCACCACCACAACCACCACCGCCACCACTAACTAACTATATCCAAACTTTATCGAAACTTGATAGTTTTGGGACTACCAACAGACTTTTGAAAGTCCATGGACTATCTATCACTAAATTCGATAGCCTAGGGACGAGTTACCGTTTAAATCCAAAATCAATAATAAACCGAATGAGAAAGGTTAATTATGAAAATGTATCTAAACTCTACCAATCTATTCATAAGAAGTTATACTATTAACCACTCTTTAAACATGTCCATATTTAATTTTTGGTGGTAGACCTGATTTCGTAGATGAAGAATTGGAGATGGAACAGTCTGATGGATAACCCAAGAATCTAAAGGGGCATGCATTGCTTCCCAACTTAATTTGAGTGAAAAAAAACATGCTAATATTTGTTTTTTGTTGCACGAACAATAAATTTTTAATGCCCTCATGGTCAAATATTTCGTACAGATCGTGGATAAAGAGGAAATAGGTGATGCAAGTCTTGAAATATTGAAGGACAACATGCTGAGATAAATATAGAGCAAGACGCATTCCTCCAAAGAGTCTCACATGACAATAACGAAAACTCAGATCAAGGTTCCTCATGTTGATACGGGAAGAGACGACAACATCGTCAAACATAAGAAGAAGTCAAACTCCTACTTTCAAACATAACTGAAATATATCGGTCCTTATTACCAAACTCCCACCAAAATCAATAATCCTCTAAATAAACAACATACATTTTAATAGTGTGCTTTTGAAAAAATTAAGGTAGTATTACTTTCATAAGACGACCAACTACATGAAGTTTATGTTTATGTCCTTTATACTTATTTGATGTCTCTGAACTCTCTTTT
This sequence comes from Limnanthes douglasii subsp. nivea, assembly GCA_036936605.1. Lineage (NCBI taxonomy): Eukaryota > Viridiplantae > Streptophyta > Magnoliopsida > Brassicales > Limnanthaceae > Limnanthes > Limnanthes douglasii. The sequence goes on along the minus strand of JAUPFV010000002.1, from coordinate 191,414,020 downwards.
AATAGACAAGTACTTTATATCTATATGTTTGAACTTAGATAAGTTCATCCTACTTGAGTGTACGTTATTGTCACATTATAGCATTAGGGTATTTTCTTTCTCTTGTACAATGACTTACTCCTTCCATTATAAGTACTGGTTGGACGCATTAAAACATTCAATACATCTCACTACCAGAGAGATGATGCACCTAGTTTTACTTTACATTTTTTTGCATAATGTTGTAACTCTAACTAATACTAATATGTTGCCTATATATGGTACCAAATGTGTCTGCACAACCACCGAAAATCTGAGTCGGAATACCCATTGATCTCCAGATTATCCCGACTTACCATATGTCAACATGTGTCCTTTTGTTTGTTTCCTATATAGTGGAGTCCATTTTGACCGCTTCTTAATAGTCCATATCCAGACAAGTTACAAACATTTTCAACAATCTGATAACACCCGCAATGTCCAATCTTGTACAAACTTGAGCATACATCATACTCCTGACTGCCAAATTATATGGAACCTTTTGCATTTCCTCAATCTCAAAAAATTTATTGGACATTAATTTACACTTAATTTATTTCTTTTTCAATAAAGGTATTCAATTGAATAGTAAAATTATGAACTTAATCCCACTGAATCTTTGATACAATCCTCAGTAAATTTAATCTCAAAACTAAATGAGACTAGTATCTTAGAAAGTTATAATACCACTATCAAAAAGTTTTTTTGAGCTCAAAAATAAATTTCTTATACTTGCTTACCATGAACTATAAATCATCTACTAGAAAGTTCTTAATTTTCACCATATAGAACATTTTCCATAATGACACATTTTAAGAAAAACCAGTCTTAACACCCATTTGATGAAACTATAAGTTAAAGCGTGCTATTAGTGCAATGATATTTTTAACTAAGTCATTCATAAAACTTGAGATAATGTCTTTTTAAAATCAATTCCTTTACGCTAAGTATATCCTATTTTCACAAGTCGTGCTTTATATCTCTCCATATTAACCTTAGTTATATGTTTAGTTTTTGTAACCTTATTTACAATCAATCGGTTGTATTTCTTAAGGTAATGGAAGAGGATCCCAAATTGTATTAGCTTGCATTGATATATACTCTTCTTTTACAGAGTTAATCCATTGGTGAGAATCAAAATTGTCCATGGATAAACAGAAATACGATGAATCGTTTACCGGTATCCACATGAATTTTAGTATGTTTTTAAGATATATTATATGATCTAAAGCTATAATGTAATTATTATATCTAGTGGATCATTTTTACGGAAATTATTTATTAACTTTGTACTTTATTTAGGAGGTATAGTTTGAACTTCTTTGAACAAATATTCATCTTGAGTGACTTAATATTCTAACATGAATTCAGTAACTTGCATTGAACCTAATCATCTGATAGATGATCATCAGTGTGTTTTTTATCATATGGTATCAGAGCCAAATACAATGTAAGAAATTTTGAGAAAAGTGCGTGTTTGAGAGGAAAAACACCAAAAGGAAAATGACAGAACCAGGAAATTTTACTGCACCGGCGATTCCGAAATTCGATGGAGATTACGACCACTGGAGGTTAGTTATTGAAAATCTTCTGCGTTCGAAAGAGTATTGGAGTGTCTTTGATCCAGGATTTGATGATCTGAAAGGGATTGCGACTCTGAGTGCAACATAAAAGGCTGTACTTGAAGAAGTAAAACTCAAGGATCTGAAGGCAAAGAATTATTTATTCCAATCAATCGAAAAGACCACCATGAAGACTATCACCCAGAAAGAAACTTCTAGACAATTGTGGGATTCTATGAAGGTCAAGTACAAAGGTATTGCTAGGGTGAAGCGTGCACATCTACAATGGTTACGAAGGATGTTCGAAGTCTTGGAGATGAAAGTTGGAGAATGAGTGACATGATATTTTGCAAGAGTCATGGAAATGGTGAATGACATGAGGAACTGTGGAGAAATAATAAATGATGTCAAGATTGTTGAAAACATTCTTCGAAGTCTCACAGAGAATTTTAATTACGTGGTTTGCTCTATCGAAGAATCAAAGGATATTGATACTCTTACAGTGGATGAGTTGCAGGAGTCATTACTTGTTCATGAATGCAAGGTAACTGAGAAGAAACTGAAGAACAAGTTCTACAAGTTGAAAACGAGCCAATGAAGGCTCGAGGAAGAGAAAAATGGACATCTCAACGAGGAGGAGGCAGTTTTCGAAGACGTGGGAGAGGCAGATCATATGTCAACAGATCAGCCATCAATTGTTTTCGATGTGGACAGGTAGGTTACTACCAGTTTGAATGTACAAGCCTCGAGAAAGGGGCTAATAATGTTGAGGTTAATGAAGAGGAAGAATTACTCTTAACGGCGCACACAAACATGGGTGGTGTTGACAATAACGGGGTATGGTTCCTTGACTCTGGGTGCTCGAATCATATGACAGGAAAAAAATCATGGTTTAATGAGCTGGATGAAAGCTTCAGAACCATTGTTAGATTGGGAAATGGTTCAAAGATGGCGATCCAAGGAAACGGGAAGATCGGAATTGAAGTAGAAGGAATAACACAAGTGATGAACGATGTTTATTATATCCCAAATCTGACTAGCAATTTGCTGAGTGTGGGAAAATTGCAGGAGAAACAGCTGACAATTATCATAAAAAATGGTTTATGCAAGATCTATCATCATCAAAGAGGAATGATTGTAGAGGCACGAATGACCGCCAATCGCCTGTTTTTTATTAATGCAAAGAAGAAGCCGATGTCTGTGAGCTGTCTCAAGATAGAGGAAGAAGATCTAGGAAATCTCTTGCATATGAGGTTTGGACATTTAAACAAAAACTCTATTCAGCTCATGCAGAGGAAAGGAATGGTAGAAGGGTTACCAAATATCAAAACATAGTCAAGGTGTGTACGATATGCAACATAGAGAAACAACAGCGAGGAAAATTTCCAAATGAGAGCAAATGGAGAGCAGCAGGGAAACTAGAACTAATTCATGTTGATTTGTGCGGACCAATCACTCCAACTTTAACAGTGGTAAGCGATCCTTACTGGTATTTGTTGATTATTTCTCGCGAAAAACTTGGATATCTTTCCTTGTAGATAAAGCTGAAACTTTTGAAGCATTCAAAGTCTTCAAAACTCTTGTTGAAAAGGAAGCTAAAACTATAATTTGAGGGCTACGAACGAATAGTGGTGGTGAATTCAATTCATAAAAATTCAACAAGTTCTGCAGAGATCAAGACAACTGGCTGCAGCATACACTCCTCAACAAAACGGAGTGGTAGAAAAGAGAAACCGAACAATCATGAATATGGTTCGTTGCCTACTCACGGAAAAAGAAATGCCAATATATTTATGGCCAAAAGCAGGCGAGGTAGACTGCTCATGTTTTAAATCGAAGTTTCACAAAGGCAGTAAAACTCATGGTATCTGAAGAGAGATGGACAGGAATCAAGCCAGGAGTTGCTTACTTTAGATTTTTTGGTTTGATAGTTCATGTTCATATTCCTAAGTGGAAACGCATAAAGCTCGATAATCGTAGTCACAAATATATTTTACTTGGAGTTAGTGATGAAACAAGTGAAACAAAGGCCTATCGACTCTTTGATCCAATCACAAAGAAAATCATCATTAGCAGGGATGTCATATTTGATACAAACTGTAAGTGGGAGTGGAATCTACACAACTCATCGCAGCATAATGTTTTTTCTTGGGGAGATGATGGAGTATGTGAAGAAGACAAAACTGATGAAGAAAATTGTGCGGAAGAACCAGAAGAAGGAAATGGTGAAAAGAATGGTGAAAATGTTGAAGATGAAACAGAAGCTCCAGGGACAGGAACTCAAAAGGTAAGGAGAGAACCTGGATAGATGCGTGATTTTATACACGGAGAAGAACTAGATGAATAAGAATTCACAATTTTTTCTCTGAACATCTACTATGCGGATCCAGTAAACTACAATGAGTCTGCAAAAGAAGAACGGTGGAGAAATGCACTTAAGTTGGAAATTCGGTCAATAGAAAAGAATAGCACCTAGGAGCTTGTAAGCCTGTCATCTCATACAAATAAAATCGGGTTCAAATGGGTGTACAAAACAAAGCTGAATGCAGAAGGAAAGGTTGAAAAGTGTAAGGCTCGGTTAGTCGCAAAAGGGTATACACAAACTGCAGGAATGGACTACACTGAATTTTTTGCACCAGTTGCTCGTTGGGATACAATCAGAAGTCTCTTAGTAGTAGCAGCTCATAAAGGATGGTGTGTTCATCAGCTAGACGTCAAGAGTGCTTTCTTGTATGGTGAACTAAAGGAGGAAGTCTATGTAGATCAGCCTGAAGAGTTTATCAAAATAGGGGAGGAAGACAAAGTTTATCGACTAAGGAAGGCCCTCAACGGTCTAAAACAGGCATCGAGAGCATTGTTCAGCAGAATGGAGAGATATTTCATGAAGGAAAGATTCTATAAAAGCAACTATGATCACACTTTGTTTTTGAAGAAAGCAGGAAATAAAATCTTAGTGGTAAGTTTTTATGTCGATGATTTAATATCTACTGGAAATGATGAGCTCATGAGTGCGTAATTCAAGGCTTCAATGAAAAAGGGAGTTTGAGATGACAAACATGGGGAAAATGAGTTTCTTTCTTAGAGTAGAAGTTTGTCAAACATGTGATGGTATACACATCTGTCAGAAGAAATATACCAAAGAAGTTCTTGAAAGATTATGTATGTGGAGTTGCAATGCTGTCAAGAATCCAATTGTTCCAGGGATAGTTATTTCAAAGGAATGAAGTAATCGAGATGATGCAACACTTTATAAGCAGCTGGTTGGGTGTCTCATGTATCTGACGGTAACACGGCCTGATCTAATGTTTGTAGTATGCTCAGTATCTCGTTTTATGGCTGATCACAGGGAAGAGCATATGTTGATTACTAAAAGGATACTGAGGTACTTGAAGGGAACGTTGGATTTTGGAATTTTATATGGAAGGTCATTAAACACGAATCTTCTGGGTTACACAGATAGTGATTATGCACGCGACTTAGATGACAGAAAGAGTACTTCTGGCTATGTGTTTCTGCTAAATAGGGCAGCAATTTGTTGGAGTTCACGAAAACAAGACATAGTTACTTTGTCTTTTACCAAGGCTGAGTATGTTGCTGCTACATCAGCAGCGTGTCATTGCATTTGGATTAAATAATTGTTACATGAACTAGGTGTTGTAGGTGCAGTGTGCATGGATATTTTGTGTGATAACAGTTCAGCGATTAAGTTGTCAAGGAATCGAGTTATGCATCGAAGGACAAAACACATTGATGTAAGGTTCCACTACTTGCGTAATTTGTCAGGGGATGGAGCTATGCAACTGATTTTTTGTGGAACAAATGATCAAATTGTAGACATAATAACCAAACCAATCAAACTGGAACAGTATGTTAAGCTCAGGAATTTGCTCGGAGTTCAGCAGCTGGAAGTTTTAAACTGATGCTGATTAGCATTTCAGCTTAAGGGGAGGATTTGTTGGGTTTATTTTTAGTTTAGATAAATAAATAAGTCATGATTATTTATAGGAGATGACCTGGTCTTTCGTTGTTAGTTGCAGTTAGATGAACTAGTGGTGTTTAATGAGTCGTTAATACTTCTGATCTACTCAAAAGTGATCCATTTGAGGGATACAAGTGTTTAATCATCCGTTTATCCATATGATGTTTAATAAGTCTTATATAACTCCGGTCCACTCGAAATAATAATAATAAAATATTTAAAAAAGGAAAAATATATTATATTGATTGAAATCTGGGTACCTCATTAAGGCCTCACTGTGCCACCTAGGGTAGGAAATAGTATGCCCCTAAATATTTACACTAAAGTAAAGAAAATGAAATATTTACAAGATATGATTACTCTAAGTATAACCTGAGATGCTCAACATTCCAAGGATGCTTCAACAAATTGCCTTCTTTATATTGGAGTTTGTATGTTTTTTGCTTGACTCTTTCACATACGATGTATGGTTCTTCCCAATTTGGAGCTAACTTTCCGAATTGTTTTTCCTTTGTGCGCATGAATATTTTTCTCAAATTTTTTTCTCTAACTTGAAAATCTATTATTTTTACCTTAAAGGAAAAATTTTCCTCATCAAGCCTTGGTAGTGTGTAGTTCTTAAATGTGCCTTCACCCTTTTTTCTTCAACCAAATCCAACTGAGCCCTCATAACTATCTAATTCTCGCTTTTGGAATAATTTTGAATCCTGAAGGAAGGGAGAGTTGCTTCTATAGGCTTGATTGTATTAATCTCATAAACAAAAGCAAATGGAGACACGTGTGTGGTTGTATGTGGAGTAGTTCGGTATGCCCACAGTACTTCTTGCAAGAACTAGGCTATTTCCCAATAGCTCTTTCTAAATTCTATTTTAAAACTGATAATTATCTGATTCACTACTTCAACTTTCCCATTGGCTTGAGGATGAAAAGAAAAACAAAAACAATGTTAAATTCCTCTAGATGCACAAAAAGTATCCATGTCCTTGTTATCAAATTAAGGTCCATTATCTGTAGTGATGCGTTTAGAAATTCCAAATTGGTAGCATATGTTGGAGAGAATAAATTTAATGACTGTCTTAGAAGTTGTCCCTGACAAAGCTGCAACCTCTATCAATTTGGAGAAGGAATTTATTGCCACAATTATAGTACGACAACCCCTTGAAGCCATTGAGAGGTGGCCAACCAGATCAAGTCCTTATCTATCAAGTGGTATAGGTTCAGATATTGATTACATGGGGACTGCTGGCACATGAATGACATTTCCATATATTTGATAAGGATCACATATCTTTACCCATTTTATACCATCTGCCATGATAGTAGGCCAATAGTATCCTGCTAGTAAGACTCTACTAGTTAAAACCTTTTAACCGCAATATGCTGACCCTTCTCCATCATATGTGGGCCTTTTCCGATCTAGGGATATGCTAATATCTGACGCTTTTAAAGCAAATGGTGACTTCCTTCAACACTCGTAGATATTTTATCAAGTGTTCTTGCATGGCTTCAGATTTCCCTTGAGCTTGATGAATAAGCAATTGGGAATCACTTATTAGTTGGACTCTTTTAGCCCCACATATATGAGCCAACTTTAACCCAACTATGGTTGCTTCATATTCCGACTCATTGTTGGATGCTTCGAAGCCAAAACATCTAGCTTGGTACAAGGTATCACCATAAGGAGAAGTTAAGAAAAAATCAACTTTGTAGCCCATCGAACTAGACCCACCATCCGTTCGGACTACCTATTCTTTTTTAAACTTGGTAAATTTTAATTCTTCGCGAGGCCCTGTAGAGTGTAATTCTACAAGGAAATCAGCTACAACTTGAGCTTTGACTGCTGTTCGAGGTGCAAAATTAATGTCATAATCTCTAAATTTAATTGTCCACTTAGAAATCTTCTCGATAAGTCAGTCTTTTGTAGCATATTATGTAGGGGAAAAGAAGTTCGAACTGTGATTGAATGTGCTTGAAAATAAGGCCTCACCTTTCTAACAGCTATTATCAATGCCAATGCCAGCTTTTCCAATTTTAAATCCTTTTTCTCAGCTTCTAACAAACTCTTGCTTATATAGTAAACTGGACGAGGGTAATTATCAACTTCTCGTACTAGTACTGCACTTACAACATACTCGATACGGCCAAGTACATATAGAGGCTTTCTCCGTCAATAAGTTTGGACAATATCTTGGGAGAAGACAAGTAACTCTTAATTTCAAGGAAAGCTTGATCACGACCAAGTACATATAGAGTCTTTCTCCATCAACAGGCTTGGACAATGTCTTGGGTGAAGACAAGTAACTCTTAATTTCAAGGAAAGCTTGATCACAGTTAGGAGACCAATTTAAATCTTTTGCATTTCTCAAGACTTGGAAAAATTGAGCACATTTGTTTGATGATCTTGAAATAAACCGGTTTAAGGTTGCTAATCTTCCCATTAACCTCTGGACTTCTCTATTATTATGAGGAGGATCCATAGCCAACAATGCATTCAAATGGTTCAGGTCAGCTTGAATCCTTTTATCCCTTATTATATAGCCGAAAAAACTGCCTGATCGGACACCAAAGGTGCACTTCTCTGGGTTTAATTTTAGATTGATAGCCACTAAGTTGGAGAAAGTTTTCTGGAGATCAAAGATATGATCCTCTTCTTTAGGACTCTTGACCAGCATATCATCAATATAGACTTCCATATTTCTTCTGATATGATTAGCAAAGGCCTTATTCACCAATCGTTGGTAAGTGGCCCCTGTATTCTTCAACCCCAAAGGTATTATCTTGTAACAATGAAGCCCTCTATCAGTGATGAATGTGGTATGGTCTTGATCACCAGGATTCATTTGTATTTGATTATACCCAGAGAAATCCTCCATGAAAAACAAAAACTTATTCCATAATGTAGAGTCCGTAAGCTGATCTATCTAAGGCACTAGGAAAGGATCTTTAGGGCAAGCTCTATTGGGGTTTGTGAATTTAATGCACATATGCCATTTTCCTTTTTTTTCTTTACCAAAACAGGATTAGTTGTCTAAAGGGGGTATTGAATATCTTTGATATTCCTCATCTTGGTCAACCGATCTACTTCCTGGACAATTGCTTCAGATTTTTATTTTGAAAAAGATCTTCTTCTTTGCACCACTGGCCTAACATCAGATCGGATAGATAGTATGTAACTAACCACCATAGATGGTATTTTAGCTACATCTTCATTATATGTAAACACGTGTAAATTATTAGATAAAAAATATAAAAAAAAAATCTTTTACCTTTACAAGTTGTTTAGATCTGACCCGGACACTTTTACCTTCTGCCAAGTAATGAATTTTTACTTCTTCCATTAGATTACTGTATTAGAAGCCTCCCTCGGATCATCTATCTTGTTTTGGTTGATAGAAGGCTCCACTGACTGATATTTGTTGTTAATATTCACTATTTCTTGTGATTTCAAAGCAAGAACATACACATAACATTCACGAGCTATCGTTTGGTTACTTTGGACGACGCCTACTTTCTTTCCCATAACATACTTTAAAAACTGATGGATAGTGGAAACTACTGCATGCATCCTGGATAATCAAGACCTACCAAATATAGTATTGTAAGATATCGGACAATCAACTACCACAAACAAAACTCTTACCAACTTCTTGAATGGCTCTTTGACCAATAAAACATCTTCTTCAAATTCCTTAATTACACCAGTCATACTTCCAGTAAACCCGACTATGGTCCTATTCGAATGCCGAATAACTGAAGGGTTCATCATTTTCTTGTAAGCTTAGAGGAACAATATGTTTTCCGAACTGCCAGTATTAATTAAAATCTTTCGTATATCATTGCCTCCAATAGAAGCCCCTATTACCATAGTATATTCATATGGCCCAACAATGTTTATTAAATTATCTTCATCAAAGACAATGAATGGAGCAGGGCTTTGATAAAGATCTACAGATATTTTTCTCTCTATCTGAGTCGTTAGGCTATTGACATGTCTTTTTTTTTAACAGTTTGATGGTGTCGTCAAAATATCTCTCTCAAAAATAGTAAGAGATTCAAAAAAATTAAATAGTTTGGATACTGTAGAAACCTTTTATGTTATCACTCCAACTTGATTCTGATCCGGATCAGGATCTAGATATTTCAAAAATCTACATCAAATATTTCTACAATTACCATAGCATCTTCTTGTCTAAATGCTCCTATACTTTGTCCTTGACCAGTTGGTGGCGCAGCTCATACTGTATTTGCATTAAATTGGGTGTTGACTTTTAACCAAAGCTGATAACTTCCCTCTCTAAATTAAGTTATACATTTCTTGTTTTAGTACAATGCAACCTTGGGTATCATGACCCACATCATTATGGTATTTACAAAAATGAGTCTTTCGAGTCTCTCCAGGAGATTGAATTGATATTGGTCTTCTAAAGTTCACAAAATTCTTTGTTTTATCATAAATGGTTGCCACACTCTCCCCTAGCCCGGCAAACCATTCAGGCTGAACCCATGGACCTCTCTTGGGTTTAAATTGCTGGGATTGACTTGATTGATTATGTCTTGGTTGATGTGACCATTATCCGGAATCTTTAGGCTTGTTATTAATTGTGGCCTCAGATTGAGTACTAGCTTTTTGGATTGGTGTTGTTGGAGCAGACTTATTTTGGCGTGGTACTCTAGACTTCTTAATCTCTTCCACCGTAATTTGTTTTCCGATATGATTTAATAGCCCACCCCAAGCCATGGCTTTAACCCGAGTTACTGAATCAGTTAATTCACCAGAATTTAAACCTTGCCTTAGTGAAGCAATTTCCACTTGTTCAAAACAATCAGCCAACCCGTTTTTCATATTCACAAAACGCCTAATGTATTCATTCAAAGATTCATTTGATTATTGGGAACAATGGATGATAGTGTATTCATTCTTTTAAGCTTTTTATTTCCCACAAACTATCTCTGAAATGTCATCCAGAACATTTCAAAGTTCTTTATTGATCCATGTGACAAACTATTATACCACTTTAAAGCACTTCCTTTGAAAGTTTGTGAGAGTGCCCGACATAAATGTTTATCATCATCATCATCAAAATTCATCATAAAATTCTTGAATTGCTCAAGATAATTATCAGGGTCTTTACTCCCATCATACTTCTTCATCTTAGAACTATCAAACCTCCCGGGCAGATGTCCAGAGAGTATTTTTTAGGATATGGGTGATTGCCTCTAATTATGGCTACGACTAAAGACTATATCTTCATTAGGAGTGGCAAATATACCTGGTTCGGATTGGGTAGCAAACTGATCACTTAGTAGATGAATAATACAGTGATTTGTTGTGCTTTTCCCTGATACTTATTCTTTTTTGTTTTTCCCTTCATATCCCTTTTCCTTGAATGTTTCTTGGTTAACCTTATTTTATTTTTCCAACGTCCCTGTTTACTACTAGATGAGGAATTCTAATCAGAGTCAGAAGTAGTAGCGGAACTATCAGAAGATTCTGATGTACTCTTTACTTGTTTGGCCCGATGTGTCTTTTTAGGGTGTAGTTTGAACTTTTAGGGACCCATCATTCTCCTCTTGTTTGTTATTCTCCCGAGGCTCATCTGTAGATACTCCTCCCGCATCGGACTTTTCTTTCAATGATACTTCAGCCTGCCGTTAGGCCCTCAAATCTTCAATTCCATCCCTCAACTAATCACGTTCTTCTTGCATGAAAGGAATTTCCTCAGTAGTGTGATTGACATGAGGCACCACAACATGCTCATTTTCCTCTCTTATTGTTTCATTTTCATGAGGCTACACCTCCTGCATATTGAGATCCATATCTTAAGGATTTCCAAACTTCGTATTATTGGTAAGGTTTTGAATGCAGTTATTCAGGTACCTCTACTATGCTCACTAATTTGGTGATGGTAAAATCTTGATTATGGGTTGAAATGGGAAAAAACTTTAGCTGGTGGATATAAACTATTTTTTAAAAGGTTGTGAGAGTTAGGAGGTGTGCGCTTATAGTAAATGTCTTTGGAAAAAGTACAACCTTCTTAATGATGTTGGTTAGGGTATTTATAGCATTTTTCCCCAACCCATGGGTCGTGTAGGTTACACCTTATAGTTGGGTCATACATATTAGCCCCCAGGCCCAAGAAATGAGCTACTTTGCACATAGCCGAGTCATTGTTCCACTCAAGCTATTGTTTATCCATTGTATTTTATTTTGTCTGTCTGAAATGCCCTTCGAATATTATCAGAATTACTGAAGATATGCTTCTAGTAATATCTGAATTGATCAATCATGGTATTTACAATGCATGTTACTATGATTTTCCCGAGGGACCGGAATATGGAAAGGCTTTCGAAAATAAATATTATTCCTGGATTTTTTAGAAATAGTTAACATACACTATATCAATTCAGCGAAGTAAGTCGGTCGGATAAATTTGTTAGATATGAGTTGAACCGATGCCTAAACACAGGTTACCTTCTGACCGGTCCTCACCAAAGGTTGTTGAGGGTTTGATGTTTTTGGTTGGAATTGTTGGGTCAATGGGTAAGTCATGATTGGTTGTGTTTGAGGAATTGGTGTGGGCGTCTGTCGGTATACTACAACCGAAGATTTCGAATTTTGCTGCAGCTGATTCGCAAATTCTGTTGGCTGAGTTTTCTCAATCAGAATCTTCTTTTTTACCTGAGCTAAAAGCGCCCAAACGTGAAATCTTGCTTATTGGTGATGTTTTTCTTCATGGGCTCGGGCAACAAACTCAACTTGAACTTGTTAATGCCACTATCTCTTCATAACAATCATGATTGGTTTCAGCCTTAACAAAACATAAGGTGTAGTCCCTTAAAATTTCCCCGACCCTTTGTCGACAATTAATGATCGTATCCTCATTGGCACAGAAACTCTTTCTTCGCACGAATTTCTGCATGAACAAGACCCAAAACATGTTGAAATTTTTAATGCAGCCCGGTGGTAAATGGTGATACCAATTCGAGGCCCTATTCTTGAATGTTTGTGAAAAATCTCGGTAAAGCAATTTATCGTCATTATCGAAAGGAATCATAAAGTTTGTCATCTGTTGACGGTGACTTTTTTGTCTTTATACATCAAATTGGAGGTTCTCTTATCCATAATGTTCATTTTCTTCTTCAAATCTTTAGATCAATTAGATGCGCAACGTCGGTCTCTTTGCTTCATTAAATTCATATTTTCCTTTTTACCACGTCGATATTCTTGGTCTGGGGACAAAGGCTCATCTGAATCGTAAACCAAAGAATCACTGGACTCTGAAACATATCGTTGTTTAGATTTTTTTCTTTTTTCTTGATGAATAACGATCATGACGCCCCTTATCGTCTTGACCTTGAGACTGATTTCCTCTTCGTCTCAACCCTCAGCCTGATTTTCCTCTTCTTCCTCATTCCTATCAGGTAATTGCTCGCTTTTCATTTTTTACTTGAGTCTCCTTTCAGTCATGACTGCTTCTTTTTTAGCGTTCAGCTTCGCAATATCGTTTAATAGCTGATGCTTGGTCATTATCAAAGTTGATCGCTTGCTTCACAATATCTAATAGTCGTCGTAATACTTCTCTTTGATTTTTTGTTCTTCGAGCTGGTGATCCTTAAAGTATTATACGACCCGATGCCCTCTAATCCCACAACATGTCCCTCAAGAGAATATGTGTTCATCTCTCTTTTTAAACTTGTACCTTGGGAATAGTGATTTTATAGAATCTATCTCTGGGTATCATTTTAATTTCCCACAGACAGCACCAATGATAGCTCTAGAAATATTCGGACCTTGTTTCGCTTCCAAAAAACAATAGAACAGTATCTAGAGAGAGAAACACGAGATATAGAGAGAGAAAATCACAAAAAGTAGTTATTATATATTAATTGTTCACCCCTCCCCATAAAGAGAATCTTACTTTAAAAAGTAAAAATAGTGGGCTCAAAAACCACATGAGTCATCCACTTAGTATATTTCACCCCTTATTTACTCTAAATCTACTAATGTACTTATTATTACAAGATAAGTCCTTCTTATTTCTTACTTTATCATTCTCGATTACAAACTTATATGTCAATACAAAAATACCCTTGAACTTTCGACCCACTTAGGCCCAGATAATTTAAACCTTATCACATATTAACCTAAGAAAATGGGCATATGGAAGTGAAAAATAAAACAGTTATGGATAAAATAAAGAAAAATATTGATGGAGCTAAGGAAAAATGTCATAATAAATTAACAAAGGTGTTGTGGGCATACATAACAACTTCTAGGTCGGCTATAAGAGAAAATCATTTTTCATTTGTGTATGGGATGGAAGCGGTAGTCCCATCAGATATTATCACCCATAGTACAAGATAAAAAATTATTCGAAGGAAGAAAATAGTGAAAGAAGACAAGTTTCTATCGATTTAATTGAAGAATTTCGATATCAAGCTCGGGTGAAAGCTCAACATTATCAGAGCATATTCAATTCATAATTAAAATTTAGAACTCTGAAATAAGGTGATTTGGTCTCGAATAAAATATTACAAGGGTCAAAATACAAAAATACGGGAAATTTAGCTCCAAACAAGGATAGATCATACATAGTTTTTTTTAAAGGACATCATATGACATATCGGCTAAAATATTTGGACGGAAACGCATTGAAGCGCCCTTGGAATATTAGTCATTAAACCTGTATAAAGAAAATTGTTATATGGATGTGCACTGTTTTTCCTTCCTAGTGGTGTCAGAAGGTTTTTTAATAAGGCACATCATAAGCTTATTCAGTTAATAAAGAAGTTTGCCTTTAAGGAAATAAAGTATTATGAAAAGATAAATATTTTTTATTTGATAGATGTTTATAAAGGAAAATTTAGATATTTGCTGCAGTTATTTCAGCTATAAAATTCAACAAAGTAAGTAAGAAATTTATATGAATGAGAATCGTGTAAAATTTGAGTTTGATAGATATTATGAAAGAAGAAGTTCAACATTAAAGATAATTATTTTCGTTATAAAATTCAACAAATCAAGCAAGAAATTTATGCGCGGAGGGGGTCTTCAATATTTATAAGTAAGAGAAAATAGTTTATAAACCAAACCTATGGTTGAAAGACCATTAGGAAAGCAAGTGGTCATATTGTGCCCTCACTTAAAATGTCAAGGTAGCAAAAATGGTTAATAAACCAAGAATAAGGTTGAAAGACCATTAGAAACGCAAGTGGTCATACTGTAGCACTAACTTTAAATGCCAAAATAGGAAAAATTACTATTACACCAATCATGGGGTCAAAAGACTTCTAGGGACGTAAGTGGTCATACTGTGTCCGGACTTAAAATGTCAAAAATAGTGAAATGTAAGTGGTCATATTGTGTCCCGACTTAAAATGTCAAAATAGTGAAATGTAAGTGAACATATTGTGTCCTAACTCAAGATTCAAATATGCATATCAATCCCCATGTCAAAAGTAAAGGTAGAAATATATTGTCAAAACAAATTAAGTAAAATTTAAACGGAAGGTAATTAAAAATTAAATTTAGAGTAAAAAAACGATCTCATCCAAAAATATATAACAAAACCAAAATAAATTAGTTTTTTCAACAACAAAATTCTTAAATTAGATAGCATGAGGCGGATAATTTATTTCGTTAGCATCGTTGTCAGCTTGATCAGAACGAGAAAGGTTCAAGTTGGCGGCATCGTCTTCATTCTGAATAGTAGTTCGAGGGTTTGCAATAATAGTGACTTCTTCATGAGTTGGGTTGTCATTATTATCGTCTTCCTCAAATGATAATTGGCGTTCGTCTTTATGCATTTTAACTTAAGGTCATCCAAAACATCATTAGGATTTTTTTGTGAAATTGCTCTGATAGTATTTTTTATATTTTTTTCAGGATACTGTCAACCATGACCAAAATTTACTTTTATTTATCTTGAAATAGTCTTTGTAGTTTCTTCCAAGGTTTTAATTTCAACTTATTTTACTGTGTTTTCTATGGCTTTTCTAGTTTCTTCAGGTTTGTTTTCTTCAAAATTAGTAAGCTTATCTTGAAGATTTATAAACGATCCTTTAAATTAGCATTCTCATATTTTAGATCATAATTGATGTTGATCATACTATTGATATTTATAGAAATAATGTCGACTTGACCCGTCAGATCAATATAATATTTAGCCAACTCACCATTCTGAGAAATCAGTTTTTTTATTAGAAGTAAGTTGCTCAGTAGTTTGAGTAACCAAATTTGATTTTTAAGATATCAACTCTATATTTTGTTTCTTCAGGTCATCCTCTCAGTTCTTAGTTTAGTAATCAAATTATCTTTTTAAAGATTAACTTTCGAGAACTTGTCAGTTTTTTATTATAAACTAAATTCCCTCTTTGAATGTTTTTTAAGTTACCGGTAAGTTCTCTAATAGATCCAAGCAACATTGGCCATGGTTTAAAGTTTTACATTATCTCAATATCTGATGAACTAATTGACTGATATGCAAGCATCGCTGAATTATGATAAGTTGAAAGATAGGTAAAACAAAGAGGCGATAAATAAAATATTTATCAACAATAGATTTAAGAAAGTGTAAGGATAAAAACAAACTTCTATTTGAAGCTCAAGTTGTTTTTTCATGATGTAGGCCATACTCATATTGTTGAAATATGATAAATTGGGGAAAAAATTGAGTTAACAAATCATAAATAATTTTAGATATGAAACAGTTATAGAGCCAAGCGGTTGACTTAGACTTATATGAAGTACTAACTGATTGTATACATAAGTTATTGTTTGAACAATTGGTGATGTAACAATTGGAGTGTTATGTGGATTGAAATTTTAAGTTGAAGCACCTACAAAATCCATACATTTTCCTTCATTTTAGAAAAAGTTAGATTTGGAAGTATATTAGGTTCGCTAACTTTCTCTTTGTCTTTTTATTGATCAGTGGGTCCACTGTGAGATTTTTCTTCAGTAATAGGAGTGTTATTAGGAATAATAGAATTCTTTTTATAGTAGGACATTGACCAGAAGCATGAGTTTTCTCTTAATATTGACATGAAGAGTATTAGGAGCAGACGTGTTGTTCGAAAGGTCTTCATCAGGCTTAATTTTTTTTATCTTACTAGTAATAGAGTTCCTATCAAAGATAGTAAAAATATATTTGTTTAACGGGTACCTCGTCATGCCTTACGAGTGTTCGTCCCTTTTTTCGTAGGATGTCTTTCGAGTTGTGTAGGTTTTGGTGTGGTTTATTTCTGTTTGAGGGTAATTTTGTAAAGTGTTTTGGGAATTTAATATTTAAGGTAGAGTGTAGTGAGATAATTAAGCTCTGTGCTTGTATTAATGTTGATTACCCTCATTAATGAAAATGGTTGAGGTATTTATACTTAATTAATGACCCATGGGCCTGTCGAGTCGGATTGTGGAGTCGGCTTAATTTTAAGGACCCATTAACCCAACATGTGAGGTGAACAACACCTAGCTTAGTCACATTCCATTACATTTATCCTGTTCGGTTTTTTTTATAGTAGTGGTTATGTCTGAATAGCCCTCCGGATAAAAGCAAGTTACAGTGTCTAAAATATTTGACCTTATCAGGTTTGTCTTTAGAAATATATGGATTATAATTATATTGAGTAGATTATATAAAATTTCAATTTCTTTTTCTATTTTAAATAATAAGGCCATCATTTGAGTTAACAAACCTATCATATTGTTGACAATATCATAGGCCAAGTTCAGTTTGAGAGGACTGATAAGGAAATGAGACTTCAAGTACTGAAATGTGAAGAATAAAATAGCTTATGACAAATTGTAAATTTATAGGAAGAATTTAGGACTATATATTTTTAATCAGGGACTAATATGTAATTAGCCCTTTTATGTAACCGTTTTCAGTTGTACACTACGTCCTTGCGCCTATATATAAAAGTCAAGGCTGATCTAATAAAGGGGTTAGATTTTTTAGTTAAAATATTTAAATACTCTGATTTTCTCTCTCTAAAAACTTGGCTTCACTCATTCACTAACGCGATTTGAGAAATGAGACTCACCAAAAGGACAATTTTTGTAGGGGATCGATTAACAATTGGTCCCTATTTTGCTAGTCCGAATTTTATTGATTTTGAAAAACAATCTTAAAGCTTTGCGATGAATCCAAAAAATGACTTGTTGGTTCGATCAGTTGTCGAAACGCTAAAAAAATATTTGTAGATGACAGATCATAAACAAGAAGGGTCTACTCTGATCCATCAGACTCAATCTAAGATAGAGTTACAAATGAATCAACTTTTGGATATGATAAACGCTCTGAACGATAAATACAATCAGAGATAACAGGAGATTCAGTCAGCACGGCTGAAATCTGAGGTGAGACAAATGAATTATCAAAATAAAGCTGGAATTCAAATATGATCGATCTTGCACTGATCGTCAAATCAGGAGTGAACAAAAGAAGGCACACTTAGAAGCACCAAAAGAGCGTCATTCTTTTCGAAAAGAAAAGAAAGATAAACAAAGGTATGTTTCATCTAGTGATGAGGAGGTTGAAAGCTCTAGATCAGGTTTCAAAATATAAAGGGGCTCTTTGAAAGAAGAAAATGATCAACCTAAAAGTCTAAAAAAGATCACAAAGCTAGGAGAGATAGTGTACCTCGATATTTGAGGGAGTCTAACTGATGTGAAGGAAATAGTCGAATTAGTATAATGGGGGTGATCGGAATTTGAATGCAGTAATGGGAACCGAGGATCAGTATGTGCAAGGTGTTGATTGCATGAATTTTTCCGTTGACGAATGAGATTAGATCTATCATGCTTCCGAAGTGTTTTAACATTTCAAAAGTGGAAAAGTTCGATGGGATACAGGATCCAGACGATCACATCGAACAATTCAGAACTTATATGATGAATTTCGAGGACGATCACAGGCTAGTATGTCAGGATTTCTCACAGATTTTTAAAGGAACAAATTTGAAATGGTATAACCGAATTTCAAGGGGATCCATTTCAAACTTCATATATTTTTATACTGCCTTTCGAAGACAGATCGTTGGGGTAAAGAGATGAGAGTAAATGGGGACACAATTATCCAATGCAAGCAAGCAGTTGGAGAAAAGTTGAAGGATTACACGAAGCTATTTGTTTTGACAAAAGCAAGTTTGGTTAACTGTGAAGAGTTGGTGGAAATGACATCTTTTTTGCAAAGTATTATTGCCAAGATATCTGGCTAATGAAACAACAAAAAGAAGAACCTTAAATTTTGGGGCTTTGATTGCTCAGGTTGAAGACCAAATGAAAGTTGAAGAATCAATTAGGGTTCAAGGAGCAACGGTTAACATTCCAAAGAATTCGGGGCATGCGCCTCATAACCAAGGGAAATCTTCAAATGTTGCTCAGCAAGCGCGCCCGAGGAATAGCAATATACCACCTCGGACTGGGGATATTCGAATCAAGCTCCGCCATACCAGTTCAATAAGTCGAGGCCGAATCAATGGATAAGGCCTGAATATTATGCAGATTTGACTGAAAGTGTGGCTGTAATTTTTTATAAAACTAAGAGATATGTAAATTTCAGGAAGCCTGCTCCAATCAGCAGGCATAGGGAGGAACGATATAACAAATCCTATAGGTATCACAATGACATTGGTCATGATAATATTGATTGCATTGCTCTGAAAAATGAAGTCCAAACTTTAATTGAAAATGGGAAGTTATTGACTTATGTGAAGGTACAGAGCAGTGCATCGAAAACTCCCTTAGCATCGACTTCACAACCACTCAATCCAAATGCCCAAGCTGAAAATTTGATGATTCTGGATTCAAAGGTTTATGAATTTGATGATGCTTTGGAATATTTGGAAATGGATCCAGATAGGTTAATCTTGATGGCAGTAGAAGAGCCAATAAAGAAGGGGTATGCTCGAAGTTTGTGTGAGTATTTTGAGTCATTGGCCATTTTTGGGGGTGATTGGATGGTTGGTAATACTGATAGCTCGAAATACATATTGTAAGTTTGGCAACTCAGATAGAGGGTAAAATGTCTACTCATTTGTATGGCAAGATAGATATTCATTTTATCATTTTCGATGAGGATGATTTGTGGGGCACTGCAGGGCCACATGAGGATGCTGGCATTGAGATTCGAAGCGTGCTGATAGATACTATGAGTTCTCTGAACGTCCTCCTCGGATTTCTCAGTCATAACGCACCATCATTGGTTTTACTGGAGTAACTGTGTGGGTAATAGAAGAATTCGAGGAGGAGGTAAACCTCAGGGTCTCAATGATGTATGGCGTTGTATCAATAGTCCATCAGTGTTTCAAATATGTCGTCGGAGACCGTGTAGGGGTCGTTCGAAGTGACCAAAATGTTGCAAAAGAATGCTACACCATTGCGCTTCGGATTCGAAGATCCAGTAGTGGTGAGATGATAAATGAATAGCAATTAGGAGGGTTGGCTATGATGAAAAGGTTGACGATCTGAGGGAAACCCTAGGGTCATTAATGGTAAGTGAAAATATAGAGGAGTATACCTTTTCTGAGGGAAGAGTACTTCGAATAGGAACCTTACCGACCCCAGTTTTGCGTCAACAACTTTAAAAAAATTTGTCTCATAATCTGGATGTTTTCGCTTGGAAAACAGAGTACGTGGTAGGAGTACCGATTGAAGTAATTAGCCATATCCTAGCCATTAATCTGAAGGTGAAACCTGTAATTAAAAAAAGGCAGGCATTTTCATCAGAAAAGGCATAAGTTATTGTTTTTAAGGTGGATCGCTTATCCAAGGTCGGATATATAAGGGAATCACAGTATCCTTTATGGACGGCGAATCCAGTAGTGGTCAAGAAAAAAATGGGAAGTGGAGAATGTGTGTTGATTTTACGGACTTAAATCGAGCATGTCCTAAATATCCATTTCCTGTTCTTTGAATAGACCAGCTGATTGATTCCACTTCGAGAAACAAACTATTGACTTTTATGCATGCTTTTACAGGTTATAAGCAGGTTCAAATGGATCGGAATTATCAAGAATGTACTATTTTCATCACTGACAAGGGCTTGCATTTTTATAAAGTTATTTCTTTTGGATTGAAATATATCAGGGGTACCTACCAAATATTAATAAATAAAGCATTTTCTACCCAGATCGGGAGAAACATAGAGGTATACATTGATGATATGGTAGTAAAAAGCTTAGTAGATATTGTGCATTTGGAAAATTTAAAGGAGAAATTTCTGAATTTAAGGGCAATGAGGCTGAAATTGAATCTTGAAAAATATACTTTTGGAGTTCGATCAGGGAAATTCCTAGGTTATGTTATCAATGAAAAGGGGATAGAAGTTGATCAAGAACAGTTAAAGCTGTAGTATCTGGTGAGGATAATAATCGCCTGAGGGTAGGCTAGTAATTTTAGTTGGTGTTTTAAGGTGGTGTGAAGGTATTATGTATTTAGAGTAGAGAGTATAGAGATAATTAAGCAGCTTGGTAGCAGTTAATTCTCATTACCCACACTTAATGCAGGTGGTTGGGTATTTATACCCTGATGTTTGGGCCCTTATGGGCTTTCGGGTCATGTTTAATGGACCCGGGTCATGTTTAAAGACCCATGAGCTCTAAGTAGGAGAGCAAGTAGCTTAGTCAAGAAGTGTTTAGGTTTTTTAGTACTTTTTTCATAGTTCGAACAGTCCTATGGTCATAGTGTTCAAAGTGATCTGTCCGGTCCATCTGATCTGTCTGGTCCGGAGGCCTTGGGCTGATCTGTCCGTGTCCGGGGAGAGTACAAAATTCGGACTCATCAGTATCTATGAAATCGCCTCGAACTATCAAAGAAGTACAAATTTTGACAGGATGGTTAGTGGTGAGTTCTGTTATTATTAATTGCCTTTGTAAAGAATGGTAAGAGCGTTTTAATGAGAGAAAGGATTTAGGATAGAAGGTCTGAGCACAAGTGAGTTTAGATCAAAACTGCTCAACACCTTTATTAGTTCATCCCTGGCCTTTATATAGAGGCGCTCAGACTTAACTCAAAACTGAAAATGGTTACATAAAAGGATAAATTACCCTTAGTCTTCAATATAAATACATAATCACAATTTTTCCGTTAAACTTATATTATTTACACTTTAGTCCCTGAATTTTTACTTCCTTATATATAGCCCTCTAGTTCTCATGTCAGTAAATGAATGAGAGAGACAACAAACCCTTGGCTACCTTCAACGCTTTCCTCAAACTTCCCATTTATCTTCGCCAGAAAACTCAGACTTTCCGATCAATCTTCAACCTGTTTATGAGAAAAAAAAATCCAAGATCCAGAATATCTAAAGCTATGATACCCAAAAAACCCAAATCTCCAAAACCTGACGATAACCTAGTCTTCAGAGCGTACGATTATTTCTACATAGGTGAAAGAGTAGACAAGTATAGAGTCGTTGGATTAATAAGCAACGCTTCCCTCGGAACGTCAACAAAAACCATTTATTACGGTAACTTCGATCCATCAGAATATCATGTTATTTCACCTTCTCTTGTTACCAAAGAAAGTCATTCTTGTAAAGCTCAAACACCCAGAACACCTCGAATTATGAGTGAATCAAGTAAGTCTACTTCGAAACAATCCAAAGCGACTATTTCTTCAATTTATCCCTCACAAACTCCGCAAAAAAAAGACTTTTATTGCCATGGGAGATGATACCGATACTACCCCAAATCCCTCGTCTTTAGCTCCACCTACCAACTCTCATCCCCGGAGAGAGATTATTGAGCAAGCCTTATTGCCTCAAAAAAATCCCTCGAATAATCCTCCACAATGAAAGAGAAAGTGGAGGAAGTGGAGGAAGTGGACTCTGAGCTACTCGGTCAAACAATGGGGGTTAATTCTGATGAAGGAGAATCGGAGAATCGGAGAATGCTACATAAATGAAAGTCCGTAAGTTGAGAAAAAATAAGGCTCTGATTACCATATCCGACAAGGAAAGAGAAAAAATTGACAACAATCTGAGATCTCTTGATGCTGAATATATTGTCGAATTGAAAAAAAGTTCCATACATATATTGTCAAGAAAGTCAAGCATCGGATCTGAAGAAGCAATGAAGAATGTGAGACGGTATTACCCTTCGGGAAATTCATGCGACTTATCCAAAAATAAACCTTTCTAGCTTCTGAAATGATATTCATGTCAAATGGTGTCCTAGTGAGGCCTTCGATCTTATCCCAAGTTCATCATCAGAGGAAGAAAAGTCATCCAAAGAAGAGTCGTCTGAATAATTTTTATTATCCTTTGATTTCATTTTATTTTTTTGTATTTGTCATATTAGTGTCATTTCCACTATACTTCATCGAATTAATCTAATTGACAAATGTCTTTGTTTATATTTCATATTTATCATCAAATTACATGGTCCTTTATATTAACTAATCAAAGTTAAAATATAGTAGATTTCTTCACAATTATCTTTTGTAAACATTTTTAACCCCTCAAATATTATAATGTACTTCGAAATTCTCAGTATGTAATACTTCGAATATCATAGTGCATTTATTGAACATAACACTTCGAATATCACAGTGCTTTTATTGAACGTAACACTTCAAATATCACCGTGCATTTATTGAACGTAGCACATCGAATGTCACAATGCATTTATTGAACGTAGCACTTCAAATATGGTTGTTTCTACGAAAAGTATAATAAAGACTTCGTAACATTCTACTCTTGATCAACCTCAAAAATGATAAGTCTTTGACAAGTTATCAAGATAGTTTAAATAAACACCTATAAACAACCATTCACCAAAAATGTATTTTATTAATAATATTGAATATCTACATAGCGCCTCATTAAAACCTTTTTAGGCCAATAAAGCAAGAAAGAGTGCGCTATTTAATCCAAAGAAACAAATTCAAAATACAATAGAACTATTCCCAATATAATTTCAGATGTTGTACATTCCATGAGTGTTGAAGCATCCTCCCCTGAATATTAACAGAGGCTATAAACCCTGGTTTTATCCTTTCCATAACCATATAAGGTCTTCCCAATTCGAGGCCATTTTTTCAAGGCACCTTTCCTTAGTATACGAGAATACTTTCCTCAATATTTTATCACCTGCTTTAAACTCCTGTTTTTTACCTTAAAATTGTATATGTTCCTCATAAGAGTCTGGTAATGGATTACGTTCAGATGAGCTCGAACTCTTTTTTCCTCAATCAAATCTAAATTTGCCCTTTTAGCTTCATCATTAGATCTTTCGTAATAATAAGCTATTCTAAAAGATGACATCGTAGATTCCACAGGGCTAACAGCATCCATCCGATATGCTAAGGCAAAATGAGTTTCTTTAATTACTTCCTAAGGAGTTGTCTGATAAGCCCGTAGTATTTCTTGCAAATAATTTGGCCATTTCACTGCTCCCCCTGTCCAATTTTTCTTCAAATCTCGGGTGATGATAGCAAGTTTGTTATACTTGTAAATGCAGTTTCACACTCTGATGTCCATTCAAATCTGCTTGGCCCTCGCAACACTTGAAAGAAAGAAAAGCACTTGTTATAAAATCTAGAAATAAATCTATTAAGTGCTACTAACCTTCCTGTTAAAATTTGCACTTCTTTAACAGATCGAGGTGAATTCATTGCTCTTAGAGCTTTCAACTAGAGCTGTTAGGCGGCCTCCCAACCCGTTAACCCGCCCGGGACCGGACCGGTAAGGCCCGCCCGAGACCGGTCCGGATAACTTAGGGAGCGGGTCGGGAGCCAAAATTTTGGACAGATTCTCTTACCGGTTTGGACCGGTCCGCCCGGTAAGGGAGATATATAATTTTTTGCCTAATCTATGTATATTTTTTACTAAAACCCTAAAAAAATTATGATAAACTAACAAACCCGCCCGTTAAGAGTCGGACCAGACTGACTAAACTCTTAACGAGCCGGTCCCGGTCCATCATATTTGGCTCCCTTCGCTTAGCGGTCCGGCTCGACCCGCCCGGTAGCTTAACGAGTCGGTCTCGGTCCCGTCCAAACCCGGACCGACCCGACCCGATAACAGGTCTACTTTCAACTGTTCTGGATCAGCTTCTATTCCTCTTTCACTGATAACATAACCCAAGAACTTCCCCCATCGAACTCTGAAGGTGCACTTTTTAGGATTAAGTTTCAATCTGATTGTCTTTAGATTTAAAAATGTTTCCTCTAAATCCTCCAGATGTGCACCATCCTTCATGATTTTTACCACCATAATATCAATATACACCTACATATTTCTTCTGATATGGGTGGCAAAAGCTTTATTCATCAACCTTTGATAAGCAGCTCCAGCATTTTTCAATCCAAAGGGCATAACCTTGTAGCAATGCAACCCCGTGTCAATTATGAAGGTTGTACATTCTTGGTCCTTCAGATCTATCTGGATCTGATTGTATCATCTAAAAGCATCCATGAAGGTTAATATTTTATTTCCCAAACTGGAATCAATCAGCTGATCTTTTCGAGGAACAAGAAATGGATCTTTAGGACATGCTTGATTTAAGTCTATAAAATCCACATACATACTCTACTTCCCATTCTTCTTTTTTACCACTACTGGATTCGCCGTCCATAAGGGATACTGTGACTCCCTTATATCTCCGACTCTGGATAACCGATCCACTTCGGAAACTATTACTTTTGCTTTCTATGATGAAAATGCCCTTCTTTTTTGAATTATTGGCTTTACCTTTAGATCAACATCTAAACTATGACAAATTACTTCAATCGGTACTCCTGTCAGAACCTCCGTTTTCCAAGCGAAAACGTCCAAGTTAAAAGACAAAAATTCTAGGAGTTGTTGACGTAGAAGTGGGCTCAGTAAGGTTCCGATTCGAATTACTCTTCCTTCCAAAAACGTATACTCCTCCATTTCCCCACTTAATGTCAAAGACCCTGGGGTTTCCCTCGGATCGTCAATTCCTTTTTCAAAATCCGAGGTTAACCCCTCTGACTGTTATTCTTTCATCAAATCTCCACTGCTGGATCCTCGAATCTGAAGTGCAGTGGCATAACACTCTCTTTCAACTTTTTGGTCCCTTCAAACGACCCCGATATGATCCCCCACAACCCCATACTTTCTAGAAAGCCAAGACCTTCCAAAAATACCATTGTAGCTCATGGGACAGTCCACCACCATAAAAAGCACTTGGACCTTCTTCTTGAAAGTTCCATTTTCTAAGCTCACTTCCCCTTCAAATTCCCTAATCATCCGCGCTGTCATACCAGTAAATCCTATGATTGTGCGCTCTGATTGAGAGATTCGAGGAGGATTTCACATCCTGTCATCAGTCATTTTGAAGAGGACGTTCGCAGAGCTACTGGTGTCTATGAGAACACGTCAAATTTCAACATCAGCCACTTTTGCCCCAATAACTACCATTGTTCCTGCAAGTCGTCCTAATCAAACAAGATAAAAGGTATAGCATTTTTTCCATACAAGTGGGTAGAGATTTTTACTTCAGTTTGAGTTTTCAAATTGACAACATGTCTCTTCCTCAAACTGTCAGTGGTATCAGTCATTAAATCGCTTCCGAAAATAGCTAACGAATCAACAAAGTCACACAAGCTTCGTGCATGTCATTTCCTTACCGGTTCTTCAACAGCGATCAAAATTAACCTATCTAGATCTTTGTTCAAATATTCTGAAGCAACATCAAATTCACTAGCCTCAGAATCGAGAATCAGTAAATTTTCACCTTGCGCACTTGGGTTAGCAGGTCGTGAATTCAATGCTGGAGCTTTCGATGCGCCTTCTTGTGATTTCACATAAGTCAAGAGTTTTCCATTTTTAATCAAGATTTGGACCTTTTTTACAATGCAATACAATCATTGGTATCATGACCAATGTCCTCATGATATCTGCAATATTTATAGTTTCGCTCCTCCCTTGGCCTATTTATTAAAACTAGCTTCCTGAAATTCACGAAGCTCTTATTTTTGTCGAAGATTGTATCTACACTTTCTGTTAAATCTGCATAATATGCTAGACTAATCCACTGATTTGGCCTCTGTTTACTGTAATTGTAGGATGTGGCATGGTTCGAATATCCCATAGTTCGAGGTGACAAATTATTATTCCTCGAACGTGATTGCTGATTACCTTTCGAGGGTTGCCCATGGTTATTGGCCATCTGACCCGATGTTTTTGGAACATTAACTAGTCCTTCTTGGACCCTGGTTGATTCTTCAACCTTGATCTGGTCTTCAACCTGAGCCATCACTACCCTAAAGGTTAAATCTCTCCTCTTTTTCGTTTTATTAGCCAGGTTACCTGGCAGTAAGCCCTGGCGAAAAGCTGACATCGTCACACCTTCTTTGCAATTATTCAAACTTGCTTTAGTCAGAACAAACCTCTTTGTGTAGTCCTTTAATTTCTCTCTAACTGCATGTTTACATTGGATAATTGTGTCTCTATTCGCTCTCATCTCCTTACTTCCAACAAACTGCCTTTGAAAAGAAGTATAGAAATCCCTAATATTCGAAATGGATCCCCTCAGAATCCGGTTGTACAACTTTAACATTATTTCTTTGAAAGTTTGTGAAAAAACACGACACACCAACTGGTCGTCATCTTTGAAATTCATCATGTAATTCTTGAATTGTTCGATGTGATCATCTGGGTCCTGCATCTCATCGAACTTTTCAACCTTAGCAATATCAGAACGCTACGGAAGCGTAATAGATCGAATTTTACTCGTCAACGGAGAGTTTCTCCAATCGACACCTTGCACTCCTCACTCCCCATGACTACATAAAAATTCTGATCAGTCTCAGCATATTGATTCGATGTGTTCCCCTCACACCAAGTAGATTCCCTCAAACAACGAGGAATATTGTCCCTTTTAGATTTATGTTCCTTCTTATGCTTCATTGGTTGTTCCCTTTCTTGTTCCTCATTCGAAGAACTCTTATACCTCTTAAAGCCTAAAGCAGAGCTTTAAACCTCTTCATCCCTAGAGGCGACATATTTATGTTTATCTTTTTTCCATTTTTAAGAAGAATAATACTCTTTTGGAGCTTCGAAGCGCGCCTTCTTCTGCTCATTTCTCGTATGATGATCAGTGCAAGATCGATCAGACTTATTTCCCATCTCAGTTTTCTCATTTACTTGCCTCACCTTGGATTTAAGTTTCACTGAGTGAATTTCTTGTTCTCTTTACTCGTATTATTCATTTAACGCATTTATTTTATCCAAGAGCTGATTCATACGCATTTCTATATTTGACTGAGTTTGGATCAGAACAGATCCTTCTGGTATGTTTTCGTTCCTTTGTAAATCTTCTCTCAGTGTTTCCATCACTGATCGAACTGATGGATTGTTTTCAGGATTCGTTGCAAGAATTCGAACGAGAAAATAAGAAGATCAATAAAATTCAAACCAGAAAATAAGACACTAATTGCTTGTTAAGTCCCCAGTGGAGTCGCCAATTTGGCGAGTTCAATTATTATTAATTGCCTTAGTAAAGAATGATAAGAGCGTTTTAATGAGAGAAATATTTTAGAGAGAGAGTCTGAGCACAAGTGAGTTTAGATCAAAATTATTCAACTCATTTATTAGTTCAGCCCTAGCCTTTATATAGAGGCACTCAGACTTAGCTCAAAACTGAAAGTTGTTACATAAAAGGATAAATTACCCTTAATCCTCAATAGAAATACATAATTATAAATGTTCCGTTAAACTTCTATTATTTAAACTTTAGTCCTTGAATTTCTACTTCCTTATCAGTTAGCAGCACTTAACAAATTTATTTCTAGATTCTCTGATAAATATTTTCCTTTCTTTCAAGTGTTGTGAGGAACAAGGAAGTTTAAGTGGAATTTGAATTGCGAAGCAGAATTTACAAACATCAATGATTTATTATCATCACCAGAAATAATATATAACCCTCGAAGTGGAGAATAACTCTTTCTATACATTGCGGTATCAGATTTTGCAGTAAGTACAGTATTGATAAGTGAAGATTCAGGAATTCTGAAGTCGGTGTATTATGTCAGAAAAAGTTTGGTGACAGCTGAAAAGAGATATTTGAAGCTCGAGAAATTGGCATTGCCATTGGTGGTGGCAGCTAGAAAGATGCGCCCTTACTTTCAAGCCCATACAATCAAAGTTCGAACCTCATTTCCATTAAAAATAATGTCTTGCAACGTCTTGATATTTCGAAGAGAATGACTAAGTGGTCGGTGGAATTGGGGGATTTTGATATTACTTTTTCACCTTGAAATGCAATTAAAGCGCAAACCTTGGTGGATTTCCTTATTGAATTTCATTCAAGCAGATCGGATAAAGAGGATGGCAATGATGTCTTACCAGTTAATTCGACGTGGGTTATTCGAACTGATGGTGGTTCTAGTGTTTTGGGATGCAGCGCTGGAGTTCAATTAATTACTCCAACTAGAGAAACAATGCTTCAGTATATTAAATTTGGTTTCCATGCATCAAATAATGAAACTGAATACGAAGATGCTTTAGCTGGATTGAGACTAGTGAAGATATGTGGAACGACTTCGGTACTACTAGAGACAGATTCTCAGTTAGTAGCAAACCAAGTATCTGGATTTTCCGAAACAAAAAAGGGATCGTTTAATTTTGTATCTTCGAGAGCTTTGAAATTTGATATTTTTATTTGATCGTGTTGTTGTGGAACATATAAGTCGAGGAAGTAACATAGTGGTTGATTCCTTAACAACTGTTGCATATAAGAAAGAGTTTTTGTGCCTCTTGTTATAAGAAAGTCCTTCGATTTTAACTCAATCAGACTAGTGTGAATATATTGAGGAACTGTTTGTCACCTCAGATACATTCTGAGGCGACTGGAGAACTGATATTTTGAACTTTTTTATTAGAGAAGAGTTGCATGGGGATGCAAATTGTCCAAACAATTGTGAGGCAAAGCTTTTGCCTACATAATATTGTATGGATTTTTATATAAGAAAACATTAAGTAGTCAATCACTACGATGTTTGAGTAGACAAGAATCACAAGAGGTTTTATCAGAGCTGCATGATGAAGAATGATCAATGCATCTTGGGTTTAAGGTATTAACTCGTCGAGTTTTGCTTACAGGGTTTTATTGGCCCTCAATTATGAACGATGCCAAAAATCTAGTTCGAAACTGTGATACTTGCCAAAGATTGGCCAATTTTAATCATAAGCCAACAATTCCACTCACGTCTATCATCGAAGTTATTTTGTTTGATAGATGGGGAATAGATTTAGTGGGACCTTTATCGATGGCTTCTAGAGGGCGAAAAATGATAATAATTGCAGTGGATTATTTTACGAAGTGGGCAGAAGTGGAGCCATTATCTGGAACAAAAGCTAAAAATATGTTTAAATTCATTATGAACAACATTTGATTTCTCTTTGGAGTGTCTCGAAGAATCACTACAGAAAATGGTCCTCAATTTAATAATAAAGAAATGGCTTCATTTTGTGTCTTTGAAGGGAATTCAACAATGTTTTTCTAACCTTTTTCATCCCCAAGTAAATGGACAAATAGAGGTGACAAACAAGACTATTTTGGAAGGATTGAAGAAGAATTTAACAGAAGCAACAAGAAAGTGGCTTAACTATTTGCAGGAGGTACTTTGGGCTTATCAAACGACTCCTATGGAGGCTACGAAACAAACTTTTTTTGCTTTAGCGTATGGAATGGATGTTGTTAATCCTGTGGAATCTACTTTGTCGTGTTTTAGAATAACTCAATATTCTGAGGAATTGAATGACGAAGCTAAAATGACGAGTTTAAATTTAATTGATGAGAAAAGAGTTCGATCTCATTTAAATATAATTCATTATCAAACTCTTATAAGAAATTCATATAATTTGAGGATGAAAATAAGGGAATTTAAGAAAGACAATAAAGTGTTGAGAAAGGTATTCCTACATACTTAAGGAAAAGAGCCTCGGTAAAGTGGCCCCGAATTGGGAAGGCTCTTATACGGTTGTTGAAAGGATAAAGTCGGGTTCTTATCGCCTTTGTGATAGTCATGGGAGGATGCTTCAACATCCATGAAATATACAACATTTAAAATTATACTGGGAATGACGTTGTTCAATTTTGAAATTGTTTTCTTTGATTAATCATCGCACTCTTTCCTACCCTCTTGACCCAGAAAGGTTTTAACAAGGCGTTATGTACATATTAAAAATTATCAATAAAATGCATTTTTTAGCCAATGGTTGTTTACAATTGTTTATTTAAACTATTTTGGTGACTGATCAAAGACTGACTTGAGGTTGACCAAGAGTAGAATATGAAGTGTTGCATACATTTTCAAAGAAACAACCATGTTTGAAGTGCTATGCTCATTAAACGCACTATGATGTTCGAAGTGATACGCTCCTTAAACGCACTATGATATTCAAAGTGTTACGTTCATTAAACACTTTACGATGTTTGAAGTGCTACATTCATTAAACAAACTATAAATTTCGAGATGTTGTGAATTGTCATATTATGTTTTTATCTCAAATAACTAATATAAATAACAATCCAATGTGAGCATAAGTTGAAATGAAAAATGAAGCATAAACAAATACCTTTGTCATTCAAATTACTTTGATGAGCACAAATTTTATATTAATGATATGATATATACAAAAATAAAAAAGATAGTAAAATTATTCATCCTCAGAGCTCTCTTCAGATTCTTCCTCTCCGGATGATGAACTTGGAATAGGATCAAACGCTTCACTAGGACGCCTTTCTATGGGAATTTCACTCCAAAAGTTGGAAAGATTCATCTTAAGATATGTTGCATGAATTTCTCAAAGGAGTATGATGATTTTTTCTTCTTTTTCATTATTGATAGCTGCCATCATATCATTTGTACACTCATCTTCAGCAGCAGTGACAACAAGTCGTTTATTTTTTCGAATTGAGCTGTGAGGGTGGTTATCTCATCGGTTAATTCTTTCTTTTCTGCTTCACTGTTAACAAGAGAAGTTTGAAAATGTCCGACCAAAGATTTTACCCACCCAATAGTGAAATCCTGCAAATAAAGCAAAAACGAAACATCAAAAAAATTCCTCTCAGCAGCTAACTCTTCAAGATGTTTAGTCTTTAGCTGATCAATTTATTCCTGGTGCGAGGTGTTGAGATCTTCTTTCTTGATTCAATGTTTTTATTAAATATACTCTTTGATATACAGAATTCCTCTGAAAAATTCAGAGCACCTTTATAGCAAACCAAAGATATCCCTCATCTTTCACAAGGTCACCAAAGATATCCCTCATCTTTTTCTCAATTTCAGCAGCACCTTTATAGCAAACCATCTCTTTAGCCATACGTTTCATATGATTTTGAGAGGCCTCGATTTCTTGAGTAAGCTTTTTCATTGCAGTGTCAAGGTCAGGAAAAGGTTGAAGAGCAGCTAGGACTTCTTCGGAAGGCATCTCGGGTGGAAAGACCACTAGGCTAGGTAGAGGAATAAGATATAACGAAGTTGTATGAATAATAACCTCAGGAGATGCGGCTTCGGAGGTAGCAGGTGCAAACCTCCTACCAAGATTGTGTAAATGAGTTTGAATCTCTTGAATGATGGGATTTTCTTCTCCAACGAGTTCTTGCGATTCGTCGAAGTTAATGAAACTGTAAGGATCGAAGTGATCATCCTCCTGGTTATCTTCTACAGCAACAATTTATTTTGGTTGATTGGTAGTATCTTCATGTATTGCCTTCATTTTCTTTTTGATGACTTTGATGATTCTCTACAGCTACAACTTCGTTGTCATCGGATAGTATTTCTTCAACAATCTCCATTATTTTATTTTTTCCTTTCTTCTAGGGGTTGGCTCTAGTGGTACCTTTCTTTTTCGAGGGTGCAGCAGTTTTCTTCTTTTTTATACAAGGTCTCTCTTCTATTCTTTCTTTGATTGTGGAAAGTGTGTTTTCTTTCGTCTTTCGCTTCGAACCTTTTGGCTTCGGGTCTATTTAAATGCTAGCACCAGATGTACTAGTTGTCTTTTTATTCTTTTTTTCCTTCTTCTTTTAGGGAAGATGGTTGTCTGATCTATTGCGAATTGGTAAGAACACTTTGCAGTCAGGATGGACCAATCTTTTGACAGCTTGTCGAGGGTTGGGTGGTTCCATCAAGTTTTCGGGAGGAAAGGCTCCACGTGTGATCGGGAATAGATGATTGTTGAGAAAGTTGATGGTTTCGAAGGCTGTATGGAAAGCGTTATTCCATTCCTTTTCAGCCCAAGCAGCAAGCTTAATGAAGGTTTCCTTGGATTTTTCTCGACGAATCGCATAATGCTTCGAAATTTCTGTTCGAAATGTAGAAGTTGATAACGGATGAGCATAACATCAATTGAAAATTTAATTTAAAAAAACAATATTAAGAGACTTACGATTACTCCTCCAGATGAGGTTCAATCTTGATGGGTTAACTTCAGATATAACTTTACCATTTTCCCATGCTCCTGAAATGAAGATGAATTTTTGCTTCCAAAATTTGTCTGCTTCCAAGAGATCGTCGATGATTTTAAAGTCATCATCTAATGTAAGATAGTAAAACGGAAGCACTAGTCTTTTTGACAATTTGGTTAAATATATAAAATCCTCGATGATTACAGAAAGAAGCGTGAACCATTGATTTGGTGTTACTTGGGTTGGACACATATTCAAAAGTTCAAAGTAATCAACTATCATAGGGTCTAGTGGGAATCGAAGACCCCAGTTGATGATTTATGGGTAGACTACAAGTTCGTCTTTTTTGCAGTCTAAGGGTGTTTCTCCTTTTTTGGGAAGACAAAGTGTAACGTTGTCTCCTATTCCCCACTGCTTTTTCAAATCATTTTCTTGGCTCTCTTCGTAGTATATGTATGAAACATTTTTTAGAGCCACAATATAATTTGCATCAAGAGACCTCAAATTCTCACCAACTAATGCATTTTCCTCCTCGGATATGGTGATAATAGCTTTCTTTCTTCTCGGTCTACAGATTCTTTCTTGTGTATTATTCTTTGATTATTTTGAAGCTTCTTCCTTTGTATTAGCCTCATTATTTGACTGAATAACATCAGAATCGACTTCTTTTGATGCTTCATCTCTCAGTCAAGGAGGATTATTCGAGAGACTTTGTTGAGATGATACAACTGTCTTAACAACGTCCCTCAGGGAAGGAGATATGGTTGATGAATTTGACGTAATATCAGCGTCGTCTCCCATAACTATGAAAGTATTTTTTCTAGGAGTTCGCGGGGGACAAGTTTTTGAAAGGTTGGTTGAGGAAGGGGTTGTTTCGGATTGTTTCAGAGAAGATTTTCCTACTTCACAACTAATTTGAGGTGATGATTTAATAAGAGAAGGTGAGATTTGAGGCGCGTTTGGCGTTTGAGTTTTTGAGGATTGACTTTCCTCTGTTGGAGGTGAAGGTGAAAAAACAGGAGTTTTAGAAGGATCAAATTTACCGTAATAAATGGTCTTTGTGGATATTCCAAGGGGAGTTTTGCTTATTAATCCAACTGCTCTATATTCTTCTGCCCTTTCACTGATGCAGAAGTAATCGTAAGCTCCGAAGATGTTGTTGTCTGACTTTGGGGATTTAGGTTCTTTGGGAATTTTGGATTTAGATCTCTTGGATTTTCAACGCTTTCTCATAAACTGGTCAAAGATTGATCGGAAAAGATGAGTTTGAGCCTGGGATGGCGCAGCTGGATGAGATTGAGCCTTGGCCCTGTTATGATCCTGTTCGGCTTCCTTGGCCTTGTTCCCGGACTGATTCTGGTTTTGATTTGGTGCAGCTGGAGCAGACCTCACCTGTTTGTGCACCCTGGTTTTCTTTGTTTCATCCACATTAATCTGTTTACCGACCTGGTTCAATAGACCTCCCAAATCATGGCCTTTTTCCTGGTTATTGAATCAGCCAAGTTTCCAAGGTTTAAGCCCTGCCTCAGAGAAACTATTGCTACTTGTTCAAAGCAATCAGCCAGCCTATTCTTGGTATTTACAAAACAATTTATGTATTCTTTTAAAGATTCGTTTGGTTCTTGGGCACAATGGATAATTGTGTATCCATTGCCCTTTACTTCTTTACTTCCAACAAACTGCCTCCGAAAGGCCACCCAAAAAGTATCAAAATTTCTGATGCAGCCTTGTGGCAAACTGTTGTACCACTTCAGAGCACTCCCCGTAAAAGATTGGGAGAATGCACTACAAAGCAATTTATCGTCATCATTAAAATTCATCATAATTTTTTTGAATTGTTCCAAATGGTTATCCGGATCTTTACTACCATCATATTTTTCCATTTTTGTACTGTCAAACCTCTTGGGCAGGTTTCCGGACAGTATCTTGGAGGACAATGGAGATTGTCTCCAGTTCTGGCCACAACTAAATACAGTATCTTCGTTGGGAGTTGCAAAGATACCTGGCTCGTCATGAAAGGCAAAAGGATCCATTAACAAATGGTCTACGTGTCTCCGACCATGACTATGACTGTGAGACGATCCCTTACCCAGATGGCTCTTCAACCTTCCATGCCCGTCCCTCTTTCTTGAGTACTTTTTAACCAACTTTTGTTTCTTTCTAGAACGGCCTTCATCGCTGCTGGATGACAAGAACTCTTCAACTTCATCTTCATTTGAGGAGCTACTAGAAGACTCTGAGTCTGAATCTGAGCTCTCCACCGATTTAGACCGGTGAGACTTTTTTGAGCTAGCATGAGTCTTTTTTGCACTCACATGGGTCTTTGATGGCTCATGCTCCCTTGAATTGTCAGTATGATGAGCTGCTGAAGCCTTAGACTTCTCTTTTGTACCCATCTCTGCCCTCTTGGCAGCCCTCAAAGCTTCTATTTCAACCTTCAACCTATCCCGCTCCTCAATCGTATATTTATCATTTTCCCCCACCACTTTTTCCAAAGCTGGTGGCACTTCTTGCACGTCTGGATTCATTCGAACTTGTTTTTTTTATGGTTTTGAATGCTAGATTCAGGCACCTTCTTCTCCCACTGTGGTCGCCAATTTGGTGTGGATTATTTTCAACTGAAGGTAATTTTGTCTAGAGTTTTGTGATGTTTTGAGTGTATTTAATGTTTAAGTAGTTTGTAGTGAGAGATTTGAGCTGACTGGTTGTATTAAATGTTCATTACCCTCATTAATGAAAGTGGTTGGGTATTTATACCCTTAATTATGGACCACATGGGCTTTCGGGTCATGATTATGAATTCGGGCCGAGTTCAATGACCCATTAGTTTTTAAGCATGTAGGTAATTAGCTTAGTCATGAGGTGATTTAGTTTTTAATACATTAGTCCTGTTTTGATGGCTCAGTGGGTGGTTTTTGTCCGAAATGCCCCTGTCCGGCTTCTTCAGTGAGTGGTGAGAAAATCCGGACTCATCAATAATAAGTTGTTCAATATGCCAAAAACTAGCTAGCATAAAGTTTTCAATTATAAAAAGAGACTAAAAATCCACAAACCAAACCAAATATGTCACAGTGTATACATGTGAAAGGATTTACATTGACATCATCACAAAACTTTCTGAATTTTTTTCGATACCGACCATAATCTGCAAAATAAATAAATATAGATAAAGGTGAAACAAATGGAAAAAGAAAACAAAAACATAAATAAATAGATCATGTCTTATGTGGATTCATCCATCGTCTTTCATCAAGACCATATTCTTAATTAACATTTTGGTATTCCCAATTTTTGTTTATGAATATAAATGAACTTTTCCAATCATGAATATAATTGGGTAGGTTGAAAATTTTATTCTCATATCTGATACTTATAAAATGAAAAATGGTGTTTGTATATTTTAGAATATTAACATTAGTAAGGAAATCTAAAAGATGAACAAGTATTTTCAAGATTTTTTAGCTAAGCAGTATGTTGAGCATGGTGCACCATATATTAGCAGCTAATTGAGTGGAACATATGCGAATAAATCTAAAATATTCTAGAATAAATCGACGATCCTAGTGAAATGAGAGGTAAAGAAACATGGTTAATCTCTTTCACCTTGATTGGGTAATTCAACAAGTTTTGGAAGGCGAGTAACAACGTCATCACAGAAACCATAATCACGTGTAAACATTTGATGTTCTTCATCATACATATGTTTATAAGTAAACTGTTTAAAAATTATGCATCTAAATTTTGGTTTTTTCAGGCTTCATCTACGGGGAGAAGTTAGTTTATAGCTATAATTGGTGAAGATTTTTTCTTTTTGGGAGCCATTTTTGGGTAAAAGAAAATATTATTATCATGATTGTTAAGTTAAATATTTTTTATATTTGGTAGTGGTTTTTTAAAATGGGGAAGTAGAATTAGTATGCTAGTCCCAATAAACACACAATAATGTTTTTTTAGATTGGGGTTTTCGTTTGAAGAATCATTTAACATATATTATTTTGATTATATTTTATTAAGCATATATCAAATGTATAAAAAAAGAGTTATTCTATAATATACTTAATTCAAAATAATTTGAGATGAAAATCGAAGAACGAAGATCAAATACGTTAAAGTTTTAATGGAGAAAGTGCAAAAAATATATCATATTGAATAAGAAAAATCATAAAGGAGGTAACATTTTTTTGGTATAAATTGGGGGTATGTTATAGAATCTCCGTCGGTAGGTTATAAAAGGATCAACGACTAGAATAGTATCTTTCGAATATATATGTATATATATATATAATAATAATAAATAGGTGAGTGATTAAGTTTTGAAAAGTATAATGATTTTAAAAAACGTGTCAAAATTTATAGAGTCCAAACATTTAAATCTTTATACATGACAATGTAAATTTAAGAGGTTAAAATTTTAATACACACCAATTTTTTTGATAAAATAAAAATAATAAACAATCAAGTTTACTAATGATACCTCGTATAGATAATTATAAGTAGTTCTTAAAAACAATTTGGTAAAATTTACTTTAAGGACTATGGAGAGAGAGAGAGTTATGACGAGGCTATATCATATAGATAGTATACACTCTTTATAATGTAGAGGTAAGGTTATATCAAATACTAACAGAATAATAAGATATAGGTAACAAGGAAGCAGATAGATGATAGTCGTGGGAAAAATATATACAAAGAGCACAAAATAAAACAAGATGAGGGTAATAAAAAAACTATTAGACAAAGGTTATCATGAAGATATTAAAGAATAATCGTGTAAAAGTGGTTATATGAAGGTAACTAAAATAGTGTTAGATAAAGGTTGTAAAAAAAAGTTAGACGAAAGCCGACAAGAAAATATAAGATAAGGGTTGTTAAGAAGCACTAATACGAAGGATGCCAAGAAGATATAAGGACGAGGATTGTAAAACAAGTGTAAAAGAAGATAAGGCAGATAAATAGAAAGCTCGTTCGAGTAGTTACAAATGAATGACACGTGTAAGGTTATCAAGAAATTTTGTTAGGTAATTATGACATGTGTAGTATAATTATTTGTAGAAATGATATTGTAAATAATATAAATAAGGACTCAGGTCTTCTTTTAAAGACTAAGCACTTTAAAATACCAAAAATCTATTATCATCAAATTTTTTTTTCTCAATTGTTCTTCATTATCCTCTTTTTTTATTTGAGAAGGAATTTCATTTATCATGGAAATAAATAAAAATATTTTAATTTTGAGTTAAAAATGATGACAAATCAGATGTAAAGTGATGAGTCCGGATTTTCTCACCACTCACTGTGGGAACTGGACAGGGGCAATTCGGACAAAAGCCACCAACTGAACCATCCGAACAAGACAAATATTAAAAACTAAATCATGTCATGACTAAGCTAATTACCTACCTGCTTAATAACTAATGAGTTTTTGAACTCGACCCGAATTCATAAGTATGACCCGAAAGCCTATATGGCCCATAATTAAGGGTATAAATACCCAACCACTTTCATTAATGAGGGTAATGAATATTTAATACAACCATGAAGCTCAAATCTATCACTACAAACCACTTAAGCATTAAATACCCTTGAAACATCACAAAACTCTAGACAAAATTACCCTCAATTGAAAATAATCCACACCATAAAGTACCATGTAAATGATAAAAAAAATAAAGAGTTATATTACTGTTTAAATATATATATATATATATATATATTGCTTCAACATCTTCATATGGTTTTTCCAAGTAAGGGGTCTCTCACTGGGAATTCATATCGGCTCAGACGGCCAAAACCTTGACTAATTTTATTTATTATGAGTTAAAGATGTAAAGTAACACTTTCTAAATATACATCAGTTCTCACGTACCACGCCTATGCATCTAATGACCACATATTGAATGAAATGGTAAATTATGGAAAATCAAATGCATCTCGCCAATTTCCTTCCAAGATCACGATGTAAAAGAAAAACACAACAACCACCATAAAATACTTCATACTCATATAAGCCTATCACATTGCCCAAGTGTTATGTCCAATTCTAACTCCTAAATTATGGTATTATCTGCTCCAAAAATTAGGTCAACATTTGTTTTGTTGGCTGCAGAGGATCCATACCCTGCATTTTATCATAGTTTTGTGTTAGAATGATGTCGACCAAACTACTTACGTCAATCATAATATATTGTACCTCAAGACCAATAATTTCATAGATGATGATAACGAAGTCTTCTTGTGATCCAACCCTAAATTATCTCGAAAGAAGTTAATAAATAAACAATAAAGTTTATACAGATGAGATAAAATATGATTGCTGGATCTTGAGGTTAGCCGCATGATGCTTGCGAGACAAATAATCTATTCTTGTAAAATAATCATGTTGGTTCAATTCAGATTCGAGATACTTGTAAAAATGGTCAGTGTCTTTCTGGCTCGTCGTGTTTATATTTGTGTGTAAGATT
Organism: Limnanthes douglasii subsp. nivea; assembly: GCA_036936605.1. Taxonomy (NCBI): domain Eukaryota; kingdom Viridiplantae; phylum Streptophyta; class Magnoliopsida; order Brassicales; family Limnanthaceae; genus Limnanthes; species Limnanthes douglasii. Next base: position 191,374,619 of record JAUPFV010000002.1, on the reverse strand, counting down.
TTAATGATTTGGTTATGATGGGAGGCCTCGACTCAGTTTTTTATTCTTCCTCTCAACGTGTTCGCATCATTTCATAAATTATACTAGCTTATTGTTATTAATCAAGATCTATATCTCCTCATCTCAGACTGTGCATTCCCCAACATGGCATCCCGTATCATTACGATAATTGTAGTATTTTTTGGATTATGTGCTCTTTCCATACATATATTAATATAAACAACATAAACTGATAAATTCCTTAGCCTTCTCATAAATTACTATGATATTGTTGATCAGTTTAATAAATGATTTTCTGTCTTGATATTTGGGTATTTTGTTTTCAATCATATATTAATTTAGTTGTTTTCACTATGATTTGAGGTTTTTTACTTTAATACAAGTGCGAGATTAAAACTAAGAATATGTTAATACCATAAACAATGAGGCATAAACCATGGTGGTGGTAGGTGGTTGATATGATGAGTAGGCGTTTTGAGCTATCTAGAAGCCTATTTGCATAGTATCATCACATTTGATTTATATATTGACCTGACTAACAAGCTATTGAAGGTTAGAGTCCTCATTTCTATTATTTTCTCAGCTTCTACTATGTACAAAAAATGCAAGTGACATTCTCGTGAAGAGATCATTTTGATTTGATCAATTCATCATTGTGATTTTTATACCGAATCCCCCACTGAGTTAACCATTAGATAGACACGAGCCATCACAATTTAGTTTCATTTTATTAATGACACGGAGGATCCATTTGACAAAATAAGGTTTGATTGGGACCTTTAAATGGTTGAAACAACCCAAGTCTTTAGCAGTTTTATTATCACCAGTCTAATGTTTTTGCTTAATAGAGAAGAACAATCTAAACAAGTTATTATTTTAAGTATTTTATTTATTATTTGTTTATAGGTTATTCTTTGATTATTATGTTTAACCTTATTTCTGGTTGTCCAGATGGGCCAACAGATTATGAAGGGATAATCGTTATAATATGAACATATTGATTTATTGACATAAGCCAGCTAGTTACTAAGTGGCCAGATCAAGATAGTTTTTTGTTTATTGATTATTTGGCCAAAAAAGAATTGATAGTAATCCAAAAAATCACGTATCTTTTTAATGTTATTAGTTGCACCATTAATGAATATTATAACATCATTAGCATATGCCAAACAAATGATCTTAATTGATCCTCTAGAAAAGTAGTACATTCAATTTTGAGATTGGAAAAGTGTTTTGATTGTTCTTATTAAGAATTATTCAGAAATGATGAAAATGCTGGGTGATAAATGATCATCCTACCTTACACCATTGCTGGATTTAAAGACACCATGAGTTGCTCCATTAATTAAGATTGGAAAATTAACATTGTTTATTCTTTTTTTAATTAAAACAATTTTTTTGATTTAAAGTAACGCATATCATAATTGTGAATATAAAGTTGAATGATATCTTGTCAAATGTTTTAGCCATATCAAGTTTTAAAATGATATTTTCTCCTCTAACTTTTTTATTAAGCTCATGAGTTATTAAAGTATTTTAATGTATAGATCTATCTTCAACAAAACCACATTGTTCAATAAATATTAGCTTTGAAAGAATAATGGCTAGTCAGTTGTTTATCGTTTTTGATATGATTCATTTTAGGATAGTCATAGACTAATTGGCCTATAGTCTTGCCATGAATTAGGGGATTCTTTCTTTAATATTAATTATATTGTTGTGGCATATATCACAACAAGAGCTAACTTACCATTATAATAGACTCTTAAAACTTAACTTAAATTCTTTTTAATGATAAACCAAGAGGATTGGAATAATCTGGAGTTCAGTCATCAACTTCATATACATTATTTGGGTTAAAGAAGTTTATTAATTATATAATTTCTTCATAAGTTTGTAATGATAAAAGAAAATTGTTATCTTGAGGAGTCACAAGTTATGGGATTACTTTGTTTGAATCATTTGGAAATGAGTTTCTTGTTTAATAAGTTTTTAAGTGATTAATGTATGATTGCACTATATTATAATGGTTTTCAGCCCATTAGCCATTGATTTTGATTTCATCAATTCTGTTCATTTTTATTCTTTTCTTCAGAAAGTTATGATAACATTTTAAGTTTTTATCTCCTGATTTGAACCAGTTAGTAGAGGTCTTCTGTTCCCATAAAATTTCCTCTATAACTAAAAAGTTTAAGTGTATGACCTTGGCTTTTGAGAGGTTTATTTGGTCTTCAATACTGTTTGATTGTTCTAAAAAACTTTCAACGTGTTTTACATTGGTTTCAACATTTCCAATGTTGTCAAAGATGTTTTCAAATACCTATTTGTTCTATGATTTTAGTTTATGTTTTAATCCTTCTAGTTTTGACCAAAAAATAATAATAAGGGGGCCATTTAAACTTTCATTCCAGTTAGTTTCAACAATTTTTAAAAATTCTATGTGAAGTAACCATATATTTTGGAATCCGAATGGAGTTTTAGGTTTATTATTGAATGAAGACATTGAGATAATCAAATATGAATGATCAGAACATGTTCTGCCCAAGTGTTTCACCTTTGTTATGCAAAAGTATACTCTTCAGGCTTCATTGTGAAAAGACATATCAAGTCTTTTCCATTTTTGTTGTTTGACCAAGTGTATTTGGATTTAGATAGTCCCGGATCTTCTAGTTAACAATACAGGATCATGTTATTAAAATTATCAATAGCTATTGCATTTGAAGTTGAGCAAACATTTTGTTTAATAGCATTATATATGATGGCGAAGTCACTAGCAAGTAACCATTCTATGTTAGTTGCTGATATTTCTCTAAGATGATCCCAAAGAGCTTGTCTTTGGGTTCTGATGTACTTGGCATATATGACGGTGACTAAAGATTCTTTATTACAAGTAGAATGAGTCATCATCATATGAATAAATTCCTCATTGTTGATTAAATTTGAACCTGGAAACTGTGTCTCCATATAATCCAGATTTTATTATTTAAATTTGATATTCCATTATTAAAGCCAAGTTTGTTTTTTATTAAGTCAAGTTTTTCATTTGATACCATCGACTCTTGAAGCGTAATAAAATCAATTATTTTTCTTCGATTTAGAGATAAAATTAAGTCTTTTTATAAGATCTTTTATTTTTAATGTCATAAGCATTCCAATTTAAGATTGAGATTTTCATTTGATTGGTAAGGATAAGGATATTTTTGATCTTTTAAAATAGACAACCCTAGTGAATATGATACCTTAAAGATTGTTGTCTTTTGTTTGTTTTTCAGTCTTTTGTTTATGTTTTTGTTCTTTTTATTTTTTAGGAGATAGTCTTTCCATTACTGGTGATAATAGAAAACTGTTTGAGGTTTTCAATTTAGGTGAACTTTGGTCATTATCAGAATTGGTGAATTTATTTGATAATATGATAGTTTTTCCTAGTTCTATGATTTGAAGATCTTCAATGATATTATTGTTTGTGATTCTAATGGTATCATTGTTTTGTTCAGAAATCCAGTATTTGTTGTCTGAGAATCTGTTGTAGGTTTCTTTCTCTTTATAGTTTGTTAATTTGTTACTAGAATTTTAGCTAGTGGAGACAATTTTTTGATTGGGCATATAGAGCTTTTTATGTTGTTTTTAGTATCATTGTTGACTGGATCATTACGAGGATAATCGATGTTCAAAAAGTTATGTATGTTATTGTTCACAATCACAAATTTGACTTTTTGTATCCAAATATCTTTTTGAGGAGGTTGATTCACATTAGAATCAGAGGATTTCGAGGTGAACTATCATTCATTTACAATTGATATAACATAGTTATTGGTGCATTTGTTGCAAGAATCAATATTGTGACCCAAGTGTTTACAAGGGTGACAAAATTATGACATAACCCTGTGAGATATTGGTTGTTAGAAGCCTTCATATTCCCCAAAATTTATCCATACTTTTTGCAGAAATAGGTTTAGAGATATATAAGATAATAAGAGCTTTACAATAACTGTAACTAGTTTTGTTGAAGGAAAGGACCCAGATTAACTAGTTCTGATTATAAAGATATTCAAACTGGAGTCTCAGGTGACTCCAACATGGAATTGAATTTAGGATTCCATTTAAGGAGTCAAAAAGTATATTTTCATATACTGTGAACATTTCGTTTCCAAATAGTTTCTAAATTGTTAGGGTTATTTTATACTATAAATACATGTCTGTAGTCATAAATGTATATGTTATAGATACCTATTAAGTTGTAAAGACTGAATGTGTTTTTTTAAATTCAAGTAAACTAGTTCTACCAAATAAGAATTTCGCAATTAATGTAAATTTAGAAGAGTCAAGAAGAGTATCATTATCTGTGTGGTTGAATATGACCGCATGATGATCTCCTTTGCTATGGTACTTGACTCATTCATGTGTGATGATGTTTCTTTGAGGTTTCATGAATTCCATGTAATATTTTTGTGTCTTATTTCCTAAATCTCCTGGATTTTTATGAGTATTATGATTGACTTAGAACATCAGGTTTTAATAAAGCACCGTGTTGTTTTTGCTTTGATTGATCTTGGTAGGGGAGGACAATCATTTTTGTTGTGGCTTCTATTGTGGATTTGAGTTCTTAAATGCGATAAAAGTATTATTGACCTGATGCATTATTGTTTGTTGATGACTTTTTTGAGAGGCAACCTTGAAATAAGGTTGGGAAAACGAATCTGTCATCGAAAGGATTAGAAGAGGGTGATAGATTTCTAAGGTTAGAAAATTAATTTAACAGTGTCACAGAATAGAGAGAGGTAATCTTATTTTTTTTTCTCCATTGTTTCTCTCCCAATTATTATTTTAAATATTACATATAAAAAATAAAAATAAAAAATATAAATATAACTGTTTTTTAACAATTTAAATAAAATTGTATTAACTCATTTTATATTTTTTCTCCATACAATAAAACTCGTTCGTCAAAAATAAAAGTCAGTCGTCTGAAGTTGAATGGTAAAATAAAAATGAATTTTTTAAAAAAAAAAAAAAAAATTGTTCAACATAAAAACAACATACTTTTCTATATTTCAATATATATTTTTGTCTAAAAGCAAATCATGTTAAATTATTTTTGGGTGAACTTAGAGATTAGGTTATCTAATTTGGGCGAAAATGGTGACCGAATCATTTAATATCAATTCATTTTGGAATAGACGAGGGAGCTAAACTGACTCATAAAGCTATCAATTATAAATAACCAACACTGTTAGTTAACTTAAATACGTGATTATAAATATTAACTTTGTTCATAATTAATAATTTATAATTTCCAAGAGATCCTCCCCTCTATAATAATTTATTATTAAATATGTTACAACCGTACGAATTTGTTTATTTGTTCATAACTTAAAATATTTCCTATATTTTATAGGAAATATTTTGAATTCACTCCCTTTATAATATAATTTGGGCTTGTTTAGGACTTAGGAGAATCCATATCCAGTTTTTACGAGTCCGGTATTAAGCACTTTATATTAAGCTCCAAAACCCTTCTATACATCTCTCTCCTCCGTCATTCTCGCGCCTCTTCAAGATCCAGAAAAACCCTAGAAAACGCCAAGCGAAAGGGAAGGTAAGAGAAGACAAGGAAACCCAAATCGGGCCAGACAATTAAAACCTAACAACATCGAGAATTTCGAAAAGTCCCCTTTAATTCTCTCGACAGGTGAGCTAATTTTATGTTCTCTTTCACTATTTTCTCTCAGATCGATTTATGTTTATATGGTGTTATACTCCTTTGAAATTCTCTCGATTCGACTTCGTTTACAGTAAATAATTTTGTTTGGAAGAAGATTACTGGCAAAAGTTTAGTTTATCTAGCGAGATACTAGTAGAGCTTCATTTTGATCAGCGTTATTTGTCAATTTTAAGACCTAGTAGGGCTGTGTGATCTTCTATTTTGCTTGGATCCTTGTGATTAGACTTTTTTTTGATGCATTTGTTATGGTTCCATGAACGTGTTTGATGTCTTTTCTTCGGTTGTCGTGCTGTTTTGTTGGTTGTTCTTCACCCCAAGGGACCTATTAGGAATAAATTAGTGTATCCCGGAGAAGAAAGTACTGGCGGAGAGGGAGGGCTAGAGGTGGGGAAGGAATATAACGGGCAAGGAATTATCGAACAAGAGGATGAGCAAGACTTTGTCTAGCAGCGTTTTTGATTATATGTTTTCAGTTTGTGTGAAATCATTGTGTCTTTATGTTGCACTAGATAGCTGTCTGGAAGGAGATTATTTATTAATTGTTAATAGTGTGACACTTACTCAGCAGTTGATTTAGGAAACTTGTTGGTTTTCAGATTTCAGCAAGTATGGCATCAGCAGCACAACAAGTTCCAACCGCTACATGCACTCCAGATGTTGTATGTCTTGTCTTTTCTTGAACTTCTTGCTATTAATTTTTATGCTGACTTATGTTAACTTCTTCAATTTTTTCCAAATCTAGGTTGGAAATGCTTTTGTCCATCAATATTATCTCATCTTGCATAAGTCACCGGAGCTGGTTCATAGATTTTATCAGGATATCAGTAAGCTCGGTCGTCCTGAAGGATTTGCGGCCACCATGAGTAACACGACGACCATGCAAGTGAGCTTTCTCTCTCTCATGCTCATATATAAGTGTTTTGTTTAATTTTCTATAGTGTTTTATTATAGTATCTGTTACAGCAGAAAGTTTAGGCTTTCAGTAAAGCAAATCTAATGTAAAAAATTCTTTATTTTTTCTTTTCTTTTAGTTTTTTCTATCGATTTCGTTTTTTCTTATGATCATTTTCCCATCTTTTATAGTCTTCCACCATAGCATCACCTCTCTAAAAATAAAAGGCTGCTTTTTCAAATTTGTTGCATTACATGGATATTCACACACATTAGTGATATCTATGCGTGTAGGTATATTCTTATTGATTGTAAATATTAATGATAATTATGGTTGTAATTCTTTACAAGTTTATGCATTCTTCTCTACTCTGATCTCTGATTATAGAGTATGAGTGGCATTAGAGTGAGATAGTAGTGAAGCTGGGTATGCTTTAATTGAGCAGGCTATCAATGACAAGATAGTGGCACTTCACTATGGACACCGTAGTGCAGAGATAACAACAGTGGACGCTCAAGAATCATACAATGGAGGAGTCCTTGTCCTCGTGACTGGTTATTTGACTGGCAGCGACAACCTTAGACGGAAATTCACCCAGACCTTCTTCCTTGCTCCTCAGGATAAAGGCTATTTCGTCCTGAATGACATGTTTAGGTTCCTGGATGAAGTTGAAATTGTATATCATGATCAGATTTCTGGAAGTGTTGTGGACCAACATCTTACTCATGATGTTGGTAAGTGTAAACTTTAACTTGCGAATGATTTCTGTTGGTTGGGTAATCATGATTGATATCAATCGTATTTGTCTCTAGACCCAACTCAGGCTCAAGATAACAAATTTTATGAGCAACCACCAACTTTGGAAGAAGAGGAAGCTAAGGAGGAAGTGTATGATCCCTCTGAAAATGGTGATGTCCCTGAAGTAATCAATGCATCTCCAGTTCCTGAGGTTGTTGATGAAGCTCCGGTTCGTGAGGTTCTTGATGAGGTTCCAGACGAATCACACAAGGTTGCTGATTCCAATACTAGAATTGAAGAAGTGCAGAAGAAGTCCTATGCCTCTATAGTAAGTATTTGATGTGTATATTTGTAAACAGTTCCGTGTTTCTTAATGTTGTTTTGCGTAAAATCTAGCCTGTTTCAATCAGTGATTCCATAAACTTTTTATTATTTGGACCTCCCTATTTTTTTGTAAATTTGGATTGTAATAGCACTAACCTTGGTATACAGTTGAAGGTTATGAGGGAAAATACCCCTGTATCGACTGCTAGTCCCCCTCCAAGGCAAGTAACAAAGAGCCAGGAACAACAGGTAGTTGCTGCACCTTCTCCAGCTCCAGTATCTGAGACGCCAGCTTCTCTGACAAATGCTACTGAGAATGGGATAAATCAGGATGGTGAAGGTGTAAAATCGCTTTCTTCCTTTACTAATATTTAGTCTTCATCACTAGTTTCTTGAGTATTAAAATAGCATATCACTTATCTGTGTGCTGCATCTGATTAGAACTTTATACTCATATTAGTTACTTGGTGTTTATTTTCTATGATAGTTGAAGGCCCGTCAATCTATCTAAAAGGTCTGCCTTTTAGTGCCACAATTGCTTTACTTGAGAATGAATTCAAAAAGTTTGGGCCTATAAGGAGTGGTGGTGTTCAAGTTAGAAGCCAAAAAGTATGTGCTGAATCTTTTAGGTTGCAGTTCATAAATGTATTTACTGTTGGGTTTTAATTTACATTTACTTTGTCTCAGGGATTCTATTTTGGCTTTGTGGAGTTTGAAGAAGCTAGTGCTGTTCAAAGTGCCATAGAGGTAATACAACTCGTGTGGCTCTTCTTAAAGTCTCTGTAACATTTTAAAGCTGTCTTTATGTTAATACACTTGCCTTGGTTCTTTTAGGCTTCACCTATTTTGATTGGTGGGCGTAGAGTTGTGGTTGAAGAGAAGAGATCTACCGGTCGAGGTAAGTTTGTATTCATGAAGTACTGTGAGAGTTTACTTTAAAGTTGTATTGTATACTGAAGCGGCATTTTATTATTTGCAGGAAACAATAGAGTAAGGTCCTTCTCCGCGGCAGGTAGCGGTTACAGAAACGAGGGAGTACGTAGCCGTGGGAGCTATGGAAGTGGTAGAGGAGGTTACGGCCGAGGTGACTACAATAATAACCGAAGTGAATATGGTAACAGGAATGAGTACGGTAACAGAGGCAACAATAGAGGAGGATTTGCAAACCGCGGAGGAGGCGATGGATACCAGAGAGCTGATGGTGGTGGTCGGGTGAACCGGGCTGGTAATATGAACGCTGCAGCAAAAACTGTGACACCTCGGGTTTCGGCTACTGCTTAAGTAAAGTGCGCATATTTTTGGGTTACGGTTAGTGTGGTCGAAAAGATTTTATGTTTTTGCAGCTTAGGAAATTATCGGATGGTTGGTTAGAAGATAAGAGTAGAGCATATTCTATCATGGATGAGCCACCTAGAACATTTAGGGATGTCTTGGTGGTCTCCTCATATTGTTACTTTTACTGTGAAATTGAGTTGGTGATGAAAATTTAAAGTTTATTGTGTCAAATAGTTTTGTCTGGTGAAAGAGATATCTGCCGCATAAGTCTTTTTTTCTCAGCTAGTCAATCACTAGCCATTGACATTATTTATTTTTGTCTCGAGGGGGATGCGGAACAGTTATTTGCGGACGCGGTTGATTATTTTTTAGGATATACATTACATTCAACCGATTTTTTTTTTGGTTTAAGTTTTTGTTGTGTTGGGTAATATTTGGGTCAATCTCAATTTAAATAAATGTTTTGCAACTCAGATTAGAAATAAGATTAGTGGGAGTCTTTAACTCCAACCGACCCTCCAGCTAGTATTGATTACATTCGCTGCTAGTACTTTTCCAATGTCACTACTATCTCTAAGATGAGGTATATGAACAGATAAGAACATTTATGACCGATCAAACCTTAGAATAAGAGGCTGGTTTGTATTTAGAAGAATCTAATAGAGATGAAGAACTCAGTAGTCTCTAGCGACCGAAGTTGCAGGCCTGTACAAACTCTAAATCATAGTCTACTTGTTTGGCACCAAAACTCGAAGTTGCAGGCCAGTACAAACTCTAAATCATAATCTATCTGTTTGTTTGGCACCAAAAACTCGTAATCGCTTTGTCAAAGCGTGGCTTCATATATTAATGTACAACTGTTGACTTGTACCAGGTTTTGCGAGTGATACTATTGTCAAATCTATTTAAAGGACGTGAAACTTCCATGTATTGTGCATATTGATCGAAAAAACAAATCTCTACGGGCAAGATTCCACAACTCATCAGGTCATGCACCAAAATATAATCATCACAAGACAGTATCCTCTGCAAGTTGGAGCAGGTCAAATATTATCTCCAAGTCAGATATATATTAGAGAGTCAATTTTTTTTGGAAGAATCTAAAAGTAACGAGATCATTATAAAACTGAAGAATACAAAAAATGTATGGAGAATACAAAAAATTTAGTGTATATTTTAGGGTATTATGATATTTTTTTATTAAAAATATTCATTCTACCCTTGAGGAACAGGTGATTCTATACGACCTTTTAGAATTACCTAATATATATTTTAAATTATCTATAAAACTATAAAACTGAATAAGAAAAAGAGTTACTGTTGCTTATTCATCGATCATAAAGTTTTTAAGGTATTTTTAATATTTATTTTTAATTTAGTATGACATCAAAAGTTCAATTTCTTTACCTTAATTTTTTTTTTCATATATATATAATTTAAAATTACGTTAAAAGTCTCATATAGAATATTTTTAAGATGATCATAGTAGCCATTACGATTCAATAAACTCGCCTAACAAAAATATTAGGTATATGAAATCCAAAAACCAAATATTCACATAATTGAACTAAGAGTTTGTAACGAAAATATTAGGAAATATGAAATCTAAAAACCAAATATTCACATAATTGAACTAAAAGTTTTAGTCGAAAACGCCACAAACTGGGATGACGATGTCGAACTGTTTGATAAACCGATTGAATATTTGGGTATTAGGCACAAGAAAATATGATCATTCAGATATTACGCATTGAAGATATCAAATTTATGTTTACAATGAACAAATAAAAAGAATCGCTCCCATTTAAAATAAAAATTGTCTTTAATTAAAAAGTTGGATTCCTTCTCAAGTGGAGATTACATATATTTAATGAAAAAGACAAACACTATTTTTTAAAAGCTAGAAGAAATATCTTTAAAAGACACGATAACGAACTAAAAGATAAATAATAACAAACTTGAAATATCTAATAACAAATAAGTTGATTGAGTTTTCTTGAGTTTCATTTTCATCACATTTTCACCAGATCTTTCAGAAGCATCTTATGTGCAATTTATGGGCTATTTTGGACTTTTAATATGCAAAAAATAGGTTGGACTTGATAAATATCACATCTTATATATTTGTTATTGATCTCCTCGTGAAGAATCTGAATAATTAACCAATTTACTGCATATTTGATTTGTATAGTACGAGATTTGGTAATTTGATAAACATGTATTTTCAAAGCGTTCTCTTGCTCATCACGCTGCTCATGATCACATAAGAATATGATATTATAAATATATCATTCTCCCACTCTTCAAAAATATTTTTCTCAAGTTTTAATGCATAAAGTATGATTTTAAGTGTATGTCACATATCATCAGTGAAATTTTGTCACTTGTTAACATTCTCAATTAATGTTTTCGCAGCTACAAAATATCCCGTTAGTCTTCCTCTATGTGACTCCCGAGCTAAAAAATTCTAATGGCATAAGAAAATATTTTATTGAAATCCACCCAACGTGCATTGCATTTATTCAATTTATGTCGGCCCTTTAAGTGTTTCAAAGACTCATGAGCAGTGTGGATCGTGAACTCTTTGGGCCATAGATACTTCAAGGTTTCTCCACTCATTTTTTCACGAGAATAAGCATCACGCTCAATCTCAAAAGTTTTCACGAAAACTATAATGCTTCTTCTTGAGCCTATCTCAATTTTGATTATACATATTTCTTGATTACTACTGTAAGTGGGTCTACAATGGTGCTAATTTTTCTAACGAACCTCATATAGAAACTTGCAAGGCCATGAAAGCTTCATATTTCCCATATAGTATTTGGGCTAGACCATTCTCAATGGACGTTACTTTCTCTTTATCAACCCATATAACTTGTGCGCTTACAACAAATCTAAAAACATAAGACTTTCGTGCAAACGGTATACTTTTTTAGATTGGAAAATAATTTCTCATTTTTAGAGCATCCAAAACAAGTTTCAAATGCTCAGCGTGGTCATCTAAGCTTTTATTATAGATCAGTAAGTCATCAAGGTAGACAACATCAAACATTCCAATTAATAATCACAAAACATGATTCAATAATCTTATGAAATGCGTGATGCATTAGATAATCCAAAATGTATTATTAACCACTCATATTAACCATGTTTGATTTTAAAATCAAATTTCCATTTAGCATCCTCTTTTATGCAAATCTGGTGATAACTACTACTAAGATCAATCTTAGAAAACACATAAAAACTATGCATATCATCCAAACAATAAATTTGATGTCGACCATTATATTGTTGATGGCTCTGCGGTTAACACAAATCCTCCAAGTCCCATCCTTATTATAAATTTGTAGAAATAAAACAACAAATTAGATCATGCTATTGTGAATGTTCCCCTTCTCTATATGCTCACTAGCTTGCCTTTGCATCTATTTATCTTATCTAGATTCGTTCTATAAGTTTTTCGGTTAGGAATGAATGTTTATAGTACAAAGTTAATCTGATGCTTAGTCCAACGAATTTGTGGTAAATCATGAGAGTTTTCTTCTGGGAAATAATCATCAAAATCCTTATTTTTATTGGGCATAGAAGACATTTTAATAGGTAGAAATATCTCGGTACAATCGAAAAAATCCTCAACAGGTTTTGTCAAATCATTGTGAATATTTCTGTTAGACTCTTCAAAGAAATAACATTAGCAGAAATGTTCTCACAAACCATTGAGGAGTCATCTTGTACAAGAGGTAAGATCTCACATATATGAATAATAGGAGTATTTAAATTGCATTTGATATTTTTGGCATGAATATAAACATCACAAATATGACCGAAGTTATACCTCATCAATTCATATTGTAGTTTCTATTTGAAGCCATCTATATATAAATGTAAATATTTTTTTCTTAAAAAGCTAATTCCAAGCCACACAACCACCTCATGAAAGGATTTGGTGTAACTTTCAATACTTGAATCTGGATGAAGATGCAATAACATTTATGAAAAGTATTACTTAGTCCGATATACCACCATAAATAGTATGAACATATCAAATAACCTCAAGAAGCCCAACTGGCAAAACCCATTTTAACTCACATATATAGCGAAGGCCATCGTTCTAGTAAATTCCCTCATCGCTCGTATTTATTGGTATAAAGAAAACACATATGAAGAATCTCGTCAAGCCAAATTAGAATTATTGGAAAAACATCGTGATAAAGCTAATTTGAGGGAGTTCGCTAAGAAACAGAAAATAATACGAAGGTATAACTCAAATCCGAAGCCAAAACCTATCCAAGTGAGAGAGTTAGTACTTCACCGTGTTTTTCAACATACCCAGCAACGGGGAGTGGGGATGTTAGGAAACACATAGAAAAATCCACATTGATATGATTGAATGCAACTGAGCCAAGACATATTGGCTAGAGTACATGAAAAGAGGAAGATCCATAAACCATGAAACATTAAAAATTTACAGTTGTATTACGTTTAAGATTTCTGACTTGTTGTAACCAACCGATTCAAAAACTAATACTTATCTATATTTTATATTCAAAGGGGAAAAATTCTCGTACCATTATTTTACACAAGTCCACCTCTTCAACATTTGCATGGCCAATAGTGGGGTAGAAGCTAGATAATTTTTTTGATTGATGAATGAATTATAAAATCGGTAGAAAATACGTAAGCTTATACAAAATAATGGTAATGAGGGAATAGAATCCAGATTAAAATCTAAACGTTGTGCATTTTAGGGTTACCAACTATGACTGGCTAAAAGGTTCGCTAAAATTCTTTTTCATAATCAGGTGCAGCTCACAAAATAAATCTCCCCAAGACCACTAGAATAGAATCGACAACTACGAGGCGACATGAATCTAATACAGTGGTCAGGGGTACTCCGGTTCTCTACAAGCAAGTAATAGAGTGGAAGAGTTACTGATAAGATATAATATACCACCTAGATGGGACACAAACAAAAACCCAAGTAAGTTTTTTAAATTTGATCCTCATCTACTTCATTTAAAGCAGAAGGGCCTAAGAATGCGTTTACGTTCCTTCGCACAAGGCTACTTGACCAACGTTTTCTCAAAATGAGAGGTTGCGCACTAACTTGACCCCTCACTCGTAAAAATGACCAAATCGGCCCCTTACTTGACCGAATGGCAATGTCTGCCCAACAAAAGGTCGTGCCCCTGCATGATCACTCACATGGACAAAATATAAACATGGCTAAATATTCTCAATAAAGGGTCACACACACGCGCGATCTTTTTCTTAGCTAAAATGACAAATACTGCCCAACAAGGGGTTACATACATACACGACCCCTCACTTGGCCAAAATGGCTAAGTGTGCACAAATAACGGTCACACACATGCGCGAACTCCCACTTGACCAAAATGGCTAATTATGACAAACAAGGTGTTGTACACATGTACGACCTCCCACTTGGCCAAAAAACCAAGCATACCCAACAATGGGTGGCACATGTGTGTGACCCCTTCACTTGGCCAAAACGGCCAAGTCAGTGCAACAAGAGGTCGTGCACATGCACAATCTTTCATTTGACTATAATGGACAACTCAGCCCAATAATGTTTTGCAAATGTGTGTGACTTCTCACTTGGCTAAATTGGAAAAGTATTCCCAACAAAGGGTCGAATACTCTTCTTTGGCCAAAATAGAAAAGGCTCTATAACATGGGGTCGCCCACACGTGCGACCCCTCGTTTGGCCAAAATGGCCAAGTCTGCCCAATAAATATTTTCCCACGTAAGTGATCCCTCACTTGGAAAAATGGTCAAGTCTGCCCAATTAGAGATTGCATAGCATGTGATCATTCACTTTGCCAAAATAACCAAAGTATCACGCATGACCCCCTCAAGTGGCCAAAATAGCTAAGTCTCCCCAACAAAGGGTCGCACATATGTGTGACCTCTCACATTTGGAAAAATAGGAAAGTATCAGTGAAAAAAGATCGTGCATGGGCACAACCTCTCACACTTAGCCAAATGGCCACGTCTGTCCAACCAGGGATCATACGTGCTGATGACCCTTCACACTCAATATTTATACAAAAACCCTTCTACATGATGCGAAACCTCAAGAAAAACGCCATAAAATTAATGTTGGCTAGGTTGATCCAGAGATGATATCCTCTCATTGAACCATAAATAGTATGAAGACTATGTCTAACACTATAAAGATAAAGAATCTGACACCGTATGTAAATGTAGCCAAATGGACATACCAGATTCTACTAAAGTAGCAAGTACGATAGAAAAGGTGGAACCAATAGTGAAACACCTACCCACAGATAAGACCTAAAACCTAATCAAATACGAAAATACACTTTTTAGAGAGATAATATAGCTTTTAGCACGATATATAAACTAGAGAGAGAAAATGTTCTTTCTCTCCATCAAAATGTTTCCTCAAACGAGGATTTTCTTCATTATCTATAGACTTTTATTTTAATATCTTGAATCAGATATACAAGTATGATATTTTATTTTATTTAAAAAATTTATTTTGTTAAAGATTTTTTTAATATTTAAAGATGAGAAACATATAAAAACATAAACATATTGTGAATAAAGTTGAATAAATAAAAAATGATAAAAAGATAAAACCTAACTTAGAAACTTGCTATAATACTAAATGATGCAGCAATCGGTCCAAATATAACTCTAAGGTGGTTGTAGTGGACTCTACGATCCAGATAACTCGTGTAGCACAAACCTTGGATATATGAAACTCAAGACCAATACACACACCACGAAACAAAGAACCTTGGTCAAAGGTACCATAAACAGGTATGTCGAATCGTACTTGTATATTATGAACCAAAAAATCTGTTCAATCAGATATTGCACACCTAAGAGATTAAAACTTTCAAAAGGAAAAAACAAGGAGAATCACTATCACTTAAATGAAAAAAAAATCATAAAAAAGATATATTCTCTAATTGGGATTATATTTAATTAAAGGACAACAAACAAACAAACAAAATCCTAAAAGCTAGTAGGAAATATCTTTAAAATATTTAAGAGTAATAAACTAGAAGATCTAATGAACTAACATATAAATAATAACAAACTTAAAATATCTAATAACAAACGGAGTTTATTGAGTCTTCTCGACCTTTATTTCTGTTACTTTTTACCAAATATTAAAAATCATCTTATGGGATCTATTAGGGTTTTAAGATGCATAAAATAGGATGTATCTGATAAGTATCACATCTAATGGATTTGTTAATGTTCTCATTATCCAAAATTTAAATTTTAACCCATTTAATGAATCTTTGATTTGTATATCATGAGATATTGTAATTGGACCAATATGTATTTTTAAAGCATCATCTTGTTAATTATCGTTGCTCACGATGACATCGAAATATGACACTAGAATCATATCATTCTAGAACACCTTCTAGACTTACCCATAAAACGCTATATAAAGAATATAAATTCATTTTCTCATTCATCAACCAAGAAGTTTTACTACAATATTGTTTTTCAATATTCATCTATCTACTTCAACATGATATCTAGAGTGTAACATTCTTGGCCATATTTATTTTTCTTCTATAAACATTGAAATCCTTCATATATACAATCTAAAACTACTCTAGTAATCTTTTCAATGGATTCTGATTTGATTTTATCTTCCACCAACGATCCTAACTGATAAGGGGAGAAAAATATGGTGATGAATAAGCTTTAATATGATGAATAAAAGGTTTAAATTGAGGTGATTAAATGTTAAGGACTAAACTAAAGCAAACATAAGGGTTGATGGAGTCATATATAATAACTAGTAAACTTGTTTATAAATAGTAACATAGTGAGGTGAGAAGATCCGTTTATGAGAGAGTAAATATGTAAATTATGAATCTACCTCATGTACTATATAAAGAAAATCCCTTTTTTGGGGAAAGGGTCCAATGATTGCTACATTTATTGTTTTGGTCTCTTTCTTTCTCTACTCATTCAATTTATCTCTTTAGAAATATCCGCATACAAACATTTCTGTGACAGATACTCTCATACGAACATAGTTTTAACACGATTAATAACTAAGAAATATATGAATTCATCAACGACGTCGTATGTGGGAAGACGATTGGTACCCAGAATCATTGTTCCAAAAACATAGTATTAATCTAAAAACACTGTAATAATAATGGAGACAGAAATCTGTGGAGAGCTAGAGGCTGATCCAAAAAACCATGAAATTAGAGATTCATTTGGAAATCTCATGATCGAGGAACAAGTAACAAACAAAGGAAAGAATAACGACCGATATGCTTAAGAGCTACTCGAAAAATCTGTCTTGGTAGTCCGACGGAAAGAATTGTTGGAAGCTATTGAGAGGTTGAATGCGGAAAAGGAAGCGATAATCAGTGCACAGAGAATTAAGTCTGAGGTCCGACGAGAATGGACAATAGGAGCATAGAAAAAAATATCATTCTTCTAAAAGAAAAGCAAGATCTGGACAATGCTATGAGTCAACAAAATGTAGTGAATATTCTTCTTATAGCTCAGATGAATCTTTGTCCTTGGAAATGGATACTCGACATAAAACAAAATACAGGCAAAGAGATTTGAGGAGACATAGAGATGCTCATCGAGTTAATCAGGGAGCAAAAAGGTTCGAGGAAGGGAAAGTACGATCATGAAAGAAAAAGCTTTACTCCGTAGAGCCCGATAAAGTTGTGAATGTAACTCGACGAGAAGACGTAACTCCCCGTATGAAAATTAAGTCTGGTAATCATAACCATGAGTACCGTGTGAGTAGTCAATTTACATTTCCATCTGAGGAAGGTTTATATGCATCGATGAATGAAGGTCCAGGGCGAAGTGCGTATAAGGTGGGTCATACTTTGAGATCATCTCATTTCTCATAGGAAGTTTTATCTGGTCATCTTTCGAAGTGGTTTGATATTTCTAACTTGGAAAAGTTTGACGGAACACAAGACCCGGACAGCCACATCGAACAATTAAAAAATTTCATGATTAATTACGACGATAATGATAAACTATTATGTAGGGATTTTTCTCAAACTTTCAAGAATACTGCATCAAAATAGAATAATCGTTTGCCTCAGGGTTGTATCAAGAATTTTGACATGTTTTGGAGCATTTTTCGCCAATATTTTGTGGGAAGCAAAAAGTTCCGTGTGAATGGGGATACAATAATCTATTGTAGGCAAAAGGTGGGGGAAATCTCAAAGAATATAAGAATTTTTTTATCCAAGTAAAAACAGACATGGAATTCTGTGAGGACAAAATGACTATGACTGCCTTTCAAATGGGTCTGCTCCCTGGGGTAATGAAAGATAATGCTGCGGAAACACAGGCTATGACGTTTGGAGCACTAGTGGACCAGATAGAAATAAGAATTTTGGTAGAAAATACGAGAGCATCAGAGTTAGAGTTCATGTAACAGTTCAATCCGAATCAATTTTACCAAAATCCAACAATGATAAGGAGCAGTGCACCACCAACAAATTTCCGACAACAAGTATCGCAACCGGAAAATGTGGTCCGACCTCGAGCACTTGTTCAAGTTGTCAGTCATGCACCTCCAAGAGTGAAAGAATATGCAGCAGTGGTCAGCGCTCATCAATATGTCCGACCCATGTCAAACAAATAAATCTGACCGCTCATTTTTCCAAATTGACTGAGTGTGTGGCGAATATCTTCGATAAAACACGTCATCACATACATTTTAGTAAACCATTTCCAATGCAGACTTCAAGGGAGAACATAAAAAATAAATATTGTCAGTATCATGAGGATATCGGGCACGATACGAAGGATTGTGTGGCATTGAAAAAAGAGATACAAAACTTGATTGAAAATGGGAAGTTGACTGCATTTGTGAAGAAGAATTCTTCGGTTGCTCCAAAACAAATACTTGTTCCAAAGAAATAAGATGCTTTAATGATATCAGAAAGAATTAATAAAGAATCTATTGATGCGTTCGACATTTCCACCGAGTACTTAGATCCAAAACCAGGCATAAACAACATAAATATAGTGGAAGACCCAATAATGAGAGAAAATGTTAGTAAACTATGTGCTTTCTTTGAATCACCAACAATTTTTAGAGGAGATATTGTAGCAAGAACATCAAATTATTCTCGGAAGATACATATTGTTAGTCTAACAACTCAATTGGAAGCAGGTGCTTCACCATATTTGTATAAAAGTCTGTCTTCAATACTCCATTTTGAAGATAGTGATATGAGAGATGTAGTTGGTCCATATGAGGATGCGGTAATTATCTTGGTAGAGATAGTTAGAAACGAGATACGAATTTTTTTGATCAATATTGGTAGCTCGACCAACATTATGTTTATGACTATTTATAGCCAGATCAAAAATCCATCGACGATTCTACGATCGGATCAGACGATAGTATGATTTACTGGGCTACAACCGAGGTAATAGAAGA
This sequence comes from Limnanthes douglasii subsp. nivea, assembly GCA_036936605.1. Classification (NCBI taxonomy): domain Eukaryota; kingdom Viridiplantae; phylum Streptophyta; class Magnoliopsida; order Brassicales; family Limnanthaceae; genus Limnanthes; species Limnanthes douglasii. The sequence continues at coordinate 191,355,209 of JAUPFV010000002.1, read as the reverse complement.
ATTCAAGGTGAAAAGTCAAGCTGGGTTGGGGACCGTTCAAGATACTCGCGAAAACAAAAGTGACGAGCAACACGAAAGTGAAGTATAAAACAAAGCTGATGTACACAAGACGAGGGAAAATGATTACTACCAAACGAGTACCATAATTAAATGAGAGCAATGATCAATATGAAGCAAGGGTAACAAACTAACACAAACGAAGGTAACGATAAATACAAGACGATAGCAATAGAATAATGCAGAAGAGGACCAAAACAAGCATATAAAGCGAATAAACAGAACACATGAGTGGTTGCAATAAGACAGTGCATGTCGACATAATGATGAGTAACGTATTTAAACATTCATTACGAGTCACAACTAATATTTAGAGAGGGTTGAAACTTTCAAATGTGTAATCAATATATAATTAATACAGAGAAATAAATTAGCTTATAAAGGATAAAAGAAGAGAACCCTGATTATAATTAAAGACTTAAATTGATACAAAAAAGATCATATTATTTGCAAAACCTATTTTTATCCTGAGTCTATCAGGGTTCAAGTCAATTTTTATGAAACTTGAGATAATGTAGGGATATGGAACGTTCAAGTCAATTTTTTATGAGACTTGAGATACTTATAACAAATGTGAAGTTTATCTCTAAATTAAATGTAACATTCTTTCTATTGGAATGTTGGATCAAGAAGGGTTTAACTATACGTGTTAAGATGACAAACTAATGATTTTGTAAAGATCACTACTTCTTATAAAGTCTTATAGAATTAATGGCATGTTAGTTCTTGAAGAGTCTATAATGGTTGAAGGTGTGTCTAATATAAAGAAAGATTCAACCAAGCTGTGGCATATGAGGTTAAGATATATGGGTGAGAAATACCTAAATGAACTTAGCAAACAAGGGTTGTTGGATGGTGATAAATTTCAGAAGTAAAGATTTTGTGAGAATTTTGTCATGGGTAAATGTAAAAGAGCTAAGTTTATCTCTAACAACCATACAACTAGTTATATGTTCGTATATATGCATTATGGAGTTTGGGGATTTGTAAGGCGTCATATAATTTGAGATTCCATGTAATTTATATCACTATTTGATGAGTATTTTAAGAAAGCATAGTAGAGAATCAAACTAGGAAGAAGCTGGTGGAGAAGCATTTGATGGTTTTACGGACTTGAAGAAGCTGTTGGAGAAGCCTTTGATGATTTTATGGACTAGAAAAAGCTGGTGAAGAATCAAACTGGGAAGATGCTGAAGAAGTTAAGGAATATCAATGCTTTAAAATTAGTGAATGAACCATTCACTAGATATTATTCTAAACTTGGAATTGCTAGACACTAAATCGTAAAAAGAACTCCTTAATAGGATGAGCTAACTGAGAGGATGAACCAAAACTTACTGAAAAGGGAAAGATGTATGATTTCAACAGCTAGAATGAGTCAAATATTATTAGGAGAAGTTATTAAGATAACTACATACATCATTAACATAGGTTAATCTTTAACGTTAGAGTTCAAGTGCTTATAAGACACATGCACTGGAAAAAAAAGAGTGTTGAAACATTTGAGAGTTTTTGGATGTGTGGCTTATGCACATATGATGTAAGACAAACTTCAGCCGAGGGCACTAAAATGTTTTTTCCTTAGCTATCTCAGAAAGATTAAAATGGTATAGGATGTGGTGTTTATATTATGTGATTTATAAAACATCAACTAGTCGAGATATAATATTCAATAAAAAAGTTGTGCCACCGTTAAAGAAGGTGGAGACTACACCTCATACCGCTTAAAAGAGAGATAAAGTCTGAAAAAGCGAGTGAGGCCGAGGATTTTTCTATTGAAGATGGTTCTAGACTTGGTACAAGTTTGGCTCCTACAAAATAAGTTCAATAGTTATCTAAGTTTGGCCTTGTCTAAAAGTTTATGAGACTAACACTTCGGTTGTTCAAACTGAAGAGCAACATGATGCTACTGAGAATTATCAGTTGGTGTAAGACAAAGCACGAAGGCCTAGAAATCTTGTATAGATGTACGATTTTGTTGATATTATAGGTTATGTTTTATCATATTACATAGATGGATATGTTCTTGAACCTAAGATTTATCACGATGCTAATAAGATAATGATAAACTAAAGTTACTAAAGGACTCGATGAAAGAACTAAGTTTTCTGAATAAGAATGACACTCATATTATTGTTAAGAATTTAAAGGGCCATAAGGTTGTTGGATATAAATAGATATTCATGATGAAGTAAGGTACTTATAAATTTGAATTATCGAGGTTCACAGTTAGTCAAATGTCTAAGATTTTTATGCAAGGAAGGTGTTGGTTTGTATGGAGAACTAAAAGAGACTATCCACATGAGCCATCCTCAAGTTTCAAATAAAAAAATGAAAAAGATGTATGTTTGTTAAATAGACATGTATATGGACTGGAATATGCAGTGGTACGGTAAAATAAGAGATTTGACTCTTTAATGAAGTGAATCAACTATGTGAGAAGCTGCAATGAAAATATTTCTATTGCAATAAGGAAACACAATTAAAGAGACATGTCATGTTGCGACCGTACGTGGATGACACATAATAATTGGAATTGACACAAAAATGATAAAAACTGTGAAGATCCAACTGAAATGAGAGTTTAAAATAAAAGATATGTGAGAAATTAGGAATATATATACTTGAGACAGATATCAATAGAAACATAATAAGAGGTTCTTTATTCTTATTCCAACAAGAAATTTGGTATGTCTAAAGTCCAAAATGTTGGGACTTTTAATGGTGCCCACTTCAAACTCAAGAGCACCCATACCTATAAAAGTAAAAGATAAGAAACATATACAAGGGATACCCTATGTTAATTTCATCAGAAGTATAATATACGCAACGATATACCCAAGATTTGGTCTTGCATATTCAATTAGTAGTTTGAGCAGATTGATGATTGATCCAAAGAAGCCTCACTAGCAGGCCCCTAAATGGCTCATGAAATACTTAAAGAGTTCATGTAGCATTGGGTTGTGTTATGATTAGAAGTACAAAGCTAATGAGTTGATGATGGGGTATGTTGACTTTGATTGTGCAGATTATATTGATACAAGGAAGTCAACTTCGAGGTATATGTTTATTATGTTTGGTGGAGTGGTTAATTGTAAATCTTATCTTCAGAAGGTTGTTGCTTTGTCATCTACATAAGATGAATATATGGCTGATACTGAAGAAATGAAAGAAATATATGGTTATAAGAATTGCTAAGTGAGATAACAAGTATAGAGCATTGTTATGTGACAATACCAAGTAGAAGTTCCATGAGAGAACTAAGCATGTATATATAAAACTTCACTTCATCCAAGATGTAATATATATAGAGAAAGTGAAAGTTGCAACAATTGCAAGTGAGAAAAACCCTTCTAATGTTATGACTAAAGTACAACCTAATTCAAAATTCACGTAGTGCATGAGACTTATGTCAATTTGGAAAACAACTAGGTTGTTTAACCTAAAAACATGGTATATTCTATTTTTTTTTCTAATCTTATACCATTTTGACTTATACCTATGTTGTCAAACCTAACGTCAATTCAAATTATATTAACAAATCATATAATTCTTGTATAACGTTTACTTGAACAAGACTTTATCATTTGAATATACTATCCAAAATATATATAAAAATCCATTTTTTCAAAACAAAATCACAATAAATACAGAAAGCTACCATAAACTAAGCTGAGTATAATCAAATACCTAAATTTGTGATACTTCCATCGACTATAATAATTTTTTTATATGATCCTTTGACTTAAATCATATGGTCTATTAATCTGCAAATTTTGTTAAATTTAATCCCTAATTTTTCAGAACTCAATAACTAAAATCGTTGTAAACCGGTGGACGAATTTTAGAAATCTACAACCCCTTAAACTAAACTTATCGAAATCCACAAATAAAAAACCTTCAGTATGAACAATAAGATTAAAAGATTATATAAAAAAATAGTTATATTTGAATGACGAATTACATGTTTAAATCTATAATTAAACACAAATAAATATTAATTTTATAGTTTTAAAGGAAAAACTAATAATTTTGACATCATAAAATTCTTTTTAATTTAATTGGAATGGAGTTATTTTTATAGTTTTGAAATCAAATTCATCATATATTATTTTGAGTTAAATTTAAAACTATACGATAAATATTATATTTTTAATATACAATCATAAAATCGTGTATTAAATTGACTCCGAATGGTTTATTGGGTATGTTTGGATAAATAGAGACAAATTTTAGACCCATTGCATAAGTCTCCCTACACTTTAATATAAATGTCATCCTCAACCGGGTTGCCACATCTAGTACGGCGCGCGGTAAGTTAGAAAATCTATCTCCTATTTAGAAGATAGGATAAAAACAAATTCAATATGATGATTTAAAATAATAAATAATCTTTTTCATCTTCATTTATTAATAGTTTAATATTTTTGAATTGTCGTCTTAAATGAATAATGAGATATAGGCGATAAATTTTCATGGTTATCTTTTACTTTAGTGATTGATTTCGTAGTACAATTAATTTAATTTAGCTGTAGGGAGAGAAAAGAGAAAACCCGTATATCCACTGAAAACAAAAAATAACATTAAAAGATGTGTTTATTAATTTCCGTGTAGTTACATTAAAAAGCATGCAATAAAGAATGTTAAACCATGTAAAAAAAATATAAGGAGCATGCACCCTCACCTTAAACATATCAATTCCCGTGTAATTATCTTCAAAACCACGTAATGAAAGATGTAAGGAGCATGCACTTCCATCTTATTATATCATATACGCCTTCAATTATAAAATAAATATCGTTTAAAGTTTGTACATAATAATTAAAAATAATAATTTTGAACGTAGAATTATAGTAATAAATAATAAATCACCGAAATACTGTCTTATTCTTTTCTATTGACTTAAAATAACACTTACACCACTAATAAGAAGAATAACAATGGACTAAAAGATTCATCAGAACTGAAAATAGTATACTCAATGATTCTGTCGATTCATAATGTTTTCAAGATCTTGTTAGTATGTTAGAAGATCAATGATTTTTTTTTTCTGATGCCTCTATTCGGATTGATTGACATCTTGGAATTGATCTTCCACGGTCTGTTTTCATCGGACTTCTGACTTAATTCTTCGCGAGCTGATTATCGCTTCTTTTTCAGCATCTTATTGGATTTCTGACTTAATTCTTCGCGAGCTGATTATCGCTTCCTTTTGAACATTTGGCCTTGCAATATCTTCTAACAATTCTTTCCGCCTAGCTACCCAGACAGATTCTTCACGCAGCTCTTCAACATATCAATTGTTATTGTTTCCTTCATTTGTTACTTGTTCCTCCATCATGAGATCACCATATCAGTTCGCATTGTTTTTGGGACATGCCTATATCTCTCCACGAATTTTAGTTTCTATTATTTTTGTTATGTTTTGAAATTCATTTTACGGTTTTGAAACGATGATTCCGAGTACCAATCGCGTTCCTACAGACGGCGCCGCTGATGAATTCAGATATTTCTTACTTATAAATCCGGACAAGAATATGTTCGTAAGGGAATGTGTGTCTAAGAAATATTCGTATCAGAATTTTTTAGAGAGAGAATCAATGATATGAGAAAGATAAAGAGATAAAAAGAATAAATGTATCAATCATTGACTAATCATTGACCCTTTACCCAAAAAAAGAAATGTGCTTTATATAGTACATGAGATAAGCAATGAAATTATATAATTACCACTGTTAAAGTGGATCTCTCACCCCACTCATTTACTATTCATAAACAAGTTTATTAGTTATTACATTTGACCCCCCTCAGTCCTTATGTTTATTTTAGATTGGTCTTTGGCATATAATTACACCAACTTGACCCTTGTATTTACCATATTGAAGCTTATTAATTCCTATATTTTCCTTCTCTTATCATGACTGAATTGAAAATTCACAACTTCTTACAATGCTAATTTTGGTAGAACGATGATGAACTCATGCATCAATTACCGAATTTTTTTTAACTTCTTACCTAACTTAGGTCTTGATCACACCGTTTTTATTGCTTTATCCTAACAAATTTCTTTTTTCTCCAAGCTTTTCTCAACTCTAGTGAAACATTTTTGGTTAGAAGAATGGAAAACAACAATTTCTCACAAACGGCGCCAATTTGGTAAGTCTAAAACCTAATATCAAAATGGAGTTTTTAGAGAGAAAATAGAGCTTTTATGAAGATAGATAAACTAAAAAGAATATGTTTTTGTGTCCATCAGAATCCTCTATCAAACGAGGCTTTTGTTCTTTTTTTAGAGTTTTCAAGAAATCTTAAATCAGTTACAAGATTTCAGGTGTACTTCAGTTATAACCGCCTAACAAATATTTTTAATAGCTAATTATATGGTTACATGTATAATCACTCTTGTTCATGAAGATGAAGTCCTATAGATGAGGTCATGAAGAAGAAGTCCTGAAGAAGAGGTCCCAAAGGATGAAGTTAAGCGTGACAAGGTCCTTAGACAAGGTTCTTAGATGAGATGTCGAGATGAGCTTCTGAAGATGAGGTAGAGCATGATAAGGTCCTGAAGATGAGGCTGAGCATGATGAGGTCCCTAGATTAGGTCCTCAATTGAGCATGACGAGATCCTTAGACGAGGCTGAGCATAACGAGGTCCTTGGATGAAGTCCTTAATTGAGCATGTCAAAGTCCTTAGATGAGACTGAGCATGACGATATTCTTCCTTGATCTTCGAGGCATATGAATCTTATCGATATGCCACTAGCTCAGGAAAGATAGACACGCACACCCCCTTTCATTGTTAGACGAGGTCTTTACACAAATCCTTAGACGAGGTCCTCAACTAAGCATGAAGAAATCCTTAAATGAAGACGAGCACTTTAACTATCTCTTATGTTTTATCATTATCCGGATATCATATCTTCATCACTAATGATTACTCCGGATTAAAACCACTATATACGAATAAATGAATCATTCCATAGCCGTGATGAAAATTAGATTGAATAAAACAGTTATAATAAAAAAATAAAAATGAATAACAATTTCTTATCTCGGTTGTTTTTAACTTATATTTATATTATTCTATAATTTTATTTATTATGCGAGTCTTTAACTATCATAATCGAAAAATTGAACCGGATCTTTTTTTCAAATAAAAATATTCTTATAAAAATGAAAATTCAAAATTAAGAAAACTCAAACCGACTAAACGTGAACATCTATATAATTAAGTATTTATGAATCCGCTATCGACTGAACTATGTTAGCTGACTAAGTTAGCTGATGATGTTTTTGTCCATATTATTTTTCTCAAAACTTGACATGGTCAAAACTAAATATTTGATCATTTGAATTTTAATAATAAAATATAAAAAATAATACATAATCTGCAAGCATATCATAAAAATGATTTCGATTGATGAAAAATTAAAGGCTTTTTAAGGTTACTATAAAAGACGACATCTTTATTTATATTTTTATATTTTTCACCAATTAAGTAAAAAACTGTAGTTTTAGAAAAATAAACGAAATTAAACAAGTAAAAAAAAAAACTTTACATAATTTTTGAATACATTAGGAATATTATAGAAAATACTTAATATTTATTGGATAATTCGAAACTTTATTTAGATATTTATTAATGATAAATGATTTAATAGGTAGTTTTTGAAAATTATCTTAGGTTTTGAATATTTTTTGATAATCTTTAAACTAATTTGACAATAAATATATTTATTATTTCTAAGTTATATTAGAATTTATTAAATAATTATATATCTTATTTAAAGATTATAATATTTTAATCAAATTAAGATTTTATTAACAAAATTGAAATGGGACAGGGTTTTGATCTATTATGAGGGATTGCTTTCTTCTCTTCTTTCTACTTGCTTTTAAAGTTTTGTTCACTTTTGGCTTTGACTTGTTATCAATTTGAACTTGTTGTTCTGGTTCTGAACTTTTCTTCTCTGAGGCCATTTATGCTGTATTCTTTGCTCATGCTACCATCTTTAAGTGTAAGTATCGATGATTTGGATTTAAGAATAAAATATTCGTATCACTGAAAATCTAACAGTGTTGTCTAAAGTTTATCCTGTATTTGTTATTTGTCATGTAATATTTACCTTCTATGGAAATTTGTTAGAGGATTAGTGATATAGTAGATTGGTTCTTTATATTATGTCTAAGATAAGGATATTCAGAAAGGTCTTCCATTCTTAGTTGATGTCTCTGAAAAAACCAATTTCCAATCTGTCTAGTATTGCAATGGCTTTTAACTGATTTAGAGTTTGCTCCTTATTTAGGTCCATCCTGAAATTGCACTTGGGATTCCATTTAGCGACCCAAATTGATGTTGTATTTTTATCTCTATAGATGTGTGATATTGTCATACTAGCTGTTAATAACATTATGCAGCAATTTAGAAGAGGTGAAAGAAACCATGGGGCATTGTGACTAATCAACATAACCATTCAGGATGTTTGAATCTGACTCAATGTTAATTTTTGTGAGGTTTAATTTAGAGCATAGGAGAAGACCATCTAGGAGATCTCGATATTCAGCCGTGAGAGGAGTTTGTTTACCATACATTCTTCCCTTAGCTGAGATTTTGTTCCCCTTTGAGTTTATGAGTATTGCATCTCCATTAGCTTCACTATTTAATGAACAAGAGCTATTAATGTTTAGTTTGTATCTGTTAGTTAAAAATGGATTTCAGTTGATGTAGCAGGTCTTTCTAGGTGAGTTAAGGTGGTTATAGCAATCAAATAATAAAGCAATGCTATCATCTTTGTTCCAATGATATCTTTTGAGTAGATGGCCATATCAAGTATTTGAATTAGGATTTTGATTTGACTGATGGTTGTAGAGACGAAGACATTTTTTGCTGATATTTAACCATATTTTTGTTAGACCATAGAGTCTAATATATGATAGCAGGAATAATAGTTCGGATATGAATTTCCTTTGTAATAGACCAGTACCAAAGTCTTATTACATGGTGTAAAGGCATATAAATTCCAATGTTAATTTTTATTATGTTGCTAAAGTATAGCCAAACTTCCCAAGAGTTAATTCATTGAACAAAAAGATGAGTAATAGTCTCATTACTTTCAAAATGTTGGTATTTAGATGCAAGAGAAGTCTTCATGTATGAAGAACATTATCCACAAAAATTCAGTTATTCAATAACCTCCAAAGTAGAAAGGAACACTTATTTTGAGTTATTGAATTCCAGATTTTTTTGAATAGGTTTGATTCTGATTTTCTCCCAAGTTGCTTTGGTATTGTATGTTCCTTGCTGAGTGAGGGTCCATTGGATTTGGTCTTCCTTAGATTCTTTTATAGATAATTTTTGGATTCTGTTGATGTCTGATGGAAGAACATTGTTGAGGAGTTTCTCAATGTTCCAGTTTTCCTATGACTAGAAATCTTTCACTTTTATTTGCACATACCAGTTGGTGGAACAACATGTATTAAAAGAAATTACAGGTCTTTGAGAGCACCAAAAGTCAAGCCAAAACTCTATGTCACCTTTTCCTAATTTCCAGTAAATTGTCTTTTCAGCAAGCTTCCTCACATCCAACATTCTATTCCATAGCTTTTAGTTTGTAGGTTTTTTTTGAGCTCGCATAGGATGGATAGTAGAGCAGTACTTTGAATGCATAAATTTAGACCATATGCTCTTGTTTTCTATGAATTTATACCATATCTTGTATAAGAAATCTAGATAAAGATCATTTAAACTTCTGATATTTAGTCCTTGTTCTTCATAAGGCTTACAAACATTTCTCCACTTTGTCAATGATATTAATTTATGTTGATGATTATTTCCCCACAAGTATCCACTAAATACATTTTTTATTATATTTGTGAAAGATCTTGGGATAGTAGAAATTTAAAGGTGGAAAGCTGGGATAGCAAGGAGAACAACTTGGATTGGAGTTAATCTTCCTCCGAATGATAGAGGTAAGTTGTCCCATTCTTGAATTTTAACACTAATTTTTGTGACTAGATATTCATAATAGGATACTCTGGATTAATTTTGTGTATGTTGATACCAAGATGCTTCATAGGGAGAGTTCCTTTCTTAAAACCATTAGTATTTACAATAGATTGCAGCATGATATTTGAGATTTTATTAAATAGAATAAGAAAAGTCTTGTTTTTGTTGATTACCTATCCTTATAGATCTTGATAGACTTGTAAGAAGTTTAAGATTTCTGATACTTATTGAGGAAGCATTGCAAAAGATGATTAAAACATCAGCAAAATCTAGACAAGGGACCATAACTGAGCTTGATGTTGTAAATCTTAATCCTATGTTGTTCATGCTTAGTTTTTTAGGCTTCTGATGAGGAACTCTAATGCAAGAATGAATAAGCTTGGTGATAATGGATCACCTTGTCTGAATTTGTTAGTAGATGTGAAATAATCGTTTATAATTACATAAAACCAATTAGAACTTATAGAACCATGAACCCTATATATAGAGTTGTTATAGAAACCATGTTATAGAAACCAAAAGCAGTAAGTATGTTAAGGATAAACGAGAATGAGATCTTATCGAATGCTTTCTACCTCTTATTCTTCTTTTTAGATCTTTCAATAGTTCATGAGTCAGTAAAGTATTCTCATGAATAATCTATCATTAATAATTATTAAGATAATTCTATTGAAGACTGTGCATAGACTTATTGGTATATAGTATTACCAAGTCTTTGAGGAGTCTTTCTTGGGGATTAGGCATATATTAGTTGCATATACTCATTGAGGCACCTGTTCTCCATTTTTAAAGACTTTAATGGCAGTATACAGATCTTTTCCTATTATTGGCCAACATTTTTGCTAGAACATAGTGTAAAACCCATCTATACCAGAAACACTAGAGGACTTTAAGGCTGTTATAGAGCTGTGGATCTCATCTTTAGTAGGGGTCTTCATTAGAGCAATGTTATCTTCAGAGTTTATGATTTTTGGGATAATATGGGGGAGATAAGGGATTTCTCTTTCTATAGACTGAGCTGTCAACAATATTTGGAAATGAGTTATATCTGAGTGAGCATTTTTTTTCTGGTTTTCAATCTAATTATTTCCATCTAAGATTTTATTGATTTTGCACTTTTCTTTTCTTCTTTAAATAGTTGTAAAACACAACAGTGTTTTTGTCCCAATTTTGGAGCCAGATGCCACAACATTTCTGCTTTCAAATGATTCATCTCTTGCAAGCAGCTGAATATGGTTTGCATTTCCTTTATCTAGATTGAGTTTGTCTTCAATAGTTCTAGTTTGCTGATATCATGTCTCTATAAACTTTACTTCTTCCTCTGAGTTGGCAATTGTATTAAAAATATTACCAAGTGTATCTTTGTTATATTTCTTAAGCTTGTTCTTTAATCTTTTCAATTTTTTCCAGAATATTTGTAGATGATTACCATTCATTTCGACATTCCAACAATCCTTAACCATATTATAGAAATCTGGATGAACCAAGTACATGTTTTAGAATCTAGATGTCTTTGTTTTATTAGATTTCCGAGTGATTGAAATACATAGATGATTATGGTCTGAAATCGTTCTTGCCATGTGTGTGACTCATGTGTCTTTTAATAAGGGGGATTCTCCGAGTAAGACTTTGTACGAGCAGAAACGACAAGTGATGAGCTTGGACTAAGATAATGGACAAAGAAGAGAAACAAGAACCAAGCAAGCGAACATAGAAGAATGAGTCAATGATAATCTAAGAGATGAGTTGATCGACTAGACTAAGGATGCAATAACCGAACAGAGGACGAGCTCGTGCATAACCGATCGACCTCGAGCTAAGTAGAGAACGAGCTCGACGATAATTGACTGACCTCGAATGAAGACATAGAGTACCCGAGCGATCAGAAAATATTAAACGAGCTCAAGCACAGGCCGCTCAGCACAAGTCTTGTCGCGCTCAAGAAACGAGCTAGCTTGAATTAGCATGCGTGTCTAGTCAAAACCAGCAATTGAAGAATAAGACGTTTCTTCACTCGTCATTTCATAGTGCTATAAACTATGAGTCAAACCCTTTAGCCAGTTTGACCGGAATTATAGGAGAAGTGATGTTAGTGAGTTAGTGGGGGTATTAAGTATAATTAAATACGAATGTAACTTCCCACCAATGAGGAGAAATATAAGTAGGGAGATTCTTTTGATAAATGATATGATCTTTTACCTTGTCTCTTTTCTGACTAAAACATGAATTTCTACTTTGCAAAACTTGTTATTCCCGTAACAAATTTTGGCGCCGTCTGTGGGAATCACATCTAATCATTAACCATGGTAGTCACAAGGTCAAGAATCGAGAGAGATAACCAGGAAATGAGTGAAGCAACAATGAGTAGAAGGGGAACAACAAATCCCCCACCCGGGCAAAGCACCTTGTACCCAGTTCCAGTAGCATCCAAAGGGGCAATCCCATGGCGCCCCTCGGGACAGCCAATCCGGAGGAGCTCCCGACTCTGCCCGCCGTTGTTCCCCGGGTTGAAGTGCAACCCCGCCAACCAATGGACGCCCCGGTGGCCCAAGAAACTGTGGAAGCCCCCCTGCCACTGATCCAGTGATCCAGCAACTGGAACAAAGAATCCAGCATCTCCAAGAAGAATAATTGAAGTTAGCTTTCGAGTGAGACTCGAGGGAACAATCCATACACACCACCATGGCCGCAATGAATGACGACATTCACGCCCTCACCGCCAAATTCAAGGGAACAAGCCGAGTCAATCAGCCGTCTGGCCTAGAGGCTAGCAAAGTTAACAAGGTGGAGCAATTGTCCAAACGGGACGACAAACAAGAGGGCGAAGGAGAGAGAGGAGGCAAGAATCAGAGCAAATTTCCAAGAGAGGAGGAAAAGCAGACGCCCACCAAGAGAACTCGAGAAAATGAAGATCTTCATTATAACCAAGTTTGCCCGAGAGTATCAGCATACATACTCAAAGAGTCATCTTTCTCCGAGAATATTCTTGAAGATCAACTTCTAAGGAAGTTTGACATTTTCCGAATGAAAGCTTATGATGGAATAGGAGACCCAGAAAGAAATTTGGAGCAATTCCAAAACATGATGATGGCGTTCAACCCTGACAACGCGATGCTATGCCGAGCACTTTCTATGACCCTCAAGGGTAATGCAATGGATTGGTTCAGCAGCTTACCAAAAGGGTCCATCTACGACTTTACCGGATTATGGAAAGCATTCAAAGAAAGGTTTGTTGGTAACAAGGAGCTCAAGCGAGAGCGAGACTCGATCATGGACCTCTACCATCGGCGAGGTGAGTCCTTTAAAAGTCATGTTAAGAGATTTGTTCATACTATGAATTCTTTACAAGATTTAGCGGAAAACATGGCGATGACGTCCTTGAAGCGAGGGCTCGACCGAAAGGGTGACCTCTATGCCGATTTGATCAAGTTCCCAACATAGAATATGGGAGATTTACTCGCCAGAGCTGACACTTATATCAGAGTTGATGACGCTAGAAGAGGTGGTTTGCCCAAGCGACGTGGATCAGATTCCAAAGAATGAGGGTCAGGAAGAAAAAGGGTCGAAGAGCAGGCCAGGAGAAAATATAGTTGGCGGCCTCAACATTTCGAGCAACCAACTAGAAGATTCACTCCATTGACTGATGCTATCTCCGTGATTTACGACCGAACACGAGGCCGAACGAAATAACAAGTACCGCGCGTGATGAGTGCCCCGTGTTTTGAACGATCTAATCGATATTTCTGCACGTATCATAATGACCATGGGTACTTCACAGATGAGTGTTGACAACTCAGAGAAGAGATCCAAAGACTGATTGATAATGGAGAGTTGATACAATACATCAAATGGTCGCACCTAGATCGACGCGAAGAAGTTCGCTCTCCTATCAATGAGAAACCTGGGAATGGAGAAGAAGGAGAAACTAATAAGCAGTAGTGGCTCCTCATGATATCAAGAGGTAATTCAGCACCAATCCAAGGGACAACCTCAAATAAACTGGCTAAAAACGAGCTCGACGTGTATGAAATTGATGCCAATTCTTATCGCAATTACATGAATCTGATGGCCGATCTAATGTTCAATGATGATGATATCAGAGGTGTCAGTCTACCCCATGAGGGCGCATTAACTATTCATATGGATATCAGAGGTGTTATGGTGACTCGAGTTTTAGTCGATGGGGGTAGTTCCACCAACATCATATTCAAAAGAAGTTTTAACAGCATGAAAAATGTACATCCATAGCGGCCAATGCAGCGCACTTTGGTCCGCTACGAGGGTAGAACATCACAATGCGTCGGGGAAGTAGAGTTGCTGGTAAAAGTTGGCCACGGAGCACTAAAATAGCTAAAAACGCTGTTTATAATCTCCGACGCACCGAGCCCTTACCATGCCATTACTGGGAGACCGTGGCTGCATAGGATGGAAGCAACACTGTGCACATTCCGGCAGTGCATAAAATATCCAGTATACGGCTTGGTAGGAACGATACGAGGTAGCCAAAGGACCACGAAAACCTGATATGCGATCACGTCAGTTCCATCCAAACCGATCTGATAGCAATTAAACGACGATGGGGTCCCTGAACCAGAGGCGTTGGATCCTACCTCGCCTGACCCAGTTGACGACCCGCGTGAGATCGACAACTCTGTGGACACGGTTACTGCAGTAGTGGACGCATCTATAGCTGGCGGTCGCATGCTCCAAGTTGGAAGGGATTTTTCTTAGGACTTTAAGGTACGTTTAATTGCTTTATTAGCAAAACAATTAGATGTTTTCTCCTAGGAGGCAACTGATGTCTCAGGGGTAAGCCCATCCATTATATGTCATGAGTTGGCTATCAACCCTTGCGTTAAGCCAATACGCCAAAAGAATTGATATTTATCAGTAGAAAAACAGGCATCTATCTCAGCAGAGGTGGCCAAATTAACTCGTCTGGGACACATCCGGAAAGGACGATATCCGGTGTGGATAGCTAACCCCATTTTGGTTAAAAAGAAAAGCGGCCAGTGACGAATGTGCGTGGACTTCACCGACCTCAATTAGGCCTGCCCCAAAGATGCTTTCCCACAACTGCGTATCGATTAATTATTTGATTCAGCCTCGTTGTGAATACTTGTGATTCATGGATGCATACTCCAGATACAATCAGATTCGCCTCCACCCATCCGATCAGAAACACACCACTTTTCAGAATGACAGAGGTTTATATTGCTACACTGTCATGCCTTTGGGTTTAAATAATGTTGGGTCGACATACCAACGACTGATAAATTACATGTTCCAATACCATCTTGGACACCATTTAGAAGCATACATTGACGACATGATTGTTAAAACTCATGAGGAAATACAACACTTGGAGACATTGCAAACAATTTTTGATTTGTTAAGAAAGTTTAACGTAAAGCTCAACCGAGATAAATGTTCTTTTGGGGTGACTAAATGAAAGTTATTGGGTTACATGGTGAGTCAACGAGGTATTGAAGCTAACCATATCTAACTAAATATAATTATATAAATGGACTCCCCTAAAGAATATCAAAGAGGTACAATGTCTCATGGGAAGGCTAGCAGCGCTATCTAGGTTCATTTCCCGATCATCGGACAAGAGTCATCACTTTTTCGGGGTCTTACGAGGTGCTAAGAAGTTCGCATGGACAGGGGAGTGCAACAAGGCTTTTAACGAACTCAAGCAGTATTTCACTTCTCTAGATATTTTATCTGCACTAAAGGCTGAGGAACCGATGTTCCTCTATCTGTCAGTATCACCATTCTCCATTAGTTCAACATTGGTTTGCGACCAAAACGAGATACAATGCCATATATATATATATATATATATATATATATATATATATTATCCGAGCAAAACACTAAAGGATGCGTAAATGAGGTACCTAAATCTCGAAAAGCTAGCTCTGAGTTTAGTCTTCGCCGCCCGACGAATGCGCTTGTATTTCCAAAGGCACATCATCATTGTACAAACATATTTTCCTTTGCAAACAATACTTATAGACACCCGACGTCTCCGCGCGCCTCACCAAATGGAGTATCGAGCTCGGTGAATATGAAATTTGTTTCAAATCACGGGTAGCTATTAAGGGACAAGTAATCTTCATCTGGGAATTAGAAAGCTGATACAGAAGATCAAGAACAAGCAAAGCTAGACGAGTGAATCGTTGAAGTTGATGACGTAACTTGCACATCAGGTGAAGGAGCAGGAATTGTCTTGCGATTTCCACAAGAAGAGGAGATCAAGCAGGTGGTCCAGTTAAATTTTCCAGTCACAAACAACGTGGAGGAGTACAAAGCTACTCTCTGTGGCATGTAGTTGGCATTGATTTGTAGAACGCAGAGCATTAGGGTCAACTCCGACTCATAATTGGTAGTCAACCAAGAAATGGGTACGTATGATGCCAGACAAGAAGTTATCAAAGAATACATTGTTATACTAAAGAAATTCGAGTCCAAGTTCACCCATGTCTCGTGCGAGCAGATCCCAAGAAAAGATAATTTAGCAGTCGATCTCTTAGCCAAGACAACAGCCTTGGGAGAACACCCCACGATTTTACTCCAACAACTTCCAATGTCAGATCTCATAAATGTAATGGAAACAATCAACTCAATCGCACATGATAACGACTGGATAAAACCATACTTGCAATACCTGACAACTGACCAATTGCCAGCAAATAAAAACGAGGCCCGCACATTGCAAATTAAGGCAGCTAAATTATGTATGCTCGATAACATCCTATACAGGAAGAGTTAAACACGACATCTACTTCGATGTCTTGACCGTGAAAAGGCTAGTTCAATCTTAACTGATCTTCATTCAAGGGAGGCAGGTGCGCACTATGGTCATCGTACACTAGTTTGCCGATTCCTCATGGCAGGGTACTATTGGCCCGAGCTAGCAGCTAACGCGGAAAGTCTTGTGCAACAATGTCAAGAATTTCAAGAATATGCCAACATACAACATAGGCCCAGCGAGCCAATGCAGAACGTACCTGATTCATGCCCTGTCGATAAGTGGGGAATATGTTTGGTGGGCCCTTTACCAATGGCTACTGGGAAGAGGCAATCTCTTATCGTCGCGGTAGATTATTTCTCCAAATGGGTTGAGGCCAAAGCTCTATTCTAAACACGGGCGCATTAGGTATGTGAATTCATTCATTATCAGATTTTGACCAGATATGGTATCCCACGAAGTCTAATGACGGCTAATGGACCACAATTTCAAAATTAAATACTCACCAACTTTTGCAAATGATATGAGATCCTCCAGAACTTCTCCACCCCATATTACCCCAGGCCAACAGTCAGGTCGAAGTAACCAACATGATGCTTCTCGAAGGAATTAAGAAAAAGCTTGAAGGAGCCAAGGGAAAATGGCCGGAGAAATTAGCTGAGGTATTATGGGCATATTGAACCACTCCGCAATCAACAACAGGAGACACCCCTTTCGCCTTGGTATACGGCACCGAAGCAGTCATCCCAGTAGAGATCATCGTACCAATACATCGAATAGAAGACTACAAAGAAGAGGAAAATCTAATAGCCAGATCGATAAGTTTGGATCTCCTCAAAGAGAGACAAGATCAGGCCCGCGTACGAGCAGAGCATTACATAAGTCTGATGAGGGGACGCTTCAACGCTCGACTAAAGCCATGCTCTTTTAAGGTGGGAGATCTCGTGTTAAAGAATTTTTTTCAAGGCTCCAACAGTGGAAGAGGTGGCAAGTTTTGACCAAACTAGGAAGGCCCATATACGATCATCTCAAAAGGACACCGTGGGGTGTACAGATTGGCAGATCACAGTGGGCAACCACTCAAATACCCTTGGAATGTATATCACCCAAAAATTGTATCGCCAATCTCCTTATACTGTATTGATGCGTTTTTTTCCTCCCGGATGGCACGGGGAGGTTTTTAATGAGGCATCTTAGAAAACAACTCACTCCTTAAATATAATTTATGCTTTCGCCACTATGTGTTTATTGCAAGTTTAATCCTTACAATTGGCGAACGGGTCAATGACCACTCCATGCGTGGCTACGCAAGGGACAAAACTGAGTCCAAACTAAGTTTCTATAAACACGAATAGGCTAATTGGCCATGCCTACGAGCTACGTAAAGGCCATACTGTGCCTCATACCTTGTACTGTGTATATTAGCGAACTTGTTAAAGACCAAGTCTAACATGGATTACGCAATAGGGTCTAAGTTACCTCGCCTCTCCCGCTTGAGCTTTGCATGCCCCTCTTCCACTTGGGCCTTCAACTTGGTGTTATCATCAGGTAAATTTTCTATTCGTTCAGCTTACTCTTCCACCCTTTTCGATTAAGACAAGTTCCTATCCACCAGGTTTGAGCTCTGAGAGAAA
The DNA here is from genome assembly GCA_036936605.1 of Limnanthes douglasii subsp. nivea. Lineage (NCBI taxonomy): Eukaryota > Viridiplantae > Streptophyta > Magnoliopsida > Brassicales > Limnanthaceae > Limnanthes > Limnanthes douglasii. The sequence goes on along the minus strand of JAUPFV010000002.1, from coordinate 191,336,755 downwards.
AGTTCATCGTTCCTCTTCAACAAGTTTTCATTTTGTTTCAACACTGCCTTGTGATTTTTGGATACGAGTTGACATCTCTCGTCGCTGCATATTAAAGGCTCCTTTAGGGTTTCCATCGTGGTGTCTAGTTTTGGCTTCGCTTCGAGCGCTTGGTTTTTGGTCGCCTTTGCTGAGGTATACACATGTATCAAGCGAATAACTTCAAAAATGGTCATTTTGGCTGACCAAACACCATGGCTTCTGGTCTCCACTTCTCCATAGTCTCTAAATCAACCGGAGACATGCACTGGTAGCCTAATACGAATGAGTTATGATGAATCTGTACAAAACCAGAGAGTCAGACTTATGCTACTACCATCTATTCAACACATAAAACCAGTGCCTCACCTCAATAGCAAGCTCAACTTATCAGTGTAAGATCTCGGGTACTGACATTATTCTGCTTAGGCAGCAACTCCTCCAACGACACCTTCTGTTGATTGGTCCCACCGCCATTATTCTCACCAGTGGTTTTCTCCATTACTCCTATCATTTCAGGCACAACACTCTCTCCCACTGTTGTTGTCAAAGGAGGCATGTTCGATGCATTAACCCAATGTTTCATCTTCTCAACATGCTCTGGTGGGATAACTTTCTTCTTCTGAGCCTTATCCTTTTCCTCTTCACTTTCTTCCACCAAGCCAACCAAACTCCCTTTGTATCAGGATGCTCCCCCTCGCCTTGTTTGGGTGATGACTGAATTGGGATACAAGTCATTCCCCCATGTGCAACCTCTGTGCTGCCACTATCTTCATCCCTCAGCTGCAGCTTCCTGACAGCAGGAGGGACAACATCTTTAATCATTTTTTGTTTTTTACTCCAAGGAGGGCGATTCATTGTACTCTTCTTCCTCTCGTTCTGCTTGCAGATTACTTGTTTGAGCAGCTTCTTCAATAACATGGGCATTTCTCTCACCTTAATCGACCTCCTCCCCTTTTTTACTTGCCATTGTCTCTCCTTGCCCACCCGGTTGGCCAGGAGCAGATGATGAATCTCCTACCTCAGTACCCTTTCGGGTGGTTTGAGGTATTGTAAGCCAAATCTCGCTATTATTGTTCTCCCAATACCTCTTTTCCATTAATGCTCTTATTCACTCTATCGTGGCATCCGTACCGTCAGCTATTTTTACTTTACCGTCTGATGCAACCTCCAACTCCGGTACATACCACAAGCCCGACTTCAGGTAGTTGTAGCGTGTAAAAAACTGTTTAGGGTCTTTTTGCCACGCTTCATAGGCTAGGTTCCCGACTCTGTTTAAGGGATTCACGTAACCCTTTGCTTTCCCTTCCTTCCACCAGTTCTGACTGGCCGGCTCACCTGCACAATCAAACACTTTTGAGTTACTGGTTAAGAAGGACTCACAAACGATTCGATATTCAACTAGTTCTACCGAGGCTTACACTTTACTTTCCATATATTTTCTCATTGAAGATTTAGAGTGGGCGTTTTATGCTCCCAATTGCTGGATACAAAAACAAAACAATTCTTCCAATTTCTATCTGATGAAGGGAGCTCGAATATATTTTTCATTCTTTTAAAATGGGTGTAGAAGAAAAGGACTTTGGAAAGTTTGGTCGCATCAGTAGCAACTAACAGGTATTCTAGGCACACATTAATTCCTTGTAGGCGTGAGATCAATACTACGCTAAGCAGCGATCTCCACCCATTTGTGAAAAGCTGGGTAAGTTAGATGCCTAGCACGTTAAAGTATTCACGAATCAACTCAAGCAGCGGCAGACGCAAACCCCAATCAAACAAAGTGGTGAAAATGCACGTCTCTTTTTCTTAAGCTTGATAAGGGTGCTCGCCTACAAGGGGCGCTCTTATGGTTACGTTCTCTGGAATGCCACATCTATTCTTAAACGTAGCCACCTCAGACTCATCTAGATAAACATATTTGGGGGCTATTTGCGAGAAATAATTCTCCAAAATACTGATTTTCTCAAACATAGACTCTGAAGTTTTTTCCACCTTCGTCTTCGTCGCCCTTTTGGGTGCCATGCCTTCTACTGAGACTGCAAGGAGGTAAGGTTATGAATCAACACGATTATAGCGGGTGAGGGCGATCGATTTGACGCAGGGTAAGCATACATATCTAAGGGTTACCTTATTTATACGTGTCCCACTCCAGAATCTAGGGTTCTAAAACTTTAACAAAGCACTACAAACAATCACATTATTTAGAAGATATAACAATTTAAAAAAAGTTGGACCAGACCTTATTGAGTAACATTTTATCCAGTCTCTTTAACTTGTGAAATTTAGTCCAGGTAAATTTGCTTCCACTATAACCAGGGTCAGTTAACTTGCATTCATATATAATATTGTTGAACTCATCCATACTTCTCATACAAATATTTGTGTAGGATAATTGTTCAGAAGGATTTGTAATGGAATTAAAATCCCTAATCACCAATCCATTCCATCGAGTTATTAACAATTTTCCTTTAATTGTTAGAGCTCTAACCTTAGTTCCCTGTTACATTTGGCATAAATAATATATATTAAAAAAATCTTTATTAAAAAGTGAAAGATTAACCTTTAGATAAAAAGACTGATTCCAGTTTCCCAAGGGAGTAATGTTAAATTCGTTGTTCCAGAAAGTCCAGATCTTATTTGAAACATTAGCAAAGTTATTTTGATATTCATAGAATTTTTAGTATTTTTGGTAGATGAATAACTTCAATCATTGGTTCCTGTATAGTTTGAATTTTTTTTTCTGATCTGATTATTGACTTTAATCTTCTTCTATTAGCCTTGTTCCCAATACCCCTAACATTCCAGCATACGATTTTAACTATCACTTAGATGAGCGAGTTAAATGAATGTTAATCCTTTTCTTTTGGGTGTCTTCGAAAGTGTTTAGTTTTCTGTTATGTTAATGTGAACTTTTCTCTTTTCTTTTTGCAGGAAATTTTGGGAAGGCTACCGATTGATTTGATGTTTAGAGAAAGTAGATAAGAGTTTACAGTTTCAACGGTATATTGTCAGAGATCATAATACCTATTTCTAAAATATGAAGTGCTTCAACAACTCTTCCTCACAGATAACATGTATAATATTTGTTGTAGTTGTATTAGTGTTTTGTCTTATTACTAAAGGCTGGTTTGTGGCTACTTTTTGAAAAATGACAATTAATGTTTAGTCCAAAGATGATTTGGTCACTATTGAGCTATTTTTTGTAGGATGACTGATAGCTGTTATGTAGGACTGTTTTCAACTTGATTTGGAGATTCTGATATGATGTTTGTAGTGGTGTCTTTATCTGGCTCTCGTACAACAATTAATTTAAGTTTTGGCTTCAATTGTGATGATATATCTGTTTATTTTCCTTCCGTTTGTTGGTATTGTCAAGATAAATCTTCTTGAGTAAGTGATGGAGATTTAGCTTTCCTGCAGTCCTGCTTTTTGTGCCCAATGTGATTATAGTCTGAGCAATAATCAAGTTTAATTACACATGTTATTTGTTGCCAAAATCCTTACGATTGACCAAAACCTACCCAAATCTTATTTAGTAGAGGTTTTGAAAGATCAATTTCAACCCAGGTCTTACAACAATTGTACATGACTTGGTTTTTTGAGGGTACCCAAACTGCTACAGTAGAGCCCAAGGATTTTGCTAAGACTTTAATACAATCTTTATTATACATATAACTAGGTTTTCTAGGAAAGGACACCCAGATTCGAGAGATTAGATATTCTTTTTTAGGGTTAAAATATGGTTTCCATTTAAGGAGGCGTATAGTATATTGCCCAATTTTCCATACATTAAATCTCCAAATCCTTTTCAGATATTCCAGTGAATACATTTCTATTGTGATGTGTCTTGGATCCCAAATTTTCAGATAATGTTGTCCTCTAAATCCAATGCTATTGAAGAAAGCCTATATTTCTTTCACAGGGGATATTCTAATAAAGAATTTGCCTATCAAAGTTACTTTAGCTTATTCTTCCAGATCTTGTCTTCAAGTTGAAATTCTATATATTTGTGATCTCATTTGTCTTTTATTCTAGTGTTGGCATATGAGCTTTTCTTGCAATTGTTTATGGTTGCTTAAGTTTTTGTATGAACATGTAATGGGGATGTTTTTGCATTGACATTGATATCAATTCTTTGGTTCAGATCCATTTCGAAAGCTGAATTGTCTATGAAGATCAAGGATTACTTCTGCAGGTTTGGTGTTGCCTTCTAGATTATGTTGTTTGATTTCAGAAAAGGAAAATTTGATTCATCAGTTGTAGAATAGTCTTGATTCGCAGTTTTACTTGTAATTGTTGTGTTCTCCTGATCATTAATGACAGAAATTGCCATTTTTGAAGATCAAAAGTTCAATTGTTGAAAATTACTATTCTATAATATCATAATGAATGATGTTCCATCATGAAACTAATATTTTGTGTATATAAAGATTTATATTTTTTCCAATTATTTCAATTGATTATTTCAATTCTTCCGTGTAAATAATATCATTATTTCAATTGGTTTTTTCAGAGCTTAATTTCAAACCCTTATTAAAGATTATATTACATATTTACGGATTATAATACGATCCTTTTGTTTAATCAATAAAATAGTTACACGTAGTTAACTTCACAAAATAAATTTATTTATTTATTTATTATATATACTTTTTTTTTAATATTGATGAAAACTTTAAATGCCTGATATTATGTAACCGGACTAAGACAATGTTCGTATATTTTCTGTGGGTGGGCTAGAATGACCACGAGAACTTACATAGATACAATGTTTGTGTATTTTCCAACATTTCTGTGGGTGGGCTAGAATGACCCGAGAACTTACATAGATCTATCTACCACTGGTTTCGTTCGAAAACCAAACCCGCACATAACCAAATCTTTATAAACTTCAGACAAATATGTCTACTATAAATATAAATGACGAGAGAAACATTTGAAGTGAAGTAAAATCCATCATATTTACACACACACCGCTACTAGTTTTACTCAGTCGTACTCACTAAACATAATTAGAGTAAAAAATAATATTAAAATTATAAATAATAAAAGACTAATTAATTGTGCGTTTCTTCTTCCCATTCTTGCTCAAATGATGTAACCAACCAAACCCTTTTAAAGCTTTAGAAAATTTAACAAGATTAGGCCTTCCCATTCCCAAATTCATCTTCCCTGTTGAAAATTTCAGAGCCTGTAAACAACACAGCTGGACATTACCATCACTTCCTTCTTCTTCTTCTTCTTCAAAATCGAAATCTTTTTTATTTTCAATGCTATCTTTTCTGTTCTTCATTTCTTTCTTTGCTCTGTTTTTCACTGTTTGCTCTGTTTCTGTCTCGTATGTCTCCCAGAGTGAATCCATCGCGTCGTCGGTTACTCCGTTTTTGTTATTCGCATTGTGACGTTCTTCGAATATTTTGCAAGCTAATGTCCTTCTCCATTCTTTCTCTCTTCTTATTGATCCGAAGCTCCCTAGATTTGACAATGACCGTGGAATCTGGGTGTTTTCATGATGATGATCTAAACCAACTTTTGATTTAATTGCATTGGATCCGTTTCTTTTTGAAATTTCTTCTTTTTGTTCCCCAGCTTTATCGAACATGGCAATCAATTGCTTGACTTCTTTTTCTCTCTCTTCACCACCACCAAACGTTACTCCATTTTTATCTTCTACTCTCTGTTCTCCGACAGTTAATCCAGTAATCTCTGGATTAGTGGTTGAATCAACTGGGTTTACATCATTTTCTGTGATTAGAATCTGAGAGTTGATGGAATCGAAACTTTGATACCTAGTACACTTATCAATGGAAGCTTTACGCCTTCTCAGAACATGTTCTGGGTTAATTATCTTGGGAACATCATCCAGGTCTCCTCCGATTTCAGTTTTCGATTCCTCCAAGATTGTGATTGTACTACTGCAATGCTTTTTAGCAAGATTCGTCGAATCCACATCTGGGTTTTCTCCGATTTCAAATATAGACGCCTCGAAAACGATTTTATACGCTTCGAAATCCTCAACGCGTAGCGAATCATCAATTTCATGCCACGATAACCTGCTTCTCAGTTTATGGAAATGAGTAAGAAGATAACTCAAATCCTGCTGTTCCGGAAGAGAATTATCGTGACAGAGAGTAAAGAAAAGAGAGAGGAGCAAGAGAGAGGTTGTGATGAAGAGAGGAGACAGAAAAGATAAGATTTTGAGAAAGTAAGGGAGAAAAAAAATGAAGTAACCAAAATACAGAGGATGATAGAAACTGAATGAGCAAAGGAGGAAAAAACCATAGAGAAGAAGATGACATAAATTTGTGTTCTTTGTTATTTGCTTTACTGGTGAGAAATAAAATTCTGACATTTTCGTGATACAGAAATTTCAATGAAGTGAGAGTAAAGAAGAAGAAGATAGACTACACTTTAGCTCTGTTTTTGGCTAATTGGAATAAGAAAGTGCATAGAGAGAGAGAGAGAGAGAGAGATAGAGGCGTGAATAAAGACAATTGACGAGAGAGTAAGATATAGTAGACACACTAATTACAATAAAAAAAATAAAGCAGCTTTGGAAAGTTCTCGGTTTAATTTTGGGGCCGAATTCTATGACTACCTCTCATTGTGTTTATTTATCTCTTTATGTTAGTTTAATATGAAAAAAAATGCCTTGACGAATGATTAGCTTAGATATAGTCAGTTAGGTCAAAATATGCTTTTATGTCATTTCCTTAAATGATTATACGTTTCTCATTATAATTTAGCATTCATTTGTTTGGAGGGAATCCGAAAATAAACAAAATGACAAGCGTCCAGAAAGCGTTTGGAGAGAAATTTGAGGTCACAAACATGTCTTACTCAACCAATTCAGGTACCTTTTGGAAGTTAATTTAGCAGTCATATATTTATGGATTATGGTTAAATCTGGTTAAAAAATAATTGATCTCTATTTTTTTTTAAATTTAAAAAATTACTAAAAATATTTATTTATTTTCGATGGACTTTCTTGATCGGCAGAAAAATTCCCGCCGGATGAATATAAATAATCTCGCAGGCAAAAAATTCTGTCCCGACGGATGAACAAACAGGATGTATCATAAAATAGTAAAATTAAAAAATAATCTATTTCTTGGACTGGTTTTAATTTTTTGGGGCAATAAAAGCCTAAGCCATGTTTATATATTCTAAATTTTGTGATTTATCTTGTTATCTCGGAATAAGCCAAAATGTTGAAATCTTATTTATATATATATATATATATATATATATAAACATGGAAATGATGATCTGTTTACGAAATAGATCTAAAAACACTCAAGTTATTTTTTTATCAAATTATGATTTTTGTTGGTTTTTTTTGCATTCATTGTCACTAGTGGTGACAAAAAATGTAAATTAAAAAACTAACAATAGTGACCACTAGCGCAAGAAAGTAACTATTTTGTTACAAAAAATTTAAGTGGCTTTTTTTGAAACAAGTCACTAATTCCGGTGATTAACCATAATTTTTAGCTCAAAACTGTGTATTGTTTTTTTATATTTTGAATGATTTTCAATAATTATTTTTATTTTTTGTAGTTTGTTTTGGATTTATGATATGGTACCAAAATTTTATATGTATATGATAAATTAGTCGAATCTGTTTGACGACTGTTTAAACGAGATTTACTATTCAAAATTATTTTTTTTTGTTTGACTATGGATAAACAATTAACATATAATGCCATTTTATTTATGGTGATTATGAGAGTTGGTTAAAAATATATATAACCATTTGTCATTGTATAATCTAAACAATTATAGTATTACAAATAATTAACTATTTATTTTGGTTTTTAAAATATTAATTAGAGATAACTATACTAATAATTACATTCATAACTATAGCAGCTTTGCGAGTTAAAATAGGAAGCTAAAATTTGTTTTTGGAATGCTCTAAAAATATAATTTAGATAGGTTTTTGTTTACTTTATTGAAAATACATGATATTACAATTTTTTTGAATTTGATTTAAAAAAAAAAGATATTATGCAATACGGCGTAATCTATATGAGATTTGGTAAAATTTATTTAAATAATAAAATGTCTCATTTGTGCTATTATTCTTGTGTTTTAAGAGATCTCAATTTAGTTCAATAAACCCAATTGGAATTCAGTACATAATGATTATGGAGTCATGTCTCTCCCATGTTGCACGCATAAGAAATCAAGGTTCATTAACTTGACAATGTACTTGTTAGAGGATGAATAACACATTAATAAGTCGTGTTAGATCTTTTTTGTTTTATGTTAGCTATCATCTAACATGATAAGACATGCAAGGGTTATCTATAAACAATGTCATTATATAGTACATGATTGGGATGTATACATGTGAATGACCTATGTGATAAATTGTAAAAATGTCATAAATTTGGAATGCCTTATCTTATGTAGATTTAGTGTATCCACACGTCTTGTTATATGCTCAATTATATATATATATATATATATATATAATATTAGACTTACAGACAATAATAATTATCATGAAATTTTATAGAGTAGGTACCAGTTGGATGGATATGGTTATTGAGGGAGGATATATCGATTCAACATTTTAGTTATTGGTCTCTGAAAGCTCAATAAAGGTTATGATCTCATGTAGTGGCAAGTAAATCACGACTATAATATATTTATAACCAATTAAGGGGTAATTTAAAAGAGAATAGAGTCAATAAATTGTATTTAGTATATTTAGTGAAATACATGGACTACTAACTAGCTAAGGGTATTCAAAAGTCCTAAATATAACTAGCAGTTCATAGCTCTAATTTCATTATCACAGCATCACATTCTTTAGAAAAACAAATTTATCGACATCTTTCTCTATTTTTCCTATCCCATCTTATAGGCTTCTTCATTTATTCAGTTCATTAGGTCCCGCTGTCTCCATCTTTTAAAGATAATGTTAAAAGAGAACTGAAAACTCTAGGAAAAACTATATCCAGTTTTTTTTAATGAATCATATTGTGTCGTCTTTCATTGCAAAGAGGAGAATTAGAACATGAAGTGAAAACAGATATGTATACCTTATCATCTTCTTACTATTTGTCAATAGATCAATGGATTAGATCTTTAGTGCTAAAGACGTCTTGGAATTATATCATACAAACATTTGTGGTGCATTTCGTACAACTTCGTGGAATAGACAATGATACTTCATTTTATTCCTAGAATACTTTTCACGGTATGCCTATTTATATTCGATTCATGAAAAATTTGAAGCCATTGACATGTTCAAATCTTGTAAGGATGATCTTAAGTTACAACTAGTTAAACAAACTAAAGTCTCCAGATCCGACTATGGCGGTGAATACTATAAACGGTATGATGGTTACAGGGATAATGTCCTAACCATTTTTTCTTCTACCTTCAGGGGTGTAGGATTATCCCTCAATATAGCACGCTGGGTTCTCCCAGTATGAATGATGTATATAAATGACGCAACTGCACATTACATGATATTGTTAGGAGCACGATTTCTTATACATAACTACCCATTTCTCTATCGAGATAAGATCTTAAGCGTGCGACATACATCTTAGTTAAAATACCATATAAACGTTTCAGAATGGGAAAGCCTAACTTCGTTCAATTTCATGGATGAGGATGTCAAGTTGAAGCAAAATATTACATTCTGAGCAAACAAAATTCGTAAACCAAAAATATTAGTTGTCATTTTCTAGGCTACCTAGGCGACTCAAGGGTTACAAATTCACTGTCCTATTACGCATTCATTTTGTTAAAAACGAGAACTATTTTATTTTTTTGGGGTTCAATTTTTGGGGGTTCAATTTTTGGGGGCAATGGTTGAGATAACAAAATTATTTTTTGAGGAAAAATTAGAAGATATTGGTGCTCTGCCTATAGTCAATATAACAATCATCTATAATATGCTAATAAGTTTATTACCTTAGATAGATGTTGAATTTTAACCCCAAGAATAGAATGTTGATGTTACTCCTAATCATAAAATTTAGCAACCTCAATAAATTTAATAATACATCGAGCCTACGTTGTGTTAATCCACTAGATAGAGAGTTTCTTACCTTCAAATTATATGGAATTCCTTAACGAATATAAAAATGCTTCAAACATTATGGAGATGATTCAATCACTTTTCAGGATGCTATGGAGATTTTAAACTCTGAATTGTGGATTAAAACTATGAATGAAAAATACAAATTGATGCAAGACAATTTAGATGTAATCTTGCCAGATTACCCAAATAGAAGAAATCAATTATGTGCAAATGGTTGTTTAAAGACAAACGTAATGCTTTAGAGAAAATGGAAAGATATATAGTGCATATTGTAGCAAAAAGGTACAACCAACGTGAAAAGATTAATTATTCTGAGACATTTTATCCAGTTTTATCAAATGACTCATTTAGGATAATTACAATTCTTGTTTCTTATTTTGATTTAAGGATTTATCAAATAAGTGTTAAAATAATATTTCTTAATTGAGATAGTGAAGAAACAATTTACATGTAATCACACGAAAACATTATTTTTAGAGACTCAAATACAATGGTGAGTAAACTAAAAGAATCTATATATGGACTCAAACACACATCCGTCAGTGATACCACAAGTTTCTAGATACAATCACCTTATTCAGTTTTGACGTGAACCCTGTGGAATATTGCGTATATCAGAAGTTCATTTGGAGTAAAATGATTTATTTAGTGTTGCATATCAATTACATCTTCTAGCTATAAATGATCTCGGTTTATTAAATGCTATAATGAGTTTTGTGTCTGGTAAATTTGATATAAATAATTTTGGTGAATCGTCCTATGTTTTGGGGCTCCCAATAGTAAGGAATTTCTCACGTAGCATCTTGGATCTCACACAAAGACATAAATTAAAAACATGCTACATATTTATGGTTCAGAAACACAACAAACCCATGGACACCCTTACAACCAAATATGATAAGTTATCACTCCATTAATGCTTCATAAATTTAAATCATGAGGACACCCATTTTCCTATGTTGTTGGAAGTTTTATATATGCATAGGTGTGTACCATACCAAACATATCAATCATAGCTAGAATAATGGGAAGGTACTTAAGAAATACATGAGTTCCTCATTGAAAAGGGTTATCTGGTACTTGAATAGTACCAAACATTATGGATTGACATACATTAGATTATATAACTTCGAGATCATAGCCTATTCTGATACAGATTGTTTTGAGTGTGTAGACACTAGAAAGTCTACTACCAGTTATGTATTCATTATGGAAGGAGGCTCCATATCACGGAAGAGTGCGAAACAAGACATTTTTCATGACCTCTACTATGAAAGATGAGTATGTAGAATAAATTATAATATAAACCATGCATTTTGGTAGAAAACATTTCTCATGCGATTATGTACAATGAAGGGAATTGAAAGACTTTTCATGCTCTCTTATGAGAATAGTTTAGATGTCATTTTCTCAAATAGAAACAATAGCTCCACCAAGTATTAATATACATTAAGTTTCCATCTATGAATGAACAAATCTAAAAGCATTAGATCAAGTTTGAGCACATCGACACACACTAAATGGTTGTATATATTTTCACTAAGGTGTTACCACCCTCAATCTTGCACACACATGTTGTTTGCATGTATGCCCTTAACTTAGAGGGTATTTAGATTCAATGATAGGGTTGTATTTATTTTAGTTCAGGTTTTCTGTTTTTATAGCTCAAGATTGTTATTATTTTAGATTTTATACATATTTATTTAAATAAAAAATATTTCATTTTTTCTCTTATTTTTAAATTTTAAACGATCTCACTTTAGTTTAGTAGGACCAGTCGGAAGTCGGCATGTAGTGATTATGAGGTCATGTCACTTTCATATTGAACTCTACGAGAAGTTTGGGTTTATTTATGTGGTAGTTACAAATTTTATCGTAAAATCAGTTATGCAATGATATGTCACAATATACCTTATTTGTTTCATTATTAGCTATCATGACTTGATAAGACATGCAGGGGTTATATATAAATTATATTATTATACATAATATAATTCAGATAGCTACACTTTAGTACATGTGAATGATACAAGTTGTAGATTATAAGAATATCTTGATCTTGGAATTTATTTTTATCACAAGTAGGTTTAAAGTATTTATGCATGTTGTTATATGTAAACAATATTGTTACACATGATATAATTTAGATAGACACACTTTAGTATATGTGAATGATTCAAGTTGTAGATTGTAAAGATATATTGATCTTGGAATTTCTCATCACAAGTAGGTTTAAAGTATTCATGTATGTTGTTATATGTGTAATTAAATAAATATAATTAGCATTTAATACATTGGATCTACATATAATAATAAATATCATGGAAGTTTAGAGTGTGAATAATTATTGTGTTGAAGTGGATCTCAAGGGATGGCCCATCAATTCAATGATATAATCTATTTAATTGTTCAATAGTTACATTACACATAAAATCTGAATCATCCATTTGTGTATCATTTCTAATACTAGATAAACTGCAAAATACTTGTTAAGTTACTTATTCTAGTAATAATGGATTATAGTAGCACAACAGATTAAAACTTCTTGTATATATTCAATAATATCTTTGGTTTTCTTCTCTAATCTTGTTCTTCATTATTGTGTTCTTAGAAGAAAAATATTAGAAAGTTAGAAGAAAAGAAAGATAGAAAATTAAGGTTTTTGAAGGACGATCGAACAAAAAACAGCAGACTATTTTGTACGATATATTGAAGGAAAATCTATCATAAGTCACAATTATATAGTATAATGTAAATAGGTTTAAACTTTAAATTAATTGCATTATACCCCTCTATTCGGATTTTGATCATGGACCATAATCCACTAAATTGATTTCTATCAATTTAGTTCATTAACTTATCGGTTCAGTCTCAAGTGTTGATATTTAGGCCCAATCATTCATAAAGCCCAAATTCAACATATATTTTACACTTGTATATCCGTAATGAAATTTCACCTATTACTCCAATTATTATTTAATTATATTTATATATAATTAATCATATTACCTATTAATTGGGTCGTCTTATGCCATTGACTAAATACTCATTTAGCATACCGATCCATAGTGTTCCGACAATCTTCTACTTGGAGCATCATATGCTACTCAAAGGAATATATTTTCTTGATGGATATCTTGATTCCATTGTCCATAGGTGAACTGAAAAATCTCATACATGGCCATTAGTGACAAAGTACTAAATATCTCTTATTCGTAATGTGAACAGTAATCGCGTTATCGACATCAATAAATTACATCGATCAATTATAACGTGTAACATAAGAATAATATAAAATCTAATCCCACATGTCTGCTCTTAACTGGTCATACTCAAGTGAAGATCTACTTAGTGAGTTATAAAAGTCAATGAGCTTTAATTTGCCATATATTGCAATAAACCAAAGTGTATACAATCATTTACAAATATATATCGGTTCCTATTACAAAAGTCAAATCAACGATCCTCTAAACAAACAACAACCATCGTAATGGTGTGTTACCTAAATATCATTGGTAATATTACTTTAGTAAGAGGATATGTTTTATGAAGTATGTTCCGATGAGCTCTATACTCATATGACAATTTTTTTGTTTACTTGTATGAAAATTATGAACTCTCTATACAGATAAAAATTTGATATCTATATGTTTAGACGTGGATAAGCTCGTGCCACTTGAATGTAGAATTATTGTCATATTATAGCCCTAAAGTGATTTTATTCCCTTCTACAATGACTTAATTGTATAACCATAATGACTAGTTGGACTCACCAAAAAATTCAACAAAATCTATTGCCACAGAGAGGATGTAACTAGGGTTACATTATCCTTTTTTATAATATTGTCTCTCTAACTATTAAGAATATATATCCTAACATGCTACCAAATTTTTATACATAGCCTACTAAAATATGAGTCGAAATACCCATCCTGACTTCCTATATTTCAATATCTGACATTTGTTTCTTATACAAGAGAGTCTTTTTTAACCACTTCCTAATTGTCAATCTCAATACTATTTACATAAGTTCCTAATAACTTGACAACACATGTAATGTCCAACCTTGCATAACCTTGAACATACATTAGACTCCCAATGTCCAAAACATATGAAACCATTTACATTTCCTCACTCTCAAATTTTATTTTTGGACATTGACTTATTTTTAATTTTTATTCTTTTACAATCGAGGCATTCACGAGCGTACTACAACTATGAAATTAATCCCACAAAACTTTGATACCCATAGTCCTCAAATGAGTTCATCTCAAAACTAAATGAGACTATTATCTCATGGAGCTTGTGGTACCGTTTTTGAGAATCATGTTTGAGCCCACAAATGGATTTCTTAATATTACATACCATGAAATTGAATCAATTATCATAAATTCTCAGGTTGCACTATATATAATATCTTTCTTAATGTCACTTCTAAGAAAAATAATCTTAGCATTCATTTGTTAAAGCTTTAGGTTAAGGTGTGCTGCAGTGCCATGACTTGTCTAACCGAATCCTTCATAAAACTTGAATGAAAACCTGTTTAAAGTCAATTTATTTACCTTGCGTATATCTTATTGTTACAGCTTGCACTTTATGTTTCTTTATATTATAATTATAATATAAGTTGGTTTTTGTAACCTAATTTACAACCAATCAGATTAATTTCTTAAGGTAATGAAAGAGGCTCCCGACTGCGTTATCTTGCATTGACTTATGCTCTTTGTTTGTAGTGTTGATCCACAAGTGAGAATCAGAACTCTATATGACTTTATGGAAACACGAAAAATAGTTTGTCGGTACCCAAATGAATCTTTATAGATTCTTCCTCAAAATGAAAAAATTGTTCATAAATTCTTTCCCCCAAAATGAACACCCTCAAAGAATCTTATCGTCTCAAAATATACTTATAGTAGAAGAATCACAAAACTAAAAGCATATTGAATGGTCAAAATATCTAGTAAAGTAAATGTTAACCCTTTTATTATCCAATTTATTTTAGATTCGGAAGATGAGGCTTTGCTTCAGCAGGACATCCCCAAACTTATAGATGATTTAAGCTACGCTTGCGCCCAATCCAAAATTCATTTGGGGTCTTTATGGTTTCCTTTGTTGGAACTCTATTAAGAATGTATTTTTCACTATTGATAGCCTCACCCCAAAGTAATATTAGTAGACTTGAATGATAAGTCATACCTTGCACCTTTTAAAAAGAATACGATTTTGTTTCTCAGATACATATTGTATGTTGGGAAAACTAACATTGTATTATTATGAACTACACCACTCTCTTATAGGTATTTAAAAAATGCTATTTGATGTCGATGACCTCACCTATCATATCTACCATACCATTCACTACTATGGTAAGATTTAACGCAGTTAATGCTCTTATCTAATTGCTTTTCAACTTTTCCCTTAAAGGTTATGGACTTGTCTAAGGTTTTTTATATATCATGAAGAAGGTAGAGGTAGTCGTAATGAGATAAATTACATATAAATGATATGAATTATTGTTGGTTGTTCCATGAATCCTTAGGGTATGGTATACTAATGTCGGTATGGATCAATTATAAGACTTATTTTACTCTATGTGCCCATAGTCTTTTCATTTTGCTATGTTTCCTTTTGATACATTTGGTACAAGTACCGAAGTATGAATAATCAAGAAGGCTTAATAAGGGTTTCAATGATAAGCTTATCCATTTTTCATTTTTGGATACTACGTATGTGTTTGTGTTAAAGTTTAACTTGTTTTAACTTTTCAATTTAGTTTGTCAGATACCTTTATGCTCATTAATCATTTGTGATGGTTAATAATATTTTATAAACCCAACGAATTATTCATGGTTAAATATCTAGTTCCTATCATATTATCATGTAAAGAAATAGGCATTTGATTACTCTTAGACATATTTTAAGAAGTCTCTCATAGGACAAATCAAATTTTTATTAACATCTTTACAATATGATAAATGTTCATTGGAAAGAAACAACTGAAGATCATAAATGACATACACTAATCAAGAATTCTCTTTACTTGATGGGTGGATCTTTCACCATCACTGAAGCTTTGGCTTCTTATCATATTATTAAGATACATACAACATATGTGGTCATTACCATGAATATACCAAAGTTGTGAGATTACCGTTCTATTATATTTAAGTTTGGTACTTTTCACACTTCCCTTTTGAGATTTCCCTTTCTCCTGCAAAAGAATAACAACCTCCAACATGTGATTTCGTATGTATCATTGCTCCTAAACCAGAAGCCTTAATAAATTCTCTATCATACGTTTTCTATTATGATTTTTCTATTAAAAGCTCACATTATCCATCTTAGGACGTTCTTGTTTCACCTTCTCTTTCTCCTAAGTAGCACGAGAAAACATTTTTCTAGCTGCCTACTTCTCATATTCAGGAAAAACAAAACACAAACACTATTAAACTTCCTTAGGATTATCAATCTTAAGTGCCTAAACTGTGAGGAGATCATTGACATCCCAAAACATGTTGTCTTATTGCCTTTTTCCATTAAATTTTATGGTGGAGATTTGCAACAACGACATCTTAATCTTCTCATTATTAAACCTTGGAAATATGTTTCTCAATAGATTTGAGAGACTTAATTGCATAGGTGATCTAAGTCAGGACAACTATATGGAATTGTAAAGCTATTTACCTTTTCATGATTGCCAATCTCAACCTATGTGGCTTTCCCTCAAACATCAAATTATTCATTCTCATTATGATAATTTTCTTTAATGAGGGTCTGGGGTTTCTCAGTCCTTAATGTCAGGTCATGATCACAAAGGTTCAAATACAATTTCATGACCATCATTTATTGGAAAAATAAACACATCAAAACTAAGGGTTTTATTACCTTATAGGTTGTTGGTATTTAAAACAAATTTCAATATGACAAACAACACAAGCACATATTCCACTTAATTAAAGGTGCTTAAACACGCCATAGATATGTAAAATATAACATACAATGATAATAGGATACATTTGGGCAAACATACTAACATTCATTTATAAGTTTGAAAAAATTACTAATTTTTTAATTGGTTAAATACTGGCCAAACACTTTTTTAGGTTGATTCTTCTATTTTAATTAAAACTTATGTTGATTTTCTCAATAGAACTTTAAAAAACTAGGATATTTAATCCACCAAATAACCTTCTTTGAGCTCGTTATTAATTAAATGATTTCACCTATCAAAATCTGAAAACCTTAGTCATATATATCCAATTATATATTTAAACACATAACTTATTTCAACCATATATACATACAAAATTTACCATGCACAAACATATATCATGTGGTCAAAGTTCACAAAACTGAAGGAAAACCTCTAAATTTTAAATATATATATATATATATATATATATATATACTCAAGGTGAACCGCTACAACGATGAATATTTTGTCGCAACATGTTGCTATCCGTTGTATATATATACTCAAGGTGAACCACTATAATGAGAAAACTATTATTGTCAGAAAAGAGTTGGTACAATTAGCCATGGATTTTTCCTTATTTATACACCTCTGCCCACGTTCGTGGGTAGTTACAATGATAAATCTTTCCACTAACTATACTCACAAGTCTATTTACATCATGGGACCTGAACTCGTGCCTAAGCTGTTAGTGGTTTAACTAAGTCCATCGTAGTGGCATTAAGCTATGATTTTAACCGTCTCTTTTGGATTGCGCTCGATCTGCTTCGACCACGTATCCGACCGAGCGTAGTTCGATGGTAGCATCGCTCAGTTTTAATAATATGTTGGTTCGAGCGCGATCTATATGATTCATTATCATTTGTGCAGATAATTCAGCTCGGCATTCTCCTCGAATCAGTCTTTTTTTTTCAGCTAATTGGACTGTTGACAATCTCGTCCGGTTAGACCATTGGTCGTCCTCTATTATAATTATATTAGTCCTACGTTCCTGCTCTGCTCTTTATCAAGTTCACTTTCTTTGTGCTATTCATTGTGCGCTCGGATCATTGTCTTGCTCGGATCATTGTCTTTATCAAGTTCAGTTCCTTAATTTAAGTATGTGCATCTTCTCAGATATCTTTCTTCAGTCTATGTGGGGAATACCCCCTTATCATTTTATTCTTCTGTTCTTGAAATAAATGTAAGAGAAGTTAAAAGAAAAAAAAGAAAAAAAAGGTTTACTATGGTCAGTCTAACCAAAAAGCAGCATACTATTTTGTACGATAAATTGAAAGAATATCTACCATAAGTCACACTTATATAATATAATATAATTTGGTTTATAATATAACATAATTCCACCGTACCCCTTTTATTCCCTCTTTTTTATCAGAGACGATAACCCACTATATTGATTTCTATCAATTTAGTCCTTGAATTTATGAGTTCAGTCTAAAGTATTGATATTTGGGACCAATCCTTCACATAACCTAAATCCAACCCGATTTCTACACTTTTACCTCCATAATAAGTTCACCTATTATTCCAATTCATGTTTAATTATATTTATATATAATATACTTGGTTACTTATTAATTGGACCCTCTTATGACAATAAGTAAATACATCACCATTTAGCATACCAATCAATAATTTACCAATATCCAACATTTTATTTATTGGGCTTGAAAATCTCAATAATGGTTATGGTCTCATGTAGTGCCTAGTAAATGAGGACCGTTGCAATTTAGAACAATTAGTGGATAATTTAAAAGAGAAAGAGTTAATATATCGCATTCAATATTTTTAGTAAAATACAGCGACTTCGAATTAATTTACGGTGTTCAAAAACCATTTATATAAATAACAGTACATAGGCTCGAATTGCGTTGTCATATAGTCTTATTCTTCATAAAAACAGATTTACCACACTTTTTTCTTTTCTTCTCATATCCTATCTTCTATGGTTCTTCATTCATTCAGTTCATTATATGCTATTGTCTTCATCATCCAGAGACAATGTTAAAATAACTTATAAACTGCAGGAAAATCTATATCATGTTCTTCTTCAAGGGTTCAAACCATGTAGTATTCCGCTACCAAGAGAGGAGTCAGAATTTGGACTTGAAGATTTAAACCAATATGTATACATTTTCATCTTCTTACTATTTATTTTTATATATGGAAATTAACCTTTGAACGTTTTTAGATTTTTTAAACTCTAAGATTATTATTTTACCGTTTCTTAAAAAAATTGTATGCTTTCAGCTTCAACATACTATTTTTCATATTTTTTTCTACTTATATTTAAGTGTCCATATGTTTATATATTTTCGAATTTTGTGCTTTATCTTGTTATTTAGAATTAAACCAAAACTCTAAAACATTTTTGTCATATTGAAACGTGGAAATGTTCATATATTTACAAAATGGATTTAAATTTTAAATTCATTAAATATCCTTATTTTGTCTAAAACATAAAATTCATATAGATATAAAATATTTGATATATATATATATATATATATACACTAAAGATGTTTTTATTAGCATTGAGGACAACTTTTATCTCAAAATTATGTATGGTTTTGTTATTTTGAATTATTATCTTAATGGTAATAATTTTTTTTTATTCTTTTGGATTTTTTAGATAGTATAAAACCTAATGAATTTATAGTAAATTAAATGATTGTTTTTTTGTATTTTCTCAAACATGTTTTGAGAAACTGAATTAGTTTTATGTTGATTAAGAATGAACAATTAACAATTTATGTTGTTATTTTTTTGTTTGGCGCAGATTATTGGAAATGGTTTAACAAGAGCTAGAAATTTTTCGTTGTATTATTTGAAAAATTCAAATAATCCAGGAATTAGTTTGATTTTTCAGATTTTAATTGGAGAGAGTCAAAGTCTCGACTTACGTTTATAACAATAGTTATACGAGTTAAGAAAAAAACTAGAATATTACAAGAACTTGACTTAAATAAATTTTTGCTTGTTTTGTGCAAAATATATGATATCATGGTTATGTCATTGAATTTGAAATTGATTTCTAAATAGATAACATATGATATGGTACGAATTTGATTTGGTGGAGGGATTCCTGTTGAAAAAGAAACGAGAATGTTTTAATTGGTGAAGATTATTTTGGTGGTGAAAGATGAGAGATGAATTGGAATATTATAAACGTATGCATATATGTTCATGGGGGGATTTGAAACACTGTACATATGCTATTTTTTATAGTTCTAAAGATTTCTTAGAGTGGTTATCTGTCAAAGTAATGTTTGTAGGAGGTTATTTTAGAGAGATAAATGAGAGGAATAGAGAGAGAAAAAGAGACAAATAGAATAATAAAGTAATGATTGATGAGTGATTGACCCATTTTCCAAAAAAGGGTGATGCTTTATATAGTACAAGTGGTGGGTCCATAATTTACATAATCACCCCTTTCTTATGGGCATTTTACACCCCATTACTTTACTAATCATAACCATAATTGTTAGTTATTAGACAAAGCACCATCAATATTACATATTTGTTGGGTTTTTTACATAATATTTTACTAACCAAATTAACTTCTTTATTTATCAAATTTAGCTTATTCTTCCCAATATTTCTTCCTCTTATCAATTTTGAATATAATTTTAACAACTGAGAATAATGAGTTGGTTGTGTTAGTTTTTATAGGCTTGAACGATTCTCCTACTTTAATTAGAGATCAAATTATTATTATTGAGCATTTGTTAGTCTTGAGTAAAGTAGTCGCAAAAATGTTACAGTAGGAGAAGCAAATGAAGGTCAAAGTGCCTATACACATAGAGTTTAGGACATCCATGCAGACTATGCAACATCAAGTGCATGGGGTTGAAGGGAAGTGATATACTTTCCTCTGTATGTAACAACAATATGTTAGACATACACCATGCAAAGTATGCATATAGAGATGATAATTATAGAGGTACATAACACATCATAGAAAAATGATAAATACAACATGATTATTCTCATGATCACAAATCCAAACAACAATTGCAAGCTCACATTGTTATTGGTAGATCAAACAGAGATGACGGAGGTGAAATGCATCATCGCAATGCTTACATCATGCCTTTATGACAAGCATAATATCATCAACTGATAAATTATATAAATTTTCAAATTTCTCATGATCTTTTTAATTTTGATCATGGATTAGTTATGTTTTATGGGTACCATGTATAAATTATGTATTCAAGTGGAACATCATTTGCTCATTTTATGGAAGTAATCCATTTTTATTATTTTCAAAGTAATTTTTCTTCATCTCATCAGTTGCCTAATGAGTAGATTATTGATACAATAGCTATTGATCATATGTGTGGTGAATGTAATATGTTTATGAATTTTGTGTGTAGATAACACTTTTGTGATTCTACGAGATGACAAGAGAATTACAGTTGTAGGATTAAGAAACATTGAACTTACAAAACATCTGATCTTGGTTAATACTTTGTATTTTCTACTTTCCAATTCAACCTCATAGTTATTTCAAAAGTTACGAGAACAAGTATGTGTGTATTTTTGTGTTAAGATAAAAAAAAAATACAATACAAAGTTTTTGATATAATTTTCTCATTGAGTAACAAAAAGTAATTTGAATATTTTTATTACTACTTTTGTGACTGCCATGAGTTAACTGCACTGTGATCCTTACATTGCATATGTCGTTTCAATAACCTGACACTATATATTATGTTGTCATTCCCTTAAATAATTGCAGATGGTGAATGATCTTTTAAAGTATTCACAATTTGATGATGAGGTATATAAGGGTTGTCCTCCGACCAAACAATAAAAGTGAAAATTTCATGATTTAAACACCATTAGTAGTGGTCTATTTCAACTGATTCATATGAACACATTGACGATGGGAAGGGAGGTGGACATATAGGAAATCTACATATCATGGTTTTAGAAACTTATTAAATATAGTTGAGGACCTGTTTAGGACCAGCTGGGTATACTTTATGTTGCATAAATTAGATCATGACGATATATTAAAGAGATCGCATACTATGGTCAATACATAGTTTTAGAAAAAAAATTCAAAGTAGTGATCATGTACTACAATTCCACATGTATGGAATATTGCATAATCTTATTTGTGTGGAATTCATATAGCTGAAATTTGTTTAATGTAGTCAACCTTTCAAAGTTCTAGACATGGATGCCTTTGAACTTTTGGAAGGAGTGTGTTCTGATAACTGATTTCCTCATCAACATACTACCTACTCCAATTCTGCATGATAAGTATCCTTATGAGAAACTGTACCATTCACTTCCGGATTATAGTGTTTTTAGAGTTTTTGGTTACCTATATTATGCACCACATTATAACAGGTTTCTTTTTTCAAACATAACTCAGCTCGAAAAGTAGATAACTTGTTTGATTGCAATCTTCATTTGAGTACTCTATATGAGACACGTTCGGAGTTTGTATCCAATTCAAGAAATACATAAATACACACTCATATGAATGTGACTATGTGCCTAGTATTTCTAATAAAGTGTAGTAGATCATAAAAGATAAGGAAGGTTCTTGTGTATTTTTTAAGAAATATTATCATTTTGTATTTGTTTGTTCTTATGAATTTGGTATACAGTCTTTACTACATGATAGTCATTATATTTATATCCTTGGTGCATCTTAATCCAGATAACCAAGTTTTGATTGGGTGGTTGCATTGCATGAAAAGCTTCAAGTTATGAAGAACATCACACTTGACATGTGACCACTCTACCGTAGTGCATGAAACATTGAGGTGTAGATGGGTGTATGAGGTCAACCGAAAAACATATATAAGTGTTAATAAACGGGAAGCATGATTGATAACAAAAGGATATACACAAACTAAAAGGACACATTTTACAAAACGTTTCTCTAGTTTTTGAATTGGTAACACTTAAATATTGTTAGCTTTAAGTGTTGTATATGAGTGGTTTCTGACTCAATTTGATGTCAATAATAAATTTTTACATAGTTAATTAGAGGAAAAAGTATACATCGAGATTCTATATGCTTGTCAAGTATCTAGAAATAACACATACAAGAAAGGAAATTTGGTTTGTCAACTTGAATAAACTTTATATGGTCAGAAGCAAGCATAAAAAAATAATACATAAAGTTTTTAGTAATCTTACTAAATATTGGCTTCACACAACACATATCAGATTATACCTTGTTTGTGAACAAAAGTATTTTCGCTATCTTATATCTTATGATATATGTTGATGACATAATTCTAGTCAGTGAAAGAAATTAAGAGATATGATTTTTAAATCAGTTAAACTCTTGGTTTTAGTTGAAATATATAGGTATATTTTATAATATTTCGAGGGATGACACTAGTATCTTTCTATTCCAAAGTTGAAAGTGATATCTTGGACTTATTTGGTTACGCATATTATAAGACGACAACAATTGCGCAATAGTAGATGAGACTTGTATTTATGTAGTGTACAAACTTAACCAATATTTCTCTAAGACTTTTCAAGAACATACGAAGGTTGCACATCATGTTCATACATGAAGATGCTTATTTCACAAAGATGATATTTTTCACTAACCATCAGTGTTAATAAAGGCCAAAATTTTAAATTAGGTGAAACTTAGTCAATAAAGGAAAATATTAATTAATGAATCTTAATAAGTAAAATAAAATATTAGTTTGAATGAGAAATAATTCATTTCCTTGAAAAGTTAAGAAAATATTGTGTCATACTAGGACATTAGTTTCATTAAGTATGTAACTCATATCTTTATTATCTGTAACATAACTCTATCAATAAGAAGTCCAACATATGAGAAAAATATCACACTTCGGTCGTTCTAGGATATCTTATTCCATTCTTTTCATTTGTCCACTATCTAATGAAATCCTAATCTTTTACATACTTGGTCAGTTTGTATCCTCAATCTAAATTTTTTACTTCACTTGATTGGGGTCGTCTGTTGGAAGTGACTAGTACCTTGAAGATTCTCTTAAAAAACCACACAAAAACATAATTTTCCCATGTACACAAAATTAAACCATAAGTCTACTATGTCGAATTGCTCAACCTCTAAATTTCTTTCTACCGTTGAAATGATGGTAGATCCAGTCACAGAGATAAGGCAAGCTATGAAGGTGACAACGTTTTAACCTCTTCAATTCAACGATATAGTCCTACCATGATCACTCGCCATATATGAAATATATAGAATATCTCCCCAAATAAAAAGTTCTAATAGTCAAGCACAATATGGGCCAATATGAAAAATGGATCAATAGGAAGTAATGAAAATAATCAACACATGCGCTACCATACTTGTTTAAAGAGCCGAACTCCCATTCACCATCGAAACGACTATGCATTCACCCATCCGACAATAATATAGAGGTTAAGAGCCATTTGATATAACTTGTTGGGATACAGAACCATCTGTTCAACTTTGAGATGTCTCTTTCTCAGACCAACAATACTCGGAAAAAATGAACAACATATCCCCTCTAAGAACTCTCACATCCAGGGCATTCAGATCCATAACTACCTTGGATACAAGATACAATCACGTTACATCCTTGTTAAGGTCTGATATATTAGTAGGACATTTACCTGGCAAGTTCAATCAATACGACAAACAAGACGGTAAAAGAGATTATACAAATCACATGAAGTAGTTGTAAAATGAGATGATGGCTTCGGTGGTGACGATGAACTCTCTGAATTTTATCGATGACCTTCTGAGGATGCATTTAAATGTGGTTAGATAAGTTGTTTTCAGGCTCAATTCATACTTTTGAAACAATCTGAAAACATTTAGAGATCAGTTCATAAGAAGAAAAGTAATCCAGGAAGATGTGGTTTACATCCATTGTAAAAGAGCCTAATGCGAGTTTTTTATATTACATAAAATGGTTCGTCAAAACAAAGAAAAATTTGGATCCTGCCACAATTTCGCGATAAATGTCACATATAAACAATTCATTATTTTCAGCCTCTTGATCGAGATATTATGAAGTATAAGGCTCTGACCTTTAGAAAATGTTAGCCCATATAATGCAACTTGTAAAGGTTGAAAAAATAATGCACGTGAAGATGACGGGAATGTCAAACACTTATCCTCTTTACCATCCAATCTATGTGCAAACCAAACCTCTCCACATCGCTCAAATCTAAGAAGGTAAACATGTTACAAATTCTTCGCAACAACGATCTTCTTATCAAAATAAGATTTCTTGACACAAGAACAAGTGACACCCCCAATGGGTCAATATTTTCAAATCTACAAGGGCTCGGATACCTCGAATACCGAGCTTAATGAATGCATATATGCCATATATGCATAATCTAAAGACATGGTCCGTTTCTAAAAACCAGAAAGGATATGGACTCCCATAGAGAAAAAAATACAAACAAGTTTTGTTAATACCACAATAATAATAGTCATAATAAAAAGGAATACAAAGCTCAAAACATGAAATCAGAACCTCGTTAATGCTTTCAATCTTCTCGAATTCATAAAGAATCGATCATCTCCTTATTCCAACAAACATCCAAGAACTCAGCCACCGAATTCCAATACCGAGTCCCCGTAGGAAACACTTGAAGTTGTAACACCAAGGGTGGTAGATAATTTGATAATTTATAAATATTGCAATGACTACTTCGATCTTGATTCATACATGCATGTAGTATGAACCATCGTTGGATGTGACATTCTCTCAGGTTTAAAATTTCTTCTAAGAAGCTCCACATGACTAATCTTTAAGTTCAGTAGATAACCCAAATTTTGGTTCACCATAATATGTATTCTTACCCGTCCAACAACTTCAACGATAATGAATTGAGAAGGGTAATAGGACCCCGTGAGAATGCAATAATCATCACTGCTCAAATTGTTGGAGCCGAGACTCAAATAATTATGATTGATATAAGAAGTTTCACAAATATTCTCCTCAAGAAGAGTTATGATAATATCTAAAAAATAACACCACTATAAACTGTAAGAGAGTCCTAAGAAGTTTTAATGTTGTCGAGGCCCCAATACTTGTGTAGCTGAAATTAGATTTCCTTTTAGGATATTTAAAATACAGAAATAAGGTGCAGTGCCTCTTAATTGTGGTGGAGATCTATCATCTTATAATGTTATTTGTAAAGGTCAATGACTCAATACGATGCATACTATTTTATACATCGTGCATAAATTCCCTTGATACTTATCAACCAAAACGTTATAGTGATCCTCACTAGTCAACCCGTAGTTAAATAGTATTATTATACTTTATTGGCTTCTAACATATATAAAATAATTGGTGCCTCATCGGCTTAGATGACATAAATGATCTAAATGAGGATAGATGAATAATACAGGCTAGAGAAGCAATAGAAGAACTCACAATTCAAACATAAGATATAATCCGCAATAGACATGAACTATAAAGATTCCCACTAAAGCATTAACTAACCTTTTTATCTAACAATTTGGATGTTTTTTCTTGGCATGTGCAAGATTTAATATGTGTCCCTGCCTCGATAATATGGTACAAGTTATTTATCAATAATGATTGCAGATCATTCTCTCATGAGAATGCCAGAACCATTATTATCGAGTTTGATCAATTGAGCTAGATGGACCACATCACAAAAGCACTTTAACCCATTTAGACAGCAAATAAAGTTATAGTTAAATATAAGAACAAAATATAAATGATGTGTATGGGATTCACTAACGTCAACCGAGCGTGTCCAAAAGACCATTATCGATCTCACGCATTTATCACTTGGTGAATGTCACTTCAGGAAATAAGTTATTGTCGTTCATGCACTCTTATTTAGGATATAATCATATTTCAATTCATTCGGAAGATGAAGATTATACAAACTTCACGACATAACAAGATTTATAATGTTACAAGATGATGTTATTTGGTCTAAAAAATACAGGTGTGGCATATCAAAGAATGACGAGCAAAGCCTCCTCTTGCAAAATCGAGCGAAACTTCTAAGCATACATCAATAATATCATAGTCACTAGAAAAGAAGACATGAATCATATGAATCAGGAATAAATATTCGGCAACCTCCAGATAATAAATTAAAAAATTAATCCATAAAAATGCACATTCAGAGTTTGCTCTGAGAAATTCCTAGGATACTTACATTAGTGAGACGAGAATAAAAGTATACCGAAATAAACTATGTACTTTATCGGCTATGGATCCTACACAAAGTATCAAAGAGATTCGGTTTGTTACATGAAGGTTGTAGACGTAAAATGGGCTCATGATCATATATTCTGATATATGTGTTTTATTTTTCCAAACTCTAAAAGTGTTAGACAATTAAATTAGATCACATAATATGACGAATCATTCAAAAAAATTAAAAATCATTTAGCTTATCTTAAAGTCCTAACATGTCCAAACTAATGTGATATTTTATATTTGTGCTTAATTATTCCCGACCATACTGTCAGTTTAGTTCTAATCAAGGAAGATTGAGTCACATATATTACCATTTATTAAGACACTGAAACTTGGTACTTGTAGTTGGAAAAGTTAGTTCTGGATCTCGTGGTGGCTGTTAGAAAGATAAGACCATATTTTTGAGGCCGTAGTATTATGGTTAAATATTATTTCCCTCTTTGAAACTATCAAAAGAAGCCAAATATATCTTGAATAGTAACACACGTTCTGTGGATTTTGGAAATTTTGATATCGGATTTGAACTAAGAATCACTATGATCTGTAAACGTTTTTTTTACTGAATTTCACGCTCAAAGCCGACCCCCTTAGAGGATACTCATAAACCATGTGAATAAATCGATTGTTGATAAAACATTATGGGCTATGGAGCATATATACAAATAATATCATCTTCGAAGGGCCCTCTACATCAATCAATCAAGTTCAAACATTCCATATTTGAATAACAAAACTGATTATAAGTTGCAATAACATGGCTTCGACTTACCCAATCTTATGGGCAAGACGTATAAAATTCTCATTGACTCTCATAATTATTAGCTAATTATAGTTTGGGACAAACCGATGGTTAAAAAGACATTTTTATCCTATATCTAGCAAAACTATGTGTTGGAGATTTGAAACTTAAACTGGCACAATGTGAATAAGTACCTCAGGCTCAAAGCAAAGTTGATCTGTTGCCTCTTTTGGAAGTTCTGAATCCATGTTGTGGGTGATCCTATAAGAAAAAGAAGTTGTATTTCACCTTACGTTGGTTGAGGCCTCTGAAGCAACAACAAAGGTTATGGTTATTAAAGAACCATAATATTGACGAACCTAAATCAAGGCATATCTTGTAGAAGTGTCACTCCAAAAAAAATAAAGTCGAGCCTATAAATATCAAGATATGATATTCTCGTTATGTCTTGTTGAAACTCTTTATCGTTAAGGTCTAACCGACCTCTTCTTTGGTTCCGTAGGCTTGGAAGAATTAACCTATGTAATCTAAGAACTCCACAAAGAGATGCAGATTGTAGTATAAAACCCTCCATAGACATATCTTATTAGCTTTGTGATATTAGCCAATAATACATGTATATGTTAAGGCATTCTTGCATCACTGTTATATTTATCAGCGATTTGTGAACTTAAGGTTTTAACAAATTCCAAAGTATTCGTGCATACATAGTCAATTTCAGAAATGTTTTTTGACATATGGGGCCTGGAATAGTGAGACCTCTTCCAAAAGCATCATATGATCGACACTGTGCCAGCAAATTACTTCTCCAAATGGGTGTATGTAGAACCATTAACGAATATCCAAGCCACAAAAATAATAAAAAATTTCATAATAAATATTTGTTGCATATATAGATTCTTCAAGGTCATATCCTCCGATAATGGGTTAAAATTTCAAAATGAGGAGCTAGTTTTATATTCTCCGTTAAGAAATGTTAGAAAATTTTCTTGTGCGGAGGCTTTCGAGATAGAGCATCAAATTTGCATATGGTTTTGAGCCAGAGCAACAATGTGCATAGTGTTCCGAGACAGAGCGCAAATGTGTAAAGTAAATTCTGAATCAATATATAATATGAAAAGTGAATTTTAAATTAGAGCACCAATATGCATAGGTTTTTGAGTCAGAGCACCAATATATAAATTAGATTAGGATTCAAAGCGCCAATGTGCATAAGATTCAGAACTACAACACCAATATAGAAGTTGACTCTCATGTCTCAACCCCAATGTGCATAGGTTTCGAAGTCGAGAACCTAACCTCTACATTCAAGATAGATCCCTCTAATAAAAGTTCAACATCACTTGCGGTTTTGTGAAAACACATAAAATAATATAAGGAACATGTTTCATCTTCTCCAAAATGTACTTACAGTATTGTCAATAAATACACAAAGTAAATAAAATAGGATAACCTGAACATATCAGAAGGTATATATATCTAACATGAAAATTTACTACGGAAACACATATATGTTAGGCAACAAAACAAAAATTATCTCTTAAGAAGAGCAAGCTAAATCCATATACGACTATTAAATTTTATGAATTGTTCCAAACATACAAGCAAAATGTATTGAAAGTATTTGAAATAATTAAATAAATTAGAGAAAAATAAAATTTATTCTATTGGAAACGATGACACAATGATAATACTTCAATGTTCAGGGTATATGATAAAAAAAATCAAATCCAACCCTAAAGTTTTGTTAACAGATCCTTTTAGGCCCAATTAAACCTTTGAGTGGAAGATATCTCTTTTCTTCGGTCTACATATTCGAAGGCATAATAGTTCGTTCAATATAAATTTGTTATGAAGTAACGTTTTATAAACTACATGATATTTAGGATGCAAAATTTCTTCACCTTTTTTGGACCCTTATGAGGTAGACAATTCTTTCGTTCCATCGTGTGACCATTTCACTTCATCACCCTACACTACTAGACATAATCTTTAGATTTATGTTTTGGGGATCACTCGACGCCTGTTGACCATTTCTCATGAAAGACTAACTTCTAGAAATGATAAAAAAATTGGGTTTAATCATGTTCGATGAATCGCTCCAATAAAAAAACATGTCCAGTCATACTCCACGGAGATTGTTCGTCATAACTTCTGACTTTATTTTTACTCGGCCTTATTGATATTTTTTATTTTTTGCTAACTTTTAATGGAAATGTCGAAAAAGTGCTTAACTATTTTTTATGCATTTTCATATCTCCAAGTTCTCCTTCTAATTGATGAATATTCCTTCTTTAAAATCATCAAGTCATACGTGAATCCCTCGAGCTCGGTAAGTCTACTCGGATACACGTTATACAAGGCCTCGACTGCTTTTAGTTCAAACATTTTTTATTTGATTAGCTAATTATTTTAGTACATAGTTAACTCCTCCTGAAAGTGAGTCTGAGCGTCTTCCAATATATTTTGTTGGAGAAAAACCGCTTATTTACATGACACTCTTTTGCTTTAGACCATCTTTGATCCTCAAAAAGTCTATACATTATCAATAATGGTGGCTGAAGATTGAGTATTATCATTGTCCTATCTCTTTACGATCTCACCAACATATAAAAAACATTAAAAATAGATTACCACATATAAAGTTTATATTTTGAGAATGTAAGAAGGAAAAAATTCTAATAACCTTAAGTCTGATCTCTATCTGGTGAGCTATCAAATCTAGTACAAAACACTCAGATCCCATATTTGTTTTTCATGTACTGATACTATCATTTTAAAGACCATGTCTCCCAGTTTTGTAGGGGTTTTCAGTTTGGTGGTATGGTGGTGTAAACATTAGTTCAGTGGTTGTGTGTTGTAAACGTTGGTTTGCTCTTTGGAGCACAACATAGAGATCTTCGAATGAGGGAATCGTTTTATTTCCCTATGCTCTCAGATGGATGCATCAGAGGTCTCTTCTTATTTATCTAAGAACATATTGCGAGGGGTCATGCGATAAGTCTCGACATCTAGAGACATGAGAGACAACCCAACAACGATTTTTTTAAAGGTATCGTTGTGGGGTTGGAAACACATTTTGTAAGATTTAAAGCATTACTACAATCGTAATTTTAGATTTTTTCTACTTAAAATCACTTTTAGACCCTATATGCCTGATTTTTATGTCCATAAGGTGAAACCATCAGGTTAAATTAACCTCTTTCTAATAATTCCACTCTACACCCGACTCTTCAATTTTTTTTATCTTTGCTTGAATAAAGATTATGACGTTTACAACCATATATTTCTTGCCTTTACCCTTATATTGCGAGACAGTTCAGGTATACTTTATCCTCTTGAAGCATGACCTCCTTCAGAAGAACATAGGTCGTAAACACCTCATTTTATGACAAACAATGTATCCGTTTTATTGATTGGACTTGCCTTGTTCATCATAAAACAAATTTTTGGTTTCAAGTGGGGTTTAACTTAATGTGATCAAACAAATCCATATTTTTTATGTCGATAAGGACATTAATATTAGCGCTAGAGCTTGACATCATATTCGTACTTAGAAGAGATACATAGTACCGTATATTTTCTTTAGGCAAGCACTTAAACACAATAAAGTTATTAGGATAAAAAACACGATGTGAGATTTTCTTCATTAATCATAGCGATCCTACTCAAGCACTATAATTGTTTCTTCATAAAATTGTGTCATACGATTAAGAACTAATCGTGTTATGTTCAACAATAAATCAACATACAATGAATAAGTGATCTTGTAAAAGTATGTGCGAAATATTCTAAATAAAGCCACGAGATATGTGTTAGACGTGCTATGGCTATTCATTATTTATCACTGCAACCATTTCCTTTCCATATGAAAAGTATCTATGCATACATCTATTCTGATTCCTCCAAAAACTTATACTTTCCATCAAATGCTCGATTTATTAACAAATTTTGTTCACGAGCTCAGCTAAAACATAAAATATTGGTACAAATCTTTAACGTTTTTAAATTACTAGTGTGGCTACCCACTTAGGTAAAATTACCCATATCACTTTTCACTTTGGAAAATATGCCAAATGCTATAACAACCTACTTATTTCTGTATTTATTTTTATTCGATAAATATTGAACATTTTTTCTCAAGTGATGTTTTATTTTGCGGAGATTTTTAAACGAGGAAACATTAGGGTCATTATCGATCCAAACTCTTTGTGACAATTCGGTTAGAGGTAATTACACCCGATAAAAAAAGCAATCAGACACAAATATTTGTTCAAATCAAAGCTCGTAAGACTCATAATTGAGGTTAAAGATTTCAAAACACTCGAAGACCTACTTATGATCTTCTTTGAACCCCTAAGGCTCGATCTCTTGTTTCTTCAACTAAAAATGCAGAGTCTTGACTATTTGGCTAAACCCCCAAAACCATAATTTGTAGGCTTGACAAAGACGAGATACAAACAGAAGAGCATTAAAGTTCAACATTGTATTCTCAGAAGCAATAGTTCAGAAATATATGGATTGCTCGATATATTGAGTATTTTCCCCTCATTTTGTTCCCAAATATTAAGGGTGTAGTTATAAGAAACAAATATATAAATTAGTCAAACCTCGGTTAATAAAAACAAAATTTAATTAATGGCGCTTATAATTAGTTAGAAGTTGAGGGAGTTTATATTCTCAAAGAGTTAAGAAAATATTGAGTCAAACTAGGACATTAGATTCATTAAGTATGTAACTCAAACTTTTCTTCTCTCTAACATAACTCTATAAATAAGTACTCCATCCTATGAGCTCAAGATTGCACTTTGATCATTCTATATTATATTATCGTCTTCTTGTTATTTTTTGATAATGATATATCATTTAGATAATATATATTCTTTATATTGACAAAGTATTTTCATATTAAGGAATGATTCTAAATAGAGGGCATAAGGACACAAGTAAATGAGGAACACACATAGATAAGTAAACTATGATTCTTTAAGAGAATTTAACCGAAGGTTATAAATGAGTATTTAGCAAAGGGGTAAAAAAATTAGAAGACGAGGGCCATTTAAAAGAAATTACTCGAGGATCGTAAATAACTATTTAGAAGAGAGATAAATGAAAGTAAGAAGATGGGGATCATGTAAAAGACTTTAGGTGATGGTGGTAAAGACGTATTTAGATGAGAGGTAAATGGAAGTAAAAAGACGATGGTCATTTAAAAGACTTTAACCAGGGGTTCATACAGAAGTATTTAGATGAGAGACTAGCGAAAGTAGGAAGATAAAGGTCTTTAAAATAAATGTAACCAAGGGACATCCAGAAGATTTTAGACGAGGGTTGCGATGGAAATACAAAGTGATGCAAATAAGCAGGAAAAGTTGTTCAATCGATTACAACTAGAAAACACGTGTCCTTATTTAATAGGTTATCAAGATAGGTTGTTAGTCTACTATAAGACGTGTAATGCACTGATTAGAGGAGAGTAAAATGTAAGTTGTATAAATAGAGACTTAAATTTCCATTTAGAAGGATACACATTAATAAAGCAAGAAAATGCAAATAACTTTGAGTTTTTTTTATTGAAATTCATTACTTTGTCTTAACATTTGATAAAAAAATTCCCTAATCATTCTCTACTTTCGAAAGCAAACCTACTTTCTTTAAAAACTAAGTCGACTTGTATACCTCCGATGAACACTTGTATTCCACTTCAAGATCATCGTGAAACTAATTCTTATTTGGATTGGGTTGTATGCTTGGTTATAAAGAGATGTACCATTTTTTATTTAGTGTACTTGGGTGATTCTCTTGCTTTGTTATCTCATAGAATTTAGGATTTCTTATAAAGTGAAGAGAACTACTATTGTCACTAAACAATATTACTAATTGCTCTATAATATTTATTTCACATAGCAATGCTTTTAAACATATGACTTCTTTTATTGCATTAGTTATAGCCATATACTCATCTCGTAGATGATAATGAAACAACCTTTTATAAATTAGATCTTCAACTAACCACTCCACAAAACAGTGTAAACAGATAACGACAAGTTGATTTTCTTATATTAAGGTAACCTGTATAATCATAGTCCATATGCCCTCTCAAAATTTCATCATCTCTATACTTATATTTATAACACATTCAACTAACTAATATACCTCTTCTAGTACCTTATGAGCCATTTCATGGCATGCCAGTGAGTCCTCCCCAAATCTGCTCATAGTACTAATTTAGTATACAAGATCAGGTTTGGGGAAAATCATAACATACAATAAATAGAGTTTTAATACTTATTTTGTCTTTTCAATCTATAAGTATGTCACAAAAAATATATAGCAATATAATATATATTTGGGAATTGGTAAAAAAATGTTGAGATTGTTTAATGAAGTCGTCTGTTTTTGTTTTTTAGGGTTTTTGCCTAGTGGCAATTTTATATTGAAAAATGAAATAGGCGACTCCACAGAGTAATTTTGGTTTTTTTAGCAAATCCCTATGTTTTTTCATATGTCTTTATTATTACAATAGATACGATTGTAATAACAATTTATCTCATAATTGATTAACTACATGAATGAGTAAAATATCTTATATTTATTTTCTCCAAGACTACTTTAGTTCATAAAGAAGTCTCGTCAACGAAGTCACATCAATATCGTAGCCTTCTTCGCGCACCCTTGAGGTTATCTCATATAGATGGTCTCCTCTAGTTATCGATGCATGCAAGAAATAGTAACATCCATATGAACTATCTCAAGATCAAACCTTGCAACAATTGATAACATAACCCTTACAGAGGTCTGTTTCACAACCGATGAGAAAATTTTGTGGGAATCGACATCTCATTTTGCATAAAGTCCTTAGACATTCGTCTACTTTGGTACCTTGATAGTTCAAATCTAGGGATTCCCTTTCTTATTTTTTTATATTCATTTACATCTAATACACTCTTTATTTTTTTATTGCTTCACAAGAATCTAAATGTTGTTCTTCTCTAGAGACTTCATTTATTCCTTTATTTATTTTAATACTTTTAGTTTATCACCTCTCTTCATAACATCATCATCACTCTCAGGCTCAACAAATATTTCCTCATATTTCACTAGACAAGTCATGATACATAATCTTAGTAAAGTCGTACATCTATGTAGGTCTTCTAGGCCTCCAACCTTTATGATGGAGCGACAGAAATTGAAGCAGAATCAACGATAGATAAAACCCTAATTCAAGGGTAACATGATGAAACCCTAATCTAAGGGTAACAAAGGCTGCAATTTTCAGATATAATAATATTTTATTCCAAAAACTTAAAATAACTTAAGGCATATGAGGCTTTATATAAGAGCTTCTCAAAACCCTAAATTATAATACAAGGAAATAAAATAAATATTTTAAAATAAAATAAAATAAAATCAAATCTTAATATAATTAGATTTGATTTAAATACATAAGATATTTGAATAAAATAAAATAAAATAAACAAGGCTTTTGTTTGGACTTTCTCGGCTACATCACTTTATTTATAACCAAATGCAAACTGCCAAAATCTGTTTGTTGCTCTTCAGTTTGAACATTTTAAGTATTTGAACCATCAAACTCCCGGAAAAATCCAAACTTATGTCATGACTAAACTTCCTTTAAGATGTCGTACATATACGGAGCCTCAAACTAGTTCCAGTATAAGCAATCTGCTTAATTTTCTTATTCAAACTCTACCTCAACTTCAGCTTCACATTTGACAGTCGTAGGTGCAGTTTCGACCTTCATGAGTAGTGACATTTTAACTTCATTATATACCACATCCCTACTAATTAAATTTTTCTCACTTTCAAGGTCTAAAACACCACTATCTATACTATTTCACTCATTCTTATAACCAAGAAACTGACACTTTAGTGCTCTTGACTAAAGGTTATCCTGCTTCACATATGTATAAGAAGCACATATGAACGCTCCTAAGTGAACCAATATTGATTTTTCTCCCTCTAGATATTTCTTGATGATATTTGAGTTCTAGTGCAGTACAAGGGATCATGTTGATGATGTATGCAGTTGTATTAATAACTTATTCTCAAATTTATTGTCCATTATAGCTGTTAGAAGCATACACATAACTCTCTCAAGTAATATTTTATTAATCCTCTTAGAAAAACTATTTTGTTAATGAGTTACTTTCACGAATTTGTGCCTAAAAATACAAAGTTTACAACGGGTAGCTAGTAAATAATTTATTCACAAATTCTAAGTCATGGCTAATTTTTAACTTCTTTAGCATCTTTCCAGATTAATTCTCCACGATTTTCTTCCAATCTTTAAAAGAATTATATGATTCACCCTTAAACTTTAAAGTAATAATACATATTTTGCTTCAATATTCGTAAATTATGGACATGAAATAACTACCACCTTCCATTGTAGATCCCTTGTATGTCCCTAAAAATCTAAATCAAATTACTAAAAAACATTTTTCAGTTGTATGATTCTTGGTCACAAACTCATCTCTTTTACTTTTTCCCACCACACAATTCTCACATAAGTTTAGTTTCTGAACTTTATTACCGTTCAACATCTATTGTTTTTTAAGTTTTTTAAGTTTATTAAGTCATTCATCACTAAAATTTGCTAGCCTTAGATTTCAAAACTTGGTAGAATCATTCTTCACACTAGACATACCCTTGACTATTACATATCCTGCAAAAACCATTATATTATTAACTTGTTTAGTTTTTATAACAACCAATGAGCCTTAGAAAACCCTAAGTCTTTCACCTCCACCCTTATAGGGATACCCTTCATTATCTAACATTCCAAAAGAGAAAAAGGTTATTTAAACACATACCTCACATTTGTAATGACTTTTTCAAGTCATATAGACAACTTGAGCCTCAGTCTACTCAATCCTGTTACAACACACGACTCATCATTCCCAGTATGACTTTGCCACCATCAAACACATGTATGTCATCAAACCATGCTTGTTAGATATCATATGAAATGATACTCTTGAGCCCATAACCCACTTGTTATCATATATGAAAGTAAAATACATTAGTATATTTGTAAATTTATAACCATCAGAAGACATTGATGCAACTCATGCTTCAAACTTCAATTGATTATTTCCCTTCTTCAACTCGTGACAATTCTTTCTGATACAACCCTCTTTCTTGCAAAAGCAGTAGTTAATTCTTTGAATATAGATATTAAGTTTTCTTTACTTTTGTTTTATTTCTTTCTGATTAATCTAAATAATATTCCTTTGAATTAGAACTTATGATATGGTAAAATATTGTTTATCATGTAACATAGTGTCAACAAAGTGCTCATACAATTTCGTTATAAAGGATAATTATTTGATTCCTCGTCGTCGACCTTAACTCTTACTACATTCAAAACAAGACTGATCTCGTTGAAATCCTCCAAGTGTTTCTTGATCTCCTTCTTGTAATCCATAGTTAGAGTATATAGTTATTTCTTAAGATATAATTTGTTTGCTAAAGATTTCGTCAATAAATAGCTTCAAGCTTATTCAAAATCCTCATAGCACTAGATTCCTCAAACAATTCCCTAAGTACTTCATCCTCCAAACTCAAGATCAAAGTATTATGGGCTTTGGATAAAACTCAAAATCTATATATCTTTCAACTTTCTCATCAGTAGGGGCACCCCGTATATCTCTAGTGACTTTATCAAAATCAAACTTCATGTTCGTGTTAGTTATTTCCAATTTCTAGATCTTCACGCTCATCGCACCACTTATCATGGAAATTAGTAACATACATAGGTTCGGGAAATCAAATTTCTGTATTTAAGCTCCTACAATTACAAAAAACTTATAACATTTAACACAAGATTTATGTCGTTTAGACTATGGAGCAATCTTACATCTATAGGAAACAGATATAATCTTATTGATGTAATTATAATAATGAATTATAAGAACACTCAATACAAGGTCCACACTTTGAACAAAACTTCTCAATAAAATAATGCACATTTCAAAGGTTTTTCTTAGTTTTCAGTATTTCTTGCGGTGTTTTATTTGTGTTTTTCTTCAAAATTTCATCAACTCTAAAATCACTCAATTCTTTTAGCTTTCTATCTCTCATTTCTATAGATGTTAATATATATATATATATATATATAAGATCTTCAACGGGGATGTATCTTAGTACAAACATACAACATGCTCACAATAAACAACTATGACTGTTGCGACAAACTTGTAACATCGTCATGGTTAATAAATATAATAAAATAGTACACAAGATAATTACAATTAATTTTTACCACCTTACCACACCGGATACTATCTATTAAATCCAAACCAATATACCAAACTTACTTTCACATTGATTTTAACTGAAACCGAAGTTTGAAACTAACTGAAACCGAAATTTGTTCTAAAACCGAAACCCCTCGTAAAACTAATTCTAATCCAAAACTGCATTCACATACCAAAATTTAACTCAACTCACGACCCTTCTTCGCTGTAGTAACCACAACTTCTGTCCTGAAACCAATAATCCACAGTTTTCAAATCTCCTTATGCCAAAACTAAGTTTTCAAATCTCCTTATGCCAAAACTAAATTTATATCAAATTTGTGATAAATCTACTTTAGAAAGTTCATGTCTTGAATTGCATTTATTAGAAATAATTTTATTATTTAATTAGCAAAAATAAAAATAATTAATATCGATACCACTAAAAGTGGAGAAAACAAAATATACGGTTAAAACCATCTCCAACTTGTAAGATATATAATTATTCAATCACAGAACCCTTTTATTTGTATATCATGTAATTTATTAAATGAGTTATTAAAACCATTTTTCCAAAAATCCAAAACAAATTTAATTCCAAAACATATAAATCTCGGTTTTATTTTTACTAAAATATTTATATTTTTCATATCCAAAATTACTAAATGCTCGCAAAAGCTATTTTAGATATAATTGGAATGTCGGTTGAAATATTTAACCGTGTGCTTTAAGTGGATTGGACATTTGGATGTATAGGCGACTTGTCAGTTAACTTAAATCGCCTTGTGGACTTGCAGTTGACAACGAACATAGATGGCTGCCAACTAATAATTGGTTTGAAATGGGGATGACGTGGTTTGAAATGGAATATGTTTAAAATTACTTATGTTTTTATGATAGGTGAGTTATTCAAAAGTACCTAAGTAATTTAGAAAAATGTCGAGAAATAAACTTCTATTAATTATTATTGTTTTAAAAATCATTCATATCAAATGGCAGTTTTAATTTGTTTTTAAAATATGGAGTTTTTTTTCAATGAATAAAATTAGATTAATGAGTTGCATATTTTGAGTTGTTTTTTCGCCAAACCCTATGTTGGTTTTTTGTTACGTTCGTTTCACATCTCGTATTTTATTTTCTTTCGATTCTGCATCTCGTATTTCGTTTCGTATCCGTCTCGCACTTAATTTTATCTCGTCTCACACTAAAGACAAAAAATAATAATTCAATTTTAATTATTATCGTGCATTTAAACCAAAATAAAATGTTTCAAATTTAATCATATTCTCGCATTTCGGTTTTTTTTAAGTCTGGTCTCGCACCTCGCACTTACAAAAAAAATAAAAAATAAACAATAGTCTCGCACTTAAGGTAAAAAAATTCAAAATTAGCCTTGATCTCGCATTTCCTATAATTCTGATCTCACACCTCACACTTAGGGAAAAAATCAATTTTAACCATTGGGTCGCATCTCTCTATTAGATTATGTTTTGTCTCGCATCTCTTCATTACATCATGTAAGACCATGGCATGTCTAACTACGAGAAGCGATACCCGAAAAATGTAGCGCGAGACCAGTCTAACTAGGTGTGGTAAAAAAAATCATTCATGGATCTAGTTTTGTTCGTCTTAAAAAATAAAAATCGATAATAGGATTTGAGTTATTATGAAATATGTTGTGTATTAGATGAGAGTTAAGTTTTATATTTTGTAGTAGGTAGTTATTATTGATAGTTGAGTTTGGATAACTTTGAATATAATAATAATCTTTAAAACTCTAAAAAACTAAAATATACATTATTTTACTAATATACGGATGATAAACAAAATATTTTGTATCCTCCACAAACTTTAAAATGATACAATCATTTATTAATGTATGGATGATAAATACAATTTTGTATCCACATTTACTTTATATGTATCTATTTGTGTTTAGATTAGATTATGAGTTATTTTTAAAACATTGACAGATCTGAATATGATCTATAAGTTTGTTTTAGTATTAATTAATATATAATAGAATATTTCTACTATTTACTAAATTTCTAAACTATATTTTAATATGATTTGATTCATTTTTTTATTTGTGATATTTTTTATTGGTGATTTTGTTTTTCCATAAATATGTGGTAATCTATAAATGTAGTTGAGTTATAATTGTGTTAATATTTGTATGAAGGATATGTAGTGCTTTAGAGGCAAATATGTCAGTAAAATATATAATGTAGAGGTTGGTCGAGACTTCTACAATGGTAGAAGGGACTCAAAATGTGTGAGGATAAACACGGAAGAAGATTTGGTTGTTGAGAGATATTATGGAGGTTGTTATAGGATACTATATTTTTAACTTTGAGTTTCTAAGGAGAGTACGTAAAAATATTACGAGAGAATATAAGTGCCGAAGAATCAAGTGCTTTCTCATGAGAGCCTTTGTTTATTTATAGCTGTAGACTTGGACCAAAAGCCTTTATGGGCTTTTGGTTTAAGTCTCTTTGTTGTACATAATGGAATTTGTGGACTTACCCTTTTAAGTTTATGTTCTAGTCCAAAACTTAAGCTACAAATAATAAATTAAGATGGGCTTTAATCTATATATTTTATATCATAATCAATAGACCCCTGATTCTTGAGAGAGCTTTAAGGGAGTACTAGCTGAAGTATATTTCGTATCTTGTAGTCTTGAAGTTAAAAGGTATGCCCAACTGATGGTATGCTGAGCCAAACTAATGTGTCAATTATGGTTGGACCCAAAAGAATTTTAAGGCCCGCTAACCTTATACTTGCCTCGTTAAGAAAAAATCATCAACCTAAACCTCACTTGAGGACAACAACCTCTATATTTCCGAAGGGAAAAAAATACAAGTATAAGTAGCATTTGCGTTGTATTTGTTTTACTAGTAGTTGATTATCTTATAAATATAAATATTGGTTCAGTTTAACATTGATATGAATTTTAAACAGGTATATTAAAAAAATGCTTTGGATTTCCTGTCTAAGTATGATAGTATCCCGTTCTCTTTCCAAAGTATGAATGAATGACTAGTATACTAAATAGTCTTATCAATA
This sequence comes from Limnanthes douglasii subsp. nivea, assembly GCA_036936605.1. Lineage (NCBI taxonomy): Eukaryota > Viridiplantae > Streptophyta > Magnoliopsida > Brassicales > Limnanthaceae > Limnanthes > Limnanthes douglasii. The sequence goes on along the minus strand of JAUPFV010000002.1, from coordinate 191,295,417 downwards.
TCGTAATCTAAGACTCCATGTCTCGATATGGCTGAGATTTTGTTTCATGTGGTAACATTGTTGCTGAGATTTTATTTCATTGAAGCTTATTCCTAGTTGGAACCATTTTGTGAAGATAAAAACACTACATGTTAAGAAGCTGAACAAAGTTATTAGCATGTTTTATGAGAGACTAGAAAGTCATCTTACACATGTTTTAAATGTGTAAGCGGTACTATTATTTTTGCACGTGTGTTATCTTTTGAACTCATTTTATTTCAACCGTCAAATCATTTTTATCCCAGCTGATAATCTATAAAATAATATGAATCATTTATTTAGAAAATTCAAAGGTTGTGATTTAATGACCTTTTTATATATAGTCTTCTTCTTTTTTTCATTCACTTACAGTTTTCTCAGTTTTTCTCTCTCAAGTTGTTCTTATTGTTTATCATTTCTTGTTGCCTTAATTTTTTAAAGCTTGATACTTGAAGTTCTTCCTCTAAGATTTATTTTATAAAGCTCGTTGTTTTCCATATTTTTTATACAAATGGTTAGAACGAGAATTTTGAAGGCTCGTCAGGAAAATACAGAGAAATCTGACAATTAAAATTAAAGTAACAATGCTCAATTTAGGAATATTTTTTCAAATGTATCGATTAGAAATGATGAATCTTATGATAGTTATGCTCTTGATGTTCCTCATTTGAAGGTAATATCACCATTTCCATCAAATGCTCATATTTGTTTTCCTATTTGAGACTGTTGGTCTGTGTTGTTTGAGATGTTCAAGTTTGTGCTTCTTCAAATACTGTTAATGTTAGAACTTCCTTTACTTCAGTCACTATGGATATTGAAGGAGCTTCCAAGCTCACACTGGAGGATTATCATTTTGTTAGGAATTTTTTAAGCTGCACATAAAACTAAACTCTTAACTCCAAAAATATATATTTATATTAAAGAGAATGAGTATTCTAGGAGGAATCATGAATGTGAAACTCATACTACGTTCATATTCGGTTTCCAAAACCAGGGGAAACTTCTTTAAATTCTGCTGAAATTTCTCTAAAAGAATGTCATATACCTCATTTAGTTTTAATCCAATGGGTGGAGAATTTTAATGTATCTTATTATTCTTGGTTTGCTTTCTAGAATTTCATAATTTGATTATTTTTTGTGTTGACAAAAAATTGTTATAGGAAATGTAACATTTACTTTTATATTATCATGGTCCATGAAGTCAACATTGTTAATAGTCTTCCTAACTATAACATGATATGAAAGATTAAATTTGTATATGTCTCGGGAAACTAAGGAATTGGTATAAACGAGGAGAAACAAATTTATTCATGTAGCTGGAAGTCTGAAGAGTATTTTCTCTTTTATTTTATTTTTTGTTTATAAGAATTATATTGTTTAGCTTTTCTTCTCATTTTATATCCAGATTCTGAAAGGTCCTTCAAGAATTGCATCCCTTGTATTACTTAATAGTACAAAAAACTTGTTAAGATGAACGATGGCTCAATGATTACAAAACCATCCTGGTTCCTGGGAAATTTCTAGCTAGTTAGTTATGGCCTAATTTTGTGAGCATTTCTACTTTTACAATCACGGATATACCGATCGGGAATAAAATGGATGCCTAAGTGTCCCTTACAAAGTTCTCAAATATTACTACTCATTCTAAATTCTCTAAAGTTGATGATTCTGAAAAAATAAGGGTGATGTTAATGATTCTTATGGTATGGGACTTATAACCAATTATTATGAGCTTAAATCTAAGGTTTTTGAAGGTTCTTTGATTTATTCAATAGAAGATCAGACCAAATTTTCCAAAATAAGCACAGTGGCCAGCTTGAAGCCAAGTTAATGATGAACTTTATATTAAATTTGTCTAGATTTTGGTTATCGAGACCTTTATTGGTGAGACTTTGGTCGATGGTCCGAAGATAATAACTTATGTTCCTAAGGTCATACATCTCACTCTATATATATATATATATATATATATATATATATATATATATATATATTCCTTAGGAACTAGTCTTGTTAAGGTCTGTGTTGTTATACACTATGGTCTAAAAGATCCAGTTGTTGTTGTTAAAATTTATGTTCCGAATCACCTTGCTGTTGGTGAAGAGTAATGTGGAGGATACCTAAATTTCATAAAGGAATCATCCATCTACCACAACAATGTTGTGATAACTGAGGATGGTAATTAGAATACCAAATAATCTTCTCTTCTTTGCTGGGAAGGGAAAAGAAATATGGATGACATTTATCCTGGGTTCAAAATTGATATAATTTTTAGAAGAAAGAATATTTATATGTTATTGCTAAGTTAGACCATCGGCTATAGGAAAGGCAAAAGGTGAAAGTGTAAAAATGAAAATTCTTCTAAAGGGTCAAAATTTTAAAAGCTCAAGGATGAAGATGTTATTGATAATGAACCAATTCGTGATGTTGTACTTTCTTATATGGTTGATGAAGCTCCTTTCGTTTGGCAATTATACCAACTTTATTGATGTCCATCGCATCTCTCCTAAAAAGATAGAGTTCTAAGACTTTTGATATTTTAGCTTAAGAAACTTGTTATTAAATCACTATGCAATTATCACAAAATGGCTCAAGCACATAATATATGCGAATGAAAGATTTAAATGAACACATGATTTAACGTGGTTCGACAATTGTCTACGTCCACGGGCGCCGCCAGAGAAAAGAGTTTCACTATGATAGAAAAGATTACAGATTTCAGATTGTGTTTTGTGTCGTCCTAGTAATCTATTTATTGGGAATTAATAGACTTACTAGACAATAGGCCTAATGGGCTCATACCACAAGACTAATTCAACTCACAACCGAACAGATTGCACAATATCACTATCACACACACAAAACTGTACTGCCGGACACTGTACACTGTCAAGGCACTATTCGACTCATTCACAACAAATCTTCCCCTTGAGGCGACTATCCTTTCTTCACTATCAACAAAGAACCTTCTCTTCTTCGGACTCACCAAATGCCCTTAAGGCATACACTCTATACTGCGAACACCGATCCAGTTTAGGCACTTCCTAAACTTTCAAACTGATACTGCCTTGGTCATTATATCTGCTGGATTATCGTGTGTAGACACTTTCTTCACATCAACAATTCCCTTTGATATTATATCACGAATAAAATGATATTTGACATCTATGTGCTTTGTATGCTCATGGTACATCTGGTTCCCTGTAAGGTGTATGGCATTTTGACTGTCACAAAACACTTTTGTAGTAGTCCTATCCAAGCCCAAATCTGCCACCAAACCTTGCAACCACATTGCCTCTTTAACTGCTTCTATTACTGTCATGTACTCTGCCTCTGTTATAGACAAAGCTACAGTAGCTTGCAATTGTGCTTTCCAACTGATCACACTCCCAGCTAGAGTAAATACATATCCTGTTAGAGATCTTCTTTTATCCATATCACCTGCAAAATTAGAATCAACAAAACCAACCAATGATCCTGCAACATCATTCAGCGATTCACCAATATCGGTCTTGTTAAAAGTTAAGCCAACATTTACAGTATTCTTTTGAAGAGATTCAATCTCTTCCCCCATAGCACCAATCCATCGATCTGTCTCTGAGCTCGCTATAGCTTCTCTATAGCTACTAGGTTCCTGTATCTCAACTTCTTCTGCAACTGACAGAGCATATGCAATTAGATTCGCATACCTTTTTGGAAGTCTAATATATCTTCTTTCTCTGCCCAATGCTATGCTATAAGGTTGTTGTTCTGGTTTAGGCGCATCATCGTCACTACCATCCGATGTTGATGCTTCACCTTCTGATTCTGGATCCACCTCAGACCCACTTGAATTATTGGACCTGCTAGGAACTGATTCTACTTCAAGCTCCACCTGTTTACTCACAATCGATCTTGATTCGACCATTTCTCCTACTTCCTTCTGACTGTCTATAGAAGCAAACTCATTAAAAGTAACGTCCCTACTGATGACAAAACCTAAAGACTTTGGAGAGGTACACCATAACCTATATTCCTTCACTCCAGTAGCATATCCTAGAAATATGCACCTCTTTACCCTCGGCTCAAGCTTACCATCTCTCACATGAGCATATGCAGGACAACCGAACACCCTCAAATATTCATAATCAGCCGACGATCCAGACCAAATATCAAAAAGAGTTTTACAATCAATAGCTGTTGATGGAGACCGATTCACCAAGTAACACGATGTATTGATAGCTTCAGCCCAAAAATCCTTTCCCACACCGGAATGCGAGAGCATACTTTGTGCCTTCTCACAAAGCGTTCTGTTCATTCTTTCTGCGACTCCATTCTGTTGTGGTGTTCTAGAACAAGTGCGATGTCGCACTATTCCCTCAGCTTCGCAGAACTCGTTGAACTCACGACTGAAATATTCTAACCCATTATCTGTCCTAAGACGTTTGATTTTTCTTCCTGTTTGCTTCTCAATCATCGTCTTCCATTTGACAAAGGTTGAATATGCCTCATCTTTCGTTTTCAGAAAGTAAACCCACACCATCCTTGAATAATCATCAATCAAACTCATGTAGTATCTGGCTCCGCTCTTGGATGGAATTCTGTCTGGACCCCAAAGATCTGAGTGAATGAAGTCCACTGTCCCTTTAGTATTTCTTACAACTGGTTTGCTGAATTTGACTCTAGTTTGTTTACCAAACACACAGTGCTCACAAAATCCCAATGATTCTGCTTTATACCCTTTCAACAAATCTCTTTTTCCTAAAACAGCTAATCCTCTGTCACTCATGTGACCAAGACGCCAATGCCACAACTTATTTTGATCCTACCTACTTTGGCTATTACTCTCTGATGATGCTACTACAGCATCGCCCATAACAACACTCCCCTGGAAAATGTAAAGACCCTTCTGCAAACTACCTTTCATGCATACCATTTAGTCTTTTGTCACTTTGATTACACCATCTTCTGCACGATACTTGTAACCCCGAGAGTCTAGAGTCCTGAGAGAAATCAGGTTTCTCTTTAACCCATAAACATGCCAGCAACAGTCAAGATTCTAACAACCCCGCCAAACATTCTGATTCTGACGTTACCAATACCACCAACAGTCAACGAATGATTGTTCCCTAAATAGACAGTTCCCTGCGTTGGCTTGTACGTATCAAACCACTGCTTGAACTGACACATGTGATATGTAGCGCCAGTATCCAGTACCCAAGAGTTTTTCCCAAAGTCTGAACTCACGGATAATACATCTTCTCTACTACTGTTTTCACTATCGTCGGAATCGTTCACACCTTCAACAATGTTTGCTGTATTTTCCTTTTGATTTCCCTTCTTACCATTCAGTTTTGGGCAATCTCTCCTATATTGACCCTGCTAACCGCATTCATAACAGTTTGAGTTCTTTACCCTTGACTTGGACCTCCAGTTCTTCCTTCTTAAAGAACTCGCTTTGCTTTTAGATCTTCCCCTAGTCATAAGACCTTCCCCTTCAGCTTGATTATCTGGCTGCAACTGTCTCATCTCTTTTGATTTTAGTGCCCCTTTGACATCAGCTAGGGATAACTTATCCTTACCATACATAATGGTATCTACGAAGTTTTCATAGGGAGCTGGTAACAATCTCAATACAAACAAAGCTTGATCCTCATCCTCAATATTGATATATGTTCTCCAAGTCCATTATAATTGATTTAAAATTATCTAGGTGCTCTGTTATGGACATACCTTCTTTCAATCTGAAATCATACAAACGTTTCTTCAAGTATAATCAGTTTACTACTGATTTCTATAAGTAAAGATCTCCTAGATTTTTTCATGCGCAGGCAGCAGTCTTCTCACCACTAATTTTGCAAAGCACATTGTCTTTCACACTCATTAAAATCCAGCACAAAACCATTTCTTGAATATCTTGTTTCTCCTCTTCTTTCATCTCTTCTGGTAAATTATTCTCCACAGCCTTCCATAGCCCTTGCAGTACCAATGAAGATTTCAGTTTAATCTTCCACAACGCAAAGCTGGATCCCACATCAAATTTTTCAATCATGTATTTTGTTGCTGTAGACGCCATTGTGAAAAACACTAATTGCAAAATCCCTAATTTCACCACGTGGCTATGGTACCAATTTTGTTATTAAATCACTATGCAATTATCACAAAATGGCTCAAGCACATAATATATGCGAATGAAAGATTTAAATGAACACAGGATTTAACGTGGTTCGACAATTGTCTACGTCCACGGGCGCTGCCAGAGAAAAAAGTTTCACTATAATAGAAAAGGTTACAGATTTCAGATTGTGTTTTGTGTCACCCTAGTAATCTATTTGTATGGAATTAATAGACTTACTACACAATGGGCCTAATGGGCTCATACCACAAGACTAACTCAAGTCATAACCGAACAGATTGCACAATATCACTATCACAGACACAAAACTGTACTGTCGGACACAGTACACTGTCAAGGCACTATTCGACTCATTCACAACAATTTGTGAACCAATTCGTGATGTTGTACTTTCTTATATGGTTGATGAAGCTCCTTTCGTTTGGCCATTATACCAACTTTATTGATGCTCATCGCATCTCTCCTAAGAAGATAGAGTTCTAAGACTTTTGATATTTTAGCTTAAGAAACTCCTATAAATACATGTAATGATCAATTGGGTGCTAATTTTACATTTACAGAAACTTTTTCTGCTTATAATTTTATAAGTTTTCCTTTGGATCAGATTTCAAAAGTGTTAAGCCATTTGTAACTTTGACACGAAGTGGAAAATACCAACTCATCTTACTTTTATGGAGTTTTCTATGAGGTAGATGGAACTATTAGTCGAAGTAACTTCATGTCCCTTGTTTGTTTATTATTTTTGTTTATATTTACTCTCTTGATTTTAATTTTTATTAAATTTTTAGTCTTTTTACAATGCTTTTGTAATGGTGCATTATGCTTGTAAAAGTTATGTGGTCGTTATTCCCAATCTTAGGTAGTTCTTGGACGTTGTAGCATAGCCATTTCAAAGTAGCAAACAAGTGAAGGCTGATCTCCAGCCTAAAATTAAGGTTGAAGAATGATTAAAAGTTGATATTTTAGCTAAAGCTAAAGTAGGGACACATTTTAAAACTTAAATTCAAGTTAAAATTAAATCAAAAGTACATTTAAAAATTGAGTTGGACTCGTGCTTATTCTCATAGATTTTGAATGCTTATCAAATATTTATCTTATAATCAAGCTATGAATGTTGTAGCTCTTTCATATGAATTGGAAAATATCTTTTGTGAACAAAAATCAGAGAGATGTATTTGAGTTCTTAAGCAAAAAGAATATTATAAATATGTGAAGAATTTCAAACTGAAAGAGAGGAGCAAGGATATAAATGACGAACGTAACTATAGAAGTGTTTCGATTAAGCCTTGTTGCAGAAAATAAAGTTGGCAGAGACCTTTGAGATGTAATTCTTAAACATGTCCACTTTGAAGAGAGTGTAGAAACTCGTATGGAACAAGCTGCTGAGAATGTGGTAGATGAAACAAAATAAAATTTGGTGATTTCCTTCCATGAATTTCAATACGTAAACTTATATAAAATGGAAAAAATATGTTCTTCATGATAAACGGTCACCATACGAAAGGACACGTTTCCTACATAAAATTAGGATCCTTTAATAGATGAAATTTATGGATTTAAAATTATTGTCCTTCTACTTAAAACTGAGTATCATAAAATTAATGATGCTTCCGCTTAGGGTACCACACATAAAAAACAAATTCTATTGTTTGTTTTTCTTCAACCTTTAAAAACGAAGAAAATATTGTAGTCTCATCTTAGCAAGATGAAGTTTATATTCCTAAACTAAAGTCTCATGTTGTAGTCTCAGCTGAAGAATCTCACTTTTTTCTAATAATATGGATTGAATTGGTTTTGTTATTTATTGATTTTGTTTGAACCAAAGTCCCTCGTGGGTTGGGGAATTTTTTTTATATATTTTTTTTACTTTTTATGCTATGCAGATTTTGTTTGGATTCTGATTTCTATTTATTTTGTTCCATATTTTGGATTTATTTTGTTATTTTTGGATGAAAACATTGTATTTTTTAGTTTTTGTTGTTCCAAACGGAGAGAACGATTCCGAAAGTAAAAACTTTTTGCAAGGAACTCGTTGGCTCATTCTTTGGATTACATATCTATTTTTTAGTTTGTTTAAAATGTTTATCACTCATGGTCAATAGATATTTATTCTTTATATATACAATAATTTATTAATTAGTTTAATTAATAAAAATAATAAAATATCCCATAGTTTTTTATTTTGAATTTAACAAGGAATTGAGAGTTAGTTTGAGAACAAAACAATGAAATAAAAAAGAGAAATACTAAAAAAATTAAATAAAGGTAGATGATCCAAAATTAATATTTAAATAAATATCTCTATGAATTTATTTTAAAAGATAAGGAATAAGAAAATATATGAAAAAAGATAAGAATTTATATTAATCTATATAATTTTAGAGGTATAAACTAGACTTTAATATTTTAGTTTGTTAGCATGTCTATGATTCAAAATAAAATATATTATTCTCCTTATAAAAAATGGACACTTAAAGTAAAAAAAAATCATCAATCAAATATTTTAGTAATATTTTTTGTAATTTTTTAGTATGATTAATACTGGTTAATATTTTAGATGTAGAATTATTGAACTAATCGTCCAAATTCATGTAATAATTTTAATTTCTAACTAATTTTGTTTAGATAAAAAAATTAACCCTTACTTTATATTTGCCATTTTTTTTCTAAAATATGTTAAAAAATATTGTATGTCCTGTGACATTTAATATAAATCAAGATATGATATTTTAGGTCATATCGTAGAAGTAATGCGGGCGATATATAACTATCCGACCAAATGAAAAAACTTGAAAGGTAATCACAATAGAAGATCAAATAGCAATAGTCGAGACAATATGACTTAATTTATATGATTAGACACTAGGTCATAACTATGTGTCTTAGGTTATTTACTCATTCCAAGCGTGGAAAGAAAGAAGTAGAACAACGGCTCTGTGAACCTTCCAACATAAAGTTTGTGTGAAAGACGTAAAAATAAAATCAATCACATAAGACAGATTTAATATTGTTTGAATTGTGAAGAAGTCATACATCAACGAGCAACATACATATTTTTTATATATAGAGGGAAGTTATAATAAGATTTTCTCAAATACAACTAATACAACCATTCCTCTTCTGTTACAAAGCTTATCAGCTTACAAATTACATTATGGATCTTAATGTTTCTCTAAATGTTTATCTTCTACCTTGTTTTGTATTTATGTAAAAGCATACAAACTAAGAATTTCTCTCTCTAGTAAATTCACACGATAACCACTTTATAGACCTCTTCCACTATTTACATAATAAATGATGAGTGATTTGTACCTCCAGGCTCACAATATCAGCTACACTTTATTCACCAAACATCCGAACGAAAACGGTGCTGCAGGACTGGCATTGTATGATCATACACTGCACCAAGTAATGGAGCCACCATTATAACATATGAGGTTTTACCGGTGTATTGGTTTGTCCAATCTTTAAGCATGCTTCAGGTAAACAATTACTTCATCAAAAATTAAGATTACTTTATCAATTATCAGATTCTTTAACATATTAGTACATCAGTTTATTCTAGAAACACTTAGGTATATTCAGAAGCCTTTGACTACATGTCCATGCACCTAGGTCCAGTAGGTAATGACTCTGCCCCTTCGGTACCATCTGTAACATAACACTTGTCTTCGGCTAAATTCATCGTTAGGTTTCAGCAAACGTATTTGCACCTAAGTGTTCAGATGAGCATCCAAACTCATCGATGTTCAACAAATACAAACCCTAAGTTCTCAAAATACTCAAGTCCTCGACTTTAAGTATTTAGCTGAGTTATAAGTTTCACTTCAGCTTACACATAACAATTCTATATCGAGGATTATATGGAATCTAGTATATATTGGCGTGATGCTCTAACTAATCTTTAGAGACATTTAGTTCACCTACTACCAATACTTGTACAAGACTCGTACAGTTCGTGATCTTTGAAAATGGAAATACCTTGGTAAGAGCATTCAAAGAATTTTCGGCACTTACAATTTTTGCCACCTTCACTTTCTCTTTCTTCACCATATCCAAATTAAGTGAATCTTCATATCTACGTGCCTAGTTATTTCATTAACCAATGATACCTCATCAAATAAAGAGGAATATTATTATCACAGAACAAAGTTATATCTTATTTTATACCACTCATCATACTCAATAATCATTTAAGACATATGGATTCCTTCATTTCTTCAGTAACAACCATGTATTTGAATTCCATAGATGACAAATAAACAACCATCTAAAAACATTATTTACAGTTAACCACTTCTCTAAGCATAAAAAACAGATAACCCGAAGTTGACTTCCTTATTTCAATGGAACTAGCATAATCAGATTCAACATACACCATCGACATCTCATCAGTCTTGTACTTCTAATTATAAAATAAACCATCATTAGAAGAACCCTTCAAATTTCTTATGGGAAATTTAAGGGCTTGCAAATGTGACTTGCCCAGATTTGATATAAATGTGCTCAAAATTCTAATTAAGCATGCGAGATCAGGTCTCGTGCATATCATTGCATACATAATACTTCTTGTGAAATTAACATAAGGTGTCTCTTGCTCGAAATTCTTATATGTTCTATCGGTTAGTTTTTTAGTGGTACTAAGTATAAAATGGGCTACAATAGAAGTTCCAACCTTTTTAGCTTTAAACATACCAAAATTCTTGAGAACTTTTCTTGTACGTTCTTGTTGAGATAAAAATAAATACCCTCTAAATATGTTATTCTTGACCTCTATACCGAAGAATTGTCTTAGCCTTTTCCATATTTGTTATTTCAAACTATTTTTTTCAGTTGTGTCTTCACGATTTTAATGCCCATCGTGTCTTTTCACCCTATCAATCATCCACATATAACATCAACGTGATTTGTCTCTCCATGTGTGTTTCCCTATTACAATAGAAATTCTTTTCATAAAATATTCTCACGTACTTAATGGACCTCATAAGATAATCAAATATTATATTTCACAACCTCGATGATTCTTTAAAACCCATATCGGTGTCTCTTTAATAAAAACGCCCTTCTCTTCTTCAAACCCTTATGGATAACTCATATAGATAGTATCCCCAGTTATCTATGCAGTATGGAAGTAATAACATCTATTTAATCAAACTCAAGATCAGATCTAGCAACAATTGACAACATAAATCTTGTAGAGGTTTTTTCACAACCAATGAGAAAAAATCACTAAAATCAACACCCTCATTTTGTGCGAATCCTTAGCCACCAACCTTGCATTGTATCTTGATAAATAAACTTTAGAAATACCTTTCTTTCTTTTAAATATCTATTTACTCCCAAAAGGCTTATGTACCTTTGGGTGCTTCACAATAATCCAAGTGCCAATTTTCTTCAGAGATATTATTTCTTCCCTTTTGTTCTTTCGACTTATATTACTCGAAATAACATTATGATACCTCTTATGTTCAAGAAAATTTCCTCTTATTTCAATCGAAAAAACGTTACTTATAATATCATAAAATTTGTACCTCTGTGTGGGATTTCTAGACCTCCATGTTTTATCCTTCAACAACTGATATCTGTCAAGATCATCATATTACTTGTCGGTCTGAATATCCAAAAGCATGGAATATAAAACTCTCGGCCAAATTCTTACTCGTGAAATGGGTGAACTTCCTTTATATGTGTTGTATATGTACCAAGAGAGAAGTATCCTCAACTTCATTCTTTTACTCAGACCCATCATTAACTCCACATATACTCTTAGTAGTACTAGGTCTACTTTTTCATCGCCTTAACCAATTTAATCACCTGTTATATGAATATCGTGTATTTATGACTTGCATGTTCTACGAACCACAACCTTTACATTTTTATTCATTCTCGATAGTGGAGAAACAAGCACTTGAGTTCTCTCATATGAAGTTTATTTTGTTTCACATGTTCATAGACAAGACATCTGAGCACTTTGAAATCTTACATCACATTATTATTTCCAGTCTATACATCTAGTCGACATTTAAACTTCAATACTGGAGATGAAATCCTATCGATAAAGATTTTCCTCAAAATTTTCAGACATGCTGACTATTAGAAGCATACATCTACCTCTTTCTAGCAAGGTTCGGTTCATCCTCTTAGCAAGCCTATTTTTTTGGGGAGTTCCTCCCACGATTTGGTGTCTAGAAATGCTAAATTTAGAACAACTTATAGTGAATACCTTATGCACATATTACAAGGCATTATTTTTCCTTAACATCTTCAACATTTTTCCAGTCTGATTCTCCACCAACCCATTCGAGCTCCCAAAAGTATCAAATTCTTCATCTATGGTATTCAAAAGTATAGCCCATACTTTACTAGAGTAGTCATTAATAAAATACATAAAGTAGATTGCACCTCTAGAGTGGCTTACCTTGTAGGACCTCAAAGATCCAAATGAATATATTCATAACATCATTTGTTGTATGGTTGTTAGGCATAAAACTAACCCTTTTGGTTTTATATAGCATACGACTTTCACAAAAGCTCAACCTCTAAATTGTGGTACCATCCATCAAACCCTTTTTCAAACTCAATAACATCTTTCTCACTCACATGCTTAAAACTCATATGCCACAACTTGGTTAAATATCTTTCAATACTAGACACATATCTGACCATTATAAACCCTTCAAAAACTAACACACCATTAGGCCAATAAGCTTTCATAGCAATTAATGAGCCTTACAGAACCCTAAGTTTGTCGTCTACATCTGATATGTCGATATAAATAAGGTTATCTTGAACATGCCGATTAAAAGAATGTTACATTTACCATTGGGTACATAACTCATGTTTACTTTCAATCTCTCAACTCTTGTAGACAACTTGAGTCGTACATTCCTCATCCTCTTTACAGCACTAAGTTCATCATTCCCAAGTACGACCTTGCCACCATCAAACAATTTCAGATTTTCAAACTAATATTTTTTAGAAATCATGTGGAATGAATCTCTCGAATCCAAGACTCACTTATCATTGTACATACAAGTAGAAGTCACTAAAGCATAAGTAAAAAAATAGTCATTTAAGACCATTGCAATATCTCTAACTTTATGCTTTTGATAACTATCACCTTTCCTCTTATCCGGGAAGTTGTGACTGATATGACCTTTCTTCTTGCATATCTCACTTTTATACAACTCCTAAATCTCCCTTAATTGGACGGGGAGATTCCTCTTTTTTTTATTGAATCTATCGTAACAGGCCTACCCATTACACTTAGTCTGGGCGATCTTCACTTTGATCATCGTAAAAATATATTTAATATAGAGAATAATGTCAAGAATAATTCAACTTAGTCATTCAAATGCGTTTGGAACTCATTGATATTATCCATTTTTAGTGTATATAATTGTTTGTTGAGATATAATATGTTCTCAATGGGTTTCCAGCTGAATTCATATCCCCAACTCTACTAGCTCTTCGGACACCTCTTCAACCACCTTGTCTGGTAAACCTAAGATCAGAGAAATACAGGCCTTGGATAACAACTCATCATTAACCATTTATTTGAAATTCTTATCAATAGAACATACAACCATTTCTTTATTAGAAAAGCTCGAATCTTAATTCTCTTGAGGTTAAAATCATTCTCTTTGTTGAAATTTTTAAGATTGAAGTTTATGTAGCACATGTTCATGACTTTCCTTGGATTCCTAGTGAGACCAAAATCTCTAACCTTAATATATGAAACGATCTTCATATTTTATTTGTGTATATCACCTACAAAACAATATTACTACAAATTATCAATATTAATTAACCACTTGTTTGAGGAATATAAATATTTGGCTAAACAATAAAAGTTTGTTGCTAATCATAATAAACGGTCATAACTATATCTCTTAGGTGATTTACTCCTTGCGAGTATAGAAAAAAATAAAGCAACGACTTTGTGAACCTTCCAACGTAAATTTTATGTGAAGAAATCCCGCATCCATAGGAAATATACATAGATTATATATATATATAAAGGTTACGTGAATATTCTCTCAAACACAACTAACACAACCAGTTTTCTCCTGTTATAATGCGCATTCAATTTACGAAAGACACTATGATCTTAGTGTTTATATCTCTATTTATCTTCTATCTTAAGCTCTCTCCCCAAAATCAGATAGCATGAGGCTTTCTCTCTTCATAAAAATTAGGGGACAACCGTTTACAATGATGAGTGAGTTGTACCTCTAAGCTTACAATGTAAACATATAGCATATTCCCCAAGAAACCGAACAAAACGACGATGCAACATTTCTATCTATACGGCTGTAAACTGCACTAGGTAATAATATCACCATTCTGACACCTAGTGGAGTGCCATTGTACTTTTTACTCAATCTTCAAACAAGTTATATACCAACGGTGAATTTATTAATGGTTGAGATTAAATAGAGAAAGCCTCATATTACTGAATCTATTTTTTCTAGAAGCACTTAGGTATATATTCAGAAGCCTTCATTACATGTTCTTATATCTAGGTGTAATAGGTAATAATCACGCTACTATGTTTCTAACACCAACATAAGACTTTGCTTCGAGTAAGATTAGCCTTAGGTTCAAGAAGAAGCTTTTGTTCCTAAGTCATTGGTTGAACATCCAGCCACATAAAGATTTAGAAACTAAAACCCTTAAGATTTTGCCTTAGAGCCTCAAGTATTTGTTTGACTTACAACAATCACTTTTAGCCTATACGTAGCAAACATTAACATAAATTGGACTCCTAGTATAGCTAATTGGCTTGATTTATGATGGAATATAAGTTGTTTAGAACATAAAACCCAATTGTAAGAGCTAGAGGACTAGGTATATGACCAAACTTTCAAAAAGGTTAGTTAGTACAGTTTGAGAGAATGTAGTCAACACACTAAAAATAATCTAGCTTTGAAGAGTTTCCTTAAAAGAATTTAAAAAGTGATCTGGTGCATAGTTTAATAACCTAGAGTCTTTGATATTGATTGATCCCATTTATTTACTATGTTCATCTTTTTTGTTTATTTTGATGTCAACCAAAAAATAATGATACTCATATCATAACATTTATTCGATTAAATATTAATTAAACAATCCAACTAGTAATTGTAAAAAAATTCAAATTTTCATTTGAATTTGATACATAATTAGTTAAATATTTATTTTTACTGAACAATATCGCATATGTGATTTTACTATCGAGTTCTTGGCATCGTTTCCAAAGAATGTTTTTTCTATTCTTATAATAATGATAAGTGTTTTGGAATACTAATTTAATCTTTTTATTTATTTTTGTTGTTCGAGAGTTAGATATGGATAAATTTTCCAATAATCTAACTTTTGTTTTATAAATTGAAAGAATATTTTGAATGTGGCTAAAAAAACTCAAGGAACATACAACACCACATAAATGATATATCTCTAATGTGCACATAATAAATGACTATGATAATCCCTCACTAAAGAGATATAATTCTAGTATTATGCAATCTTCGATAATTATAAATTATTAGAATGAGAAACCAACAACCTTAAGATTTTTAGAAGTATACAATAGAGTTTTCAGCGATGAAAAGTGTTTATAAATTATTAGAATGAGAAACCAACAACCTTAATATTTTTAGAAGTATACAATAGAGTTTTCAGCGATGAAAAGTGTTTACATGTTTTTATTTTTTCTTTGAAATGAATTCAAAATTCATAAATGACATCACACTTTTCTCACAATAGAAGAACAAGTCACTTTACAACTCATGAAAAATATATATGAAAAGTTTTGAAGAAGATGCCATCACCATGGCATTCCTACATGGATGGTAATTTATACTCTCTATAATAAAGTGCAATTAAACAATAAGTTAATGATAGATGCAACAATTGGAGGAACCTTTAACAATAAAAATCTAGAAGATAAGAGCTCTTCAAAGTATTATTAAGTAACAACTAAATAAGTTCTAAGAGAAAAAGAAATATTCATGTATGTACTTGCTTAACAACATCTTATTATAGGGCAAGATCAATGCACTCGAAAAACAAATGTCATATCTAATGACGAATTCAAGAACAATAAATGAGTGTGAAGCATATAAAACGTTAAATAAGCTCGCCCAAACAAATGATGTTACTTACATCAACAATTTATAGGAACCTTATTATAATAAGTATTAGGACGTTGATAAAATTTCAACTTCTTATGTAACAGTACCAATATTATATAAAAAAAATTAAGATACTGACAGATTGGAAAAGAAGGAAAATCTAGAAGATACTTTAAGTAAATTCATCGAAGTTGTAAACAATCTATCTAAAAGAGGAAACACAAACGCTGGAAACCTCGAAATACTTGTTCAAAATCAAGAGATTTTTTTAAAAATAAATTAGAATAATGAACTCTACAATGGGCTCAAATACACAAGGCACGTGGTCTAGTAATATCGATAAATAATTTAAATAAGTCAATGCAATCACTCTACGAAATGAGTGACAGCTTGGAACAAAATTAAATCTAAAGAAAAATGAAACAGATATTCGCATAGCAACAAAGACATTCACCACAACAAAAGAGATCTTGAAGACTAATAACTCTCATTGTAGCAAAGAAAATATTCATCATTACAACAATGAAAATCGCTGAGACAACACGAGTGCTGAAATAATAGTGGTGAATTCACATCAATAACTCTTGAAGCCTCAATAATAATATATTTAAGAACATCAATGATAAAAATATGGAATAATGTGACACCAACAAAATTTGATCTTCCAACTCCAAAATATGTCCCAAGATTCTCATGCATAATCATAAAAAAAAATAAGATTGAGATGACTATTTTTCTAAATTTCTAAATATTTTCTAAAATTTATAATGCAATCATCCATTTTAATATATATTGATGAAGATGCAAAATTTAAATATTTTCCTTGAGAAAATGTTGTTTGAAGAATATGAGACATGAATTTGGAGAAAATCAAGTGTTTTGCTCCAAAATAAACTACCCTCATAACTAAAAGTGTTACAGAGTTTTACTAATTCTTGCACTATTGATAGTTTTAAATATAAAAAATATGTATGTAAATTAGGAGCTATTATTAGTTTAATGTCATTTTTAGTATATAAAAAATATGAGTTTGAAAAGCTTAAACTTATAATTGTTTCACTTTAATGACAAAGAAGTCTGTTAAATATCTTAATGGAGTTTTAGAGGATATCCTAGTTAAGATAAATAATCTAATATTTATAGTAGACTTTGTTACTTTTGATATAGAAGAAAACTGATTAGTACTTTTAGTACTTTGATAAATTTAGTAATTTTGGTAGAAAATGAACATGTTCCGTATTTTAAAAGAAGTAAACACTAAATCTAATACACAATCGCTTTTTGGTACCAAATTAAATATTTAAAGTTGAAATTTTTCCAAATTTTTATAACATATCTTACAACTGTTTTCACTTTTTTCACATTTTTCATTATATATTTTTAGTTTTATTTTCTATTAAATAGTTTGTATACGAATTTTGAATATCCTTGATCATATTCTTTGTTATTTTATTTTTATTATTTCTTCATTATTTGGGTGGCAAAAATGAATGACCCCTAAAAATCACATATCATTTTTATTTTATGCTTATATTGTTTTAGAATATTAGGGATAATATTCAATATTAAGTGTAATAAATTTAAAGTATAAGTAAACGTTACAAACAAAATTTAATAATCTTAAATATTATAAATTATATATGGTAGAACTTTACGAATCTAATTTGAATTTAGTGAAGTTTTAAATAGCTATAAAATCAATAATGGTATGTATAGAATTTTTATTTAAGTAGTTTAAAATCAATATTTTATAATATATATATACTAGAAAAGAAGACACTGATCACACACTCTACTCTACGAATATATTAATTAGAAAGCTTAAGAAAACTAAACATTTGAAAAATCTCATATATTTATTTTAAATCATTATATATTATGAGTTTCTACGTCCTTTTGGGTGTCTTATCACCTAACGATCCGAACCAATTGATTTGGGATTTGTTGACTATCACATGGATGGATGGATGGATAAATAATAATAATAATAATAATAAACTATGATAACTACTACGAAAGAAAAGTTAACCAAAATTTTAAGGAAACCTTATATTCGAATGTCTCATCATTTGTAATTTAGGATATCCAAAAGTATTGTTACAAGTATAATCATGTTCATTAATTGGAATATTAGACCGATAAATAATAATAATAATAATAATAATAATAATAAGTCTTATGTTAGAAATAATGTGTGGATACTAGTTGTGGTAAAACAAACCTAAAGAAAATGTCTAAACCTATAGTTTAGTATTTGGCTCTAGAAGCCACATAAGGGTTATGGTCCCAACAACAACAGTGAGTTCATCAGTATTTACTACAAGAATAGAAAGTAAGAGAGTGATTTAGAAAAACAAAAAATAACGTGGAACTAAATAAGTGAAAGGGAAGTATTTATGGGCTTCTATGCAATTAAGTGAGATTCCTTCACTTAATATAAAACTCAACCTTTTAACCATAATTTCGTACACTAAACATTTAGGTCGCTTTTCAAAACTTTCAGTTCTTTCTCTTTCTCCTTCTCTTTCTCCCTTTTCCGTATTTCTCCCATGCTTTCTTATAGGTTATTCTGTGACTTTAATCTTAATCCTTTAAAGATTGTTAAATAGTCTTCTCAAATTAGAAATCATCAAGTCATGCGTTACAATCCCTTAAGCACGTAAGGGTTATAACGGCTTACGGTAAATTCTATAATCCATCATCTTATTTTTTTTATATATAAATGGCATTAAATTCTCGAATTCGAATCAAATGTATGGATACTCTTGAGTATTATTGATTCAATAACAAGTGGTATTAGTTCCGACTATAATTCCTTTTTATTTTGGAATGAGAACTGTAACAATTAAAAAACCTCAATTTCTCAATTGATTGGGATAAAAATCTTTTATTTTTAATTTCTATTTTAGAGACCTATGCATGAATAGGTGGTACGAGAACATAAAACCACATATTTAGGGCTTGGTTGGTGGGATTAAAACATAAATATTCATGTGTTAGTGTATGTTTATGTGTAAGTCAATTTTGAAAATTACTCAATCAAACCCTAATTAAAAATAATTTGGTTTTTGTAATTTTTTAGAGTCAGAGAAGTTCGCTACGACCAAGGGGTTGGTTGCAATAGAGAACTCATTCTTGTAGCATTTCGCATGAACGATCTTAAATTTTTCGACAATAAAGTGTTGTTCGTTGCGACAACCCCCAATATGATCACGGTGAACACGCACTATAGGGGAAACTGCAGTTTTCTATTATGCTTTGTGTGTGGTTGTTGCAATGGTACCCCATATAAAGGTGCAGCCAACAAATTTGGATATTCTGATGACATATCTATGTTGGTATGCATGTTTATAACATGTCAGTTTAGTTATAATGTATGATGGAAAATTACATTTCTCTTGCATTATGTAGCATGTCTAACATGTTTTCCTTGGCTCACTCTATTAAGTGTATGTCATGTTTGGTTGTTGTGCTAATTTTTTAGGAGTTTAAAATTAGGCTTTGAACAGTGATTCATCCCTCGACTATCGCGTTTGGTGGCAGATAGTCCATGGACTTTCAAATGTCCGTTGGCAGTCCCTGGACTATCGCGTTTGGATAAAGTTAGTCCAGAGGATCCTCTGATCCACCAGATGCTGCCACCTGTCTCCATACTCCTCAGTTTTTTGTGTGACCAGTAGTCCTTTGACTTTAGGTACGATTTTTCCCTTTGACCAAAATCCTTGTTGGCAACTCTGTTGGTGAGATGGCAAATTTTTGCTACGTGGCACCTATTAAATGAATCCTACGTGTCATTTAATCACCTAATTTATTTATTTATTTATTTTTATTTTTATTTTTATTTTTTTTAAGAGATTTTTTTTTTACATGACCGCTATATAATTTACTAGGACTGACTGTGACACAGCAAGTTATTGAAAAAAGAGTCAGATGAGAAAAACAACGTATAGTACATGATATAAAGATTGCTAGAAAATATAGTGAGGTTGCTGGAGGAGGAACATCTCCACTATTGCTTCGAATGGACTCCCTTTAGGATTTGTCAACCTGCCGGGGACAAATGTGAAAGATCCTTCAATTGAACCTGTACAAGAAGGTAGAGGTGTGCAACTCTCATAAACAAATTCCTTTTTTCCTGGAAACAGGAGGGGATATTTTCCAATTACAGCTTCTCCATAGAAATCCTTAATCACAGCATCGTTATTACGTATTATCCAGTGCCTTCCTTAAAGTTGGCACGACTCGTAATGCATTCCATTCACGAAGCATCCATCAGGTAAAAGGGATATACAAATTGAATATGCATAAAAACCCATTGGGAGAGCAGAATACTCTGGGACAAACACAGCAGAAGCACGAACCTTCACACCATTGGTTATGCAAGAAGAACGAAGAGGAGCAACCTCTGAGACTGGTGGTGCGAAGACTAATTCGCTGGTTGGCGGAGGCGGAGAAGAATAACTTATACATAAAACAAAAAAAAATCAAACTCAATTGATGTTTTTCCTACAAAGAAAGAAGATTTAGGGTTTTTGTTTCGATTTGGGTATAGATTTAGGGTTTAAATTAGGGTTTGATTTAGGGATTTGTTGTAGAACAAGGGAGAGAGAGGATGAGAAAGTCGAGGGATTTGAATTCAAAAAGAGTGAAATCTGTTGAGGTTTGCAGAAAATCTAGGGTTAGATTTGGTTTAATTATTATAATAAATTAAATTAAATTAATTAAAACAAAAAATGTAACAATGTAACGCACCGATTGATATTGTTATAAATGGATTTCGGGAAAAATATTACACGTATGTATAGTAATGCCACATGGACAAATTGATTTAATTTTAAATGCCAGCCTGGAAATTGAAGGGGTAGGTGGGTCATTTAATGTCTCGGACTAAGTTTGGAGTTTGACCTAAAGCCAATGGACTACTGGTGACACAAAAAACTGAGGAGTATGGGGACAGGTGGCAGCATCTGGTGGATCAGAGGATCCTCTGGACTAACTTTATCCAAACGCGATAGTCCAGGGACTGCCAACGGACATTTGAAAGTTCAGGGACTATCTGCCACCAAACGCGATAGTCGAGGGACGAATCACTGTTCAAAGCCTTTAAAATTATGTAGCGATATTAGTGCTAATAATGTATGGTCACAGAATAGGATGTAATTACTCATTGTTGCTAGCGCTTGGACTAAGATGAACGGGGTGATTTCCTTCATACACATATGTTTTTTGGTTTTACGTACATGCAGTTTGATTGGCATTCATCTTCTTTTTTGTGTCTAAGAACATGATGAGATATAACATATATGTTAAATATTTTAGACACTTAAAGAGTATTGAGGTAGTACACGTATATGCCTCATCTATAAAGATATAGATTCAGTAGCATTTGTATGGATTATTATATAAGCATTCATGTGTTCATTCTTTGGGACTGGTTGAATGACATGATATTCTACCTAAATTAGCAATGTGAGGCACGTCATAAAATAAAATAAGTTCGGGGCCTTACAACTTAAGGACTGGTTGTTATGTGTGTAAGTCGACACTCACAGAAAGTTACCACACATATTTCTTTATGAAGAACATATGTTGTATGATGCAGTTTTTGTGTTTACAAGCATCATACTCATGTATAATTGTTTTTCAATATTGAAAGGTTCATATAGTTACGCACCCCCATAGAATGCTTGGCTGATTTCAGATATGGAATAAAAACTATATTGCCTAACATTAAAGTGCTTATTCTAGAATTAATGTATAACATGCTGGAACCCACATTTTCCTCTAATGATTACGACGAGTGCAATACATATGAATGCCCAATCAAGACCTTAGCCTCATAAAATTTAATATGTGCATAACCATTTTTGCTTCCCTTTTACATAATTCTTCTTCTGTAGAGCGTCCTTTACTGGCCCCTCCCCCTCTCATTCTTCACGTTGCTCGCCTTGTTGTTGTCTAACATATTGCAAAACCTCACCATTGTTAATAAACCATAGAATTTCTTCCTTCAATTTCCAATAGTCGTCAGTGGTGTGACCATGATCTTTACAGTACACGCACAAATGTAGACAAAACATTTCTTAACTAAGAGCTACCATACTTCGCGGTGACTGACACTTGGCCCAACCTTTTGTTTTCTCATAGATGGTCGTTATGTTTTTAGTAAGGGGCGTGAATTTAATAGTAGAATTATTATAATAAGAGGACCTTGTCCTACTTACTAGGTCTCTCGCAGTGTCACCTTAATATGCCTCGCCAGTGTGCCTCCGCTCTCCGACTGACACTTTGGGATTCTTGAGACTTCGGTACAAAAGGAGGATGGGTAAGAATAATTTTCCTTTTTCGAATGGTCAACCTTGATTAACTAGTCCGATATTGCTCAAATCTTCCTTATATTTCAGGATGAGGTCAGTTTGGAGTGGGCCCTCACGGTCCAACCCTCTTTTAAAAATAGTCATTGATATTGGCTCTTCACATTCTTAAAGAGAACCATGGGTTTCCTGGTTTGTCTTGTCAAAGACATGAGTGAGCCGTCGATTTCCTCCATCACCTGATAAGTTTTCTATGATCCCTTGAGTGTTAACCTGATCACCGCGATTGTGGTGTGTCCCTGGGGCCTCTCTTTCAATTCCTGATATTTTTACCACTATTGGTAAATCCCAAGTGCAAACTACCTATAAAATAAAATGGTTAGTTTACATTTCCAATGACGACACCAAATCTAATACATAGATTTTTGAATTGGATGATAATAGCGTGAAGTCAAGAAAGAAATCAAGTGATAGTAATATGCTTTTTATTTCTTTGGAAATCCTCCTCTTACATTTATGAATCTTTCTCCTATTTATACTTAGTTACAAAATATTCTCTTACTAAACTTACTCTAAGACAATTACTTTACATCATGTATTTAGTATGTGAAACATGCGTCACACTTCCAGATGAATCGTCACCGATGTTCTCTTAGTGGCACACAATATGGCCATACATGTTTTTTCCCGATAACTGCTTATAATGTTTCCCCTTTGGTTGGCCATTACTTCCTCGTGAATCTTGCTTCCCTTTGATTTTTTCGATTTGCATACCATACTCTCGTCGAGGGCTTATTTCGTTATTCAACTGCTCGATCATCTTGTTGTTTGTCGATCATTCTTCATTATAGGTATACCTCGCTCTTCATTCCATTTACTATGGTTTTTAACCCGTCTCATCCTTTGGCCACTACATTTTACTCAGGATTTCGTTTCTCTGTTAATCTTACAACGTCATCGTGAGGGGTATAGCCTTTCTGAGGGATATAGCCTTAGTATGTCTATTGCTCATCCTCTTATTGCAGAAGTGTTGATAGTGACGACGTCACCTTTCACCTATGTCGGAGGAGACTTGGTCTGAATGTTTTTTATGATTTCTAGACTTAGTAGAGAACAATAATTCTACTTGTTAGTGATATTTTTGTAATGTTTCCCCCTTTGTATTACTCATCCCTTTCATGAGCATTTTCCATATTCATGACGCTTGAATTTATAGCACAAACATAGTGTAAGGGTTATCATCATGAACTTTAGTTCTCTTATCCATTCTTCGAACTCTTCTATCAGTGCATCAATTTGTTGTTGAAGATCCATATGAGTAGCAACATGCACAATTGGTGTAACATGTGCAAGACTTCATATGTTTCAGGTTCAAATGTTGGTTCAGATTTTTACAAAATAATGCAATATTGCTTTTTTATTTTTATTTTTATTTTGGTTTTTTGAAAATATAGTGGTTTCCGATTTTTATGGGTTTTGGAGGAAATATTTTATGGATACCAATGGGTTTTCATAGGGCACTAATTTTGTGATGTATAATTTTGTAAAGGCGTTTTATGGAGGAAAATAGTTTTTAAGGGAGAAATGTGTAAGTTTTGTGGAAAGACTGTGTATGGTTAAAGAATAAACAAGAGATATAATTTTGTTGGTAGAGATATATAAGAAATGTTATTAGAGGACAATATATTTATATATATAGTATATAATATTTTAGAATATAATAAAATTCTTGAAGAATCAATTAATACAACGATAAAAATATTTTTATTTATAGACATAGACTTAGTCAAAAATATTTACTCGCTTTAGAAAAAAAATATTTGTCTTAAATCATGTATTTTATGGTTTTATCCTACGCAATCCGAAGCTTAAATTAAAAAATGATTCAACAAGATACCTGCATCCATTCTAACCTATTTTTATTTTTAAAAATAAAAATTTAATTTGTTAAAAATAATGATGTTAATTATTTAGTTAGAGATGTCGATTAAATTAATCTTACTACTAATCAAACGATGCAATAATAAATAATTGAAAAACAAAATAAACGTTTTTTTTAAAATATCACCTACTTAATAGAATGTTTATTCATAATTTATTGTATGGTTCTATATCATCTTGAGTATAAATTCACTTAAGTAGATTCAGATTAAGATCGTATAATCTAGGAAGATCGTATATTATCTATAACAAACTAGATTTTATTCATAATAGAATAAACTCTTGAAGTAATCATATATCTAACAAGTAGTGATATAACAATATATTAGTAGTTATTGATATCTTCGACTTGTTCTTTACATCATCATACATTTGGCCAAATAGATTTTTAGTTTCCTATGGATAAGCCAAATGAATTTAAGCTCTTGATGGTTCAGATCTTATGAATTAGATAATTTACATTATTATCAATAGCTCCTTAGTGCTTGTGAGAGAATTGAGAAAGGACTAAGTTTTGAATCGTTTTATCTAGGATAATGTTGCTTTCATCTATTAGTTTTTCCGAAGCTTTTTTTCTTGTAGTTGAATGTCCCCTGCAAAGGTATATCAAATTTTATCACAATCATATTTGGTTGGAATCTTAAGAGTCTTAAAATACATTAACGTTACATGTTGATGAGTTTATTTTCCTCTAGCCCAATACACCTCTGAGACATTTCTGGATTACCTCAGGTTGACCATGTTCATGCTTTATTAAAAATCCTTCATTCGAATAATGTCCATTGAGAAAAAAAAATGATTTGCCCGAATGAAAAAAGTAAAACTAATAGGCAACAAAATGATAAAGTTATATGGATGTTGTATCAAATAAAAAACTATTCGTCGAAAAAATATCTATTGAGGAAAAAAACTTTATTTTCCCGAATGAAAAAGAGTAAAACTAATAGGCAACAAAATTCTAAAGTTATATGGACGTTGTATCAAATAAAAAAGGCTTCAATTTTTCTCTAACTTACTTTGGAGTTAAATTACTCTGGAGTGCTTCAAATTTCTCCACATTCCTTCTAGATATAGGAAAATATCCATATATTATTTTTAAATAATATAGAAATGATTAACATAAGCTGGAAGAAACAAACATGGAATCTCAATACATAATATTCGGCTTTCTGAGAGCTTAAGGCTCCAAAATCACATTATATTCAATTATTTTGGACAAAACTGTCCTTACCAATGTGTTTTGAAAGTTATTTAGCTAATCTTATAATATGAAGACAGGAAAATGATTGAGTGCAAATAAAAGTTGAAGCTTTTCTTGAGAATGTGACATGTGCTCCAAACGTTCATGTGTTTGCTTGATTTCATGTGTGTTGCTATTTAGAAATTCTTACGTCTCATCCATTTAATTTATGTTAATCTTAACCGTTGATTACAAAAAAATCTAAACTATTAGTTCAAAAGTCAAATGATATGAATATTTTATGTAAATAAGCATTTATTTAGCTTTGACTTTTGTATCTTTTCTGAGTAAAGCTTTTACTCCTTTTTGCTTTTAAAAATATCAATATGTTGTTATTTCATCCCGATTTTACTTCCTTTCTATATACAGTGAGAAATAAGATAAATATGAGACATGTTGTGTATTACAAATGCGACATTTCAGGTAGTGAAAATCCTAGCACCAGTGCTTCCTACATTACTCTTTCTCGAAATTATTCTGAGAAAGTGGTGAAGCCGCTTCTTTGTCACCAAACCCAACGTATATTAAACTAAATCTTAAAAATGTTATGAAACCGTCTAACTTTTTATTAATCATAGAATTATTCTATAATAAGTATTATGTGCCAAACTGATTTTGACCTACCTCACGGTTTTTAAAAACTTGGTCCTACATAATGAGAACCAGCGCGCTCCCTATCTCACATCTAACTGCAACATTCAATAATTTTCAGTGAACGAATTTTTTAACATATCCCGACGATCACTTTGTCTTCACCGACCATTGACGATTATATATAAAATATATCTATGGGGATAAAAACAACTTTCATATTAAGATTGATCATCCGTCACTTTTTTCGGGAAGTCAAATCTCATCATGGAAGAAGAATAAATTAACATTGAAATAACAAGTCACTCATTGAGGCTACACCCTCTGCTTCATCTATCATACAACTGTGGTTCACTCTAGTTCCTGGAATCACTATCTGAAGCCCGATGAACATAACTTTATATTAAATCTGTGGGGTCTTCGAGAAGATATTGTCAAAGGTAAAAAAAGTGTTTGCTTCAACACTTCGTGGGGATTATATCCATACTGGTAACTATAAAAGTTTGGGTGGTAGGAGCGATGTACAATCTTATTTATTTTATATTTTTTATGTTAGATCAAAATGTTCACCTCCCTAAATATTGGAGAATCCTATCAAACTTGGAAATAAAACAAAAACTTAAATATAATTCATCGATGACTGTTTTATGCCTCATTTGGTAAGGGTAAAAAATTGGCTTCATTAAACTTGAGTCAACAACTGAGATCTCAAGATGAATATGATGACCTTAAGACTTTAATTTATTGATGTATCATATATTTAAAACTTGAGACAAATAAGTGTACTATTTGCCACAATCATTCAAGTCAAATTTATAAATGTCGTGAGCTAATTGTTCAAAGTCTTGCATGTTCATTTACCTTATGTGAATATTTAAACATATGTCAGATATATAAAAGGGAAACAAGCGAAATAAAAGAAATTACTTCATATAAAATAATAAAATCTTAAAACAAAATCAGACATGCATCTACGTACCGTTTCTACCTAAACATGGTCAAGATAACTAAAATTGATCAAACATAACATTTGACACAATTATACATATATTTAATTATTAATAGAGAATTATTGGCAAGTTTAAGTATTTAGTATCCTAGCTTTAGTATAAAAATTAAACATGTCATATTAGCCCTTGTTGGTTACCACCGTGGGTGGTATAACAGCTCAACAAACAATGCCATATTTTATTTAGTTAAGTGTGTAAAAATTTCAATCTTAAAGCATTACATTCAGAAATAAATTCTTAAATTCTCATTTGAAAATAAAAAATTGTAGTTATTCATGAAAAAAAAACTCAACATCCTCCAGAAATCGTGCAGACTAAAGTTTGTTTTATAGTCTCTTATAAATATAAAAAAAATAAAGAGAGACAAAATACAATGTATTCGGGTTATATATAATATTTTTATTACTAGTTTTACAATAATATTAAGATTATTTGTTATGTAATGGGATAGTTGAGTTCCATCTTCTATAATATCATAAAGAGTACTATAAAAATGTTCAAATTCTTTCTGATGTACAAACGAATCTTCTTTTAATTTTGTAACGTTATAAAGAGTTATATAATAATGTTAATATTGTTTGTGGTTCATTGTATATATTTTTAAGTACTAAAATTAATTTGTTAAATAAATGTATAACCTAACTAAGGTTTTGATTTATTAAGATAGTAAATTGAGAAAGTTGTTTATTTATTTTGTTAAGATAGTATAACCTAACTAAGGTTTTGATTTATTAAGATGATATATATTAAGATTTATTAAGATAAAAATAATAAAAGGTTAAGTTGTGATCAATAATGAGAAAGCTGTAAGAATTTTTACTTCACACTTGATTGAATGATTATATATATTATAATTCCAAGCAACACAATAAACACTATTTTTTACAAGAATAAAAAAATAAAAATCTTATCAATCGGCCTTGTTGTTTTTTTCAAAAATATCTAGTTTTTGTCAGAAAACAATAGTCGACGGTATCCATTATTAAAACTTGGTGTCCACTATTTGTAGCCAAAACAATGGGTTTTGTGATTTTTTATAGCTTAAATAATATATCTAATAGAGTTTACAAGTTTGTCATTTATCTTTCCATATATATATTTGCTTTAGTTTATACTTATTTTTAGCTTCTTTTTGCTATATTATTTCTAATTAAGTCTTAAATATCTATTAAATTCAAACTTAACTATTTTGATAAACTTTTATTCATTTATCAATTAAATTATAATATAAATCAATGTACAAAATGTATATAAATCAAGGATAGATATTCGTTAATCATGGTGTAATAGAAGAATTTCGTTTTCAAATTTTATAGTGTCGTAATAAGCTATATAAGAATGTTAATATTATTTTAATGGAACACAAGTATTACGTTTAAGCTTCATTAGATCACATAACATTGGAACTCTCAAACATGGATTGTAATAACAAGAGTGAAAGTTGATATAATATAAATTAATATTCGATGCTTATTTTTAAACTTAAGATAGAGGCAAAATGGTTGAAAATGTATATTTAAAAATATGTTTGACTCATCGATGATTGAAAATGTATATTTTTAATACATGCGAGGGATCAAGTAAGAGATTGTACATATATCATAAATTAGAATATATCATCGATGTAAATTTATAATATCCTAGTTATTATAAATAATGGTCCAATAATTTAATATAATCAATATTTAGTTAATTTAGTTTGGACCATTAGGTAATAATATGTGAGTATTATGGATATTTTATAAGTAGATGTCGGTTGGATGAAATAGTATTATGCAGAGATATCTTTAGTCTAGTACACAAGTAGTTGTGCTTTATGAGTCCAATAAGGATTATGGTCCACTAGAGACACAATATAATTATGTTTTAAAATGATAATTTCAATGAATAATTTCTAAAAAAGAAAGGTATTTATAGTATTCACCAAAAGAAGAAGTACGATACGGTATAATCATATAAACTTAAAACTTATATATATAGAGAGATTTTTTTCGTTTAACCACTAGAGACAAATGAATCATTCATCGTATTCTCTATATTTAACTACATATTCTCTTAGGACTCAGATATATGGGTACTAAGCATGAAAGTAGGTAAAACACTTGTATCCGTTATTTTTCAAATAGATACCTAAATGAGGTTACTCGTGATCTCTTGAAAGATTTCAAGATGCTCTTATAATAAATCTTCAAGTGATACACATAATATGTCTTATGGTAATCCTACCCTCATCATTGTATATAGATTTTAATCAATAATAGTTTCTTTAGGTTATATGTAAAATAAGATTTTAGTCTATAATATCTAACAATCGTATCTAATAAAAATAGTAGGTTTGATAAAATAATATGATTAACTTAATTTATGACCACTATATAATAATAGAATAGTAACACACGTCTTAGTGTATCAGGTTGATTATCCAAATCTATGTGGAATAACATCATAAGCAACAAGTTTGGTTAATATGTTATTTTCTCTTTAAGCTAAACTTGTCGATTGTACAATCTTATAGATCATTTTAGATAAAATGAGAATATAAAGATAAATTTATGTATTAAATTATCATCAAAATTAGTTTTTTAGTCTTTCGAAAAAAAACAAAATTCATTTTTTTTTGTTTTCTCCTCATTCACTATAAACTTGGGGTTTTAATAAAATTATTTGTATGTTGTTTGGAATCAGTAAAACAATAATATTGTCACAAATGATTTTAAATCTAAAGAGAGTCATCAAATTAAATATTTTACATAGACTTTTTAACATATAAAATTATTATTTATGAGAAGGTTTATAAAATAAAAGTTTTTTAAGCGATTTAAATCCTATACATTTTATCAGGCCTATGGTAGACAATGACCTTTTTATTATTATTAAACTTCACGGCTTAGTTTCCAAATATAATTAATGATAGGTAGTACATGTTAGACTATTTGCTAGTTGTGTTTTTTGTTTTTTATTTTGACACCATGATGTAAGATATTTTTCAATTGATAATTTTGATCTTATTCTCTTTGGATTTACATAATTATATATTTTAACCTTTTAATAAAGTGATATATATATGAGTTTAATTAAAAGAGCAATCAAACCCAAAAACAATTATGTTAAATATATACACATAGAACTTTTTTGGGATGGTATTTGTTCAATCAAATAGTATTACACCATCAAAACAATAATTTGAATGCCTTGAAAAGCAATTGTACTCGTCGCAGTGGTGAAATTTATCATCACCGAGAATACAATTTACAAGAAAATAATATTTTCAATTGTTTAAGCTATATTTGTTTGATTATCTTGTTGTATTCATGTATCATATAATGCTAAATATGACACCCTTAAAATATGTCTTTTGTTTTATAAATTATTTTTTAGATTTTCATATATATTCATATATCTGGATCTCAATGAGATGTAAGTATCATTAACATATTTTTAAGTCTATCTCTATAAAAATCTTGATCCCAAAAATGTGGTCAGATGTAACTGCGTGATAGAGTGCAAACAATTATCAAAGATTCAAAAAATCGTATGTTATTGTAATTCATAGATATTTAGATATTCACATTTTGAATTTATCTTAATGCAATAAATAAATTACTAAAATGATCATATTGAAAACTATTTACCGAATAAATATATTTATTCACGTGTTATTAAGTGTTATATGTTAATGAAAAACTATATATTCAACAATGAATAGTCCCATTCCTTTTCATAAAATGGGAGAACCAACTCAAATGTGTGTTTTCATTTTATTTCATATGTTAGAAAATTAACAGTAGGCCTATTAAAACCTCATGTTTATTAGTACTATATAGTACGTTGGTCCAAATAATTCACACTAACTGTAAATAGAAAGTTTACATAAATACATGAGCAATTTGAAAAGTAAAATCTCAATTTATAAAGTTAAGATAATTATGATGATTTAATTAAATAATGTTATATATATATATATATATATATATATATAATTTATAAATAAAATATCAATATTTAATAATAATAATAATAATAATAATAATAAATTACAATAAATAAGAAGATCTAATAAATAGGTTTTAAAAGAGAGAAACGTTCTCTTCTTTCTAGAAATTCTAGGGTTTTTTTAGCCGACTCAACTTTTTTATGTCGTTGTTTCTGTTTTCATCTTATCTTACTTTTATTTTATTTCCACATGTTAACAAGAAACCCTAACAAATATTTTACCAAAGTAGTAAGTTTCTAGTGATTCGAGAAAAAGATACAAATATGTGTTTAAGATCCAAAATTTATACTGCTCATAGCAGTTACAGCATGATCATTAATTATGTGGAGCTCTTAGTCTTACACGTAGAACATTACTGATTTTAATAGTCCTAAATTGGTGGCAATTACTTTAGGAGTTATGATCCACAAGGGTTGACTCATAAAGATGTTTGACTTTATTAATATTAGTCTTTTCTGTTACTCTTGGTGCGTAAATGAGATGAGCGAGCCATCATATTTAAAGTAATATGTCCGGCTCAGCTCGAGTTCAACTCTACCATGCTCAAATCTGCTCTCGCTCAACTCTGCTCGGGCTCAACTCTGCTCGGGCTCAACTCTGCTCGGGCTCAACTCATTCGTTTTATCCATACGGCATATCCTTCGTTCGGTTCGCTTTTGTTCGACTTATCCTTTCCTTTTATCGATTCCCTTTTATGAGAGTGATTGAGTTGATTCCTAAGCCTTCATCCCTATTTACGACTGCTCGGATTTATAGTTGGTCGGATTATCCGGTGCATTCTTATTGATCTTAATTTTTTTCCCTATCTTCTTGATGATATTGTTATGGATATTTCCTACCTTATAAGGGCTCCTCCTAGTCCATTGAGAAACTATGTAATAGTTGCTAAATAGAATAATTTTCTTGACTTTGTTAGATATGAAAAAGATGAAGTGGCAAGTAGTTTGATGTGATAGCGTGTGTTGTAACACGTGTATTAAGAAATTTGATATTCTGACAATTATATTTGAAAAATATATCACGACGTTTAGTCTCTCGATAAGAGACGTGTCATTAATAAAGTGTATTTTGACGGTTTGAATAGCTGGTCCACGTGGCTTGAAAATAAAAGGAGATAAAAGAGGGTATTTCATAAGCCATTGTGAACCGTTTGCTTAAAACAATTGGTGTTTTTTCGTCTGCAAATCCAAAAAGCTTTCAATTTTTCCGGTACATTACTGAGTGTTTCTTATTCCAAGAGAATCTAGAGTACTTCCATTTTGCAGGTATGTTTCTGTTTTTGGATTTTTTATCTTTCGAGTCATTCGTTATGTAAAAGTAATGTTCAGTCTGTAGTTCTAGGATGTGATAGACCTTTGCGTGTTGTTATGAGAGTTCTATCTTGAGATGTCTTGCTATAGGAGGCCTACCTTGACAATGATTCTGAACCATCATATGGTAGGATAATACTTAATTCTTATGACTACTATTGGGTCATTACAATTTGTTAAACCATGGTGCCCAAGAAAAATGTGAGGGAGAAGGCTGGTGAAATTGACGAATCAGAATATGAGAGTTCCCAATTTCTAGAGAAGCATTTTACCAGAATAACCCCTACATATGGGTATTTGACCGAGGGTTCTCTTGATAAGTTTAGCGTTAGGTATGGTGTACCTAATGATGTGACCATTTGGATGCCGCGTGCAGGAGGTCAGCCACAGTATCGAGGAAGGCGAGACATGTATTTATACCATTGTCTTTGATTGAGGTCTGCACCTCCTCTTGTCTCCGCTGATAAGGGAATTCTTCAGTTTTATTGGGATATGCCTTACTTAACTCACAATGAACGGCTAGAGGATGACCTTGAGTATAGTGCCTAGTTCCCAATATTTTAATGTACTTGTATGCCTAAATGACCTTTTTATCATCGGTAGATGTTTCCAATTTAGTGTTTTTGCCCTTCTTTTACTTGCACCTAACTGGGGCCAGGCATATAGAACTTCCTACATCGGATAAAAATTGAAAGCATAGGTTCATATAAGTTTCTAGGAATTTGGAGCACAGAATTGCTTCCATGAATTTGCAACTAGAGAGACGTTAGAAGGCAAAATGTAATATGATTAGTAATTGTGTAGATTCTCAAAGTGTTGGAATCTTATTATGTTTTAATCATGTCGGTGGTTTTTTTGTAGGTGAAGGTAAGTACCAATATTGGTGCAAGGAGGGGCGTCCCAAGGGCTTGGTAAATCCTCTTATGAAGCTATCTGAAGTCGCCAACAGTGCTTGGGGACTAGAGCCGATACAAGTGTTATGTCCTATAAATTATCTGAAATTAGAACTTAGGCGAGTCCCTTAGTTGAAGATTTCACGAGAAGGCAAGGTAGTTATGGTTTGGAGTGAAGATACAGCAACTCTGGAGAGGCTTCGTCCTCTTATGGTGAAGGGGTATGAAGAACAAAATAATACTGGCATCAGATTATTAGTGCCTCAAGGGCGAAGGGCGCGAGACACGAACAAGTCGTCTTTGACTCCTGAGGGAGGCGATAATGTTGAAGATGTAGTAGGTCAAGGACTAGTAAGAGCATTGGTCAAGGTTGCGAAAGGGGATGAGCAGAAAGAATAGGGTGTGCGTCTCCGTGAAGAAGATAGGGAGGATGTTGATGACTTTCCTTTGATAAAGAATAGTAGAGTAATGATCAATGCGGTTCGTTTCTCGCAACGGAAGATGGTGTTAGTGGATGAAAAAGGGGATTGATGGTACGTTGGGGGATAATGTAGGTGTATATCCCCTGGCGTCGGAGCAACTGAAACGGGTGGCTAGAGGGCCTAAGGTAGAGGTGGTCGAAGAAGCTAAAAAGGCCAAGAGCCAAAAAAAACCCCACTTAATGAGGAAGGGAAGGAAAAAAGGTGATCCCTGAGGGAGTGGCAGAAGGTATAAGGAGTTTGTGAATGGGGTTAGATCGGGGTCTTCTTTTGTAAACATTATTTTGCCTGACAATCTGCCCAAGAAAGAGAAAAGTAGTGGAGCTGAGGGAGCCGGTAAGACGGACGATGATGTTCCTTCTCTAAAGTTGGTGATGCCAAGGGCTTCATACATCAGATGGATCAGTTTCGTCATAGCGGTGACTTGTCCTTATATGATACTATGTCGATGACCAAAATTCTGCAATAGTAGTTGGAATTGGCTATTGAGGTTTTTTTGTCTGCCTCTCGTTTCAGTAGTTGCATCTATGATTGACAATACTATATGTTGGGAACAAGTTCAGTGTAATTCGCATGCCCTTGCTTATCGCCAGATGACACTGGTCGACTGTTATTTGATGGAGAAGTGGAAGCCAAACCCGTTGTTTTTTGGCTTGTTTTGAGGTTTGATGACCGAACTGCCTTGATTTAAGAATTCATACTACTCGGCGAAGTAACGATTGGATAAGTCCATGAAGGAGAACAATGATCTTTATCGGCAACTTCTTGGTACTTGTGATCAGAGAGGGATGTCATTCATAAGATAATATTGGAAGATATTAGTATAAATGCTTTGTTATTGGCTCAGAATAACAATCTAGTGAAGAAGAACGATACGCTGATATCCCAGAATTCGAAACTACTGGAACAGAATGTAACCCAGACTGGAAGGGTGGAAGAGCAGGCTGAGAAGATA
Source organism: Limnanthes douglasii subsp. nivea (assembly GCA_036936605.1). Lineage (NCBI taxonomy): Eukaryota > Viridiplantae > Streptophyta > Magnoliopsida > Brassicales > Limnanthaceae > Limnanthes > Limnanthes douglasii. The sequence goes on along the minus strand of JAUPFV010000002.1, from coordinate 191,260,442 downwards.
GCGAACTTGGCGGTGGAGGTGGCGGAGCTAAATGTACAGCTGTTGAATGCTCGGAATGAAAAGGAGAGCGAATGTGCTGCTTTGAGGAAGCAAGTTTAGGTGGATTTAGAGGATCGGGAAGGCAAGGTGATGGAGGTGTCCATGGGCGTGATTCAAAAAGATAAGGTGAAGCTCATGGTTGAGCTAGTGGCGTTGAATCCGCATATTACGACGAATGTGAGCCCTGCTCAGATGAGGGATGATTTGGATTATACTATGGATCATGTGGATCCATAGTTTTTGTATTATGTTAACAACTGTTGTAAATGATAACATTTTTAGTATCATGCAGCTCAGCGTGGCTAGATCCTTTGTACTAAGTTAATTTGATGTTTGGGTGAAATGCATGCCTTTATACTTATAGGATTTTCAGTAAAGTTTCATTGCAAGATCGAGATCAGTATAGCTTATTTCATGGCAAGGCAAGTTAATGAATGCCTTGGAAAAATTCACGGAGCGACTCGTTTGGCCTATTGTGTAACCTAGTGGGCTTGGAGTAGTTCGTATAAATAATATTGTAGTATGGTATTGAGCACATTATGGCCCCTTACGCAGCCTTAAAAAAGATGTGGCCAATTAACACGTTCGTCATAATTGTTTAGATCATGTGTAAATATATCAAAATATGGCCATTATTGTGTGGTTAGTGACCCTTTCGCGCAGTTACAAGGAACAAGTATAAACATAGACATTTGAATGGCGAAAGCAATAAAATCTCATTAATTTCATTACATAGTTTAAAGTGACTAATATTCCAATAATCCTTGAGTGTGTAGCCGTCATGATCGACGATACGAAATGCATATTGATGGCCCTTAAAGATGACAGTGTAGGGTCCTTCCCAGGTGGGTCCTAGTTTGCCAGTCGTTTTATCTCACACTCTTTGAAAGACCTTTTTTATGACGAGGTATCAAATTTTTAATGCGCGAGGTCAAAGTTTGGAATTAAAATTCCCTCGCATTAAGCTTTTGTAATGCTCTACTCGTATGCGCGCTTGATCTTGTCTTTCTTTAATTAGGTCAACATCAACCACTCGACCAACATCATTGGAGTTTCCTGAATAATTTCCAATATGGTGGCTCGGGATAAGGATTTATGCATATACCACGGCCTCAGACCCATAGACGAATACGAACGGTGTTTCGCCTGTTGCGATACGAGGGATGGTACGATAAGCCCATTGTACTTCTGCAAGTTTGTTCGGCCATTTACCTTTTGCCCCCTCGAGCTTTTTCTTAATGTCGTCGAGGATGGTATGATTAATGACCTCTACTTTCCCATTTTCTTGCGGGTAGTACGGCATGGAAAAGTGTTGGATGATGTCGAAACGTTTACAAAAGGTGCAGAGTATTGAATTTTGGAATTGAGGTCCATTGTTTGTTATCAAAATTCAAGGGATTCCAAAACGAGTAAGAATCTGGTGGTGTATAAAGTCGCATATATTTTGTGATCTTGTTCTAAATAATGCTTTGGCTTCTACCCATTTTGTGAAATATTCGACCGCGACTACCAGGAACTACCTTTTCCTTGTAGCCATCGGTAGAGGTCCTACGAGGTCGATGCCCCACTTTTTGAATCGATAGGGAATAGGATTGGCAAACATGGGCTCGCTTAGGAGACGTCCAGTGTTAGCAAGTTGTTGGCAAGCATGGCATTGTTGTACGATTTTCTCTGCGTCTGTGGCCAATTCAGGCCAGTAGTACCCAGCGAGAAGAAATCTATGGATGAGGCTTCGGTGACCGAGTGTGATCCAGCGTCGCCTGAGTGTAGATCATGGAGAAGTTTGGTAGATTCTTCATGATCCAAGCAGTGCAGTAATAATCGAGTCATGATTTTTTGGTAGAGCATATTATCTACAATACAGTACTTAGTTTCTTGCAATTGTAACGCCTGAGCGAGCGCTTTGTGCAATGGTAATGTTCTACGCTTGAGGTAGAGCAAATAACGAGTTCTCCAATCGGTGGTGTTATTGACCGAACATACTATGGTTGGTTGGAGATAGGTTGTAGTGTTGGGGTGTTCTTGCAAAATTACCATTGGGTGCTCGGTTGACGCTGCTGACTTAGCCAAAGAGTCAGCTGTGGAATTCACGAGGCGAGGTACTTGTTCGCATTGAGCCGCATGTAATTCGGCCTCGCATTCCTTTAGAATTGTTAGATAGGTGCGCGTACCGTCATGTTTTGCATCATACACCCCCATATCTTGATTAATAACTAATTATGAATATAATTGTACTTGAAGGGTGGTGGTTACTCAAATGCGGGCTAATAGCATGTCGGCTATAACCGCTTCATACTCTGCCATATTATTGGTTGCTAGGAACCTAATTCGGATTGCTTGCCCGATTTTTTCTCTTGTTAGTGATTTTTTAACAGTTCCAGCTTCTCCTTCGGAGCCGCTTAAAGCCCCATCGACCTCCAATGTCTACTTTTGTTCATCTTCTGCAGTGTTGAAGTCTCCATTGTGCGGTCGTGGTGCGCAGAATTTGGTTAAAAAATCTGCGACAACCTGCCCTTTGATTACCATATGTGGTTTGAACTTGATGTCATATTCCCTGAGTTCGACTGACCACTTGGTGAGACGTTTCGAAATGTCCGACTTTCGCAACACACTGCGCAGGGGGGAGGAAGTTCGAACAATGATGGTGTGGCCTTGAAAGTATTGTCACATTTTCCGAGCAGCGACCACCAATTCAGGGCGAGTTTCTCCAAGTTCAAATATCTAGTTTCAGCATCTACCATGGTTTTGCTGGTGTAGTAAATGGGGCGTTGTACACATTCAGCTTCCCTGACGAGGACCGGACTGACAGCCAATTTAAAAACCGATAGGTAGAGGTAGAGTAGTTCAACTGTTACTAGTGCAGAAAGGATTTCACGCGATGTGAGATACATTTTTAAAGCGGCGAAGGCTGTGTCACAATATGCGCTCCATTTGAACTTTTTTGCCCCTCTGAAAACCTAGAAGAAATGATGACTCTTATCAGAGGGTTTTGATATAAAGCGGGAAAGGCGTCTGGTGAGACATTGAACTTTATTTATGTTCTTAGGAGACTCCATCTGGATGAGCGCTTGTGGGTGATCGGGGTATGCTTTTATTCTTTTTTTACTCACCATATAACTTAAATAATTTCTCGTTTGGACACCAAATGAACATTTTAATGGATTTAACTTTAAGTTATACTTATGCATGACTGTGAAGACATTTCTCATCACTTCTAGGTGTTGTATTGCGATATTAGTTTTGACGATCATATCATCTATGTATGCCTCCATACAGTGCCCTAGTTGATCCTTGAAGATCTCAATCATCAGGTGTTGGTAAGTGTAACCTAGATTGGATGAAAAAGGGGATTGATGGTATATTGGGGGATAATGTAGGTGTATATCCCCTGGCGTCAGAGCAACTCAAACGGGTGGTTAGAGGGCCTAAGATAGAGGTGGTCGAAGAAGCTAAAAAAGGCCAAGAGCCAAAAAAACCCCACTTAATGAGGAAGGGAAGGAAAAAGGTGATCCCTGAGGGAGTGGCACAAGGTATAAGGAATTTGTGAATGGGGCTGGATCGGGGTCTTCTTTTGTAAATATTATTTTGCCTGACAATCTGCCCAAGAAAGAGAAAAGTAGTGGAGCTGAGGGAGCTGGTAAGACGGACGATGATGTTCCTTCTCTAAAGTTGGTGATGCCAAGGGCTTCATACATCAGATGGATCAGTTTCGTCACAGCGGTGACTTGTCCTTATATAATACTATGTCGATGACCAAAATTCTGCAATAGTAGTTGGAATTGGCTATTGAGGTTTTCTTTTGTCAGCCTCTCGTTTCAGTAGCTGCATCTATGATTGACAATACTATATGTTGTGAACAAGTTCAGTATAATTCGCATGCCCTTGCTTATCGCCAGATGTCACTGGTCGACTGTTATTTGATGGAGAAGTGGAAGCCAAACCCGTTGTTTTTTGGCTCGTTTTGAGGTTTGATGACCGAACTGCCCTGATTTAAGAATTCATACTACTCGGCGAAGTAACGATTGGATAAGTCCATGAAGGAGAACAATAATCTTCATCGGCAACTTCTTGGTACTTGTGATGAGAGAGATATCATTCATAAGAGAATATTGGAAGATATTATTATAAATGCTTTGTTATTGGCTCAGAATAACAATCTAGTGAAGAAGAACGATACGCTGATATCCCAGAATTCGAAACTACTGGAACAGAATGTAACCCAGACTGGAAGGGTGGAAGAGCAGGCTGAGAAGATAGCGAACTTGGCGGTGGAGGTGGCGGAGCTAAATGTACAACTGTTGAATGCTCGGAATGAAAAAGAGAGTGAATGTGCTGCTTTGAGGAAGCAAGTTTATGTGGATTTAGAGGATCGGGAAGGCAAGGTGATGGAGGTGGCCATGGGCGTGATTCAAAAAGATAGGGTGAAGCTCATGGCTGAGCTAGTGGCTGAGCTAGTGGCCCACAAACCCGTTTCTAAACGCACTCCATAGCCCTGCAAAATCATGGATAGAACCCTTAGGTAATCTAGTGAACCAATCAATGACATTACCTTTTAGGGTCATAGATAGAGCTCGGCTCAACATAGCGTCCTCTTTGTTGAATGCCATCATCATATTTTGGAATTTCTCTAGGTGTGTTTGAGGGTCGCATGTACCATCGGACACCTCTAAACGGAAAGGGCCAAATTTTCTTAGGAGCTTTGCGGCTAAAAATGTTTCTACGGATGACGACTCCTTGAGCACGTATGTCACCATTTTCGGGCGCACTTGATCGTATTTCTCAGTTGCACCTCCCTTGTTAGCTTTTGGGGATGCCTGTTTTTCCTCCTGTCAGTGATCTTTCCCCTTCTGGCGTTTCTGGCCGCTGCTCTTCCCTGTTCCTTCACCATACTTGTCGTTTTTGGACAACCCTTCTCGTCTGGCTGCTCGTCTTGCCTCGATAGTCGACCTTGGTCGTGGGTGACCACCATCGTATAGTTTTACCGTTAGCGCATTGATCGCATTGTTTATTTCTGCTAGAGCCGCTTTGGCAGCCTGGTCCTTCGTCTCCTGATCCCGATCTGCCTTATGTTGAGTCTCCTGTATTACCTGGATTTGTTGCTTGAGCCGCCTAACTTTTGTTGCCTCATCCACATTATTGGCTTTGGTGGGTGGGTCGGTTAGACTGGCTATGACTTCGACGATGGTCGGTGCTAGCGGTGGATCAATGGTTGTTGGGAAGATCCCTGGCGGAGCTTCCACCCCTCGATGGGGATGAACTTCCTGGATATTAGCACCCTGCAATGGAATAGTGTTTGGCCCGACGACTTGTTCCACCGTTTGGTTTGGGTTGCTTATGGTGATACGTCTCTGTGTAGGATCTATTTCAATCACGGATTTAGTTACTACAATTGGTGCTTGAACACAAATGAGTATTTTTCTCTCTAGTTTCCCACAGACGGCGCCAAAAATGTTAACAAGAAATCCTAACAAATATTTTTCTAAAGTAATAATTTTTTATTGATTCTAAAAGAAGATACAAATGTGTTTAAAATCCAATATTTACACTGCTCATAGCAGTTATAACATGATCCTTAATTACGTGACCCTCTTAGTCTTGCACGTAGACCATAACTGGTGTTAATGGTCCTAAATTGGCGGGCATTACTTTAGGAGTTATGGTCCAAGAGGGTCGACTCATAAATACGTTTGAATCTATTAATATTCTTCTTTTACGTTATTCTTGGTACATAAATGAGATAAGCACGCCATCTTTATTTGAAGTACTCTATCCGACTCAGCTCGGGTTCAACTCTACCATGCTCAACTCTGTTCAGGCTCAACTCTGCTCGGCTCGGCCTCATTTACTTTATATGTTCGACATATCCTTGGTAAGGGTCCCCTTTGTTTGGTTCGTTTTTTCCTCTTATCCATTCCATTTTCTGAGCGTGATTTAGTTGATGCCTAAGCCTTCATTCGTATTTGCAACTGCTCAGCTTTATACTTGGTTGGATTATCTGGTGCATTCTTATTGGATAAATCCGACCTTAATCTTTATTCACATCTTTTTCATGATATTGTTATGCATTTTTCATACCTTATTCTCACACTCATGTTTTTTTTATCCGGTAGTTTTTTTAGTAGGTTTGTCTGATTGTACATGTCCTAAAGGGTATGGTGTCGTTGTTGCTCCTTTTTGGGCTCCAATCCAGAGCAATTCTAAATCAAATTATTTGTTTCTCCCCGACCTTATTCCCTTCGTTGCTCAACATATATATGGTTTACTATAATTATTATTTTCAGTTTTATCCCAAGCGCATAGGTTTGGTTTATGAAGAGAGAAACTATTTTCTATTTCTAGAATCCCTAATTGGTGTTTGAGATCTCCAACTGTTAGAAGTACTTTTTATGGCCGTCTCAATCTTTCAACCTTTTGTAACACGATTTTCCACTCTTTTCGTGCTCTTCATTTTCCCCGCAACCCAATCTTTATTTCATTTTTTTAGATTGATTTTAGTAGCTTTTATAAGATACTCTTAAACTCATATATATCAACGTAGGTTCCCCTGTATATCATTGATGGTGATCTGATTGCATGTCGATGGCGTTGTTGTTGGTCAATTCATATTGATATTGTACCTTTTGCACTAAGATATTTGGTTGCGCTCTCTTTACGGGATCTTCCTCTCTCTCTACTCATGATATATAAATTCAAGTATTTGAGATTTTTTTCCTTCTATTACAAAGTTTATTTTTTGTATGACCTCAAGGCATGTGATCATCGCTATTTGCGGTCAGATCTAATAGGCTTGAGAAATTAGATTTTTTTTCATTATCTATTATGTGTTTGTGTTATCACTTCCTCCCTCTCTCTACTCATGATCCATAAATTCAAGTATTTGATATTTTTTCCTTCTATGACAAAGTTTATTTTTTGTATGACCTCAAGGCATGTGATCACCGCTATTTGCGGTCAGATCTAATAGGCTTGAGAAGTTAGATTTTTTTTCATTATCTATCATGTGTTTGTGTTATCACTTCTTTTTATATGTGATTTATGAGTAAATTTGAGTTTTCATTGTATTTGTTTTAGCTTCTGCTCTTGTTTTTATGTTATCTGATTTAGATCATAGAACTTCAGATTTTGGGATTTCAGGTCTATATCCTGGGATTACAGATCTATATCCTACAATAAATTTTGGTTCCTTTCATGTATTTGAATTTATGTCATTTTTGTTGTAGCCCGGTTATTATTGCTATATTACAATTTTAGTTTTGGTTATTCTGTTCATCGACCACCTGATATGGAGGATTATCGTCGCGTGATACTCATAGTTTTCTGATTGTTGACTATGTTGGATGAGTTTTAATCACGCCTTTTATAGCTCCATGTCGCTCATTATTTTGCTCTCTTAAAATGTCATTATTGTTTTAAATGTTTTCTCTATTACTATTCATATCTCTCAAGTAATCATTTCGTGATCATCAGTTATATTCTATTCATTTTAGACATGATATGCTTTTATGTTTTGGTGTTAAACTAGATTGTTAGGATCTTGTTTAGAATGATTTGTTTGTATCCACTATTGTTATATTTGGTTCAGAGAATTGTTACCTCTGACCAGAAAATGCTCTATGATCTTATAAAGTATTATTTTTTATTTATTTAATATTTTAAACTAAAAATGATTAAATCTAATTAAATAACATGAAAAACATAATTATATATAATTTCATATTTTAATATTATAAATAGATTAATTACATTCAATTATAAAGGTGAATTTTATTCAGAAACAATTAGATGAATTTAAATTTAAAATTATTGTGATGTTTAATATATCGTTTTCCCAACAAACGTTTTTATGGAATTATACTCTCGTCTAAAGATAACTTTCGTCTTAGTTTCTATAAAAATTTAATAATATATATTTTAGAAATATTTATATTTATTCATAAAAAAAATTAATTTAACAAAAAAATTAAAAGTAATGTTTATCATATAATTTTTACATGTGTCAAATACTTTAAAATTCAAAAAATTACTATCACCCTACAAAACTATATCTATAAATATATATAAATCAAAATAAATTTTGAAAATAGTCCAAAAATAAACGGTTTTAATTCTAATATGAATTTTACCATAATACCAATGAGGTTTTCTTTTTATATATCAATAAAAATTGTGGAGGAAAGCGGTAAAAGTTTTTTTCCAATATATAGTTTCATTTAAACCTAATTCATTATCATTTAAAAATCTAATTAATTATTTCTAATTAATTAACAATATTAACGTAACAAAGTAGTATTAGGAGGATGAATGATTCTTTTTCCAGGATAATTTATAAATAAGAAATGCAATTGAGATTAATGAAAGTGATAAGTTGCTATGGTCATTGTTTTTAAAGAGCTCTCGCAGCTTTTGAGAAGGTTTTTATGGTCTGGTTCGGAAATGAAGATTTCAGCGGCTAAGGTGGCGTGAGAAAAGTTGGCATTGTCCACGGATGAGGGCGGTCTTGGGATCACAAACTTTAAAGTTTGGAATCATACGGCCGCCCTGAAAATTTTATGGTCCATTATTACCAAAAAGAAAAACTCCATTTGGTCTCAATGGTGCGGAAAAAATAAAATAAAAAAGCTTCGGGACTCCTACTAACTTCAGTTGGGTCTGGCGAAAGATCTTGAATCTCAGATGCCAAGCCTCGCACCTTTACAAGGTAAATGTGGGTAATGGCTACAACACCTTTATTTGACATGACATTTGGCTCATCCCTTACTCTATCGTCAGTCGCTACGGCCCCAGCACTGTCAACTTGGCTTGTCTACGTAATATCAGTCGTGTTTCGGACCTCAACCATAACGGTTGTTGGCGGTGGCCCTCCCATGCTAGAGCTCAGAATAGGCACATGCAATCCATCCTGACCGAAATCCAAGCTGCTCTCACCATCATCCCCCCTACTTCGGACTATGAAGACACTTTCATTTGGATCACAAACAAGTCCAAACCGTATTTCACCATTTCTAGCACCCACGCCGCTATTCGACCCTCCAGAAAAAAAGTCCAATGGAGCTCTCTCATCGGGAACAAATACTCCATCCCAAGCCACTCCTTTATTCCATGGATGGCCATCGAGGGAAACTATCCACTCGCGACAAACTTACCAGCTGAGTTCTTCACACAGACCCCAACTGTGTCCTCTGCTCAACCCAACCTGAATCCTTGCAACACCTTTTTATACTATGCCCATATACATCTTCCATCTAGGAAAACATATGCCGCAAGTTGCTCATTCCCTTTAGCCCTTTATCTTGAGATACCTGGTTGGATACCGCTAGCTCTTAGTCAAACCATTCCAACGGCGCAACCCCCCTCTAGCAAACCGCGCTCTGCTCAACCATCTATCACATATGGAGAGAAAGAAATTCATGCATCTTTAACAACACCTTAACTTCAAACTCATCAGTAGCCTATCATCTTCTTTCGGATCTTCATTTCCGTTTCCACGGAAGATAACTATCCATTTAGTTCGATTTCCTCTAAAATGTGACTCCATTATAGCTACCTCCTCGGGATCAAAGTCTCAATTGTAACAGAGCCATCAACCCCCAAAAACTCATGTATGTATTCATTTATATATAAAATTTACAGCTTTTTATACCAAAACAAAGTGATAGGTTTTTTTATAAACCGTTTATTTTATAAAAATATGGTTAAGCAACTAATTACCAAAAAGCATTTCCAGCTTATATCACTCGCCAAACATATGGATCGGCTGTACATGGTTTTATGAAGAAACACTTGGTTAAGAATCTACTCAATAAGATAAACATCTATGTTCACAGTTTTGTTTTTATTTAGTCAGAACTAGGATCGTAGTCGAATAACGGCGTCCCTGTTTGTTTACCCGTATAACTACTACATATCGAAGCCTTTACATCACCTTATGTGTATAATATGTTGTTGTTTTACTTTTAGGTGAAGTATGGCTAAAAACCCTGTCAAGTCACCGGTGTTTGACCTTTTTTGCATTCGTGCCACTAAGCTTTCTTTGTCTCCAAAACGAGTCATTGATGTTTCAAATCGTTGAATTTTATCACTGATACCTACAAATTAATAAAAGGCTCACACATATCACCCAAATCTACTACTCCTTGTTACAAATACGGTCACTCATTAATACCTACCCAAAATACCTCTGTTTTATTTTTTTTACTTTTTACTTTTTATTTTACTTTATTTATCTTTTATATTTTTACCTTTAATTTATTTAACAAGCTCGTTTATATTTTTAACCTTTTACCTTTTACCTTTCACTTTTCTTTTTTCTTTTTATTTTTTACTTTTATTTTATTTTTTATTTATTTTTTATATTTTTATCTTTAATTTATTTAAAGGGATCTTATATTTTTAACTTTTAAATTTTACTTTATTTATCTTTTATATATATTTTAATTTATTTTAAAGGGCTTATTTAATCCTATTATATTTACGGCAAGGCTAAATTGAGACCCCATTTGGCTATAATGAGACCAATCTATAATGAGACCTCATTTGGCTATAATGAGACCCGAAAAAGACCAATTTACCCCTGATATAAAACCCTTATTTTCAGCCATTTTCTCTCTTTTCTCTCTTCTTCTCTCTTCTCTCTCTCAAAATCACTCAAAATCTCGAAATCAAAACAACAAGATTTCTCAAATCCAACATCACAAACAGCTTAAGGTACGAATCCTTTACATATCCATGTAATTTTTAAGCATTTTAGTTTAGTATTTTTAGTGATTTTTAGAGTTTAGGGTTCTTGATAAAAAGTCCGATTTTCATGTATATGTAGTTGTTTTTTTGGAAAAATAGTTGTAGTCCCATCTGAATCACTACTTCCTTTGGGAGTTGAATACGTTTCAACGGTGTTCGCTATTGCGTCGGCTATTTGTTGCTCTTCCGACTGTGTCGCATATGACACCATCTCCTGCGTAATTGTACTTTGCAATCCCATGTCGAACACCTTTCGAACTTTGGTTCGGACTTCCCAAGGAAGTGACTCGATATGTATAGTAATTGTTTTAAGGTAAGCTAACCTTTCGAACACTTCTTCGCGTCTGCGTGGTCGGGGCATCATACATCCTGGGCAGGAAGCCTCCCTACCGTGGTTGAAGAACATTCTGCACAAGACCGCATCGATGAAGCCAGGAATCTCCTCTTGCATCGTACCTCTCACGAAGTCAAATGCGTTTAGGAGGCTTGCATCTTCGTGTACGTTCCAGCCCGAATCACCCATTGTTATAACTTAAATGTTTAGTTTCATAGTCTGATTATAGTATTTATAGAATCGAACTGGGTGGTTCAGCTTGAAAATTGTTAGCGGGAAAGGTTGTTTTTGTTCCCGCATAAATCTCTTTTAAGCGGGAAACCTTCACTTCATTCCCTCCATATGTTTCCATACAATATTATAATATTCAGATGATTATTAGGACTGACCACCTACATTTCACCTCATCAACACGCCTTGAAATTCTAGGCGTCTGTACACCATCCCTTCCATATAGGAAGTACATCTTGCATTGCAACGCCTCCCAGTACTTTCTACCCCTCTCTATCATGGTCTCATTACCAACTTCAGTTGATGCCATCATCAGATATTGATCTTCCAACTCAGTCCATGTACACATTTTTTGCAATTGATATATTGGCTATTACTTGTTCTGCCTAAAATTACGTCTTTTTGTACCACTTTTATGGTTAAGATAACGTTATCCAAGTTGACCTATCGATAAACAACACCTTTAAGAATAGGATACCGCAATCCAAACTGACGAATGAGTATGCGACACCTAATATTTACAAAAGTACAATAACGTTGCAGTGCAATAATAGTAGGGGTCTCATTATAACAAAACTTCCATCACCAGGTTTTTTGCTATAACGAGACACCTAAAAAAGTTGCCGCAAAAAACATCTGCTTTTAATGCAGTTCCCGCCCAAACAACCACGATAATATAAATAGACGCCAAGCACTATTCGAACATAAACAGTTTAACCAATGGAGTTTACCCCTAATGAAGATTACCATTTGCTCGAGGTAGTGAAACTTGCCCACCGAGAGTTGGGAGAAGATAGTAGCGACGCGTTTTTCGAGCTGGTCTTGTGTAATATATACTACAACTACGGCCGTTTAGGAACTGAAGGTTTTGTTGTGCGTAACTGTGACCAAATCAAGGAGAGGTACATTTTTTGCAAACCAATGGATCGTTTGTTGTTTCTACCCTTTAAAATTAAGCAAGAAGCAGCTACCGTCTGGAACATGACTGTGGTAGACTATATCACGAAGGATATGGTAGCCTATCTTGAGAATAGGATTACTGAGAGGGAAGAGGGGATTGAGTCTGACGACAACTTGGGATACGACTTCGACGATTGAGCATTGTGATATGTTTTTAATAGTTTGCATCTGGTAGTGTCTGTATTGTCTGCTTGTTTAAGTTAATGTTATAACTTGTTAAAGTTTTCATTACCTTGTTTTGTAGACATTATTTGGTACCCACAACTTCAAACAACAACTAATAAAAAAATCACAACTTAAATTAACAACCAGTAATACGAAAATCACAACTGAAAACAACAAATGATAAGAAAAATGACAACTTAAATTAACAACCAGCAATACGAAAATCACAACTTCAAACAACAACTGATAAGAAAAATGACAACTTCAAACAACAACCAGTAATACGTAACACTTCATAAGTGGAAGGCTTAGTCGTATCTAAGTTTGTATTCCACATCATCCACTCCACCCCTTGCAATAATTTTGTCATCTAGAAATGATACCATATCCCTTTTGATGTAGTCTATCAAGGTTAGGTTCCAAACGGCGGCTGCTTCTCGCTTAATAAGCGATGGCAAGAAACACAAATGATGTATTGGCTTGCAAAAATTGTATATGCTTTTGATCTGCTCACGAGTACGCACGATGATACCTCTTGTACCTAAACGACCGTAGTTTATATACATCGTACATAGGACACACTCGAAAAACTGATCGCTTGTATCTTCCCCTAGTATCTCGCGTGCAATCTTCACAGCTCGAAGCATGTGGTAATCTTCGTCCGCCGTAAACTCCATATGTAAACATTAACGAGTTTTATGTTTTCGTGAGTACTGCAGGTTGCGAAAGTGTCGTATTTTTGTAGAATTTATGTCCTATTTTATAGGGGGCGAGTCAATTTTGGTAGGCGTTTAATATTTGGATAAGGTCTCATTATAGCGAAATTCAGACTATTTCGAATGCAATGTTGTCTTTGGCTATAATGAGACCCTGATTTAAACCGCGTGGGTTGTAATAATTATCTTCGATATGTGTGTATTTTTGTATATATTATGTGTCACCACATTAGTTGTCCATCCAGATTATGTTATCCTTACATGTCTGACAACACTATCCTACTTTTAAGTAGTTTTTAGGATGTTATTAAAATTTTAATCTTTCCTACAAATTTCGAATCATTTCTTTGAAAATGATACTTCAAATCACAACTAATACTGATACTATCTTATATATTTCCATGTGTCGGTTCATATATCTTATACTTCAAATCACAACTAATAATAATGGTTTAAAAATCAGATTAAAAAAGTAAATAAACGTGAAAATGTCACAAAATGTGACCATTTTAGGCTACTTTGAAGTAGTTGTTTTTACTTTTTTGAGTTTTTGTTCCCACAAAATTCGAATCATTAGGGCCAATTGACTAATGTTTGATGTTGGTAAAAAGAAAAATCAGTTTTGGAGTCGGGAAAGTCACAAAATGTGACCATTTTAGGCTACTTTGAAGTAGTTTTTTTAACTTTTTTGAGTTTTTTTTCCCACAAAATTCGAATCATTAGGGCCAATTGACTAATGTTTGATGTTGGTAAAAAGAAAAATCAGTTTTGGAGTCGAGAAAGTCACAAAATGTGACCATTTTAGGCTACTTTGAAGTAGTTTTTTTTTTAACTTTTTTTAGTTTTTTTTCCCCACAAAATTCGAATCATTAGGGCCAATTGACTAATGTTTGATGTTGGTAAAAAGAAAAATCAGTTTTGGAGTCGGGAAAGTCACAAAATGTGACCATTTTAGGCTACTTTGAAGTAGTTTTTTTAACTTTTTTGAGTTTTTTTTTCTTTTCCCACAAAATTCGAATCATTAGGGCCAATTGACTAATGTTTGATGTTGGTAAAAAGAAAAATCAGTTTTGGAGTCGGGAAAGTCACAAAATGGTGAAAATACTAAATTTACAGAGGGCTTTGCGAACACAGGAGGCTGTAAATCGCCGGATTCGCGAATGGAGGAGGCTGTGACTTGACAAAATCGCGAACAGCCCGTTCGTGATTTTGCCAAATCATAGCTGTGGGAGTTCGCAATTCGGGCAAAATCAAACGTTCACCATTTTCAAATTCGCCACTGTGCCAAATTTTTAATTTTTTTCACACTTTTTTTGATAAAATTGTAATTTTTTTGGGAACTTACAATTTAATTGTTTTGTGCAACTTGTTTTTACAATAATTATATGAAATGGAATTTTCAAAATAAATAAAACGTGGGAGTATCGATTACAAACCGAGGTGAAAGTAAAAAAAAGTATTCGTAAACACAACGGGATAAAAACAAGTAATACATAATCAAATTATTAGTCTTCATTCAAATCGAAGACACGTAGTGGCTCTTCGTGTGCGGTCGATGGTTGCGCGGGCTTGATTTGGTTATGTTTGTTCAATCTCTTGTCGAATGGTATTGTCCAACCGGTGACGTCATGATCCGTGCGAAACGGAAACCAAGTAGGATAAATTTTCGGAAGTGGTCCATTCAACACAACCTACACAAATAAAAGCTAGATAAATATTTGGTCACAAAAATAATATATAAACTTGAAACACACATTTGTATACTTACTTTGACGAAATGGTTACCGTGAACGAAACCTATACCAACTTCCAGGTTAGGACACGATCGAGGAGGCACACCGCGTAGAGGTAGATAAGTGTACGATTGGTGGAGTGAAATGTGGTATACGATACATTGGTATCTAGTGGCTATCACTAACCCTAAATCGGGTAACGTCATCCAATGCCTAGTACCGGCACCATACAATTTGAAAAAGTTCAACCTTCTCACAAGGTTATCTACACCTTGTGAACCATCAAACACTCTCTCCCATAGCTCACGTTCATTTCGCAATTCGCCGATCAAATCACGTCTAACTTGGTCCCATGAATCGGATTTACCGTATACCGTCAAAGCAACGGTCCGGAATCCGCAATTACCGTCGGGAGAGACGTCTTCGACGCTAGAAATGTAGTCATGCAAATAGCTAGGAAACCAACTCTCGTAGCCGCTTAAATCTTGGCCCTTTGATGATTTTTTCGGTCGAGGCACTTTATCTTTCTTCGGTTAAGCCTTGGTTTTTGCTTTTTCTTTTATCTTGTTTTTTGGCGGTAGAAATGTTCTATTACCTATCGAGGCGGCCATGCTACCAATCGTGCCGGGAGTGCTAGCGCCTAGACTACCATCGTATTCCCACTCGCTAGGGTCCCGTTGAGTTGATTTGTCCCGGCTGGCTTTTTTCCTACCCTTAGTAACAACCGGCTCCTTAGGTTCCAAAACATGACTTCTAGCGGGATCTAGGATTTGCATCATCCTATTTATAATGTGGTCTTGGATGTGTTGCCCGTAACCGCGGATGGTGCTATCTATTAAGGAGAGTTTTCTAGTGAGCTCGTCTTCGGTATCAAAGTCCTCATTAGGTTTGATCCTTAACGTACTCCAATAGACATCACACTCATCTTTTCTAACCGGCCTTCCTTCTTTATAAATCAAAGCTAATTCGCATGCACATGGTAAATTATGAGTTGTCTTAATAACACACCCACACATTCCGGGTGTGAACCATATTTTCAAGACCGTTGCGAGATTTGTCTCTATTAATTATATAGCTTGAGATGAAAGCTCACCTTTGACATCCTTGTAGATGGTTTTGTTAGGCCCCCTAGTTGAGTTTCTTGGATGATACCTACTACGCTCGAATGACTCGAAAATGTTAAAGTGTTGAGCGGATAGCAATGCATGAACATGTTTCCAAAATTGTTCGAACGTGCATAGACTACTACCAATTGCTCGCTTGAGGCTAGAGTGAGCACTCTCCGCCCTATAACATGAGATAAAATACATTAGATTTCTAAAACTTTATATTAAAAAATATTGTGTGGAGATGGAAATATAACTCACCGATTGCTAGTTTGGTTGCCAAAATGTTTAAATTTGTTCGTGTGAATATTGAGGAATTTGTGTCCATATTCGTCAATCCATTGCTTCATAACGTAGTTGATAGCCAATGGACAAAATGCGAACGTGTGGTGCATATCGGCAAGGTTTTTTTTATAGTCTTCGAGCGTGGCCAAATAGGCTACCCTTTGGTAATATTCCCCGAACTCTTCGGCCATGTCCGAATTCGGTAAAACTTTTCTAGCGTAAGAGGTGACGTTCTTACCAATATGCCAAGTGCATAGCATATGAGTTGCGTCCGGAAATATATCGTCGATAGCATTCATTAAAGCTAACTCCCTATCGGTGACGATAATGTTAGGTAATGGGCACTTGTTGTTCGTCAACACCATCTTTAGAACACTCAATCCCCAAGTGTAGTTCTCTTGTTTCTCGGAGCTCAAAAAAACAAAAGCAACACAAAATGTCTTCTTTGTCGAAGTTTGGCCCACTATTTCAAGTAAAGGCATCTTATACCTTGTAGTCTTGTACATGCTATCCATTATAAGAACTTGAGGAAAAGTGCGCATGAAATCGATGCTTTTAGGGTGTGCAAAAAACAACTCGAGGATCTCGTCTGTTGCTTCACAACTTCGCTCCCAAACATAGTACTCGTGTTCTTTTAACTTAGCAAACAAGTATTGCATTTGGGTCTTGCCCGCTTTATCAACCAAATCATGTTTTTGTCGCATGTTGTATATTGTGCGCATGCTTGATACATTTTGCGGGTCTTTAATCTTCAAACCGCGATATATCTCTCTCGGTCGAGAACCGACTTCCGTTTGACTACGAACGAACAGTTATTCTTCGACTTTTAGTCTAGCGGCTCGTGAGTGACCATCCAAGTGCAAAAATGGTTCGTGGTTGTGTTTCCCGTTTAGCACAACCACTTTCCAATAACCTGGTAGCTCTGAGACCGGACTCCCTCTTAAATAGAACGGGCACCCGCATTTTTTCGATGAACATTCTCGGCGCTTCTTAACATCCCCCGTTTTGGGGTTAGGTTTGTAAACCCCGTGCCTCTCGCACCTAAAATATATCCTAGGAGTTTTCATGCTTTTGCTACCGTCGTCGTTTTTACTCCGGACCAAACTGAATCCTAGTTTTATGCTTTCGGACTCGACCCAATCAACCAAATCGGCTTTGGTGTAAAAAGTGTCCGTACTAAACACTTTCGTGTAATCAGCCATCGAACATGGCGGTAGATCGGGTTCCTACATATGTCATTGATGCAATTATATGAGAACATATTTAAATCTAGATGATCGTTTAATTTCCAAAATAGGTCATTTTCGCGAACAACAAATTCGATAATTCAGCCAAATCGCGAGCAGTGCACTCGTTTATCTGGCGAAATCGCAAACTAGAAACTCGAAAATCATGCCAAATTGCGAACGGTCCGTTCGTCCATCTGGTATTTATGCGAACGGACCGTTCGTCCATTCGGTGTTTCTGCGAACGGTCCGTTCGTCCATCTGGAAATTCTGCGAACGGACCGTTCGCAATTTTGCACGATTTGCGAATTCCCACCTCGCAGTTCATCCATTATATAGCGGTGGTACCGCTATATTCGCACTTACTTGAAAATTTTCGGAAAATACCTCATTTTGGGTTTCCAAGTGGTCCATCAACGGCTCTCTTCCTCTGATGCGAAATCATCAAGGTTGCAGCTGAAACCTTCACTCCAATCACTCAAATCCATGATTTTTTAGAGTTTTTAGTTAGTTTAGAGAGAGAAAGCTCTAGGGAGAAGTTGGAGAAAAATTGGTTTTTTGTTAGAAACTTTGACTTATAAATGAAAGGCAAAATGGACATTTCACATTAAAAAAAATTCTGAATTTGGGATCTCATTATAGCCAAATGGGATCTCATTATAGCCTTGTCCTTATATTTATCATCTCTTCTTTCGGTTTTTGCCTGCTCTAAAAGTTTAAAAATCTATAAACCAATCTAAACTTTAAAATAAATACTCATTAATTAATCATATACTCTGATCAACAAAGCAATGCTATATTATTACGAGGATTATAATACTACAATATATTCACGAGAATCATGAAAACAAAAACAAAAAGAATGAAATAACAAGCATGAATAAACTAAAAAAAATGTAATACCCAACGAAAGCCCTTTTACATAGGCATTGTCACTTTCTCGCACCAATAGAAAAAACCACAAGAATCTTGATTCACATGACAGCAATGTTCGCCTGCCCATGTTTTGCCCAGTTTTTGTAGTCCGTATAAGACCAAAACCAGTTCCACAAGAACACGAAAGGTCCGGAAAGTTGAAAAAGTTCCGGCATAGCTAGGAGTCGCATTGTTATTTCCTCTTGGAGGCTGATTACCATCACACCACTCAAAAAATCAATAACTACAGTTTTCCTCTCGATTATGGAATTTATAGAACTTATGGCACAAATATTAACAGTATTCGTCATGTGAATAAAACAACACCTATATCTGCAGAAGAGTAGCCACCACCGCACTTGATGCAAGAGTAACCACCATCGCCACCACCGGTGACATCGACATCCTCTAATTCACGAGATCTAGAAACAGGAACAACAACCTGATGGAGAGAGTTTTGTTGCCACGGGTAACTTTTACTTTCTTTAAGAGCCGTGATGTACGCTCCCTCGTACTTGATCCACAGTGATTTGGTTTCGACATGCATGACTTTCCGGCGATTCTGTCAGTTGGCACCAACGGCAGGTAAGAAGAAACTTTGTTCCCTCTATTTGCTCAAGTGGTTGTTCCAAACGGCGCCTATTGCTCTGAAAGTACAAGAAGACCGGACTTCACAGGGGCGGATCTAAGGGGTGGTCATGTATGTCATGGACCACCCTAAATTCTAAAAATAAGGCCAGTGTAGTGATAATAGTGTTTAGTTTTTAACTCTTAAGGTCAAGAGTTCAAACCTTGGACCCTCCAAACTATTCTGCTTTTTTTTCCTACTTTATTTTGCCCCCAACTAAATTTTAAATCTACACAAATACAAAAATGAATGGTTTTGAACTCCCCAAACTATTCTGCTTTTTTTTTCCTACTTTATTTTGCCCCCAACTAAATTTTAAATCTACACAAATACAAAAATGAATGGTAAGAACAACAAAATTAAAGCTAGTTTGAAATTTGAGAAATTAAGTGTATTAAATGTAATTAATTTTTTAAATTGATTTAAAATTGTTAGAATTGTTTAATTGATTTATCTAATTGACTGAATGAGAGATAGTTGATGAGAAACATTTTATGAAAAAGTTATGGGTACTTGTGGTAATCTTGAAGTTGATGTGCCCGACATGGATTCAAGGTATGTGCAAGGTAATAAATCCAAAAGACTTGCTACATTTTCGACAAAGCACAATCATTTCAAGAATGATTGTTTTTTACATGTCATAGATTTTGTAATGCAAGAGTTGAATGATCGATTTACACCCGAAAATGTTGAGTTGTTGAATTGTGTGGCATGTTTGAATCATTGTTCTTCATTTCAAGGACACTAACTCACTTGTGAGGTTGACAAGATTATACCCAAATGACTTTGTGGATGTTAGTGATAAAGAGTTGCCTAGACACCTTGAGACTTATATTTAGTGTGTGAAGATGAACGATGATTTTTCCACTTTGAAGATTATCTCGGATCTATTTAGGACTCTTGTGCGTACAAAAAAACACAAAATATTTGGATTTGTGTACACGTTTTTAAAGTTAGCTTTGTCATTACCACTGGCCAGCGCAAGTGTTGAGCGAGTATTTTCTAGTATGAAATATGTGAAGAATGAGTTGAGAAATCGAATGTCCAAACCATGGCTTAATGATTGTTTAGTGACATTTGTGGAGAAAGAAGTGTTTGCTACAATCGATGATCGATATATTATCAAGCGATTTCTAGGCATGAGTAAGAGAAGAATGCAATTACGTTTAGACTAGAAATAGTTTTTCATTCTTAGTTATAATAGTGTATTGATGTATTTTGACTATCTGTTACTCTGACTTTTTTAGTTCAATGATATTTTTGGCACACCCTAAATTCTAATCCTGGATCCGCCCCTGGTACTTCAAGCATTTCATCTATATTAGCCAACTGATATTAGGAATTCTGAGAAATTTTAACCAAATTTGCAGTTTTATCCCAATTGATATTATGGTTCTTGACTAAATCAAATGAAACTTTTTTATTCTTAAATAAAATTGGAACAAATCGAAGTGATTAGTATTAAAATTAGAGAAGTAGTTTACCTAGCCACGAGAGAAGTTACAAATCAACAAGAGAGAAGTTACAAATCCAAAAAACAGAAGAATCAAAATCATCAGTTTCTCTTTGCTCGTTCTGGATTTGGGTAAAACTCGTATGGAACCGAAGAAAGACACAATGGTTGGTTGGGAAACAAATTCTGGATCATTGGTTTTAAAGAAGAAATGAATCAGGGATTAAAGAAGACAATGATTTTAAAGAAAGGAATTAGGATTTTAAACAAGTCAAGAAGCAGTAAATATGTTAAGAGGATTAAGGTTAAAAGTAAAAAAAGTAAAAAGTAAAAGGTAAAAGATAAGGTAACAGTTTTACCAATTTACAATTAAATTTCAATACATTTTTTTATTTTTTATATATAATTTATATTTACGGGCCAGGTCTGATTGGATAAATTAAAATTTCATACCCGACCCGTCTACGTGTCACAATTCGTATATCTGTACCCGCCCCGTTAAATGTTCGGGCTAGACAAAGCTCGACCGATTTAGACCGGGCGGACCGGTTTGGGCCGGCTCGGACCAACATTTCGACCCCTAGTATATATAGATTTACTATTATTTATAATCTAACCGGCTTTACCACTTATCATTTAGTATTTAAATTTTATTTAATACTTTAAATATTATTTTTAATTATATAACGTTTTTTTTTATCTAAAATCATAATTTATTTTTCAGATACCATTTTTATATAACATTTTTATCTAAATTTAGTATTATCCTAAATTTTTAAAAGGAAATCTCACACTAAATACTTTCTCACCAAACTTATTGTCATCCAGTACCCCAACTATTTTCTATGCCTACTAAATACCCATCTCACCAAAGTAATTCTTTTCTAATACCCAACTAATATTTCCCTTCCTCAAATACCCTTCAAATGTGTCAGATTAGTTTCGAACCACAATTCAAAATTTGAATTTTCAATAGTACAACCTACTCGTATATTTTGAAAGTAGAAATGAACCTGTACTTTTATATGAAGAAATCATTTTCACACTATCTCGTTCTTTAAACTTGATCAGAGGTAAGTCTGTATAATTTTTTATGCATTTCACCATTAGAAGCTTCGTATTTTTTTTCAACTGTTGTTTTTTTAGTTCCTTTGTTTTTGTTTCATTTTCAAAAAATTTAAGTTTACAGTCGTCTTTTTGGTTATACCTTGTTTAAAACAGTTTTTTAAATTTTTTTCTAAGTCGATAGTGTGGTGTTTGAAGATTGCTTAGCTTCTTTAATGGGGTTTAGAACTTAACTGTGTTCTTACCTGTTTCGTGGAAGACGACACTGTTTCTTTTAGCTGTAAGTTGATTTCGCGCGAGTTACCTCTTTAAGTAGTCATCGCGATTTATTCGTGTCAATAACCTTATTTATCGCGTTGTCATTTTTTCTGAATAGACTATACTTGTAACGCGATTGTAGTTTGCACTTGCATAAGCTGACGCAAATCCTATACGAGGTTGACGCTGATAAGGAAGAATAAAAGACAAGGAGAAAAGTGTAAAGAAGAAACTTGACAGGAGAAAATAGCAAAGGAAAAGTATGATAGGAGGAAAATGTATAGAAATAAATGTATAAGGGCTCAATTGTATTAATTATAAAGAGGTAGCCGGAATAGGAAGAAAGCAAGATGTAGGGACCAAAAGATGTAATTAGTCCAAGTTAAAGCGTGTGGGGTCCGCAATTGTACTATAAAAGGACCACACACGCTTCACAAATCCCGAGATGAATAGTACGAGACTTTCTCTCTCTACATTACTTGGCAATCTAAACTTTCTCTCTCTAAATCTAACACTGAGATATTTCTGTATCGCAAAAACCTCTATCAACAATCTTCGTATCACATTATCACCCCTGGACCACCTTTAAACACTTCAGTGGCGCCGTCTGTGGGAAACGACAATCGCTCTGTCGATAATCGCTTCCTGGAAATAATTCATATTCCGAGGAGGACCATGGAGGGCCAAGGGGATGACTTGATTAACCACTGCGAGGAAAACATGGAGGCAGATGAATTCCAGAACGATATGGAATCCGAAGGAGAAGGAGGTCGGCGAGTCGAGAACGTTTTCGATGACTCCGCCCTCCTGGCTCAGAGGAATGAATTGCTGTTGGAAATCGAAAGGTTGAAAGCAGAAAAGGAAGCCGCGCAGAAAAATCTTCGATCCGAGATAAGGAGAGAAGCCGTTATTGAAAAAGAGGAACGTGAAATTGAAGTTCGTCCCAAAAATAGAGACAACAGATATCGGAGCCGCGAACGGCGATCCCCGAGGAGAAGAGAGGGGCACTGTTCGGATTCGGCCGCTTCGAGCGACTACTCGCGGTATAGCACCTCGGAATCATCACCTCGAAGATACCACAGGAGGAAAAAGCGTGATCATAGGCGAAACGATTTCCGAAGAGGAAGGAGTTCGGAGAAGAAATCCTCGAGGGAAAAAAGTCGCCACGACCGAGTTGGTGATCGGTCTCATGAACAGGCAAAGTGCCCAGGCAAGAATGATATGGGCCCTCGAAATTCCGAATGGCAACATCAATACACTTTGCCTTCCGAGGAGGGGTTGTACTTTTCTAATAACGACAATCTGAGATCCAACATTTATCGTACGGGTCACAATTGGAGAGCCTCTCCCCTGTCATCGGAGATCTTAGTGGGAAACCTCCCGAAGCACTTTGACATTTCGAAGTTAGAAAAGTTCGATGGGACACAGGACCCGGACAATCACATCGAGAAATTTAAGAATTTTATGATCAATTTCGACGACGATGATAAACTGCTATGCAGAGCGTTCTCTCAGACTTTCAAGGGAGTGGCATCTAAGTGGTACAACAGGCTACCTCAGGGCTCGATTAAAAGTTTTGATATGTTCTGGAGCATCTTCAGGCAATACTTCGTGGGTAGCAAGAAGTTCTGTGCCAACGGTGACAGAATCATCTACTGTCGACAAAAGGTGGGGGAGAGCCTTAAAAATTACACTAATCGCTTTGTAAAGACCAAAACGGATATGGAGTATTGCAAGGACTCAGTGGCACTTGCAGCTTTCAGGATGGGCCTGCTCCCCGGGTTGTTAAAGGACACGGTGGCGGAAAGCCATGCGATGACCTTCGGAGCATTGCTAGATCAAGTTGAGAAGAGAATCTTGGTAGAGGAAACCCAAGCTTCGGAGAAAGGGTCAGGAGAGCAGCTGGACCATAATCAATTCCAAAGGACTGAGTCAAGTACCCAGGGCCCTCGGTCGAACGTTCAGGCTAAAAGTGCGGGTCAATATCCTCCGAGGCCAAAGTCGAACCCGCAGTACTATGGCAATCAGCAAAACTACAATCAAGGGGGAAGACTCATGTCAAACAAATAGGTTCGACCCGATTATTTCGCGGAGTTGACAGAAAATGTTGCTGCGATATTTGATAAAGCTAAATCTACGGTCACGTTCAGGAAGCCTTTTCCCATACAGACACCGAGGGAAAGCAGAAGCTTTAACAAATATTGCAAGTATCATGAGGATATTGGGCATGACACCAAAGATTGCATAGCTTTGAAGAAGGAGGTGCTAGCTCTAATCGAGAATGGAATGCTGTTGGAGTTTGTCAAAAAACACTCCCAGAAAAATGTCGTGGTAAAAGCTGTCTCAAAGAATACTGACACAGCGATGGTAATTTCCGAGGGGGTCGACGATTTTTACATTGAACAAGAGTATCTGGACCCCAAAGTGGGGAGGAACAACGTGAACCTGGTAGAGGAAGAAGTTCCGAAAGGGAGGGTGGACAGTCTTTGTGCATTTTTCGATTCACTGGCAATTTTCGGGGGAGACACAATCGCGGGAAATTCGAACAGCTCTCGAAAACGGCATATGGTCAACCTGACCACCCAGATTGAAGCGGGAGTCTCCGCGCAAATACATCGCTCGCCTTCCCCAATTATTTGTTTCGATGATGATATGCGAAATGTTGCAGGCCCTCATGAGGACGTTGTAGTGATTGCGGCGGGCATTGCTGGGGATCAGATTCAGAAAATACTCATCGACACAGGAAGCTCGGCGAATATCTTGTTTATGAGTACTTACCACCGCATCACTGACCCACCGGTTATCCGAAGATCCGACAGGACAATAGTGGGCTTTACTGGTGACACAGCAGTGGTAGTCGAAGAGTTTCAGTGTATGGTCGAGCTGGGTCGTGGACCATTTAAGAAAGAGGTGGAGGTACTTTTCATTGTGGTTGACGCACCAACCTCATATAATGCTATCTTGGGTCGCTCTTGGTTGTCTCGGATGCATGGCGTAATCTCCACGGTGCATCAATGCGTAAAGTATGTGATCGGAAACAATATTGGGACAGTCCGAAGTAGCCAGAAGATGGCACGTGAATGTTACCAGGTGGCCCTGTCCTCTAAGGGGGTTCGAGGGGGAACATCCGACCCAGCATAGCAATTAAAGCCCCCCCCCCCCCCCCCCCCGAGGCCATCCCTTGTGATGATCCGAGGGAGGCCCCCGGATTTCAGGTCCCAGAAGAAGATTCTGCGACACACGAATTTGCGACTGGAAAAGTTCTGAAGATAGGGGTCCACCTCTCTCCAGAATTTAAGGAGAAGTTAATTGCTTTCTTATCTGATAAACTTGATATGTTTGCTTGGTGTGCACAGGATGTCACTGGTGTGCCGGTGGAAATCATGTGTCATAAACTCACGATACGATCGGATGTTCGACCCATAGTCCAGAAAAGAAGGCATGTCTCCCCGGAAAAGGCCTCAGCAATTTTGTTGGAGGTCGAAAGGCTGCTAAGCATAGGTCATATTCGCGAGTCGCATTATCCCGTATGGGCGTCGAATCCGGTGTTAGTGCGAAAGAAAAATGGAAAATGGAGAATGTGTATTGACTTTACAGATTTGAACAGGGCTTGTCCTAAGGATCCGTTTCATGTGCCTCGCATCGATCAATTAGTGGATTCAACCTCCAGAAATCGATTGTTGTCTTTTATGGATGCTTACTCGGGATACAACCAAATTCGACTGGCTGCTAACGATGAGGAAAGCACCTCTTTTATTACTGGGCGAGGTTTATATTGCTATAAGGTCATGCCGTTCGGATTAAAAAACGCGGGGGCAACCTATCAGCGCCTGGTCAATAAAACTTTCGAGGGACAGATTGGGCTGAACATGGAAGCCTATATCGATGATATGTTAGTCAAAAGTGAGCGAGACGAAGACCACTTTGCTGACTTGGCAGAGACATTCCACAATTTAAGCAGAGTCAATCTCAAACTCAACCCGGAGAAGTGCATTTTCGGGGTGAGGTCAGGTAAATTTCTGGGCTACATGATCAGCGAAAAAGGCATCGAGGCTGACCCCGAGCAGCTAAAAGCTCTGATTGCGATGACACCTCCCCGAAATATTAAGTGCAAATTCTGACAGGGAGATTGGCTGCTTTGAATAGATTCATTTCTCGCTCATCGGATAAGTGTGCCCCATTCTTTAAAATATTGCGGAATGCGAAGCATTTCTGTTGGACCAAATAATGTTCGACCGCTTTTCGTCAAATCCAAGAGTATTTGACCTCTCCGGAAGTCTTGTCTAAACCTGTGGTAGGGGAAACGTTAATTGTCTACGTAGCGGTATCCGAATGTGCTGTCAGTGCCGTTCTCCTCCGCGAAGATGACTCTCTTCTAAGGCCAATTTATTATGTCAGTAAGAGTTTTTTGGATGCGGAGAAGCGATATCTCACTTTGGAGAAGGTAGCTTTAGCTTTGGTAACGGCAGCTCGGAAGATGAGACCTTATTTCCAGGCCCATCCTATCGTTGTTCGGACGACTTTCCCTATGAAGAGTCTATTACAAAGACCAGACATCTCTGGTAGGATGACTAAATGGTCCGTAGAGCTGGGAGACTTCGACATAACGTTCGAGCCTCGAACGGCAATAAAAGCACAAGTCTTAGCCGATTTTTTGGTTGAGTTCCATTCAGATAGAAAAGAACAAGAGGTACATGACATGGTTGACGAAAAGGAAGGGGTGATACGGACGGATGGCGGGTCAAACATTTCAGGAAGTGGGGCAGGAGTCCAATTGATTTCCCCCCAAGGGGTAGCTATGTTCCAAGCCATTCGTTTCGGTTTTAAGGCTACTAACAATGAAGCTGAGTATGAAGCTGCTCTAACAGGCTTACGATTGGCTCAAATATGCGGGGCTTGGCGAATAAAGTTGATCAGTGACTCTCAGTTAGTGATAAACCAAGCTTCGTGGGAGTCCGAGGCCAGGAAGGAAACACTGATACAGTATTTGAAGCTGATGAAAGAGTTGGCATCTGAATTTGAGGAAGTCAAGTTCAAGCATGTTCGAAGAGAATTAAATGTTGTCCCAGATTCTCTCGCCTCCGCTTCACGAATAGAAGGTTATCCGTGGGTGTTGGTTCAGGCATGCCCTTCGATCTCGATTGACGCAGAGCATGCGGTGAACATCTTGGAGGAAAGCCACGTGATTATGCCTGATTGGAGGACAGTTCTCATTGATTTTTTAGCTCATGACGTATTGCCCGACGACAAACATGAAGCCATGAAAGTTAGATTCAAGTCCCACGGTTACACTTTGATGGGAGGATTGATGTATAAAAGATCTCTGAGTCGGCCATTATTAAGGTGTTTGAGTGGGCCCGAGTCGCAAATTATCCTCTCCGAGTTACACGACGGAGAAGGATCTGCTCATTGTGGATATAAGGCTTTAATCCGCAGGGTATTCGTGGCAGGCTGTTATTGGCCCACTATCACGGCCGACGCAAAAGATTTAGTCAAACGCTGCGACACGTGCCAACGCTATGCTAATGTAATTCACAAGCCTGGGGTATTGATGGAAAGCATCTCGGAGGCAGTCCCGTTGGACAGGTGAGGCATTGATCTAGTTGGGCCTCTACCCATGGCATTTGGGGGCAGACAGACGATAATTGTGGCAGTCGACTATTTTTCTAAGTGGGTGGAGGCTGAGCCGCTCGCAGGAACAAAGGCCAAATACGTGATCAAGTTTGTCCTATCTAACATTTTTTGTCGTTTTGGTGTACCATTGCAGATTACCACGGACAATGGGCCTCAATTTGATAACAAGGAGTTCCAGAATTTCTGTGTATCGAGGGGCATACGACAATGTTTTTCGGCACATTTTCACCCTCAGGCGAATGGACAGGTGGAGGTAATTAACCGCACCATCCTCGACGGTTTGAAAAATAATTTGGAAGGAAAAGCAGGGAAGTGGCCCGATTATTTACAGGAGGTATTGTGGGCGTACCGAACGACTCCCTGAACAGCCACTACTGTGTCCCCATTTGCCTTAGTTTACGGGATGGATGCCGTGGTCCCTCCGGAGATCCTTTTCCCCTCACATCGAATAGCAACGTATGACTCGGACACAAATGACCAGAGTAGAGCATTGGCTTTAGACTTGGTTGAGGAAAAGAGACAGCGAGCACAGCTGACTTCCCTTCATTATCAAAATCTTATGAGGAGTCGCTATGCGTCCAAAGTAAAGCATAGAGATTTTCAGGTGCGAGACAAGGTTTTACGCAAAGTTTTCTTGCACATTAAAGACAAGAGCTTGGGGGAGTTGGGACCTAACTGGGAAGGCCCTTACGAGGTCACCGAAAGGATAAAACCAGGCACATATCGGTTAAAAGATAAAGAAGGGCGATACCTCCGCTTACCTTGGAATATTGAGCATTTAAAATTGTATCTTGATTAGCAGATCCGGCTGACATTGTATTTCTTTTTCCTCTCTATGTATCCCCTGGAACAAATTTTGGTGAGGACACACTCTTTCCTACCCTGTTAGGCACAGGAAGGTTTTAATGAGGTGTTTCGATGAGCCCCATGAATACAAAGATTTCTTTGCCTTAACTATTTTTTGGGTCACAGTAAGATGTGCCTCGAATCATTGTCGCCTCGAACTATTTTTCGGGTCACAGTAACATGTGCCTCGAATTGTTGTCCCCTCGCACTATTTTTTGGGTCACAGTAAAATGTGCTTCGATTAATTGTCCCTTCGAATTATTTTATGGGATCATACTAATGTATGCCTCCAGTTTTTTGTTACTTTATTCATACTTGGGTCACATTAAGGTGTGCCTTAAAGTTTTGGGACCTTCGAACTATTCTTCGGGTCACACTAAGGTGTGCCTCAAAGTTTTGGGACCTTCGAACTATTCTTCGAACCACACTCACATGTGTCTCAAGTTTCATTCTTACTTTATCCATATTTGGGTCACACTATGGTGTGCCTTGAATCCAGTCTCACTTTGTCATTATTTGATCACAATAATACGACTCAAGATATCATCTCCTTAAAATTTTTAAGTAGATCACAATAATTGTTCGAAGGAAAATATAATGGGGAGTTTGAAGGCCTTATTGAAAACATAATACGTGTAAATTTATCCAAGTAATAATTGTTCGAAGGAATATATAATGGGGAGTTCGAAGGCCTTATTGAAAACATAATACGTGTAAATTTATCCAAGTAATAATTATTCGAGGCACAAAATAATTGGACGTTCGAAAGACTTCTTGCACACATAATATATATAAAAGTGATAAGTGTTCATTGATCTCACAAAAATTGACCTGTCTCACACAATTAGAACAGTACAATATGTTCAAGTCATTACAAAAAAGAGGCCCTATTGGGCCATGCATAAAAAACTGACTCCTTCAGCACATTTACTCAGTCTGAATTTTTCGAGGAGTCACTCCCCTCAGCCTCTGAGTCTTCACTTTCACTTACAATTATATGGGGGGGGCGAAGTTCCGAGGGGACAAGCTTCCAAAAAGGCCCCAGGTTATATTCAGGATGTTCAGCATGAATTTGGGTCAACAAACCAGCTCGAGTAGTAGCATCCCGGGTCTGCAATTTACTTGTACATGTTGCTGCATAAGCATCCACAGCTTTGTCCTTTGCCTCCTCGACTTCTACAGGAAAACTCTCGATCCGTCTTCGCAGCTGATCTCGGTCTGCTGTCACTTTTCGAAGAGCCTCAGTGCATTGGGTGAACCCATTGCAAGCTAAGCGATGTCCCTGTTTATACTCACTTATCATTAGCTCTTGAGAATCAGTCTTTTTCTTGTACAGGTCCCTCTCCTCTTGACAACATCTCTCTAGCATTGTCACATAATTCTCAGAGGCAGAAAGACGCTCGTACAAGGCATCAGCTTGGCCCTCGATCACCGCATATTGCTTCTTGGCCTCCTCGAGCTGAGAGGCAGCCAACAATGACTTGAACTTGTAATGATTTTTGCGTTTTTCAAGATGACGCATCTTCTTTCCTCTGTTCACTGAAGTGTGCAGCAATCTCCGAAGGTTCAATGAGAACTCATCATCCAAAGGGACCTCGAACGAGCTCGAGGGAGACCCTAATGTTGTAGAGTCAAATTCGGAGAACCCACCACAAGTAACCTCTGGATCAATGAGTTGAGGAGGGTTCCTTCGAGGAACATGGATATGAGCTAATCTTGGGCTGTCTTCGAGGGGGGCTGGATGAGAAGCCTCAGTAAGAGGTGAGTGCAGGGATTGATGAGAAGTTTCCCTAGGAGATTGGCCACCCCTGTTCTCAGGCTCACTTGCACTCCCATGGACTTCTTTTTCAAGACTAGCCTCTTCATTATTGACAAGAGTTTCTCCTCCCTCGGATTGCTCTTCGATGGGCTCGAGGAGGATACCCTTACCCTTCCTATATTTTTTCTTGGCATCCTTCCTCGAAGGAAGGATGGGAGCAGGGGGAGGAACGGGGTTCGTTGAAGCAGCAATAATTGGTGGAGGGGGTTGAGAGTTCGACGCCCCGACATCATTCGAGGAGGGAGGCCTTTGAGTATTAATGGGCCCTTCGGGATTCAGTGGTTGGGTTGACAGTACTTCATCTTCTGGAGGTTCCCCCAGGTGGCTCTGCGAACGGGAATGCTTTGGCAAGTATATTACCACATCCTTTTGGCTGCACCGCTCCATCACTTCTCGCTCTGATGGCGGAGTCATTAATCCTCTTATGCTAATACGATCGAGGGGATTGAGCCTCCGTAGTCGACTCATGGCCAAATTATTGTCGGTGAAGCAGAGACGAAATCGGTTGTCCCATTGATCTTTTGCCCACAGGCGAAGATTGGTGAACACAGTTGTAGCGCCCTCGACGTAGTCAGTATAAGGTTTAGATATACCAGTCATAGCTGCAACAAGTAACTAACTTCAAAACCAATTGCAAGTACAAGTTCGAGGGAGCATACTATTCGAAGGCATGTAAGTTTTCGAGGGAGCATACTATTTGAAGGCATGTAAGTTTTCGAGGGAGCATACTATTCGAAGGCATATAAGTTTTCGAAGGAGCATAATTATTCGAAGGCGCTTAAAATTCGAGGGAGTATAAATATTCGGGGAATATAAAATTCGCGGAGTAAAAAAAATTGAGGAAGTACTTACACTTCATAGTCCACTTTAGATAAAGCTTGTGAGGATTTGAAGGAGTGGCTTCTGATCCGGTCTCCCAACAACCAGAGAAGAAGAGAAATTGTTGCCTCCATTTTTTATCAGCCTCTAGTAAATCTTTCAATACTTTTTGCCCTCGGTTGAACGTCAGCGAGTAAAAGGGAAAGTAAAGATTTCGGGCCAAACCAGCAAGGCCAATGAGTTGCTCTAGTAAAAATTCTTGACCTGAGAGCCTCGAAGCCATGATGCAGGCCATTAACGTAAACCACATATTTGGCCCAACCTGTGCGGGGCAAAGGTCTATCTTCGACAAATACTCAATGAAGAAGGGGTCTAAGGGATACCTTAACCCCCAATTCATGATTTCTGTGTATACCACCACCTCGTTGTCCCTCACAGATAAGGGTGTCTCTCCTTCGGAGGGAAATCTGATGTTAACATAAGAGGGGATGCACCATCGAGTCCTTAGCATCGTTTCCTCTTCCCTCGAAAAGTACTTGTACCTGATGTTGGCGAGGGCCACCATATGTTTATTTTCGATGCCTCGAATATTATTGCTGGCGATGTTGTCTAGCTCCAAAGGCAGAGTGATGTCCCCTTTAGATTTTGGAGCAATTCGACGAGCTTGCTCTTCGGATATTGTTGTGGATGAAGACGTTGCAAGGTTCGCAGGACCCAAGGAGGGGATGATTGGCACTTTTAGGTCGAGGGGCTTTTTGAGGGGTTTTTCCCTTTGGCATCTTGAGTTTCCTCATGTCTGTTGAGCATGTCCTCCTCGGTAATAATTGTTCTCGGGGGAGAAAATCGAGTTCCATGAATAGTCATGGATGGAGTGGAAGGTAGACTCGACGCATCTGCTTCATATCTTCGAGGAGGGCTGTTCGAAGTACGTCGAGGGCTTGTGGCTGTCCTTGTAGATATTCGTGGAGGACTGGCAGAGGTTCGAGGAGGGCTGTTCGAGGTCCTTCGAGGACTTGCAGATCTCTGGGGAAGATTCTCAGCATCTGTTGGCAAGGTTGGTTCTCGAATAACTAGGGGAGCTTCCCTGGCCCGTTTTCGCTCATGAGAGCCTTTTCTATCTTTGTGCGACTTCTTTCTCTTCCCAGACGAGTGCTTGTGTTGTCTATCTTTGCCCATCTCTCCGATGGGGTTCGATTCACTGTGCAGGCTTCGTTGAGCGATTTCGCGGGAGATAATTGCGGTCGAATCGTTCGAGGGAGGCCAGGCACCAAAGAAGGTAGTATTTGATGGTGGGGGATGAGGCCTCACGTCTTCACCGGTAGCAATCCTCTCTTCGAACCGCTTACTAATTAACAACCACTCAAGAATTCGACGGGGCTTATTCGCCAGCTTTATCTCTCTAGAAATAATTGAACAAAAGTTAAGTTAATGAAGTGAGAAGGTTGGTATTTATAGACACATATGGGCTTTCCTGACAAATTAGGCCTGGGGACCTTTTTATGATGTTTGCCTAGGGACATAATGGTCCATATAGGTGGGAATTTTTCTGACACTAGCCGCGGAGGAAGGTGAAGGGTTCTTTATGTCAGACAACGTCAAGAGAAGAGGAAGAGTTTTCTGACACAAATGTCAGAAGAATTGGTAACGTTTCCCAAAGAATTATGCTGACACAGGTGTTCGTTAAAGTGATGTCATGACAACGATCAATCCTGGCACCCCTTTTTTCGCCTGAGTATGAAATCATTCGGGGGCTAATTTATCCAAAGTGGTGCAGGATTGGGGGGCTACTCGGATAACAGGAGCAATTCGAGGGGAGAATTTTTGAAGAGTTGATTTGTGGCCTCAGTGGTTCGAGGAAGCTTTGTGGAACATTCGAAGAAACATTTTTGAAGAGTTTATTTTGGCTTCGATAGTTCGAGGGGAATTGTTGAAATTCGAAGAGTAATTTTGGCCTCGATGGTTCGAGGAGCGATTTATGAAATTCGGAGAGGAAATGGGTTTTGCCTGTCAGGAGAATTATTCATTCCTAGTAAAATAATTTTTATTAAGACTGGGGGGCTACTGATAAGGAAGAATAAAAGACAAGGAGAAAAGTGTAAAGAAGAAACTTGACAGGAGAAAATAGCAAAGGAAAAGTATGATAGGAGGAAAATGTATAGAAATAAATGTATAAGGGCTGAATTGTATTAATTATAAAGAGGTAGCCGGAATAGGAAGAAAGCAAGATGTAGGGACCAAAAGATGTAATTAGTCCAAGTTAAAGCGTGTGGGGTCCGCAATTGTACTATAAAAGGACCACACACGCTTCACAAATCCCGAGATGAATAGTACGAGACTTTCTCTCTCTACATTACTTGGCAATCTAAACTTTCTCTCTCTAAATCTAACACTGAGATATTTCTGTATCGCAAAAACCTCTATCAACAATCTTCGTATCACATTATCACCCCTGGACCACCTTTAAACTCTTCAGACGCGAGTCGCTGCGAATCTTAATTCTTCTTGCGCGAGTTATAAAGAAGGCAAGTTTAATCTCTATCACGCACGTTAATAACGTCTTATAACATTCTTTGTTAACTAACGCGAATCCCATCTCGGGGCCTGTCTTCTTTAACGTGATTCCCCTAGCGCGAGACAATATACACTCCAACGCGAGTTACCGTATTAGCAAACATCCCGAGTCAAGCATGTCTTATGTGATTCAGGACAACCCCTTCGCCTAACGTAATTACGTTTTTCATTTGCAGCCTCTTAGATGTCTAAGCAAAGAGTTTGTATTTTTAAATATTTGAAGCAGACCTCAATCGTTCCTCTTAGATCGTTTGAAAACTTTGAATCTGTCGAGAAATATATTGAAGGTAGATGGGATGATCTGGTTAAGGGTTGCTACACTATTTCCTACTCCTGTGGCGGTGAAAATTATTGCTTGTTTACTAACGAGACTGATTTCATTGGTTTGACTGTTTATCTCGATGTGGAGCGTCTGAAAAGAATTAGCTTCTTCATGGAACAACCAGTAGTTGAAACAGATGCGCATGACATTGGTAAACAGCCTACTGTAAGCTTTGTAGAACCCTGTGATAATCATTTACTAAGCGGGGAGAGTAGTAATGGTTTAATCGGTTCTCAGCATAAAAAAAGACATCTTGCTACCACTGGTTGGGTGGATGCTATCACTGGAGTTGATCAGACATTCGCTGATGGTGCCTCCGGTTTAAGGTTATCTTGATACCGCTATACTTTAGAGCTAGGTTTTGCTTTCAAGTATATGCATAATACATCCACTAAGAACACTGCTTACTGTGTCAACAAAAAGTCAGGTTGTAAATGGCGACTGTATGCATCAATAGATTCTAGCACTCGTTTTATGATGATCAAGCGCTTTGCCAACACCCATTCATGTAGCCTGGTTTATTCTAAGAAAAAAAGTAGGCATTTGACGTCCGATTTAATTGCGTATGAAATACACGAATCACTTAGGACAAGCCATTCTTTAACAACAAAAACTATTCAGTCTTTTGTCAAACAAGACTATGGTTTAGATATTTCATACTGTCTATTGTGGAATGCGTTAGAGAAGGCTAGGAGGGAAGTTTTTAGAGACAGTAATACTTTGTTTGGGTTGCTGAATTCATACTTTAGAAGATTAAAAAGTAGAGATATTACTACCGATTGTCATTTGGAGGTTTGTTTAGGAAATGTCTTCAGGAGGTGTTTTGTGTCTTTCGGATCATGCATTCAGGGCTTTCACTCATGTCGACCATTGTTGTACGCGGACGGAACCCATTTAAATAGCAAGCATGGTGGTGTCTTGCTGTCTGCAGTGGCCAAGGACGGCAATAACGGTGTGTTTTGTACTTTCTTCTATATGTACATCTATAATATTCAGATATAGCCTGTTTCGCGCGTAGGTATATTTTAAGAACCCATGAGTCGAGGTAGTGTTTAGGCACCTAGGTAGTTAGTCTATTTTATGTTACGCGAGATATAACTTAACTGTAGCGCGACTTAGTGTACATCTATACTATTGCTTTTATATTCAACCTAACGCGATTTTGTGTATACCTATACTATTTAGATATAGCATGTATTGCGCGTCGGTATATTTGAAGAACCCATGAGTGGAGATAATGTTTATACACCTTGTTAGTTAGTCTATTTTATGTAGCGCGAGATATTGTTTATTTACGACGCTAGATACCCCATTTAGTCTTCATTACATCGCGCGTGATGTAATTTAATGTCACGGTGGATATAACTTAAACGTAGCGCGAGTTAGTTATTGCGTATAACGCTATATATGATTTCTATTATATTCATCCTCGCGCGACATAGTATACACACACCACGCGAGGTGGTAACTACATCAAATGAATCGCGCATGGACCTCTACATATATCGATGTATTAAACACTTACCAACCCTATTTTCTTACTGTAGGCATTTTTCCAGTTGCTTTTGGTATTTTTTGTGGCGAAGATTCGGACAACTGGATGTGGTTCATGGGATGTCTTAAACCTCATTTGTTGAACCGTCAAATCACTTTTATCTCCGACAGACATTCTGGTATTATCAATGCTGTTTCCGTTGTTTTCCCAAGCTGCTGTCATGCTTACTGTATATATCATTTGGTTAATAATTTGAAATCAGCTCTTGAAAACACCAACCACGAGTATAAGAAGAAAATGTTGAAGCGATTCAAAAGTTGTGCTTATGCTCCAACTGTTGAACTTTTTAATGAGAGACTTTCCAAGTTTTGAAATAGAACTAGTAAAAATGTTAAGGCTTTCATCGATAATTTGCCTCCCGATAAGTACGCTCAACCATTCATCATTGACAAACGTTATGGAGCGATGGCATCATCTGCTACCGAATCCTTAAACAGTCAGATTAAAAAGTTTTGCAATTTACCGATTGTTGAAATGATAGACAAGATTAGAGTTATGCTAATGACTCAGATCTCCAGATGTTATTCAGAAGGGCTAACCTGGAATAGTTTTTTATGCCCCGAGTATGAAAAACAGTTAAAGGATAATGTTCAAATTGGTCGAACCTGGGTGGTATCTAAGTCTTCTACAGGTTCATTCGAAGTTTATTCTAACCCAGTTATGGTTGTCAATATACTTGATTTTAAGTGTTCATGTGGTTCATGGCAGCAAGATTGTTTTCCATGTGCTCACTCATTGGCTGTAATAACATCAGTGAACGAAGACCCTATGACTTTGGTAGAACCATTCTACAGGGTAAGTAATTATAGATCCACCTATTCGTTTAGCATACCTGCAATAACCGACTATGGTGAAACTTCGTCATCTAATGAATCCGAAGGACTCGTTGTTCTACCTCCCAACGTAAAAAGGCGAGATGGAAGGCCAAGGAAGAAGAGGATTTCATCTAGAGGAGAAGTATCATCTACCCACTTGTGTTGCGGCCGTTGCTTTAAATTTGGACACAACCGAAGGACCTGTGATATGACAGTATGAGCTGCCCGTCGAGAGTTTTTTTGTTCACATTTGTTTTCTTTAGTATGTCTTGATTTAATTCCACTTGTTCCGTATCTTTGTCATTGTATCCGTCCAAACTTTTTCACTACAAACCCTTTAATGGCATATTAGTTTTATTGTCTATAATTCAATACACATGTTTCTGATACACATCACGTGACATGTTCGCGTATTTAGATATGAGATGAGGTGTTCTTTGATTATATCGCGCGAGTTGTTATTGACTGTTAAGGTTAGCCATGTTTCCCTTTCTCACCCGTGGCGCAACATATTGATGGTCTATGACGCTAGACGTGGTGACTAGTTGCATAACATGCGCTGCGCGAGACCCAACTTTTATGTAACGCGAGTTCCTGCATAGAAGCTTTCATCAGAGTTGGTACCCTGGCTGAATTTTACGTATACGCCGCGCGACGTAATAATGGGATGGGAAAAGTACCCAAATACGTCGCGCGAGAAACTTAGATAGTATACAACGCTTTATTACGTCGCGCGAGAAACTTAGATTTTATAACAACACCCGTAATCACACTACAATTTGTTGCAGTAATCATGTCCTAGATAGTATACAACCCGACACATTGGTTCCTTATTACGCTAGGTACGATTTAGTTGTTTCAGCCACCATCCTTGGTTGTCTTAAACTTTAATGTGTTTACTTGTTTGTTTTACACCCCCCCCCCCCCCCCCCGCGCGAATTATGTCTAATATCTAACGCGTGACAATTATTTTTACTATCCATCTATATTGTATTCTGTTTTTCAATTGGAGGGTGTAAAAACGCCATCAAACTATAGAAACAAAGATTGAGATCGATTGATAATTTATACGTCGCAAAAGTAGTGCAGAAAGACAATTGAAATACATTTTGATCACAGAGGGCCTACCAGTGCCCGGATACTAAACCCTAACCAAAATACAGCAAAAAGCAAAAGAGTTTACAATTTAAAGCAACAAAAAACAACAGCAGTTTAAAACAACAGAACCATATTCTAATAATCTGAAGAGTTACCCTCCTTAGATGTGTCCTCCCCGTCGTATTCCTCATCTTCCAAGTCCTCATCCGTCTCTTCATCCTCGTCCTCTTCATCCTCCTCTTCTTCATCCTCCTCGTCTGTTTCGTACCCCCAGTAATCATCATCGGATGAGTCCTTCAAAGACTTCCTAGGAGTTATCTTCCTCCTGCCCCCGTTCGTCTTCATGTTCTTGACTATCCTTCGTCATTTTGGATACCACTCCATGTCGGAATCTTCTTCCGGCCAGGAGAGGGAGTACTCAGAGTTCTCAGAGTCAGTTGGTGAAAGAGATGGAGTGAAAGGATTCGACTTGGCATCGGAAAAGTACTCTGTAGTAGTCTCCCGCTTGTAGTTCATCTCGGAGCGCCTAGAACTCTCATCGGAATACGAACCTTCCGACCCTTCATTACCGTAGGAGTCTGAACCGCTCATCGTCGTCTTCTGGTTTGCTATGGAAGAGAAACAGTTTTAAGAATTTGAATAGTCTTATGGATAACCATGCAAGCAACGCGATACACCTATTTAAATAATTTCTAGAACAACGCGTACCCTAGGTAACATTTAATGTACATGCAATGAGTGTTTTATCTACCCTAGTCACATCTTTCATTAATAAACCCAATAAAATTAGTGAAAAGACTACCCCTTGTCTTTTCACTAGCCATTAAGTACGACGTGATTTAAATTTAAATTTGAATCACGACAACCAAAGCGTACTCTCCACTGTCATTGATTAATTCTGATTATTAACTTTTTAAATTTCATAATTTTTAATTTTACCATTAACGAAATAGTATTATTTGTACTTCCCGGTGACAAGGCGCGTATGAAGTTGTCATCGTAGAACTTATCTCGCGCCATCATTGTTAATATTTAGGTTGTGTTTAGTAGTTGGTTTCTGGGAAGAGTGTCTCTCGTACTTGTCAAGCGACGTTAGAGGATCCGTTTCGATCTTCAGAAGTCGCGTGAGTTTAAGTAATGTATCGCGAAATGTGGTTTCTGGAAGAGTGTCTCGCGTACTTGTCAAGCGACGTTTGAGGATCCGTTTCGATCTTCAGAAGTCGCGTGAGTTTAAGTAATGTATCGCGAAATGAATAGATTAATTAGAAGTCGGACACCACGCTAGACGTTCATATTATCGGACGTGAGGTACTAACGTTTCATTGACCAACACTCTGTCGGTTGATACCCTATACCGTCATACAACCTTTCATCTTCTAAGGGATACTTTTTCAAGTATGTCAAGCTGTGACCAGACGCTACCTGTGATTATCTTCTCACGCTAGAGTAGTATGTCTTATAAAAATAGATGTCAATGTCTTTTGAAGCTAGATGAGAAGTTATAGTAAAGAACATGGTACGCGAGCTATTTGTTTCTTTTGACGCTAGGTAGTTGATTTTAACAATGTTAAACAACTGCGCTAGACATGGCTTTCAACACGTGCGAGATGGTTAGATAGGACGCGATACGTTTAGTATAGAATAAATACATACATTATAAACATTACCAAATAAATTCGTAGTAGTTCACTAACCAAAAAAGTCGTACATTCAAAACATTACAAAATATAGTCCTTCACATCCAATCTAAAGACTACTTTGTTCTTCGAATAAAGTTACAATTTAGACCAAAACCAAAAAAAAAGCCTTATTGAAAAAACCATTGTTTTCATCTAACCGGTGAGCAATTAACAATTGCATCTTCTCTCTGTGCGATGGATTCCTTTAGGTAGATAATCATATCTCTTGATATGCAATCATTATCTTCCCACTGCCATACGTTTCCGGCCTCTAAGCGCAAATCTAAACAAAGATCAGAAACACGTAGCAAGGGTTCTGATTTCAGTTCGTTGTACCTCGCAGCAACGCTTTCTCGTGTTCGAACGTGGGGGCCGACAAATCCAAGCCTCCCATAGTCAAATTATATCCTGCATAACACTTGATAAAAAAAAATGTCTGCCTCTTCATCTGAGCTTGTTCTCTTCACGTACTTCACTGCTTGGAGCAAGTGTTAGTCTTCATCGACGCACCAACTCATACTTATTTCCTATTTGGAGTGTTTTAATTGTTTAAGAGTATACAATATGTGGTTTTGTGGAGGTATATATAAGGGCGAAATAATAGGTTGGTAAGTAGGCGGGTAATATTTTGTAGCTTAGTGTTTGGCGGGGGAATTAATGTGAAAAAACCACTTTTGGCGGGAGAATAATATTTCAGTCATCACGCGTATTAGCTATTGGGATTGCATTCTTAAATCGCGTCAGCCCACATTTGTCGTTGTGTTGGTAATGAGTAAAACGCGTGTTAGTCAGAGTCAAGCAAACATGTTGCGCGCGTCATTTAGAAGACGGGTTGATGCTTTCTTGACTTATCCAGCGCGATATTCACACTACACAAAGTCATAGGTTGCTCAGTAATGCCTCTGTCAACATCCTTAAAATCTTTGTTTCGTTATAGTTTTATCGCGCATGACATACAACTTACAACGCGTATTAAATTAAAACAACCCGTCCTATGCATAACATTTCGCGCGAGTTACAAAAAACATGACATGCTACTTATGTTAAACCTCACACACGAGTCTCGTGGGGTTAAAAGTCCTACAAAACATCATGCTTTTGCGCGAGTCACGTACGAATTTCAATGATACAAATTGGATGCCCTTAAGTTAGTGTTCTTGTCATTCAGGAAGTGGTTGAAGATTTCTGCACGTGCTCTAGCTGGCATACACTTGCTATATTTCTTGCCTACGAAGCCGTGCTGGATAATGTCTTTCACATACTCACAGACGAACACTCCACAGTCAAGCGAATCTTTATCTTGCTGTAGGATTTCGATAGCTGCTTTAACTTTATATCCATTCTTCACACGCGGTATGTATCTCTTCTTCATACAATAGTTGAGCTTGTCAAATAAGAAAAATGTTAGTTTCAATTTTTGAAGTTAAATGTGTACTAATAATGTTGCGAATCACTTTACATTAGGACGCGAGATCCATCCTTTTACACGTGATTCGCACATAAACTGACGCGAGATGTATAAGGAGCCTGCAAACAATGAACATACATCGTCACACAATAATGTTTCATACTACTTACCAAAGCATCGCTCGTTTTCCTAGTGTTGTCTGGAGTGAATTTGCTAAGAGGGGCCAGGGAATTGTAGATTTTTGCCGAACCATTCTCCAAGTCTATTACCAACAACGTCCAGTGGTTAGTACCATTTTCATTTATGGTGCATACCGGAATAAATGCGATAAAGGTGTCTTTCGCGCTCTCAAAAACTGCGTCAATAACGTTTGTAACATCTGTTTTTTGGCTAGTAATGTCTGTAATAGAACCAGTGTACACCATAACAATATCAAACTTCTCATCACTTCAAATGTGTATTTATTAATTAGATACTAACCATTGCCACTCCTGAAATCTGAATAGCATTTTGTTTACAATTGTACTCGTCATTGAGTCCTTTAAAAGGTACGGTCCAGTTTGAATCTTGAAGCAGCTTATATATCCATGCATCGATGATCTACAACACGTAAAAATCATACCTATATCTAAAGTAGTTGTTAATTATTTGTGTTCTATCAAGTTTCTAAGCTTTACCTTGAAATCTTGCTCCCCTTCGTATGCTACGGCCATTAGCTCTGTGACGCTAACACTTAGCCGGTATGTAAATTCATGTTCTAGCAAATACCATACCTCAGAGTCTAGTTGATCTTCGTTTTGTTGTATTCGAACGACCTTGCGGTATTGACGAACATCTATTAACTTCGAAGTTGTTGTTTCTTTTTCCCAAGTTTGTTCACTATTTCCCGCCTGTTGCCTCTGTATAAATAAATCCCAATTTGGATTTATATTATATACTAACTTTAAAACAACATAAACCTGGTTAAATAACCATCCCCAACTTACAAATCAGTATACGACTGTTATCATAGTTCAGAACATACCATTGTAGGTGCATCTCGTAACATACTTTTCGACGCACTAATGTCCCCCGACTTTCCTCCACTCGAATGTATCGCCGCCTCCTTATCAATTTTGTCAAAAAATGATTGTGTACATAATACGAATGCACCATCGAGGTTTGAAAGATCAAAAAAATATGCTTCCACTTCCACTCTGGTTGTAGTTGTTCTCTTATCTCGGGCTGTGTTAGTACTTCCAACTTTTCTTTTCGTTGCGCTTCCAACTTGGTTTGCAACTCATTCGTTGATTTTACAGCAGTTCCCACTTCCACCTTGGTTTCAGTTTTCGGTTTTCGAATAACACTTGGTTTGCTAGGGACATTTCCTTTCTGTAACCTTCTCTTTCTCACATGACATACCTCGAAAAAATGTAACCAACAGCGTGGGTTACGTTATAGAGTGGACGCGGGTCGTGATTCATATCTTATAACACGCACGTTATGATTCACATGATGCTGCATATCGCGCGTTACGAAACGGGCACATGCATTTGTGGGATTCCATGATGCGCGAGGTACTCATCCATGGTAACATGTTCGTAGCGTAACGTCACGCGATACAGGATCACAGGAACACGTAATGCGCGAGTCGCATACGACGCTATATACATGTTCTCAGTTATTACGTTTGCAATACGTAAATCGCGCGTCTGCAACACGAGTCACGTCAGTCTCTCACTACACTCACGCGACTCATATCAGACAATTGTCACTGGAGCGATTTACGTATGCCATAGGGTTCCTGTATAAAGCATAAATTACTTTGACAGCTTCGTTTGAGCACGGTTTTTGATCTTACAACATTCTCCTCCCTTACTAATAACATAAAAACTATAACATAACATTTGCGGGACTTGAAAAACAACACGTTTGCAATACGTAAAACCCACTATTTAAATCTGAAGTTTGAAAAACAACAGTCTGGCCAAATTAAAAACAAATGTACTTTAACATAGCTATAAGAAGTTGAATCTTAATAACTTAAGATCCACTTACATCTTCATGTCCTTGCTCCACGGCCTTCGGTATGCTCGGGGGAGTTTCATGTGGCCTAGTTCTATTAATTTCTGTCCCAGTTGTTTGCTCACCAACATTTGGAATTCCCAAATCTCCCTCTGTACCTTTTGAATCAGCATCACCATAAACTGTATCAGCTGCAGCTTCGGCGCGATTATGTTCTCCCTCAGTCTCTTTCGTACTCCCTTTTCCATCAACATTTGCTTGTAACTCTTGTGACGTTTCAGCTACAGCCTCAAGAGGTTCTGCATCTATTGGTATTTGTTCAGTTGCTGCTGCCACGATAGCATTTTCCACTGCTTGCTCTTGAAACTCTTTAGCAGTTTTGTGCTTACATCAATTGCTTCTGCTTCGATGGGTTTCGGCTCGTGCTGCACACCATGGTCTTCAAGAATCTTGTGCAGTTTCAGCCACAAGAACATTTGGTTCTTCTCCGTTGGGTACAATAACAATTTCCCCCTCAGCATCCGCTCCAACTGCCTCAACCGTGGATTGGACTGCACCGACATCAATCTGTACCTCAACCGTGGACGGGACAAGCCTGCCTTTATCAACTCCCAAAACATACAAACTTTTTTTATTTACCTGCCCCTCCCCGGATGTCTCAGTAGCATCATTCGGTCCGTCAGGAGATCCAGATGCATTATCCTCCTCAACCGTCGCACCTCTATCTTCTACCCCCTCATGTTTGTCTTCTTCACTGTCATCACTT
This sequence comes from Limnanthes douglasii subsp. nivea, assembly GCA_036936605.1. Lineage (NCBI taxonomy): Eukaryota > Viridiplantae > Streptophyta > Magnoliopsida > Brassicales > Limnanthaceae > Limnanthes > Limnanthes douglasii. The sequence goes on along the minus strand of JAUPFV010000002.1, from coordinate 191,217,255 downwards.
GTAGATCCTTCTACAACTACTTCTTCTCTATCAAGTTTTTTCTCCCCTTCTTCTAACGTTTTGAACCCGTGTTTTCTTGAGACATAAACAATGGTTTTAGGAACCTCGTCCACTGTTACCGATACATCGACCCCTTTCACTGGTGACTCCTCCTCTATCGAACAGAAATGTAGCACACAAACCTTCTTGAGTGCTTCATTAACATCATCTTCTTCATCTTCTTCGTCACCTTCAACAGCTTGTTCTTGAAGCTTCGAAGTCAACAAAGCAACCTCCCTTTGGAGTTCTTCAATCTATGGTGAAATTAAACAAGTATTAGGCAAATTAATGAAAATGGAATATTACAATTTAACACCTATCGAACGACTTACTTGTCTATTCTTTCGGGCAAGAGAAATCTTTAGCCTTTAGTTTTCTACGGAGTACCTATATTTAACACCGGTTCTCTTCTTAACAGACTCCAATTTCTTCAATAAAATATTACAAGCGCTTGCCTTGTAAACTTCATCCTCCTCGTCCGAGTACTTGAGCTGCCCTCTTTCTGGGGTGTATTTTTTTGTTGATCCATCCACCCATGCAGCTGCTGCCTGTAATCCTCATCCCCTCCCTGGTAATCAACCGTACCAGATCCCTGTCCAATCTCCATCTTATTTGTTTCCCCTCCTCTACAATACTTGGCCCGCTTCCCTCCTCTAGGGATCACCGTTTTTTTCCTTTTTCCTATTGACATGCTTACAGACCCTACCCCAGCCTCCCCCGACCCGAATTCCAGTTCTTCAGCTTCCGTCAGCTCTAGCTCTCCATCAAACACCTGCAAATCAATATTAACGTTTCAACCAACAGCGCATACGCACGCCGTAGACGCGTATTACTCGACAGAAGTTTCTGCAAGACGCGACTCGTATGTTTATTTAGTTCTCATGTCGCGCGACGCATAACATCGCACCATCGTCGCGCGAGTCACTTGTGCATGCACTGTGACTTGGCCCCTCCTCAAGAACCTCTAACGCGACACAGGCAGTTAATAATTAGGTGTTGATTTTTAACCACCCCAAAATACAATACGCGCGTCCTGTACGCGATGTACTTGGTCCCTGGATGCATCTCGCGCGCACTAGAGCGAACTAATACACATACCTCGAGCTAGATTAGTGCTACTACGCGCGAAACCCAGTGAAAACATATAAAAACATCCACAACTTACCTCCTCATCTGCCTGCTTCCTCACCCTTTTAACAACCGCTATTGTCGCATCCTTGCATTCCAGCCCCCACCATTTGTTGCACCTAGGTATCATGTTTGGCCTCACCAAATCAGCCCCTAGGGTGGTGTGCTCCATTATGAAGGGCTGCAAAGTAAAGCCACACTCGTATCACTTTCATAAGAGAACAAAATAACACACTAAATGTTCGATACAAACCAACAACACGGCTACGCAGCCGATGACGTGATCGGGTGTCCCTTTCTCCAAACAGTTTACCATAGACTTCGTTAGCTTCTCAACAATTGTTCGCGACCAATCATAATCATTAATTTTGAGCATGTCTTCTACGTAGAAAACCATTGTCCAGCCCATGATATCTCCAGAGACAGAGTAGAACAGGGTAGAACAAATGAATAGTATCAAAAGCTTCGCAACGTCGGTTACGGATTCCTCAGTACCATCGTTTGCAGCTATTTCTATTGCTTCCTGTGTCAGAACAGACGGTAGTTATTTAATTGTATATGGCAAAACATCACTAGATCTAATAAATGTTAGTCGTACCTTTATCATCGCATTTGAAATAGCCTTTTGGTTTACGGTCTAAATTTCTTAGCACGTGGACGCAAGAAATATTTCTGCATCAGTGGAGAATCGTTATCCGCACCATCTTCAAATCTTCCACTGAAAGCCCCTAATCTGTTCATAGGAATTTCCTCTGTTCCGTGTTTAAGACCGAAGATTGCTTTAACATCCTTCGTTGTAATCTTGACCCGCTTCGAACCTATTCTAAAACACTCATTCTTTACAGAATATCTCTTTATAATCTCCTCTAGAACTTTGTTAAACCGCTTCTTCGGCAAGTCTTCGTTCCTTGTCGCGAAGGAAGTTTAAGCAAAGTATAGAATGGCGTGTTCTTTGTAGCCTCAATATGCTCCTCGGTCACCATGTCTTTCTGCAGCAAATTCAATATGCTTACCAGACTAGACCTGTAAAAAGTATCTTTGCCCATAGCAGAACCTGTTTGAACAAAACAACACACACGTAAGATTTTACTAGTGCTAAACCCCTACCAGAACTATGTCCTACTACAACTCTTCATAAATCAGACTTCAATCAGCCATTTGATAACGACACGTTTCACTCTTTTAACGTAACACGAATTACGAAAAGAAACCCAACTGCACTGCCTACTCATACAAATTCTAGGGACACACTATAGACACAACGCGCGTATCATTAACAGGCTATAATGCCCACTTCTCATTAAACTACTTTCATGTGTGATACATTACTTAAACTCGCGCGAGTTAGTCAGTTCGAAACGGTTATCCAGACGTCGCATGACATATGCGCGAGACCCACTAACAGAAACCAAATACTAGACACAACCTAAATATTAACAAGGCTGGCGCGAGTTAGGTTCTACGATGACAACGTCATACGCGCCTTGTCACGGGGCACCCCGTACTAACACATAATACGTGTATCTCAACCAACAATTTCCATCATTCTGCATGTCAAAACCATCTACTACCCTAACAGTGTATTCACAGAACACACGCGAAATAGAAACACGAACTACTCTACCCCTAATCAATCCTACCAAAATTAAACCAAACCAATAAAACAGTAACGCGAGAGACAGGACTATTTTTTGGAAAAACTGCTCCAACTGCACCCAGGTCACTACCTCGCGCGAGGTAACAACCGGCTTACAGTTAGCCAACTCTGACTACTTCTTCGACTAATATTGCACTCACCGGCCGGAAAAACTAACCCATTACTGAACGAATAAGCCACTAAACCAAAATAAACAGTTCTCATCGATATCATCAAACTGTATTATCTACGAAACACGATTAAGAAAAATCTACTAACCTTCAATGCGCTATGTCCAGCAATCGAAATTCCCGTGCCTCGGTGGTTTTTGCTTCAGACGACCAAAAAACGATAATTGTTCTACACAGGTTATACGATGCACGTCGACAGTTTCGAACCAAATTTCTTCTACCTTTGCTGGAGTTTTTAATCACGCGCTCGCTGGCGGTTCTTGTGAAAAAATGAGACGATTCGTTTACAGGCTTCTTTTGGGTTCTAATTCTTCTCTGACTTTCTCCTAAAGTCTTTTTGTCTTTTTGGTATCTTAAAGTTTTTGGGATTTGGGGGGAAAGTACAAATTAGAACAATAGTAACCTATTTTCTCTTTCTTCTAGTATTAGGGCTGATGAGTCCGAATTCTGCATGCTCCCCGGACAAGGACAGATCGGTCCAAGCTCTCCGGACTGGACAGATCACTTCGAACACTTAGCCCAAAGGACTGTTCAAACTATGACAAAAGTACTAAAAAACCTAAACACTACTTGACTAAGCTACTTGCTCTCCTACTTAGAGCTCATGGGTCTTTGAACGTGACCCGGGTCCATTTAACATGACCCGAAAGCCCATAAGGGCCCAAACATCAAGGTATAAATACCCAACCACCTGCATTAACTATAGGTAATGAAAATTAACTGCTACCAAGCTGCTTAATTATCTCTCTACTCTTTAAACTAAAAATAAAACACTCACATACTACTATTAAACACCAAGCAAATTACAAGCCTACCCTCAGGCGATAATTATCACCACCTAATTGGCGACCACGGTGGGAGGAGAAGGTGCCTGAATCAAGCATTCAAAACCAGCTAAGAAGGTCTGTCCGAATGAATCCGGACAATCCAGAAGTACCACCAGCTCTGCTCGAAGTGGTGGGAGAGAACGATGAGTACACTATCGAAGAGCGTGATAGGCTAAAGGGTGAAATAGAAGCTCTGAGGGCCGAAAAGGCTAAGATGGGCATGAAAGAAAAGTCTAAAGCGTCAATTGCTCATCACACCAACAACCCCAGAGAGCATGAGTCTTCAAAGACTCATTTGAGCACCAAAAAGACTCATGCCAGCTCCAAAAAGTCTCACCGGTCTAAGCCAGTGGAGAGTTCTGACTCAAGCTCAGAATCTTCTGATAGCTCTTCGGACAGTGAGGGAGTTGAAAAATCTTTATCCTCTAGCAGCGATGAGGGTCGAACTAGAAAGAAGCAAAAGCAGATCAAAAAATATTCAAGAAAAAGGGATAGACATGGAAAGATGAAGAGGCATATTGGTAAATGATCATCTCATAGCCGGAGGCATGTGGACTGGATGCTGATGGATCCCTTCGCTTTTCACGATGAAACAGGTATCTTTGCAACTCCCAATGAGGATACTGTGTTCAGTCGTGGAAGAAATTGGAGGCAATCTCCGTTGTCTTCTAAAATTCTGTCCGGAAACATCCCTAAGAGGTTTGACAGTACCAAAATAGAAAAGTACGATGGGAGTACTGATCCGGAAAACCATTTGGAACAATTTAAAAACTTCATGATGAACTTTGACGACAATGATAAACTACTTTGTAGGGCATTCTCCCAATCATTTACGGGGAGTGCTCTAAAATGGTACAACAGCCTGCCTCAGGGTTGTATCAAAGATTTCGATACTTTTTGGGTAGCCTTTCGAAGGCAGTTTGTAGGGAGTAAAGAGCTAAAGGGCAATGGAGACACAATAATCCATTGTGCCCAGGAACCAAATGAGTCCTTGAAAGAATATATAAGCCGTCTTGTGAATACCAAGAATGGGTTGGCTGATTGCTTCGAACAGGTAGCAATAGCATCCCTAAGACAGGGTTTGAACCCAGGCAATCTAGCTGATTCAGTGACCAGAAAGAAGGCCATGACATGGGGAGGGTTGCTGAATCAGGTTGGAAAACAAATAAATGTTGATGAAACGAAGAAAACCAGGGTGCACAGGAAAGTGAGGTCTACCCCGGTGGCGCCAAATCCCAATCAGAATCAGTCCGGGAACAAAGCAAAAGAGACCGGACAGGGGCATCGTAGGGCAAAAGCTCAGTCTCAGCCAGCTGCTCCTGCTCAGAGTCAGCAATCCAGAAACAAGAGAGGGCCATGGGTCCAACCGGAGTGGTTCGCAGAATTAAAAGAAAGTGTGGCCACCATTTTTGATAAAACAAAGGACGAGGTGCATTATCAGAGACAAGCCACAGTGCAGTCTCCCAGAGAACATCGCAATAACTCTTTTTTCCAATATCATAATGATATTGGTCATACCACTGATGACTGCATAGCGTTGAAATAAGAAGTTCAGAACTTGATTGAGAGGGGAAAGTTGGGGGCTTACGTCAAAAGAAGAGGAGGCAACATGCCAAACAACACACACCGGGTTCGTCTAAGTAATGCTGCTCCGGAGGGAGCCATGGTTATAATTGAGAGGTTTGATGTGGAATCTGAGTACTTGGATCCTGATCCAACTCGAAACAGAGTGGGTACAATTGAGGAATGTTCTAGGTCGGTCTCCGGACTCATTAAGTTTTTTGAGTCGCTTACAATTTTCGGAGGGGACACTATGATAGCTCCTACTGCTTCTTCGAGGAAGAGGCACGTTCATATTTTAGCCTCCCAGCTAGAAGGAGGCATGACTTCCTATCAGTCACAAAATCCATTCCTCTTCATTGTTTTTGATGAAGATGATTTAAGAGATATTGCTGGCCCTCATGAGGATGTTGTTGTCATAGGAGCATCTATTGTGGGCAACGACATAAGACGAATTTTGATGGATACTGGAAGCTCAGCCAATATCCTTTTTCTAACCACGTACAAGAAAATGAAAAATCCAGCTGTAATTCAGAATTCGGACAGGTCAATCGTGGGCTTCACAAGCAGCTTAGCAGATGTGATCGGGGAGTTTGAAGAAGAGGTGTTATTGGGCAAGGGCCCTTTCAAGAAAATGGTTAGAATACTCTTTATTGTGGTGGATTGTCCCACTTGCTATAATGCTATTCTAGGGAGATCTTGGCTCTCTAGGATGCATGCATTGGCTTCAACAGTCCATCAGTGCTTGAAATATGCTGTTCAGGGACAGGTTGGAGTCGTCCGGAGCAGTCAAAAGATTGCAAGAGAATGTTACGCTACTGCTCTGGCTCCCCGAACACTGGGGGCAGTTCGTATCAGCGAGCAATAGCAGTTTGAGGGGCCTTCTGGGGGTGAGGGTGAAATTGATGACCCCAGCGAGACCCCTGGAGTGTTGATACCGGTCGAAGAGGTAGAGACACACTGTTTGGAAGAAGGAAGAAGTGTTAAGATAGGCTCCAAAATGCCACCCGATCTGAAAAATGAAATGTTAAAGTTTTTGAAGAATCATCAGCACGTTTTTGCTTGGTGCAATGCTGATGTTACTGGCGTTCCAGCAGAAGTGATATCACATCACCTATCCGTCCGGAGAGACGTGGCACCAGTGGTTCAGAAGAGAAGAGCTTTTTCTAAGGAGAAGGCTGATGTCATTGTGCAAGAGATTGACAGGCTCACAAAGATGGGGCACATCAAGGAGTCTCAATATCCTTTGTGGACTGCCAATCCGGTTCTGGTAAAGAAGAAAAATGGCAAGTGGCGCATGTGCATTGACTTCACAGATCTCAATAGAGCTTGCCCAAAAGATTTGTATCCGGTCCCCCGGATTGATCAGTTGGTAGACTCCACCTCTGGAACAAACTACTTTGCTTTATGGATGCCTTCTCCGGATACTATCAGATTCAAGTGGATCTGAAGGATCAAGAGCATACCACATTTGTCACTGACAGAGGTCTCCATTGCTACAAGGTAATGCCGTTTGGGTTGAAAAATGCTTGGGCTACTTATCAGAGATTAGTAAACAAGGCATTTGCTGATCAGATTGGAAGAAATGTGGAAGTGTACATTGATGACATGATGGTGAAGAGTGTGGATGAACAATTGCACTTGTCCGATCTCCAAGAAACTTTTGCCAACTTGGTAAAAGTGAATTTGAAATTAAACCCAGAAAAATGTGTGTTTGGAGTGCAGTCCGGAAAATTTCTAGGATATATTATAAGTGAGCATGGAATACAGCCCGATCCGGACCAGCTCAATGCTCTATTCCAAATGGAGCCTCCTCGAAATATTAAAGAAGTACAGCGGTTAACGGGGAGATTAGCTGCCTTAAATAGATTTATCTCAAGGTCTTCGGACAGGTGTGCCCCCTTCTTTCAAACCTTGAAGGGTGCAAAAGGATTCGATTGGACCCCACAGTGTGATGAGGCTTTCAATGAGATCAAGAAGCACCTGTCCTCCCCCAAAACTTTGTTTAAACCAGTTGATGGGGAGACACTCTTCGTATATTTAGCAGTTTCAAGTTGTGCCATTAGTGTTGTATTGGTAAAGGAGGTCGATGGTCATCCCCACCAGTATACTACATCAGCAAAAGTTTGATAGATGCAGAAAGGCGTTACTTGAAACTCGAAAAATTAGCATTAGCCCTGGTGATAGCTGCCAGGAAGATGAGGCCTTATTTCCAGGCCCATCCCATCATCGTTCGGACTTCTTTTCCCCTGAAGAATGTCCCCCAAAAGGCAGATGTTTCAAGCAGGATGACTAAGTGGTCAGTACAGTTGGGAGACTTCGACACAGACTTTGCTCCTTGAACAGCAGTCAAGGCCCAAGTTGTAGCTGACTTTTTGGTTGAATTTCACTCTGACAGGGATACGGAGCAAACTACTGACATAAAAGATAAAAAAAGGTATGGTTCGTCCGAACAGATGGTGGATCTAGCACTATGGGATGTGGTGGAGGGGTGTGTTTAACTTCTCCATATGGAGACAAAATGTACCATGCTATTTGTTTTGCTTTCAGGGCATCCAATAATGAGTCTGAATACGAAGCAGCTATAGCTGGTTTAAAGTTAGCCTACATTTGTGGGGCAAAGCGGGTCAAGCTACTAAGTGATTCCCAGCTTCTGGTCCACCATGCCCAAGGCCAATCTGGGGCTAAAAAGGAGCAGCTTGTGAAATATTTACTCCTCCTTAAGAATGAAGCACTCAAGTTTAAAGGTGTTGTTTATGAGCACATTCCCCGGGCAGAAAATGAGCTAGCAGACTCATTAGCAACCATAGCATATACGGAGTCATATCTGATGAGTCCGAATTCAGCATGCTCCCGGACACGGACAGATTAGTCTAAGGCTTCCGGACCGGACAGATCACATGGACCGGACAGATCATTTTGAACACTATGACCATAGGACTGTTCGAACTATGACAAAAGTACTAAAAAACCTAAACACTTCTTGACTAAGCTACTTGCTCTCCTACTTAGAGCTCATGGGTCTTTGAACATGACCCGGGTCCATTAAACATGACCCGAAAGCCCATAAGGGCCCAAACATCAGGGTATAAATACCCAACCACCTGCATTAACTATAGGTAATGAAAATTAACTGCTACCAAGCTGCTTAATTATCTCTCTACTCTCTAAACACTTAACACCCACATACCACCATAAAACACCAACTGAAATTACCAGCCTACCCTCAGGCAATTATTTTCCACACCAAATTGGCAACCACAGTGGGAGCACGAAGGTGCCTGAATCAAGCATTCAAAACCAGCTAAGAAAATCTGTCTGAATGAATCCGGACAATCCAGAAGTACCACCAGCTCTGCTCGAAATGGTGGGAGAGAACTATGAGTACACTATCGAAGAGCGTGATAGGCTCAAGTGTGAAATAGAAGCTCTGAGGGCAGAAAAGGCCAAGATGGGCGTGAAAGAAAAATCCAAAGCATCGGTTGCACATCACACCTGTAACCCCAGAGAGCAAGAGTCTTCGAAAACTCATGTGAGCACCAAAAAGACTCATGCCAGTTCTAAAAGTCTCACCGGTCCAAGCCTGTGGAGAGTTCTGACTCAAGCTCAGAATCTTCTGATAGCTCTTCGTACAGTGATGGAGTTGAAAAATCCTTATCCTCTAGCAGCGATGAAGGTCGAACTAGAAAGAAGCAAAGGCAGATTAAAAAATACTCAAGAAAAAAGGATAGACAAGGAAAGATGAAAAGGCATATTGGGAAGGGATCATCTCATAGTCGGAAGCATGTGGACAAGATGCTGATGGATCCCTTCGCTTTTCACGATGAGCCAGGTAACTTTGCAACTCCCAATGAGGGTACCGTGTTCAGTCGTGGAAGGAATTGGAGGCAATCTCCATTGTCTTCTAAAATTCTGTCCGGAAACCTCCCTAAGAGGTTTGATAGCACCAAAATAGAGAAGTACGATGGCAGTACTGATCCGGACAACCATCTGGAACAATTTAAAAATTTCATGATGAACTTTGATGATGATGACAAACTGCTCTGTAGGGCATTCTCCCAGTCATTCACGGGGAGTGCTCTAAAGTGGTACAACAGCCTGCCTCAGGGTTGTATTAAAGACTTCGACACTTTTTGGGTGGCCTTTCGAAGGCAGTTCGTAAGGAGTAAAGAGCTAAAGGGCAATGGAGACACAATAATCCATTGTGCCCAGAAGCCAAATGAGTCATTGAAGGAATATATAAGTCGTTTTGTGAACACCAAGAATGGGTTGGCTGATTGCTTCGAACATGTAGCAATAGCATCCCTGAGACAGGGTTTGAACCCAGGCAATCTAGCTGATTCAGTGACCAGAAAGAAGGCCATGACATGGGGAGGGCTGCTGAATCAGATTGGCAAACAAATAAACGTCGATGAAACAAAGAAAACCAGGTTGCACAGGCAGGTGAGGTCTACACCAGTGGCACCAAATCCCAATCAGAATCAGTCCGGGAACAAAGCAAGAGAAACCGGACAGGGGCATGGTAGGGCAAAAGCTCAGTCTCAGCCAGCTGCTCCTGCTTAAAGTCAACAATCCAGAAACAAGAGAGGGCCATGAGTCCAACCGGAGTGGTTCGCAGAGTTAAAAGAAAGTGTGGCCACTATCTTTGATAAAACAAAGGATGAGGTGCATTACCGGAGACCGGCAACACTGTAGTCTCCCAGAGAGCATCGCAATAATTCTTTTTGCCAATATCACAATGATATTGGTCATACCACTGATGACTGCATAGCATTGAAACAAGAAGTTCAGAACTTGATTGAAAGGGGGAAGCTGGGGGCCTATGTGAAAAGAAGAGGGGGTAACAGGCCTGATAACACTCACCGGGTTGGTCCAAGTAATGTTGCTCCGGAGGGAGCCATGGTTATAGTTGAAAGGTTTGACGTGGAATCTGAGTACTTGGATCCTGATCCAACTCGAAACAGTGTGGGTGCTATAGAGGAATGTTCTAGATCGGTCTCCGGGCTCATTAAGTTTTTCGAGTCGCTTACAATTTTCGGAGGGGACACCATGACAGCTCCTACTGCTTTTTGAGGAAGAGGCATTTTCATACTTTAGCCTCCCAGCTAGAAGGAGGCATGACATCCTATCAGTCACCAAACTCATTTCCCTTCATTGTGTTTGATGAAGATGATTTAAGAAACATTGCTGGCCCTCATGAGGATGCTGTTGTCATAGGAGCATCTATAGGGGGCAATGACATAAGACGAATCCTGGTGGATACTGGAAGCTCAGCCAATATCCTTTTTCTAACCACGTACAAGAAAATGAAAAATCCAGCTGTAATTCAGAATTCGGACAGGTCAATCGTGGGCTTCACAGGCAGCTCAGCAGATGTGATCGGGGAGTTTGAAGAAGATGTGTTATTGGGCAAGGGCCCTTTCAAGAAAATGGTTAGAATACTCTTTATTGTGGTGGATTGTCCCACTTGCTATAATGCTATTCTAGGGAGGTCTTGGCTCTCTAGGATGCATGCAGTGACTTCAACAGTCCACCAGTGCTTGAAGTATGCTGTTCAGGGACAGGTTGGAGTCGTCCGGAGCAGCCAAAAAGTTGCAAGAGAATGTTATGCCACTGCCCTGGCTCCTCGAATGCTGGGGGCAGTCCGTATTGATGAACAATAGCAGTTTGAGGGCCTTTCTGGGGGTGAGGGTGAAATTGATGACCCCAGAGAGACCCCCGGAGTGTTGATACCAGTTGAAGAGGTAGAAACGCACTGGTTGGAAGATGGAAAAAGTGTCAAGATAGGGTCTAAAATGCCACCTGTTTTGAAAGATCAAATGTTAAAGTTTTTGAAGAACCATCAGCACGTTTTTGCTTGGTGCAATGCTGATGTTACTAGAGTTTCATCAGAAGTGATATTGCATCACCTATCCGTCCGAAGAGACGTAGCTCCAGTGGTTCAAAAAAGAAGATCTTTTTCCAAAGAAAAGGCTGATGTTATTGTGCAAGAGGTTGACAGGCTGACAAAGATGAGGCACATCAAGGAGTCTCAATACCCTTTGTGGACTGCCAATCCTGTCTTGGTGAAAAAGAAGAATGGAAAGTGGCGCATGTGCATTGACTTCACAGATCTCAATGGAGCTTGCCCAAAAGATTTGTATCCAGTTCCCCGGATTGATCAGTTAGTAGACTCCACCTCTGGGAACAAGCTGCTTTCCTTTATGGATGCTTTCTCCGGATACAATCAGATTCAAGTAGATCCAAAGGATCAAGAGCATACCACATTTGTCACTGACAGAGGACTTCATTGCTACAAGGTGATGCCATTTAGTTTGAAAAATGCTGGGGCTACTTATCAGAGGTTAGTCAACAAGGCATTTGCTGATCAAATTGGAAGAAATATGGAAGTATACATTGACGATATGATGGTGAAGAGTGTGGATGAGCAGTTGCACTTGTCCGATCTCCAAGAAACTTTTACCAACTTGGTGAAAGTGAATTTAAAGTTAAACCCAGAAAAGTGTGTGTTTGGAGTGCAGTCCGGGAAGTTTCTAGGCTATATCATAAGTGAGCATGGAATACAGCCCGATCCGGACCAGCTAAATGCTCTTTTCCAAATGGAGCCTCCTCGAAACATTAAAGAAGTACAGCGTTTAACGGGGAGATTAGCTGCCTTAAACAGATTTATCTCAAGGTCTTCAGACAGGTGTGCACCTTTCTTTCAAACTTTGAAGGGTGCAAAGGGGTTTGATTGGACCCTGCAGTGTGATGAGGCTTTCAATGAGATCAAGAAGCACCTGTCCTCCCCCAAGACTTTGTTTAAGCTGGTCGATGGGGAAACCCTCTTCGTATATTTGGCAGTTTCAAGTTATGCCATCAGTGTTGTGTTGGTAAGAGAGGTTGGTGGTCATCCCCATCGAGTATACTACATCAGCAAAAGTTTGATAGATGCAGAAAGGCGTTACTTGAAACTCGAAAAGTTAGCATTGGCCTTGGTGATAGCAGCCAGGAAGATGAGGCCTTATTTCCAAGCTCATCTCATCATCGTCCGGACTTCTTTTCCCCTGAAGAATGTTCTCCAAAAAGCAGACATTTCAAGCAGAATGACTAAGTGGTCAGTAGAGTTGGGGGACTTCGACATAGATTTTGCTCCCCGAACAGCAGTCAAAGCCCAAGATGTGGCTGATTTTCTGGTTGAATTCCACTCCGACAGGGATTCAGAGCAAGCTACTGACATAAAAGATAAAAAAGTATGGGTCTTCCGAACATATGGTGGATCTAGCACTATGGGATGTGGTGCAGGAGTATGCTTAACTTCCCCATATGGAGACAAAATGTACCAGGCTATTTGTTTTGCTTTCAGGGCATCTAATAACGAGTCCGAATACGAAGCAGCTATAGCTGGTTTAAAGTTAGCCTACATTTGTGGGGCTAAGAGGGTCAAGCTGCTAAGCGACTCCCAACTACTTATCCACCATGCCCAAGGCCAGTCTGAGGCTAAGAAGGAGCAACTTGTGAAATATTTACTCCTCCTCAAAAATGAAGCGCTTAAGTTTAAAAGTGTTGTCTATGAACACATTCCCCGGGCAGAAAATGAGCTAGCAGACTCACTAGCAACCATAGCATATACGGAGTCATATCCATGGATCCATGTGCTTGAAAGCCCCTCCATCCAACTTTGTAAGGGTAAAGAAGAGGAAATTTTTGAAATACAAGTGAAACGGCCTCAAGACTGGAGGTTTCCTCTCATGCAGTATCTCTCCGATGGTGTTGTGCCTCCGGATAAGTTACTAGCCAGAACATTGAAACACAAGGCTCATGGTTTCATCATATTAAGAGAAGTGTTATACAAGAAGTCTTACAGTAAACCTCTCCTGCGCTGTTTGGGGGATGAAGAATCACAAATGGTCCTCTCTGAATTGCACGATGGTGAGGGGTCAGCCCATTGTGGGTTTAAAGCTTTGACAAGAAGCATTTTACTCTCCGGTTATTATTGGCCATCAATCATGAAAGATGCTAAGGAGTTGGTAAGAAGGTGTGACCCATGCCAGAGGTACAGCAATGAAATTCATGTACCAGCCATTCCTTTAGAGTCAATTTCTGAGCCCATTCCTTTTGCTCGATGGGGATTGGATTTAGTAGGCCCTCTCCCTGTGGCGTCTGGAGGGCGCAAAACTATAATTGTGGCCATAGACTACTTCTCGAAGTGGATAGAAGCAGCCCCTCTAGCAGGGACAACATCAAAAGCTGTTATAAAATTCATTATATCCAACATATGTTGCAGATTTGGCGTCCCACAGAAAATAACAACAGACAATGGGCCACAGTTCGACAATAGAGAAATGGAGAGCTTCTGTGCCTCAAGGGGTATACAGCATTGTTTTTCTTCACCTTTCCACCCACAAGCAAATGGGCAAGTTGAAGTGGCTAATAGAACTATCCTGTCCGGTTTAAAGAAGAATTTGGAAGGGGCTGCTGGGAAGTGGCCTAGTTATTTACAAGAAGTCTTATGGGCCTACCGGACAACACCTGGGGCTGCAACACAAGAATCACCCTTTGCCTTGGTCTTTGGGATGGATGCAGTAGCCCCCATAGAGAAGACCCTCCCCTCCTTTCGTGTTCACAACTTTTCCGAACACGCTAACGAGGTGGCAATCAGAGGTCAACTTGATTTGATAGAAGAAAGACGGGACCTTCGAGTTGCACACTATCAAGGCTTGATGAGGAGCAGGTTTGCTTCCAAAGTCAAAAGAAGAGATTTACAACCAGGGGACAAAGTATTAAGGAAGGTCTTCTTACACACTAAAGAAAAGCTCTTCGGAAAGCTGGCCCCAACTTGGGAGGGTCCGTATATGGTTGTTGAAAGAATTAATCCTGGAACTTATTGGTTGGAAGACAAAGATGGCAGAGTTCTAACTCATCCTTGGAATATTGATCATCTCCGGATGTACTTGGAATAGCGCTTGTGTAAATATTTACTTGTTTAAACATCCATGTAAATATTTGGGGGCATACTCTTTCCTCCCTGGTGGCACGGAGAGGTTTTAATGAGGTGTCCGGGTGGTTGAATAAAATTCGATGCCTTCTTAAAAATTTTCTAAGTGTTTTTAAAGTTTTGTCCCTTGTCATACTATCCGGACTGAAATATCTAAGGGCTATTTAAACTCTAGCCGGAGAATTTAAACACTCTCACAATGCAACAACTAAAGGCTACTTAAACTCTGGCTATCAAAATTAAAATGAACAATGAAAGAAGATGATGGTTGTACAGAACAAAGATATTCATTGAAATAAATAACTTAAAATTGCCTTGGCCTTCCAAGGACTTTTAAATAGTCAAAATACAACACAAAAAACCTGTCCGGTCGAACACCGGACACCATTACAAAAGAGTGCCTTGGCCTTCCAAGGACTTTAGTCTGAATAAAAAATAAACAAAGTAAATCGTAAGTTAAGGTTGAGCCTTTGAAGATGGCTTACATTCATACACCTTCTTGCCTTTAAAGTCGATTTTCCCTTCGTCTACCTTCTTGCCTTTGGGATCGTCTTTCTCTTCATCTGGGCTCTCCCCAGTATGTTCTTCATCATCGGATGAGGACGCACTGGAGACTCCATACCGATCGCCTTCGGCCATTGTATGATGTGGAAGTTCATCATCGTCTACATAAAGCCACAAGTCCCCTAGGTTCCTCTTCGGAAATTTTTCATGAAAGAGTATAACCATGTCAGAACTCACCTTCTCAATCAATAGCTCTTCGCTTTTAATCATCTGGTTGGCATAGGCATTGATCTTGGCTTGAATCGTAGCCTCTTGATCCCTTAACAAAGTGGTTCTATCCTCGGCAGCCTTGGATGTTGCATTCTCAAGAGCAATCTTATCAGTAGTTAAGTTGGTGATGATCTTGTTCTTTGCCTTGGTCTCTTCTTTTGAGGCAGTAAGGTCTTTCTCCACACCGGACAGCTTCTCCCGGAGGTCTCTAATGGTTTCCTCTAGAGTGGCAACTTTTGTGGTGCTTTCCTCCTGATTCCTCTTCAACTCCTCGTTTGCTTCCTTTAGCATGTCAGCATTGGAAGTAGCAGTGCGAAGGTCTTCGGACAGCTTTTCCTTCTCAGACTTAAGGTCTTTGATAATGTCTGCTTGACCCCGAACTTGTCTCTCCAACGTGAGTACCGGCTGCACATTGCTTAGCAAGGAGTGGGCTATGGTATCCTTTTCACTAAAGACAAGAAACGTCTTACCATTGAAGTTGACCGTGTTGGAGCTGCTCGGAGGAATGTAAGGCCCTGCGAAGTCGTCTCTAGGGAGGTTGAGGAAGTATTCACCAAGCTCACCGAGACCGGTGATGTCGACTCCATCGATGTTGAGATCTCCTCCTTCAACCTCATCAGTATGAAAGTCCCTTGGGATCTCTTCAGCATGCGTTGGGTCAGAAGGGTCAGCCTGGAAAGAAGGCTCCGGATCCCGAAGAGCAAGCTCATCTCCCTTAGCAGTCTTTTTCTTCTTGGCTACCCGGTCTACCCCTTCACTCCCCTGTTTGCGATTCCTCTTGGAAGCCCTTGAAGGTTTTGGGAGGTCTGCTTCCTGCCTTTCGGTCTCTTGCTCCACCACTTGCAAGAGAGCAGCATCGATTTGGCTCTGGGCCGGCCCCTCTGGATCTGTTGGAGCATCCTTCTCAGCATCAGCAGGATTAGCATCACTCGCCACCTTCTTGCCTTTCTTCTTGCCCTTCATTTTTCTTGGGGCTTTGGCCCAGCCTGGCAAGAAGAGTGTCCCATCTGGTTCATGGGTCCTCTTAAGCAAAGTGTCCGGAGAAGGCTGGGTGGTGAGCTCCTACCAAGTCAAGTCTCTCCGACCTGTGGTGTTCCACAGGTGAGACCTTGCCAAGTTTCCACTGGTGAAGGCAGCGTGGAATCGGTTCCCCTATTCCTCAGCAGCCCAGGCATTAATCCTGCCACAAGTAACCTACCCGGCATTCAAGTAATCACCGAACTCCTTAGGCAGTTCTGTTAAGACAAAAGAAAGACCAATTAATTTAAACCAACTTTAAGAAGGAAAAAAGTAGACAAATATTTAAAGTGAGAGACTTACGGTCACTCCTCCACCTGCTTCTGAGAAGGGCTTGGGTTCACTCCGGACTTGATCTTCTGTCCGTTTTCCCAAGCGCCACTGACGAACAAAAACTGGCTCCTCCATTTACTCTCAGACTCCAACAGATGATCAACAGCTTTGAAACTGTCCCCCATATTGAAATGGTAGAAGGGGAATTGGTGATGTTTGCAAAGATTGGCCACTGCAGCAAACTCTTCCATAGGAAGAGGAATCCCGGACAGCCTTGATGCCATAATGCACGACATAAGGGTATACCAAGCGTTGGGGCTCAGCTGGCTCGGACAGAGTTTGATCAGATGAAAATATCTGACAATCTCTGGGTCCAATGGGAATCTGAGTCCCCAATTAAATAGCTCCGTGAAGATGACTATTTCATTCAGCTTGCAATCCATAGGAGTTTCAGGATCTATGGGAATCCTTATCTTCACATTTTCTGGGATCCCCCATTTCGTGCGCATTCGACCCAGTTCAGTCGTATGGATGAATGCATACTTGGTCTTCTGTAAGGCCAAGAGGTATTTAAGTTTGACCTTGTAAAAACAAGGCCCCACCTTCCCTTCAAGACACTCTGGCAGCTCCGGATGCCTCAAGCACAGTTTTTCTTTGCCCTTATCTTTTTTGGCAGCAGCAGTTTTACTAGTCTGACCGGAGGGCTCAGACTCAAAAGGGACTTCTTCAGCAGAGTCCTCCATTCTTTCCTCCATGATCGTTGGAGGAATATCAGTGGCAGTGGCCCGGGGAGAATTCAAACTTGGCTCAGCCTGGCTTCCGGACTGCTGGTTTTCATTGTTTTCTTGACTTCTAGTCTCAGGCTGGGGCTCTGAGGCAGAAGTCTCTCTTTGAAGTGCTGGGCTGCTAGCCTCCGGACCATGTAGTCTTTCCCGGGGAGCTCTGATAGGCACTCCAGACCCAGAGCTGCTATTTTTTGCCCCCGATTTTGAGGGAGTGTTCTTAGAGGCTTGCCCCTTAACCAGCCGACTCTTTCTTCGATCGACTAACTTCTCCGGGGAGTTCTCTATATCTGATCCCATCGCTATGAAGGGTGAGGGTTTTTTTAAGCTGGTGGCAGTTACTCCTGGTTCGACGATGGATTCTGATTCCTGAACCGAGGAAACAGAGATGATGGGGGAAAGGCTAGGTTGGAATAACTTTCTAGGCTTAGTGCCTTTGGAGGAAGAAGATCCTCGATATGACTCTGCAGCAGAGGCGATTGGTCTGTCAACAGGCGAAGTAGGTAACCCTGTTGCGATTCGTCTTTCCTTCTCGACTTTTTGTGCCTTCTCCAACTCAGAAAGGTTGAGCCACCTGCCTTTGATCAAAGCAGTCCTTGCTGTAAACATAAACTATCAAGTAAATCTTTGTTTTAGAGAGAGAAAGCTCTAAGAAAATATGCAGAGTAAATATGAAAGAGATGGTAAAACAGTAGAAAGTGAGTCTGAATTTATAGTAAATCTGGAAAAGGAAGTTGATTCCTAGGAGAATTCGAAAAGTTTGGCAATGATTAAAAGACGACGCTGATGTCACCATTTGTAATTAAAGAGGTTGCGTTTCGAAGAAGGTGGGATCGAAATTCAAGGTGAAAAAACGGCTGGAGCAACCAATCAGAGAGCGACACGTGTCCCACGAACTCTGGCAAAAACTGTTTTGAATTCGTGAAGCTTTATCTGTCCGGGTAAACCCATAGACCTGTCCGGATTGAAAACTACTTCTGACGTCGGACTGTTTTTCAGGTCTCTGACAAGAATACTTGCTCAAACACCTAAAAAAGGGGCTCTTGATGAGTCCAAATTCAGCATGCTCCCCGGACACGGATAGATCAGTCCAAGGCTTCCGGACCGGACGGATCACATGGACCGGACAGATCATTTTGAACACTATGACCATAGGACTGTTCAAACTATGACAAAAGTACTAAAAAACCTAAACACTTCTTGACTAAGCTACTTGCTCTCCTACTTAGAGCTCATGGGTCTTTGAACATGACCCGGGTCCATTAAACATGACCCGAAAGCCCATAAGGGCCCAAACATCAGGGTATAAATACCCAACCACCTGCATTAACTATAGGTAATGAAAATTAACTGCTACCAAGCTGCTTAATTATCTCTCTACTCTCTAAACACTTAACACCCACATACCACCATAAAACACCAACTGAAATTACCAGCCTACCCTCAGGAAATTATTTTCCACACCAATATCCATGGATCCATGTGCTGGAAAGCCCCTCCATTCAACTTAGTAAGGGTAAAGAAGAGGAAATTTATGAAGTTCAAGTGAAACAACCTCAAGACTGGAGGTTTCCTCTCCTGCAATATCTCTCCGATGGTGTCGTGCCTCCAGATAAGTCACTAGCCAGAACATTAAAACACAAGGCTTGTGGTTCCATCATATTGAGAGAAGCTTGTATAAAAAATCTTACAGTAAACCTCTCCTGCGATGTTTGGGGGATGAGGAATCTCAAGTAGTCCTATCCGAATTGCATGACGGTGAGGGATCAGCCCATTGTGGATTCAGAGCTTTAACAAGAAGAGTTTTACTGTACGATTACTATTGGCCATCTATCATGAAAGATGCGAAGGAATTGGTAAGAATGTGTGACCCATGCCAGAGGTACAGCAATGAAATTCATGTCCCAGCCATTCCTTTAGAGTCAATTTCTGAGCCTATTCCTTTTGCTCGATGGGGGTTGGATTTAGTAGGGCCTCTCCCTGTGGCGTCCGGAGGACGCAAAACTATAATTGTGGCCATAAACTACTTCTCGAAGTGGATTGAAACAGCCCCTATAGCAGGGACAACATCAAAAGTTGTTATAAAATTCATTCTATCCAACATCTGTTGCAGATTTGGTGTCCCACAAAAGATAACAACAGACAATGGGCCACAGTTCGACAATAGAGAAATGGAGAGCTTCTGTGCCTCAAGGGGTATACAACATTGCTTCTCTTCGTCTTTCCACCCACAAGCAAAGGGCAAGTTGAAGAGGCTAATAGAACTATACTGTCCGGTTTAAAGAAGAATTTGGAAGGGGCTGTTGGGAAGTGGCCTAGTTATTTACAAGAAGTCTTGTGGGCCTACCGGACAACACTTGGGGCTGCAACACAAGAGTCGCCCTTTGCTTTGGTCTATGGGATGGATGCAGTAGCTCCCATAGAAGCAACTCTCCCGTTATTTCGTGTTCACAACTTCTCCGAACATGCTAACGAGGTGGCAATCAGAGGTCAACTTGATTTGATAGAATAAAGACGAGTTAAAGCTCACCTTAGAGTTGCACACTATCACGGCTTGATGAGAAGCAGGTTTGCTTCCAAAGTTAAAAAAAGAGATTTCCAACCAGAGGACAAAGTATTAAGGAAAGTCTTCTTACACACTAAAGAAAAGCTGTTCGGAAACCTGGCCCCAACTTGGGAAGGTCCGTATATGGTTGTTGAAAGAGTTAAACCTGGAACATATTGGTTGGAGGACAAAGATGGAAGAGTTTTGACTCATCCTTGGAATATCGAGCATCTCCGGATGTACTTGGAGTAGCATTTGTAAAATATTTACTTGTTTAAACATCCATGTAAATATTTGGGGGCATACTCTTTCCTCCCTGGTGGCACGAGGAGGTTTTAATGAGGTTTCCGGGCTTTTGAATAAAATTTGATGCCTTCTTAAAAAAATTCCAAGTGTTTTAAGTTTTGTCCTTTGTCACACTATCCGGATTGAAATAACTAAGGGCTATTTAAACTCTAGCCGGAGAACTTAAACACTCTCACTATGAAATAACTAAAGGCTATTTAAACTCTAGCCAACAAAATTGGAACAGACTATGAAAGAAGATGAGAATTGCATGAAACAAAGATATTCATTAAAATAACTTAAAGTGCCTTGGCCTTCCAAGGACTTTTCAAATTGTCAAAAACAGAACAGAAAACATATCCGGTCAGTTGCCGGACACGATTACAAAAAAGAATGCCTTGGCCTTCCAAGGACTTTAGTTTGGATAACTAAGTAAAAACTGAATCATGAATTAAGGCTGAGCCTTAGAAGATAGCTCACCTTCATCTGTCTTTTCCTTCCCTTTGAAATCACTCTTCTCTTCGCCAGGTTACTCCCCGGTGTGTTCTTCGTCATCTGAGGAATCACTAGAGTAGCCATACCTGTCGCCTTCAGCCATCGTATGATACGGGAGGTCTTCATGCTCAACATGAAGCCATAAATCCCCCAGGTTCTTCTTCGGAAACTTCTAATGGAAGAGTAGGACCATGTCAGACTTCACTTTGGCATACATCTCCTCTTGAGTGTCGGTCACATTATTGGCATAAGCATCGATCTTGGCTTGAATCTTGGCCTCCTGCTCCTTTAGCAAAGTCTCTTTCTCCTCGGCAGCCTTAGACACTGTATTCTCAAGAGCGATTTTATCATTGGTCAGGTTGGTGATGATTTGATCCTTAGCTTTGGATTCTCCCTTTGAGGTGGTAAGGTCTTTCTCCAGACCGGACAGCTTCTCCCGGAGCATTCTAATGGTGTCCTCTAAAGTGGAGACTTTTGTGGTGCTTTCCTCTTGCTTTCTTTTCAACTCCTCGGTTTCCTCCTTTAAAATGTCAGCATTGGAAGTGGCAGTGCGAAGGTCATTGGACAGCCTCTCTTTGTCAGACTTGAGATCTTTGATGATATCGGCCTGGTTTCGGACTTGTTTCTCCAACACAAGTACAGGTTGAACGTTGCTTAACAAAGAGTGGGCTATGGGATCCCTTTCACTAGAAACGATAAAAGTCTTACCATTAAAAGTGACCGTGTTGGAGGTGCTTGGAGGAAGGTAAGGCCCGGCAAAGTCATCTCTGGGAAGATTGAGGAAGTATTCACCAAGCTCACCAAGACCGGTGATGTCTACTCCATCAATATTAATACCTCCCCCCTCAACCTCATCGGTATGAAAGTCACCCGGAATCTCCTCGGCATGCGTTGGGTCAGTAGGATCAGCTTGGAGAGAAGGCTCCGGAGCCCGGAGAGAAAGCTCGTCTCCCTTAGAAGTTTTTTTCTTCTTGATCTCCCGGTCTGTGCTTTCGCTTCCCCGTTTACGATTTCTCTTGGAAGCCCTTGGAGGTTTTGGGAGGTTCGCTTCTTGCTTTTCAGTCTCTTGCTCCACCACTTCCAAGAGAGCAGCATCGATTTGGCTCTGCGCTGGCCCCTCCGGGTCTATTGGAGCATCCTTCTCTGCATCAGCAGGGTTAGCACCACCCACCACCTTCTTGCCATTCTTTTTCTTGCCTTTCATTTTGCTTGGGCTTTGGCCCAGCCTGGCAGGAAGAGTGTCCCATCTGGTCCATGGGTCCTCTTAAGCACAACATCCGGAGGAGGCTGAGTGGTGAGCTTCTCCCAAGTCAAGTCTCTCCGACCTGTGGTGTTCCACAAGTGAGACCTTGCCAAGTTGCCACTGGTAAAAGCAGCATGGAATCGGTTCCTCCACTTCTCCGCAGCCCAAGCATTGATCTTGGAGCAAGTAGCCTGCCCGGCTTTCTGATAGTCACTAAACTCCTTGGGCAGTACTGCCAAGGAAAAAGTGAGACCCATTAGTTCGAACTACTTTAAAAAAAAGAGAAACAAAAGAATAAAGTGGAAGACTTACAATCACTCCTCCACCTGCTTCTAAGAAGGCTTGGGTTCTCTCCAGACTTGATTTTTCTTCCATTCTCCCAAGCACCACTAACGAATAGGAACTGGGTCCTCCAATTCCTCTCCGCCTCCAACAAATCATCAACAGCCTTGAAGTCATCCCCCATATTGAAATGGTAAAACGGGATGTTGGGGTTTCTGCACAGACTGGCCACAGCAGCAAACTCCTCCATTGGCAGAGGAATCCCGGAGAGCCTTGAGGCCATGATGCAGGCCATGAGGGTATACCAGGCATTGGGGCTCAGCTGGCTCGGACAGATTTTTATCAGATGGAAGTATCTGACAATCTCTGGGTCTAAAGAGAATCTGAGTCCCCAGTTGAATAGCTCCGTGAACATGACAACTTCGCTCAGTTTGTAGTCCATATGATTCTCTGGGTGTATGGGGATCCTGATCTTCACATTCTCTGGTATTCCCCATTTTGTACGCATCCGGCCCAGCTCAGCTGTGTGGATGAACGCGTAGTTGATTTTCTGCAGGGTGAGGAGATAATTAACGTTGACCTTGTGAAAACAAGGCCCCACTCTTCCCTCGAGGCTCTCCGGCAGATCCGGATGTCTCAAATACAATTTTTCTTTGCCTTTGTCCTTCTTGGCAACTATTGCACTACTAGTCTGACCGGAGGGCTCAGACTCAAATGGAGCCTCTTCACCAGAGTCCTCCATAACTTCCTCCATAATTGTTGAAGGGATTTCAGCAGCATTAGTGGGGGGAGGGTTCAAACTTGACTCAGCCTTGTCTCCGGACTGCTGGGCCTCTGTGTTCTTTTGGCTTCTGGCCTCCGGTAGAGTATCCGGAGCAGGTGCTTCTCTTTGAAGACTTGGACTGGTGCCCTCTGGACCGGACAGTCTGTCCTTGGGGGATCTAATAGGCACCTCTGACCCGGTGCTGTTGTCTTTTGCCCCCGACTTTGAGGGAGTGTTTTTAGACCCTTGGCCTCTAACTAACCGGCCTTTCCTCATATCGACTAGCTTCTCAGGGGAGTGCTCTGTATCCGACCCCATAGCTATGAAGGGTGAGGGTTTTTTAAGGCTAGTAGCTGTTACTCCTGGCTCGACAGTAGGCTCCGATTCCTGAACTGAGGAACCAGAGATAATGGGGGGAAAGGTTGGTTTGAAATAGTTTTCTAGGCTTAGTGCCTTTAGAAGAAGAAGAGCCTTGATCTGACTCTGTGGCAGAGGTGATTGGTCTATCGACAGGCGAAGTGGGTAAACCTGCCGCAATTCGTCTTTCTCTTTCGACTTTTTGAGCCTTCTCTAACTCAGAAAGGTTGAGCCACCCGCCTTTGACCAGAGCGTTCCTCACTGTAAACATAAACTATCGAAAAAAGTTTTTGCTTTAGAGAGAGAGAGCTTTGGGAAATTTTGCAGAGTAAATGTGAAAGAGATGGTAAAACAGTAGAAAGTGAGTTTGTATTTATAGTAAATCTGAAAAAAGAAGTTGATTCCTAGGAGAATTCGAAAAGATTGGTAATGATTAAAGACGGCGCTGATGTCATCACCTTTAATTAAGAGGTTGCTTTTCGAAGAAGGTGGGTTCGAAATTCGAGGTGAAAAAACGGCTGAAGCAACCAATCAGAGAGAGACACGTGTCCTACGAACTCTAGCAAAAACCGTTTTGAATTCGTGAAGCTTTATCAATCCGGATAAACCCATAGTCCAAATTGACAGACCTGTCCGGATTAAAACTACCCCTGATGTCGGACTGTTTTTCAGGTTTTTAACAAGAGTATTTGCACAAACACCTAAAAAAGAGGCTCCTGATGAGTCCGAATTCTGCATGCTCCCCGGACAAGGACAGATCGGTCCAAGCTCTCCGGACTGGACAGATCACTTCGAACACTTAGCCCAAAGGACTGTTCGAACTATGACAAAAGTACTAAAAACCTAAATACTACTTGACTAAGCTACTTGCTCTCCTACTTAGAGCTCGTGGGTCTTTGAATATGACCCGGGTCCATTTAACATGACCCGAAAGCCCATAAGGGCCCAAACATGAGGGTATAAATACCCAACCACCTGCATTAAGTGTGGGTAATGAGAATTAACTGCTACTAGCCGGCTTAATTATCTCTCTACTCTCTACACTAAAAATAAAACACTCACATACTACTACTAAACACCAAGCAAATTACAAGCCTACCCTCAGGCGATAATTATCACCACCAAGGGCTATTTTGGTAAAAATATAGTCATCTTACTACTAGTCTAAGAGACTCATATTTGGGTACTTATTTAGGATTAGATACTTGAAAAGGTATTTATGGGTACTTTCCCCAATTTTAAATATCATATTCATATATCATTTTATTTACTACTATCCTTATTTGTTTGATAGTTTTTATTTTTCAACTGAGAATATGAGATTCGTGCATGAATCCTCCACATTTACCAAGAAAGAGTGGGTACTCTTTCTGCTATTTTTCTGGATTCTAATTTGTGTAGCTTTTTCATTTATGTCTTTGATGTCGTTTGTTTATTTCATTTGGATATTAGATTTATTTTTAATTTTTATTGTTTCTATTTACGTTGTTGCGATTTTTCTTTTGTTTTTAGTTCAATTTTTTTTGGTGTTGTTTGTTATTTTGATTTCAACTTAGTTTGTTTGTATTTAGCTTGTTTTATTATTATTTTACTTTTTATTTTCATTTTTTTATGATTTCTTCATTATTGTTGTTGCGTTTCAAATTTTTCAGATTTGCATTTGATATGAATACATAAATAATAGATAGTTGTTGTTAGGTTTAATATTTATTCGATATATTTTTTTCGTTATTGTAGGTCTCACATTTTATATTTCTTTGTTTGTTTGGGGTTCGAAGTTTGATATTTTTTTTAGAAATCAATTTTCGGTCTGAAAACACATACGATAACTAGTTGAAGAAAACGATCCCCAAACACATAACTGAACACTTGGTAAAGCAATCACGGATAATGTGTAATACTTAGTGCGGATGTAAATGCTAACGTGGACGTTTGGTAAAGTAATCTCAATTCATTATGTATATAATATCGCGGATGTTATGTAACATAATTGCAAATATCGAGTTATTCATCTCATGTATCACGAACTATTATGTATGCATGAATCACGAATAGCACTTAGTGTTATCATGAATGTCTTTCTTTAAAAGCGAATGTGAATTGTATGATGGTAATGCATGTTATTGCGAATTGCGATCTTATTCACTATAAAATCACGATTGATTATGTATATGTTAACGCGAATAGTAATACCCTTGCATATAAGCTTATAGAGGTAGCTTAGTTATGTTTATAAAGCTAATGCATGGATATGTGAAATCCTAAACCCTCGTTTTCTAAAGGTCATTCTTTTATGGTGAACAAGATATAAACATGAGCTGATGTGGTGATGGATAAGAAACTTAAACCTTCAATAACTTGTATTGATTTTATGTTCAATTACACAAATGGTTTTTAAAAAAACATTATGGTGGATAAGGTTTTCAATTTTTAGTGTTCCGTATACGCTATATCACGAATGTGTCTTGTTAATTTAGGTCAACCTAGTATCGTGAATTCTTTAGAAAACACTAATTGTGAATGTTGTTATTGAAGCTACCATGGATTGAGAATTGTTTATTGATTATCAATGTTTGTTTAACTTGGATCGCGAATAACTTATTGTCTATCAATGACTATTTATCTCAAAATGTGAATTGTTTATTGTTTATGAAACTTGCATCATTATTCAACTACAAATCTATAATTTCCCAACACACAACCCAGTATGGAACCTCCTCTTATAAATATGACATCTTACCAGAGATATTGTGAAGTTCTTGAAGCTCAATCATAATTTACCAAGTATAAGTCTAAAATTACTCTAGCTCAGTCTCTAATTACCCAGTATTCGTTCCAACAACCCTAGATCGCAGAGGAAAACTCGATTCTCTTAGAAGGCTCATGTATGCCTCCACCCCGTAAATTTAGTAAACAATCTCGCAACCACTAGCTATCTCTAACTAGCAAAGATGAAGTGGACCCACGTATAAAGATCCAAACACCACAACAACCAAGTTTAAGGACATGCCATCCTAAACCAAGTTCATAGACCAATTTTATTTTTTGGTTTTAAAAAAAATTGAAATTGGAATTGTTTTTTATTTTCTACTTTTGAAATAGTCACGTTATATGCTAAAGATTCTATTTGCGAATTGTTTCCTATTTTCTGTTTGTAAATTGGGTTATTTTCCATCTCATAATTCCAAATGCGGAGAACGAATCGTCGATACATCATATCATGAATCATATGTTCATCATATCACCAATTGGTGTGCACAAGAATCACGATTAACCTTATATACATAACTCATAATAAAAATGTGTATGAAGGTATATTATGAAAATTAAAACGCAAACTAATAAGTAACTACAAAGACGAATAATAATGAAAAATTCAGTAAGAAACCCAAAACAACTCGACCAATCAAGAATTTAGTAAACCACCATTAAAAACTCAAATAGACATGAAAAAGACTAATAAATGTGATTCACGACGGTTACCACTTACAACCCATACTGTCCAAAACATCGTTTACATTTTATGTTTTATTTTTAGATGGTTTTGCCCTCTCCAAATTATAAAATTCAAAAAAACCTTAAATCAATAAACTAGAAAGTCGTAATCGTAAAAAGTTACACATACAGCCTAAATCTGATATTGCATGCCTCGTACTAAATGATATTATATAAAAAATATCTTATTTTAAGAGAATATAGCTGAATCAATTAGGTAAGTTTTTTCTAACCTTGTTTTCTTATATTGTTTTTTATTTTTGAGTGTTCTGTATATGAACTGATTATTTTTTGTATAATAATTGGATTGTAAGTCGTGTGTTGGTAATTTTTAATCATTCTATGTATTTGTTAGGTTATTAAGTGTTAAGTTCTAAGTTTTTAGATTCAAAATTTTGGTCTGAAAAAATAGACAATTGTTAGGTGAGGAATATGATATAAGAATTACTTAGTTAATGTTAACGTGTTTTAAAACATGATTGTTAAACATGGATCAAGTTCAATTAATGTTTGTCGTTACCGTGAATCATTTTGAATATGCACATCGGGAACCATTACGCTTATTGTATGCATGTATTTAATATGCAGGCCTGTATTTTGTGTTTTCAAACCGCATAAGAAAAATTGAATCCTTCGTATTAGTCATTTTAAAGAGTTTGAAAGTATGGTTAAGTTTTTTTATATAAGTTGGATGAACATTTTAAAGGCAATTTCAAGATACCCTACTCATGCGGATACCATATTCATGCGGTGAAATATAATAATTGTATTGTAAGTAGTAATGATGAGTATGATGGCATGTTATCAGTTACTGAATTGTTTGGTTCTCTAACTGTTAATATAGACATAGTTATGGACTTGACTAATCCAGAACACCAAAAGATGTTGCTTTTATTTTTTGAAGCTTCAAATAAGAAGTTGGTTAATGGGGGAAATTGGTTAGTGGCCATAAGATAATTTATGCATCACCTGAAAAAGTAGTCTTGGTATTATTTTTGGTGGTCATAAGAGAAAAAAACTTCATACTATTTATTGGGTTGATAGAATTACATGTGTTAAACAAGTTTTTAGGAGTGGGCAACATCTTTAAGATTAGTTAAATCTTGTTATGCGGTAGATAACGGTTTTTTATGTAACTATTTGCATAATACAAATAGTATGCAATAAGGAACACACTCGCCTTTTAGGGAAATGATGGTTCACAAGTTTAAACATTGTACTTATGCTCCAAATATGAGCATGTAAACTAAATATATGAAAGATCTTATTGGTGATAAAGGTCAAAAACTTCTAAAAATTGTCCGAAATTTACCTTTATATAAATATTTATGTGTATTTTTTTAATAGTAAACGGTATGGTTTCATGACATCTAGTCTTGTTAAGTATTTTAACCATCAAATAAAAGGTTTGTGTAGTCTTCATATATCAAAAATTGATTGACAAGATTGGTTATCTTAAAGATGTTTCCATGACAGGTTATCTTAATAATCGGAAGTCTACCATGTTCTGGTTTAAATTTTTAGAGAGATACATTTTGTAGCAATCGAGGCATAATATATTGTAGCAGTAGAAGTAAGAAAAGAGATGTTTTGGCTTAAGAGGCTCCTTCAAAAGTTGTGTTTGAAGCATGAAGAGTATGTGATATTTCATTATAATCATAATGCTATGGATTTAAACAGGAATTCAATATATCACGCACACACCAACATATTAACGTAATATATCATTGGTTGCAAGGTATGATCGAAACAATATAAATAAAATTGAAGAAAGTCCACACCAACAAGAATAATGCAGACATGTTGACTAAAGGTGTTCCCCGAATTATGGTTGATCTTGCAGTAAGCTCAATGAGATGAGGTTTAAGTGATTATAAAAAACGAGTGTATATTCTTCGTGATGGGGTGGAGGTAGAGATTGTTAGGATCCAACCCAAATTAACCTCAATTATAATCTAGGGTTTTCATCTCACTAGAATTATATATATGGGGGAAGAGTACTATGTGAGATACAAAATCTAACAGAGAGATATTTTTGGAAAATACAAATAAAGATTTTTGTTTTTTGTGAGCTCATTCACTGTAAAGAGGTTTGATGGAAGGGAAAACAGTTTCGATTTCTACTGAAATTACACATCATGTTCGGGATATCTGAGACTTCAATTGCATTGGTTGGATTATGTTATGGTGTTACAAATCGGGAGATATCACTGCTTGAACAATGTAGCTTTCGTGATTATTTTCTTTTTGTGTTCTTTTTTATTACTTTTTATATTGTGCAATCGTTGGTTTTCTTTATTTTGGGCTGGAGGTAGTTTGGTAAAGTGTTTTGGGAAGTTTAAAGTATTTAGTGTTTAGTGTGGAGAGTAGTAAGATAATTAAGCAGCCTGCTTGTATTAAATATTGATCACCATCATTAATGAGAGTGTTTGGGGTATTTATACTCTTAATTTAATGACCCATGGGCTTACCGGGTCAAGTTATGAAATCGGGTCAAGTTTAAGGACCCATTAGTCTTTTATGTTGATTAGCAAGTTGTTTAGTTAAAAGTTGTTTTACATTTGTCCTGTTCGGATTTTCCAGTGGAATGTTATGGTCCGAATTGCCCCTGTCCGGATTAAGCAATGGGTTGTGTCTGAAGTATCCGAACTCATCAGTAGCCCCTTTTTTAGGCCTCACAAAATATTTTTGGGAAGGCTAAAAAATCTATCCCTCCAGTGTCAACTTCATCCGATCTGCTCGTGTTGTCCGGACTAAGAAGTTCATTTTCAACATTAACCCAGTTTGAAAGTTATTAGGACTGATTTCTCTTCCCAGAATTCTAAGAGTTTTATTCTTGGATCGTGAGACATGGGTTATATTTGGTTCGACCTACCAGCCATTTATTTTCCTAGACCGACGCACCCACTAAGTCTAGAAAGTTACCTAGGCATTTGATTCTTCACACGATTGCGCAGCCTTTAATCATTACAAAACTCTCTTCAACTTCTCCTACGTAACTGTTATTTTTTTACTGTTATATAAATACTCTTTCACTATTTCATTGTCTTCCACACTCAAAGCTTTTTCAGAGAGATTCCCATATTTACCTTCAAATCGTTCTTGAGAGGTTTTATGTTCACAGCTAGAAACGCAGTAGTTAAAGGTGGTTGGTTAAATTTATCAGAGTTATAAAGAGTGAGGAAAGTAGAAAGAGAGAATCGTATCACCGTCGGCCTCCCAGTTTCTCCAAGTGAGAAATCCAGTCAACCAACCCAGGACGTCAATCAAGGGTCTTCATCTTCCAAAAACCCTAGGCCCAGACAACTTTCATTCAAACCAAGCCTTTCACATTTGCCTTCTGGTTCTTCCGTTCAAGAGTCCCAACCTTCTGTGCCTAAGGAAAAAGTGGTTTTAAGTATCGGAAAGCCCTCTCTCTTTATTGTTATGGGTTCCGATACTGAGAAGTCTCCGGAGAAGATAAACCCCTCGTCGGACGACCCGCCAAACCAAAACCCAATCCATACATTCACTACCAAAACCCTCTGGATCGAAGGTATCTAAAGCAGCTCCAATGGCCAAGCCCTCTAGATCCCAACCTCAACCATATTCTAGGCCTTTAGAGGCGATAACCGCCCAAACATCCGAACAGCCTTATGTGCCAGAAACTGACCCTCTTTCTTCTAAGGCCACTGACAAACCTTCCACAGTGATGGAAGAGATAATGGAAGATAGCATTGAGGAGGCTCTCTTCGAAACCGAGGCGTCAGGTCAAACGGGAGATGCTCCTTCTGATAAGAAGGGCAAGAGCAAGGTAAAAGTCTGTATGACTCATCCGGACTCACTTCTGGAGTGCTTAGAGGGCAAGGTAGGCCCTTGTTTCAAACATGTTAACGTTAAATACATGTTGGCCCTACAAAACATAAATTACATCTATACCCATACTACTGAATTGGGCTGAATCCGGATAAAATGGGGGATTTCAGAGTCAGTAAAGGTAAGGATACCTATTACTCCGGAGACTCCCATGGACTGCAAGCTTAACGAGGTGGTAATTTTCACCGAAGTGCTAAATTGGGGACTCTAATTTCCACTGGACCTAAAAACTGTCAAGTACTTCCAATTGGTTAAACTTTTCCCTAGCCAGCTAAGACCCAATTTCTGGTACTCTCTTCTTGCTTGCATCATGGCATCAAGGTTGTCAAAAATCTCATTTCGGATAGAGCAGTTTGCTACTGTAGCAAGCTTGACATTTTTGATATTTTGATTAGGAGGTTCCGGCTAGGTGTAATCTAGATGCAATACCATATTTTGAAGAAACGAGAGGGTTTTTTGGTGGTGATGCGATGGGAGTTAAGAAAAAAAAGGTTATTAATGTGTGATCGTATATTCATGAAAATCCAAAGTGAGAAAAGAATCTATGAAATATATCATCCCAAGGCTTATTAACTAGGACTCTATTAATTTTAAGGATATATGTTTGCTTTTTTCCAAAAGATGAATCTTTATTGATTGAAACAGAATTTATAGGTAGGAGAATCTTAATTGATATATTACATTTTATAATTATATTCACTAGAAAGGAAATAACTGAGAATAAATTATGAATAAATAAAGCATCCTCAAGATAATCTTCATCTTCCATCAGGTTCAAACTTCAATCACGGGCAACAAAGTACTTGTTTATAAATTGGAAGTCAGTGGACTTCAATTGAAGCAGATTCAAAATATTAGCTGCTTGTCAATTGAAAATAACACATGTTAGAGTAGATATGTAGCTCATTCATTTGGATTTAAGTAACATTGACCTAAACTCTCTATAAACACTATAGCTCTTAAAGGGTTTAAGTTATTAATGTATCCATGATCAAGTTTCATCTTGCACTTAAGAGTCCAACGGGAAATCCAATCTACTGCCTGATTTCGGACTCTTGAAATATGTTTGATAGTCATTGTAAGGTATAACCAGTTTCTATAATAATATATTATGGTTTGGAGATGCCAGATAGCCAATCCATTATCTAACATATCAATAATTAACATGGAATCAGATTCCATATCCACATTTTTATAATCTAATATATTACAAAGGATGATGCCATTTAGGGCTAAAGCTTCAGCAATCAAGGGAGTAACTTTTCCATATATGCTACCATAAGAATGCAACATATTTCCATTTTTATCTCAAAGTAAGCCTCCACCACTAGATTCATCATTCCTTAAATTTAAACCATCAGAATTTACATTAAACCTATTTTCATTAGAGGCTAACCATTATAGAGTATGTGGTATGTTAGACGTATTAGAAGCAAAGAAAATTTCAAGCTTACAAGCTATGGAAATGTCACCAGACGAGAGGTTGTTTGATTTTATGTTGGTAAAACAAGCAAGGGTATAATTAATTTTATTAAAGTAATGATCATGGCGAATTACAATATCATTATTCTTCTTTTTGTTTCTATAATACCAAATGGTCCATACCATTAATATAGAAATGATGGTTCTAGTGTAGATGTTTTTAGAGACAGGCCAATGTCAACATCTAACAATGTAATCTAAGGTCATATATATACTAATTTGAATGTCAAATAATGCAAAGAATTAGCACCATAAGTCTTAAGAATTGAACAGTTAACAAAAAGATGATTTACTGACTCTATCTTGTTACAGAAAACAAATTTTGAAGCTAAGGTAAAATGCTTCTTTTGAAGGTTGGTATCAACTGATATCCAACCTTTTAAAGTTTTCCAAAAATTAAAAGAGAGCTTAGTAGGTATATGATTGTGTGAGAGCTTGGAGAAAATCAAAGATTTTGTATATTTTTTCCTAATTTGATTCCAGGTTGCTTTGGATTCGAAATTCCCAAATTTACCTAAGGCCCAAATAGCTTTGTTTGTTCTGCCTTTATTGATGGTAAGAGTTAAGAGTTAGTTGATATCATTAGCGTTATT
This sequence comes from Limnanthes douglasii subsp. nivea, assembly GCA_036936605.1. Classification (NCBI taxonomy): domain Eukaryota; kingdom Viridiplantae; phylum Streptophyta; class Magnoliopsida; order Brassicales; family Limnanthaceae; genus Limnanthes; species Limnanthes douglasii. The sequence continues at coordinate 191,184,656 of JAUPFV010000002.1, read as the reverse complement.
AGAGGCTTTCAACTTGTTGATGTTCCAAGTTTTATTGTCCCAATAGTTACCAACATTGATCAAGGGTGTACCAATTATTATTGTCAGACTCATTTAACATAATTAAAGGGGTATTTTTAAACCATTTTTATAACAAAAAAACAATCTTTCCATTACCAAAATCCAAAGTATATTAGGTTCAGCAATACTGTTAGATTTAGTTAATCTTCTCCATGTGTGAGAACCTTCAGTGGTGTTATTTAGCTGAATTGGGTTTCCGGTTTTGCAGTATATAGAGCTCATGTAATTAGCCCAAAAAGATATGTTTTCTCTAAAGTTAAACCAGAGTTTACAGGCATATGTGTTTTGTAAATCTCTGATTTTCTTAACATTGGGACCATCCTCCTGACATAGGACGCATGTGGACTCCTAATAGGACCAATGAATTGTTTTGATTTGCTCTTTGGAGCCCCAAAGGAATTTATTCATGAAGTTGTTTACTAGTTAATTACATTTGGGGAAAGGGTTTACCATTGGATATAATAGTTTGGAATGGCCATTAGTACTCATTGTATCAGTACTAATCAACCTCAAAAGATAGAGATATTGAGTCCCATTCCTTGATTTTGAGTATGATTTTATGGACTAAATCATCATATTTATTAATCATGTTATAGTTATCAATGTATGTACCTATATATTTCATTGGTAAGGCTTTGTATTTAAATCCAAATATTTCCTCAATGGCTTTGATTTTGTTGGAATTAAGCTTGGGAGAAGTAATGGGACATGACATGTCTTTGTTTATGTTTTCGACAGATGAGTTTTGATAAAGAGTTAGGAACTAATCGAGTCTGATAATATTATTTTTGGAATCATTATCAAATATGACAAAGTCATCGACATATGCTAAACAGTTGATTCTCATATTACTTCTGGTTTCATATAACATTTGGAGGTTATGGATGAAAATTTAATTGATGCCTCTTATGAGAAACTCTTTCGTATTTATAAAGAGGTTGGGGGAGATTGAATCCCTTTGCCTGATTCCATTCAAATATTTAAAGAAGCCATATCATTCTCCATTAATCATAATGAAGAAGTACACATAATTGATACTATTATTGATTAGATTAATGAAGTTATTATGAAAACCAAAAGCTTTCATAATATCCAAGATGAATCTATGGGACATATTGTCAAAGGCCTTGTTCATATCAGTTTTAAGGACTATATTATTTCTCCTAGATTTTTTATTAATATCATGAATGATTTTATTGGTAAGAAATATTTGGTCATGAATATTTATCCCCATGAATAAAGCCACCTTGTTCAGGGGAGATAATTTTAGGAAGGATTGAGTTAACTCTATCATTAATAACTCTAGAAAGAATTCTGGAAAAAATAGTGTAAAAACTTGTTCGTCTGAAGTCTTTCAACTATTTTGGAAAAGGAATTTTAGGGATCAGGCATAATGTAGTAGCAAATATACCTTTGGGGAAATATTGACCTTAAAGTAATCTATGATTGCAGATATGAGGTCATCTTTAATAATAGTCCATAAAGTTTGATAAAAGATAGTTGTTAAAACCACCACGGCCAGCCACAAAATTAGTTTTCAATGAGTTGACAGTATTGTGAATTTCGTTTATAGTAGGAATGACCAATAGATTGTTGTTATCAGATTAAGAGATTAGTAAGGAATATTTTCAAGAACTATTTCATATTTATTTGTGGAGTTATTACTAGTAAGAAAGTTTTTATAACATTCAACAACTAGATTACTCATTTGATTTTGGTCATCTATCCAAATATTATTCTGCTCAATACCATTAGTTCTATTGTTTCCATTATTTTTCTTAACAAAATTATGAAATAATGCAGTGTTTTTATCTCCTTGGTTGAACCAGTTCATGCAGCTTTTTTCTTCCCAATAAGCTTCTTATTTTTCCAAGAGAAGAAGATGATTGGCTTTGGCTTTATTTAAACTAGCTTTATCATCCATATTTTGAGAATATTGGAATTTGTTTTCATAAAAATTAACTTCGTCTTCTGTTTTGGCAACAACACTAAAGATGTTGCCAAACACATTATAATTCCATGACTTAAGGGTTAGCTTAAGTCTTTAAAGCTTATTCCAGAAAACATGCAAAGGGGAACCAGAGACATGAGAATTCCATGAATTTTCAATAGTTTTTTATAAATTAAGGTATTGAATCTAGTTATTGATTAAAGTAATCAGTAATGGGGCATGGTCTAAGCAAGTTTTAGATAAATGTTCAATTTGAATGTTATAAAAGCATAATCTAATTTTTTTTTATTGATGAGAACCGTGTCCAGCCTTCTCCAATTCTTATTATTGGTTCAGGCGTATGGAGATCATGTAAATCCCAGATTTTCAAGGGAATAGTCAAAGATAGTGTTATTGAAGTCATCAAAACTTCGTAAACACATGGTAGAACATGATAATTTCTTTACAATTAGTGATTCAATTCAAATCACCCATCACATGAGAGTCCACTATATTGGATTGCTAGATAAGTTTCCCAAGCTCTCCTAATAAGGGAGTCTATTGATAGGTTAATTTCTTCAAGGCTGGATAATCTATCTGCTCTCTCGATGTTGTTTTAAAATTGAGAAATACTTTGCTATTTGAATTATTATGCACCTCTTGATAGAGGATCTATTTCTTGAAGCTTGAACCCTAAGAACCTAATATTTCGCCCGATTTGAAATTAGTCTTGATTCCATCCTGGATGAAGAGGAAGTTCCAATCCACTTTAGCTGAATACTCTCTGAGGAGATATGCAAGACTTGAGAGATGAAATCGGGTATCGGGGAAGAAAGATCTTCTCAAATGAGGGAGAAGGTCTTTTTTTTATTTTCTTCGAGAGTTTGACCCGCTCATTGGTAACCATAAGAAGTGAACTTATGTTCTTGTATAACGTGAGTGGCCCACATCTTTTTAGATAGATTTAACATGATATGAGGCAAGTCTTTTTTCCTAGCAAGTATCATAACAAGCATTTTACCGTGTTATTTATATGGCATATGAGAGACAATGGTTTCACCATGTTGATTACTCTATAAACTGAAATTTCTCAACTGTCATCTCTTATCCGTCGTCTTGGGGGAGAAACACAACTCTAGCCCAAGATCTACTTGCATGCAAGGGTACGATAAAAGGGAAGCTTTGCTGGAATGACTCTGGAGGTAGATGGACTGATGGTGGAGAAGTAGTGAGGTGAGTTGTGAGAGGATTATTGTTAAAATGTAGCATCAGACGAGGGACAATGGAGAGAGATGGGTCTTGAGCTTTGGGACATTGGTGAGATCTTTTTGGTCGGGATGAGGTGGTCTGAGTTGTTGTGCGACAAAACAAGTAAAGTTGTTGTTCTCGATCTTGAAATAATAGATCTACCTCTGCTTCCAATGCCAAGTTTCATAGAGGGAAAAGGACCCACGAGCAAGGATTTTGATGATAAAAAGATGGCTTAAGCTTGGGTGCAAAGTGGCACTGCCTAATGAACTATTTAAGTGGGTAGTGGAAATTAAAGCTTACCGAAGATTACTTTCATTAGGTTTGATCAAGAGAGAGAGAAGTGAGATGGTTGAACGATATAGTTGAACTAGTCTAGTGGGAGGTATTGATGTCAGAGACCCAACAATATTTTTGGCCGGATTTGAAGATGGGTGCAAAGTAGCACTTATATAAATATATCCCAAGATAGTTTTAAAAATGACACTTGATTTTGTATGAACCATTTTTATTTTTAGATGGATTGAGTTATCAGTTTGGCATTATTTTATATTTTTATTTTTAGATCGATTGAGTTATCAGTTTGGCAATACTTTAGAACGATTAAGTTACATTTTTATTTTTAGATCGATTGAGTTATCTTTTTTTACCAATTACATGAGAGATGCGATGCAGATTTCAGTGTTATCTTAACCAAAAATATTTTTAACTCGGATGAGGTCTTCACTAAACATTGTAGACAAACGCTTGATTGAAGATAAACCCCTCAATTGAATACGAACTCTGATTCAAGTTAATTGAGTATGAAGTTGAGCCATGATTCAGTATTCGATTTCTCCAAATAATGTGACAAATTATATATATGTAATGTAGTTGAATGAAAATATCTCATGCAGACGAGCCCTAGGGGATGCCTTGGAGGAACCCTTGGAGACGAGACCTGGAAGATTATCCTTTTAACTAGAGACGAGCCTTCACCTAAAGACAAGCTCTCGTATTCGACTCGAGACGAGCCATTGTATTTGACTGGAAACGATCCACCGTATTAGACTAGAGATGAGCCTTTGCTTTTGACTGGAGACGAGCCCTCAGCTTTCAACTGGAGATATAGTTATTACTTTCGACTTGATATAAATATTTATATGGAGACAATTGGATTGGAGATGAACCCTCTTCTTTGTTGACCTGCCCTTCTTTTACTAACCTTTTTTGTTATGTTGAAAAACGTGCATAGTATTGCGTATTCGAGTATTATTCGTATTGTGCGATATGTGTGTTATTCTATAAGTGTTTTCATTATATTTTATGTATAAGGTAATTAGAGAATTCCATATATGTCATTCACCCACTTAAATTATGGCTTCGTATTATTCGTATTGTGCGATATGTGTGTTATTCTATATGAGAGTATAAGTCTTTTACTCACTGTTCAATTCCATATATGTCATTCTATAAGTCTTATATATTATCAACGCCATAACTCTTGTATCACAAATACTCTTATTTAATCATAGTTAAATGATTTACCTTGAATAAAAGAGTATTTATTCAGGAAATTTAGATATAAATATCTATATTCAATGCACATTTTGAAATCATGTTTTAAATTTCTAAATTAATTCACTAATACTCTCATTTATTCATAGTAAATTGTGTTATTTTTAATAAGAGAGAATTTATTCATAAATATTTATGCATATTTTGAAATCATCTTTTAAACTTATGCTTTTATTCACTAATACTCTCATTCATTCATAGTCAAATGTTTTACCTTGAACATAAAAATATTTATTCACCTAATTTAATTTTAAATATTTATATTTAATGCACATTTTGAAATTATCTATTAAACTTGTGCGTTTATTCACTAATAGTCTCATTTATTCATAGTCAAATGTGTTACTTTGAATAATAGAGAATTTATTCATAAATATTATACTTAATGCATATTTTAAAATCATCTTTTAAACTAATCTATTAATAAACTATTAATGAGACCTTATTTAAACTAAACATCACATCTAAAAATATGTATGAATGAGTATTAATAAATAAGATAAAAAAAACTTATTTATTTATCATCGATGTAATGATTTGTATAAAAACTCCCAATAACTCAACTTGCAACTCAGGCCCAATGTTTTCCAGCAACTTAAAATAGCAGAAAAAAAAATATCATCCGACCAGTTTTTTGGTGAAAATGAACAACATTACCTTTGATTGTTAGATTTATTAAATAATTAATCAATTGATAATGTATGTTCTAATAAATCTTAAAGAGTAGAAGATACTTGGTTATCCGGTAAAACTCTACCTCTACAATATGATTGGACCGTAATTTAACCATGATTGAAACTCACGATGGTGATTGTAGACTCTTTCAGAATATGCATTAATCGTTTGGCAAGAAAAACGGACGGGAGAAGAACTAAAACAGCCAAACGAACATCCCGACAGGAAAAATAACGGAGGCAAGAAATCGAAAAACGTACATCCTCACCCTCCACGGTGGAACTAATCGGACGGTTTGTACACATAGCTCCCGCAAACGCTACATTCGGGAACTGACATCTATGCTCGACATGCCAAGGGTGGAGTCGGTTAGAGCACGCGTACTCAAGGCATCTACGCCCACAATTTACTTTACTGACAAGGACCTTAAAGACGTCTTGCACGTACACGACGATGATGTTTTTTTAATCACAACCGGTATTACGGGATATGAAACTCTTAAATCTTGGTGGATACCGGGAAAATAGTGAATGTGGTGTTTAGTTCAGCAAGGAAATAGTTCATATTCAAGACCATTTTAGGACTAACCTTCTACCTCGTGGTGGGATCCAACAAGCAGACTACCATGCCTTTGGGAACGACGATGCTAGAGGTGGCGGTCGGGTTGGGCTGACGGGCGAAGACTAAGATAACCGAATTTTTCGTGTTTGATAGTCCGACCACCTACAATCTTATTCTACAAAGGCCTTGGTTGCACGACTTCAAGGCCGTTTATTCCACTTACCATGAAATGCTTGAAATATATGGTCAACGACAAAGTAAAATTGTACGGGGAAACCATAAAACGACGGACGTAGGACTACCCGAGGCATTGAAGGAATCTACTATGCCCAGAATCTATTTAAAAGGGGGGGGGGGAGGCCCCTGAAAGTTTTAAGAGATACACCTATTATCATACTATCCAATGTTGAAATCTATTTACTTTTCTCCCACTAATCATCAAGCATGTTGTACCAATCCTTTTTAATTAATTAATGAAACTTATTTATATATTTATTTATTGGTCCTTCGCGAGTAATTTATCCTTATGGTTGCGTGCATAAACATTTAGCCCTTGAATGAAAGAAGATAAATGTTTTCTTCTATAAAATTCCATGTTCTAACCCGTTGTCTGGCCAACATCGGGTATAAGTTGGACTTATAACTTACATGATACACAAATCACAAATCGGTAAAGCATGACAAACTTACAAAAAAGAAAGAAACGCAGGCGGTCGAAGCTTGATAGCTATGAACATATCGAGGTAACCCCATATCTTGTTCAAAATTATGGAGAGTAAAACCGTAGCAGGCAACGGGACAATATGATATACAAAATATGAACATAAGCATGATATATTACGGACACTCATTACTTAGCAAAAATAGCCTAATAAACATGGTATGATCTGAAAGAAGGAAAAGAATTTATGTTACAACGGAGGAAAATCATTTATATTACAACAGAATAAAAACACTTATATTACAACATAGAAATAACATTTATGCTACAATGGAAGAAAAAAATTTATGTAACAACACATGAAACAAAATGGGTCTGTATGTGCCCTTGGGACACCAATATCATACGATGAATTCCACAATCAGATAGTTCAAACCCTACTTTGATGAATGTTTGTGGGCTTTACCTGTGCCTCGGGATATGGCTTTACGTGATGCGGAGAAGGAAAAACCAACGTCAACTTGAGAGTCGCACGCTACAATAACTTGTGCTTCAAAAGCATCCACATGTTGCTCGGCAAGAACCATCCAATATACCGTGATAGAATCAAGGTGTCGGGACATGTCAAAACCCTCTAAAATCTTAACCAATCCGTCATCCAATAGACGTTTTGAAAAAGTAATAGCGCTGGCACGATGGGAAGTTGTGGTGTCGAATCGGTGTCATCATCATTGTCAAATAACTTGGAGATCCTGGCAGAGTATGGAATGTCGAGAAGAGATGATACATCGTAGTGTAAAAGATCCATGAAGCGGGGACCAAAATCCACGTCGGCATAGAGCTTGTGCATCGCTTGAAAAACCGTAGCTTCACCCTGTTTGAGAAAAAACATCCATGAAAGGTAGCATTACTTTTTTTGTTGATTCTTGATGAGCTAAATATCGTGTAAGCGCTTCCTCTCTCGGCTTTATCAGCATAAACTCGCATTAGCATGTTTAGTTGCTTTAGCCTCTAAATCTTAATTATATGAGCAATTTTTTTGTTGATCATCTCATATTTAAGTCTTTTCACCTTTGCCCGATAAAAATTCTGGAACTTCTTCGAAGCAACCATGCTTTTTTTAAACGTATAAGCTCAAGATGAACAACGTAAGGGACATCATCGGGAACCGATCCCTCCCCAACTTCAGCAGCATCCATGAGACCAGCGAAGTATTTTTCCAGAATGGCCACAACCAAAAGACTCCCTCGTTAGCCCACCTAAAGGTATCTGAAGCATCTTGATTCCCTAGTCTAGCCTTAGCTCTCTTGAGGTCCTTCCAACGATATAGTTTGCATGGCTCCCTGATTTGTTGAGAAGCTTCGACTGGAGAACCAGCTACAACGGCTTGGGAAAACATAAGTTAGCACTCAGACACTTCACATCCATCTTGACGATGATTACACTTGGGATTGGTAAATTTAGAAGATAAAGAAGCCACAAGGATAGGATTGACAGAAACAGTCACTTGGTTAGACTCGGGGCCTCGGGAACGAGTGGAAGCCCTTCGTCGAAGGCTTCAGTGAGGACTCGATTTGGGAGTTAGGAAGCGGCCTCGGGAACGAGTGGAAGCCCTCCGTCGAAGGCTTCAGTGAGGACTCGATTCAGGAGGTAGGAAGCTCCAAACAGAAGATTTAAGAAAATGTTCCGACTGACAAATATCTATTAAATATCATAGAGGGACCGATGTCAAAGCCATAATTCTCGGGAAGAATAAACAAGTGAAAAGGAACCTTGCTTGAAAGTTCTTTTTGCAAAGAGCTTTGTCTCGGTTAGATAAAAATGAGAAAGTAAAAGGCGTTAGTAAAATAAAACTAAACAAACCTAACGGTAAGAACTCATATCTCGATACATATCGGGGATAGCAAAGGTGGAGGAAACCGAACCATCGTAGAAAGGTGTCTAATTGTCATTCATAAAACAGAAACTCGACTTCCGTATTGCGTTGGATTGGACTAAACCTCTACCCACAACGGGGTGTTACTCAAAGTGGTAAAATGGGGTTTTCTTTATATGCTCGAAGAAGCATAAAGAGATGAATAACGGGATAGTGACAGTAATATCAAGAATTCCACATAGCACCTCGAAAGCTATCAGGAGGCGCCAACCATTGAGGTTAAGTTGGGACGAGGAATGGTTAGCCCATAAAAAATATCCTGACGTGAACAGATCCAACATGAATCGAAGACCCTAATGAAAGGTCGAGTGAAAAAAACCGTCTCGTAGCGACGAACATCGAACAGAGTTTCATCAGGATGAGGGACACAACTGACTATATCATTTAGGATGTCGTTCTTGCAATGAGTATGTAATTTTTTTACAGTGTTAAATATGGAATTTTGAAGACCACTGGCGCCTTATTCTTGGCACCAATCATTGTTTCATAAGAGAATCACCTCACTAATAGGTACATAATGGTAGTAGTCATCGAGAATTTCCAGCTTATTTCCGAAAGGACCTTCATGACAATCGAAACTATGAGTATCATCATCCGTGTGGAAATGAAACTTTTTTGCTCTGCCTTCTCTTAGCATAATTTATAAGAGAGAGAAATTTGGAATTTAGAGCATAGTGCTCTAGTTAATTAAAATAATAACAACAATGAAACCACAAATTATTTATGAAACTTAAAAAGATGGCATGTGGTGACAATACTTAAAGTAACACAAATATTCGTGTATATACATATGCCAACATGTATGTACTAGGATCAATATGAATGAAACAAGGAAAATAACCCCAACGTATTATCACCTCGAAGTAAGAACAAACTACAAAGTGAAACACTCTGTCGCCTCAACACCGAGAAATGGAGAGGGGGGAGGGGAGTTACTGATACGGTGTAAATAAGTATGAGGCCAGTTAACCAAGGTAAAATCTACATATTTCGACCCATGAAAGAAGCGCGACCAAACACATCGGCTTATTGGGCTTAAGCGACCATCTGGTCACTTAAGGCCAAAACTGGCTAACTAGTCATTTAAGGAGGAAATTCGATGATGAACTTGTACCAGGGAAGAGGGGGGAAATCAAGATCTGCATTTAGACGCTTTTTTCATAAAATGAACGTCATGTCAAAGTGCGAGGATGATGTAATTGTGGGAGCATTTAAAAGAGGTTGAACATATAAGGGTCGTTGTACATTGACCTTGTCAGGTTTCCTGTTGATAGCATGGGTGACAATCCCTGAGATCAATTCATCAAAGTTGAGGATTCTAAAAAGTATGATTATTCCTAGTCACCCCATTCCAAACCATAAGAGGTAAAGTATTCAGCATCGGACCGAAATAAAAATGACAAATCTAGATGAGATGAAGCCTCAAAAGTTAAAGTTAGCATACCCATTCTCTCTTAATATGACAATCACTTTTGACTGGGGACATTACGGCCATCTTCGATAAAACTAAAATTATGGAAAGTATCAACCTCCATGAAGCATCTTGACCCCTGACTACGAAAGGTCTTGTAGGAAATTTTTTGCATACTATAACGATAATGGCATGCAACTGACGATTGTCGATAGTTAAGGGAAGAGATCTAAAGGTTAATTGAAAATGGAGAGCTCGTCCAGTTTGTGAAACGCAAAGAAGGTGAGCGACAAGATAATAAGAATGAGAAAGAGATATCAGATAAAGGAATGAAGAAAAATTAAAATGATAGAGGAAAACAGCAATGGTTACACATCAATATAAAACATATGAGGGACTTAGAGATCCATTTGGTGGATGATTTCAAATACCACCAATATAGAAAACTATTTGTCGACCTAGTTTTTAAATATGAAGATTCACAGGGGGTGATCACCCCTCAAAAAGACGCGTTGAATATAAAATTAGATATATGCAGGTTCATGGTCGTGTGTGTCTTGGTAGACATGGACAGCTCAGCTAACGTTATCATTAAGGCTAGTTATGAAAAATAATCGGGTTTCCACCATATAAACCGACAGATAAGCAATTGGTTAGATACAAAGGAAAATTGTCTAGTTGTGTAGGCAAAGTGGAATTGTTGGTAACCATTGGATATATTACTACTAAGAAGGTTGTAAGAACTCTATTCATGATAGTTGATGCCCTCAACTCATACCATGCGATCATGAGAATTCCTTGGATTCACAAAATTGATGCAATATTATGTATTTCAGGCAATGTCTAAAATATTCAGTTGCCAATGTGGTTAGGGTCGTTAGGAGCAGCTAGAGAACTGTTAGGAATTATTACACAATCTTCATAGGCCATAAGAGGTTGACCTAATAACTATCAACTACCCTAACTAAGGAGGGATAACTAACAGGTTGAATCGATCAATTTTATGATGAGGTTGATGACCTAAAGGAGGACACCAATTATGAACACCCCTCGGGTGGCATAATGGACGAGGCATTACCAGACGGGTAGATGGTTAGGATTGTGAACCAACTCAATCCTCTTAAACATAAATTGGTGGACATGTTGCAATAACACTTTGATTTTTTGCGTAAAGCACTCATAATGTCTACGGGGTCATCTCAAGCGTCATTTGTCACGAGATTTCAATCGACAAAATAATAAGATTGGTTTGTCAAAAAAGTATAGTTTTCTTGTTTGACAGACTCGAGGTCAAAGGCAAAGAAGTAGAAACGTTTCTCAAACTCGGGCACAATCAAGAGGCCGGATATCTGACATGGGTAGTCAACCATGTTCTCATCAAGAAGAAAAATGGTCAATGGCAGATGTGCGCCAATTTTACCGATCCTAACAAATATTTACTTAAGAATACTTTTCCTTTACCTCATATTGATAAACTGGTAGACGTTTCCCTGAGAAATAAATTCGTGTCCTTCATGGATGTGTACTAAGGATACAACCAGATTCAGATACAACCACGTGATAAGGAGCACACCACTTTTCAGATCAAAAAACGTTTGTACATCTATAAGTTATGCATTTTGGTTTGAAAAATGAAGGTTCCACCTACCAAAGAATTATAAACCAGATATTTGTGAGACTCCCTGGTCGAAACATGGAGGTATACATCAATGATATGATCGTGAAGAGTGATACAGTGGAGAGTCAACCTATTTTTTTAAAAAATAGATGTAAAGTTGATGATATATCTGATCTACGAAGCTGGCGATGCTTCTATCAAAGAATACTTTAGGCTTGGTTTTGCCTCGTGTCGTACAGAGTAGGTTCAAGCATCCAAGAGTCTGTAATTCTAGGGCCTTCGGATGACCAGATGGAGAGCAACATGAACGTGTCAGTTATCAACTAGCGAGGGATAAGGCATGGAGACCAAGCAAACAACCGTAGAGGTATGGTTTTATAGATATAATTAGTTATCTTTTATTGATTAAAATACAGGGAGATTTTCTTGAACCCAAAACGTATCACGTTCCTATCAAAAGAAGTCGTAAAGAGAAGTATCGTACATCTATGAAAGAAGAACTACGATCTCTCACAATGATGAACACTTGGATTCTTGTGAAGCATTCGAAGAGATCAAAGTTAGTTAGGAGTAAATTAATATTTAAGAGAAATTCATGTATTCCTGGTGTAAAATTACTCAAATTCAAGTTTAGGCTCGTGGCTAAGGGATTTATGTAGAAAGAGGGTGTCCATTTCAATGAGATATTTTCACATATTGTGAAACAAACCTTCATTTGGGTTCCTTTATCAATTATTGCAAGATTTAATCTTAAGCTAGATTAAATGTATATCACTACTGTAGTCCTTCATGCTGAATTGAAAGAGACAATTTATATGTGTCAACTTAAGAGGCTTAATGAAAAGAATGAGGATTATGTGTGTTCGGTGAAGAGATCCTTTCTATAGGCAAAAATAGTCATCGAGACAGTAAAATAAAAGATCTGGTTCTATGATAAGATCCATTAAATATACTTATAGATGTTATGATAATTGTGTGTCTATTGGAATGAGGAGATGCACATGAAGAGACGAGTCATATTTTTGTTGTATGTTGATGACATACTAGTAGTTGTAAAAGATAGATGGACGATTGAAGCGGTAAATACTTGGCTGAAAGAAGATTTTGATATGAAGGATATGGGAGAGGCTAAGTGGATACTTGGTATTGAGATCAAGCGAAACAGGCCAAAGTAGTATTCATTCTTATCTCAATAATAATACATACAAAAAGTCCTACAAAAGTTCTCGATGTCCAAAGTAAAAATGATTGAAATTTCTAGTAGTTCACAATTCAAATTCGGTAGCCCTCAAGCACCAACTGAATCATCAAATAAGAAATATACCCTAGGGATACCTTATGTTAATTTCATTGGTAGTATTTTGTATGTTATGATTTGTACGAGACCTGATCTTACTTACCTTATAAGTTTTTTAAGCATATTCATGTGAAATTTGAGGAAACCGCATTGGGATGTACTTAAGTGGCTCATGAGATAATTGAAGAGTTCGGTTGTCGTAGGGTTGTATTACAATCAGAATATGAGTGATATATTGTTAAAAGGGTATGTGGACTCTGATTATACAGGTTGCCTCAACACAAGAAAGTGTACTTCGGGTTATTTTTTTAGTGTGTTTGAAGGATTTTTTAGCTGGAAGTGTTGTATAAAGAAGGTTGTTGCGATGTTGTCTACGAAAGTTGAATATATGGCTGTTATGGAAGCCATGAAGGAAATTATTTGGCTGAAAGGATTGTAAGGTGAACTCACTGTTGGAATTTCTCCATTAAGTTGGACCGTCGCCTGTTTTATCGATGTATCGAACTATCGTTAATATTAGTCCAATAAAAGTAATCATAAAGAAAAGAACGGACTAGTAGATAAAATATGTATCATGGAGGTAGTTGTATAGATACCAGGTTTAATTCTGAATACTGTGAAGGATTGGATTCGGAAATAAACAACTTAAGCAAAACGTAAAGTTTTGGAGTTATTTTGTAAAACAAAATAATACCGGGTTATGGTCCTTAAGGGTGGCAATTTAATAAGGACTGGTCTTCATTAAGTAACCGTCTGGAAGTTACAAACGGTTAAAAGAGAAGAACCGTTTTTCTCACTTAAGTTCTATATAAGAATGAGTTTCTCATTCTTAAAAGACACGAGATCAAATACAGAGAGAAAAAATCCTTTAAGAAAAACAAATTGATTCTTCCTTCGAATCAATTACAAAAGTGTGTTTTGGTTGCCATCTCTTAGAAGAATCGATAACCTAGCAAAGGATCACGGATCATCCGCTTCAAGTCAGGAATTTGAAGATCAAAGAATGTCTACATCCTGTAAGTATTTATTCTGCATTATTACAGGATGATTTAATTTCATGGTTCAATAAGTTAAGTAAGAAATCTGTAGAGTATTTCTTACACTCACTGGTGTGGAACAAGATGTGGTTTGTTATGTGATAACACGAATGGCCTTCATTTGATGAAAATTTCAAACTTCCATGAGCAAACTAAATATGTAGACATTAAGTTGTACGCCATCTAAGATGTGGTGGAGAAAGAGCAAGTGAAAGTAGATAAGATTATTAGTGAAGAAATTCTTTTGAATGCTCTAACTAAGGTATTATCGAGTTTAAATCTCACGAACTGCATGAGATTGGTGCAGGTCTCGAATTCGAGTGAGTCGATCTCTAAAGAGTAGAACATTTGGAGCAACAGATACTGGAGTTACCATAAGCGTAGGTGGAGAATTGCTAAGTGTAGGCTATAAGTAACTCGAATCATAATCTTCAATATTATTATACCTTTTATATTAACTAGTTTTCCAATTGATTTGGTCTTCTATCTTTTATATCAATTAGATTTCCTACTGATTTGGTCTTCTATATTGATTTGTTCTTCTACATTGATTAGATTTTCTATTAATTGGGTCTTCTATGTTAATTAGATTCTCCAATTAATCAATTGGACCAATCGCATTCGTCTTATATATTGAAGAATATATTATATGCAATCTGTGAGGAAATTCGTGAGCAACATATTTTCAAACAGAGATAAATAACATTAGTTTTTGTGAGATAAGTGATGTGAGAGATAAACACCGAAAAAATGATTGTGTGAATCACGTCATCTTTTGTTACAAATGTGATTGAATTATTTGTGTTTGAGAATCTTTTTATAATGTAGTTATTAATAATAATAAAATGTATGTTGTCCATGAGTACAAAATTATTTACACAATCATAACCATGTTATATATGTTTTGTGTGTTTGATTTTATTTACGTCCTTTTATTTATTGTTCGTCTCAAACAAAATTAATTGTTTTTAAAAAAAAATTGTTAATCCAATATCAAATAATAGTTTATCCCATCAATACCTTAATACGCGATTAAACATAAACATTTTATTTGGGATTGGACAAATCCCTAGTCCCGTAATCCTAACAAATTTAGTCTTTATTTATTAAACTTAGTTAGTTTGCTGTAGTTTGGATATCAAAACTCACCTAAACCTACATTTTAGGAAATAAAATTTATACGACACCTAACATGCAACCTAGAAAAACAACCAAAGAAAAAGGCAGCAACCAAATTACACCTTTGACGGGGCCTCCACTCCACCTTTATCATCTTCGAACCTAATATATTTTGTTATTTAAGAAGTTTTACTGCAGAACACTTGCGAATCTCATCTGTAAATCAAAATACTTATTTGAATAAAATTGTTTATTGAAATCTCAAGCCGAACAAATTACTAATGTCTAACTAAATACTTTGCAATTTGCTAACTTTTAGTCTAGTACACAAATGAGAGAGTAAATTTGATTTGGATTGGTTACACGTGGGGAAATGGATTATGACTACTCAGTTGATGTACAGCACCAACTTTCTTGATGGACCCGTTTTCATGATGATTTGGACATGGTCATATTAAAGCACAGACATTAATCGTCGGTGAGCTTGATAGTAGAGGTATTGGTATTGGTATTTGGTATAGCTCATCCGTATAAAGATACGGGAGCCACGGTCTTATTTATATACTCCCATCTTTTTATAAAGAATATTTGTTTATCATTATTAACAATAAAAAAGTAACCATCTAATTCATGGAATGTTTTTAAACCATTCAATATTGATATTATAAATACTAGAAAATTTTAAATTTTGTACTGATTTTTAATATATTATATTTGTTGGATTATTATGTATAAATGTTTTTTTTTTATTAAATTTTTTATTTGATACTACATCGAGTGAAGTGATATATGGTATTTATATATTTTGTATGTTTGTTGTATAGTTTTGTGATAGATCCATCAAAGTCTAAATTTGTCAACAAATTTTGCAGTGATATTGCGTTTTTAGCTGCTTCTAATACGACCATGTATTTGGTATGTATGTATTGTTGACAAAGCCACATAAGCTTGCAACTCTATTTTCCAACGGGTCGCACCCTCAACTAGAGTAGACATACATCATATCAAAGATCTCATATTATTTGTGTCCCCTGCAAAATCAAAATCAACAAAACCAGTCATTGATCATATAGGATTATTTAGTGATCCACCAACATCAGCATTATTGAAGATCAAACCAACATCATAGTATTCTTAAAATACCAAAGTATTCACTTCACTACATGTCAGTGTTTTTACTAGGTCATCTACCTAACGACCACATTAACCGCATGTGAAATTTCACGATGTGCACACACCATAACATACATATGCTGCCAACTCCACTTAAATATGGAACTCAACATTGTTCTTGGATGATCTTGCTATAAACAACTTGAAAAGAGTGACTAACTGGATGCTAACTGCTTTGGCATCAAACATGTTGGATCGTCGCATCACTTTCTCAATATAGCTTCTTAAAGACAAGTGCAACGATCCTACGACTCTGTCTTTGGTAATCTTCATCCCTTTAATTCTTTTTGTTTTGCCCAAATCATTTATCTCAAACTCGAGACTAAGATGCTTCTTTATCTCCACAATGTGAGGCATGCTACAAGCAGCAATGCGTATATCATCCATATACAAAACATGTAAATATAAGAATTATTTAACGGTTTATGATGGTACATACAACTGTCATATGGACTCTTTGTGAATCCATTTGAAATCATGAATGTGTGAAATCATTTGTATCATTGTTTGGGTGACTATTTCAACCCATACGATGACTTCTTCAACAGATAAATATTGTCCTCCATTTTAGGTTCGATTAATCTTTACAGTTATTTCATATAGATTTTTCCTCTAATCACCATGTAGAAATGCAGTTTTCACATCCAACTGCTCAAGCTCTAAGTCTTACAGAGGTACTATGGTTAACGAAACCTGAATCAAACTATCTTTAGTAACTATATAATATCCTATAATTAATCAAATTCCTTCTCTTTGAGTAAATCCCTTAGCGATCATTATTGCCTTCAATCGAGGTGTCTCAACCCTTGGGTTACCTTCAGAGACGGAGCTATGTGGGTTCTTATGAGCCTCGAGAGGAACCCATTTATATATATATATATAATATATCTAGTATTAAATAACTACAAATAGATTTTAGTATAGTGGAAATAATTATAGATGCCCAACAATGACATTTATTTATTTTTCAACAAAATATTAGACTTCTGAGTCTTACATAAAAAAACATGATAAATATTGACAAATATAATTTTAAAATAATGTAAAATAAGAGCATTTATAGAATCGGTTAATAGAATATGCACTACGAGTAAAATTATTCTTTTGAATAGTACATAATTAAATCCACTATAAGTTTTAATTAATTAATTATTTTTATCAAATTGATGGGCCAAACCCATCACACTTTTATTTAAAATCAAAAGTCTAATCACACCAAATAGATACAAAGGAAGTCCAAGCCCAAGACCTTTATCATAACCCTAAACGAACCAATCTCTTCACACTCTCATCTCCCACTCTGAAACCACAGCTACCCATAACCAGCCAGCCACCATAGCCAGAACTCCATAGCCAGAACTCCAAAATCCAGCCAAACCAGAAAGATCGAGATAACCAACAACACAAACCTAGAGCCACAGTTTCCTTTTCGATCAAAACCATCCTCAATCCGCTTCACAAGAACCCTGAAATCCTTCGATCCAAAAAAGCACAGAAAATACGAACCTGAAATCGACATGCAACCCACGAAATCAGACCACCATCTGCCTATTCGAACAGAGCCCTCGCCAAACCAAACTCTTTCAACACTCGAACCCAAACCACCATCTGCATTTTTCAACAGAACCCTCCCAAAACCAAACTCTTTCAACACTGAAGTTCATCGAACCAGCAAGCAAAGAAAACCGACATGCAATGGGAAGAAACAACATGCAAGAGAAGAATCGACAGAAAACCCAAGGTAATAACTAGAACTCACTGATTTTTACTTACAAAGCCCTCAGTCATTAGGTATATATCTGATGTGCCCTAACCCTAAGCCATCTAGTAAGACTATGGCTCGAAGTTTAGATGGAGCAACATCATTTTCGTAAAACGTTTCCCCCATAGATTCAGAGATAGAATGAGCTAGCCAGTCTGCAACCTCATTCTGTTCTCTGAATATGTGAGTAATCTTCATGCTAGGAGTAAGAATAATGTAACAAAAGTTGATAGAAGCCCTTAAGAACCAGGGACACTTATTCGAAAGAATCATTTCGCATAGTAGCTTAGAGTCCGTCTCGATATCAATGTTAGTGAGACCCTTAGACAGACAAATCTGAATGACATCCATTAACGCCCTAGTTTCAGCCATAATCGAACTCCCTTTACTATACTATTTGTTGAATCCAAACATCATTTCACCCATACTATTTCGAAGAATACCTCCACCAGTACATTCCCCACTGATCGAACAAGCTCCATCGATGTTGAGCTTGTAACGGCCCAATTTTAGACAGACCCAACTAAGAGCCACCGGTTTATGCTTTCTTTTGAGATGGTTCACACAGTTTAGGGATGTACCAACAATACTGTCATAACCCTAATGCTGATTTTTTAGGATTTTAGCCCTATACAAATCCGATAGAATTTGAATAACTTTATCAATCATGTCCACAGCCTTCAATTGTCTGTTCTCCATTTTTAGCTTGTTCCTAGCCAACCAAATAACCTAGACAATTATAGGAGGTAAAATATTTTTGACCTGAAGCTGCTTATTAGAAGACCAGAACCAAGTTCTCACTAAGTGTGAGATAGACATATTTCTTGTGATGTAGAGCTTAAAATGCCCAGCAAAATAAGCCCACACCTGCCAAGCATTCTCACAATTCACAAAAATATGATTAACACTTTTGATATTCTCACAATTCTGACACTTGGATACTAACTTGATATTTTTATTTTGCAGGATGGTGTCCACTGGCAGCCAGTTCTTCAAAATTCTCCGCAAAAGAAAAGAATATTTACGAGGGTTTACGTTGTTCCAGTAAGATGCATGCCCAGTCTTACAAATTTCAGCCCATTTAGTTTTAGAATTAAAACAGCCATCATTGCTTAGAGTCCATGAACATGTATCTTCCGTAGATTCGTCCAGGGTAACTTTGAGGATGTTCTGAATTTGTGATGGATTCAGTTCATTCTCAAGGTTGTTAATCATCCACTCATTTGACCAATAGTCCTTAATCAACGAGGGAATATGAGATAGCATGTCCTCATCACTAGCAAAAGTCTTAAAGGCATCACTAGAACACCACCTGTCAAGATTTAAATCCAAATTCCCCTCTTTGACATGCCAAACAACATATTTTTCAGCCTTGTCCCGTATAGCCCAAATTATCTTCCATACATGGGAGCTACTGGTATGCATAAGGACCGTAAGGGGATGATGATTCTTGAAATAAATGTCCTTCATGACCTTAGACCATAGGATATTCTGACTTCTCAAGTTGAACCATAACTTATAAGAGAAAAAAAGAGACATGTGCTCGATGCTTCTGATATTTAGGCCTCCATTAGCAAAAGGTTTACATATCTTGGCCCACCTACACCAACTGATGGCAGCCTTATCTTGCTTAGAATCCCAAAGAAACTTATTGTAGAGAACTTCAAGTCTTCTAATGACTGTAATAGGATTAGAGAGTGTTGCATAGTAAATAAGGGATAAGAGGATAAGAGAGACTGAATGAGGATTAACCTCCCCCTGGAAGAAAGGGTAGTTTGATCCCATTCATTAATCTTATTTCTCGTCTTTGTAATGATATCCTCAAAATTGTTAACCAACCTTTTATTATTAATTACTGAGCCCAAATACCTGAAAGGAGGATGGCTGATCTTGAACCCAATGACCCTTTGAAGTCTTCTGCATTGTGAGGTAAAGTATATTTAGCAACTATCACCCTTGATTTGCTTTTATTGATAATCTGCCCTGACACCTCTTCATAATGTCTAACCACATTCATTACCTTTATTACAGAAGCATTAGAGCCATTACAGAGGATCAACAAGTCATCAGCAAAGCTTAGACACGGTACGTAAACACCACATCTGGCTTTAAATCTAATATTAGGATCAGTATTAGACAGATGAGAAAGAGACCTGATTAGATACTCCTGAGCCAGTATAAAAAAGGTTGGGGACAGTGGGTCGCCGTGTCTCAACCCTTTATTAGATTTAAAGCAACCCTTCAATGCCCCATTTATTAAGACTGAGAATTGACAATTTTCAATATTCCTCTCAATAAGTCTAATAAAGTCGTTCCTTAAACCAAAGGCTTGCATGACACTAAGTTAAAACGTATGATCAAGCCTATCAAAGGCTTTGTCCATATCCAACTTTAGCATTATGTTGCCTCCCCTAGATTTAGTGTGAAGGTCCTTTGTAAACTTCTGAGCCAGCATTATGTTTTCATAAATACATCTCTCTTTAGTGAAAGCCCCCTGAACATCTGATATGAGATTAGGCAGAATAATAGCAATCCTTCTATTAATAAGGCTTAGAAAGTATCCTACTAAAGTAAGTAGTTAAGCGGATAGGTCTATAGTCCTTCCACTCCTTAAGATACACTCTTAGGGATTAAACACAAAACAGTTGCAAAAATACCCATAGGAATCTGCCCTTCCTTAAAGAACTCTTTAAGAGCTTGACAAAGATTAGTTTTGATAATACGCCAACATGAATTTCTAAAAATGACCATTGAACCCGTCAGAACCAGCAACAGCAGTAGAGCTAATAAGATCTTTATAATCTCAAATATTTTCCCTTCATAAGGATCCTTCATTAACCCATCATTTTCAGCCTCAGTTACTAGCTTAGGGATATAGTCTTCAAGAACATTAGAACACCAAGGATTAGAGCCATCAGAAATCAAATTTTTAAAATGATTCACAGCTGAGTCACCAATAGCATTAGGATCCTCCTCCCAATTAGAGCCAGTCCAGATTCTACTTATAATAGACTTCTTATGCTTCTTTTTGACATAGTTATGGAAAAATGCAGAGTTCCATTCAACATCATTGGCCCACTTAGCATTAGCTTTCTGTATCCAGTAGATTTCTTCCCTTTCGAGCAGAGTAAGGTGTTTACTTTTAGCAATATCCAACCTAGCCTTATCTTCCACGGAGTTAGAGTTGATAAGATTAGCTTCAAGAGTAGTTATTTCCTCCTCAACCAGCTTTAAGGAATCAAAAACATTCCCAAATACCGTTCTATTCCACACTTTCAACTTAACTTTAAGGGTTTTGAGCTTAAACTGGAACCTTTTGATAGGAGTACCAGACACATCCTTTCCCCATCATTCTTCCACAAAGCTATAAAATTCAGTATGATGACACCCACATGTTTAGGAACTTGAATGTAGAAATCCTTTTAGTAGAAGTAGAAGAAATAGTAACCAGAAGCGGGGAGTGATCAGGACAAGTTTTAGGTAAATGGTGAATAGTAGTATTATCAAAATAGTTCAGCCATTCCCCATTGTAAATAACCCTATCCAATTTCCTCCATTGCCTCCCATTAGTCCAAGTGAACCTGTTTCCAGTAAAGCCTCCATCCATTAGGGTACAATCCTACATGAAATCGTTAAATTCATCCATGTTAGAGGTATTGTTAGTAACACAATTAAGTTGTTCATTAGAAGATGTTTTAGTATTAAACTCATCCAATAACATTCATTTCCTGTCACCAGTATTAATAGCCTTTAAGTTATCCCAAAGCAGCCTTCTTAGGTTTCTCGAACACTTAGCGTATACCACAGTAACATAGAATTCTTAAGAAGTCAATTTGTGATTTATTCTGACATGCAGGAACTGATCATCATTAGCTAGAGTATCCACTTCATACACACCACTCCACATCACCTAGATTTTATTAGAGATATTATTAGCACAGCCTTGAAAACCCAACATTTTATATATTTTTTCCATCTTTGACTCAGATACCATAGCTTCCTGGATTGCAATAAACTCTAGCTTTTTAGCTCTTTTCAACCTTTTGATCCTTGCTTGTGTTAACTTGTTTCCTATCCCACGGACATTCCAGTTAAGGATAACTATCATTTTGAATGTTTAGAGTTTTTGGAAACATTCTTATGTTGCACGAATTTAGGGAAAATGATCCCTTTTGAATTGGACACTTTAAGCCTTGCTTTACTGGTCTCGGGTCTCTTGTCTTCATTAGAACTGACTTTTTCTTTGTTTACTGGTGACTGAGGGAGACTACCTGTAGTCTGTTTTGTTGGCGAGGTATGATCATGCAGAAAAGAACCTTCAACATCATTAACAGAAGAACCCCATTGGAGCATATGGATTGCTTCTATCATCTCATTCCCCTTCAAAGGTACAACATTTTGATCGGACTCTTCGATATTTTCAATACTGTCTTTTCCTTTGTTTGGTTTGGTTACAATACTTCAACTTTTTGCCACTTTTCTCAATCCGAAACTCAGGGACAAAAATGTCTTGTTTGGAGGCTATAACCTGATCTACAAGTTTCATTTGGGTAAGTTTTTTACAATCTTTATCTGCATGCCCTAAATGAGAACACACCTTACAAAACTGAGGGACTCCACTGTAGATTAACCTTTGATAAAAAATATGTTTAGATTAATCTTTGACAAAAAATATGTTGCCCGAAAGTTAGTTTAATCTCCTTATGAAGAGCTTTAAAAACATCCACAATCACCCAAATTCTGCAATGATTTTGTCTAGCCCTATTTCTTTCAGGAACCCAGACATTAAGAGGGGTGCCAATTGACTTGGCCACTTCTTGAATTGTAGACTCGTTATATAGAAATTTTGGCAGATTAAGCAAATCCACATAGACATAGACATGGGTAGTTGGGTTCTCAACGTTAGGATTAAAATTGGGTGACCAGACAAATAGCCTCATAAGTTATCATCAATTTGCCAAACATTTCGTCTACAGGTCAATTTCAAGTCTTCAATAAACGAAAACTCAATAAAAATGTGACGAAAGTCACAGGCAGAATTTCGGTTTTCCTGTAAAGAATTTTCCAACAATCAAGAAACCTGCTTCGATAATTTCTCTTCTCCACTCGTTCTGCTCTTCTTTCTTAGTCTTTAATGCACGAGGAAGAGGGCTCCTCTCGGATCTTCAAATCTATTGATCTAGATAATCACTTCCCAGCATTGGATAATCATTCAGGCCAACCATGGATTCTCAAATTTGATCATCAAATTTTTTCCCGTAAAGAATTGTATATCTCCAAGTTTAACTATTTCTCTACGATTCAATTTTAAATGATACAAATTTACAACATAATTAAGTTTTGATTAATTAATTAATTAATATTCATTGCTTTTCGAAATGTTTCTATAAAAGAAAATTGTCAATAATTTTGTAATCATGAATTACCATGACTTAATTATTATCAAAACTGCTACATTTTGGAGTTTTGTTACTAACCACACCTCTTATCACTGGGCCCTCCTATACCTTGGGCAGGATCTCGATTTCTGAAACTCAAAATAACCTCTTCTTTAACCGCACTCTTCAGATTAATTGTTTACTGAAATCTCAAACATACCTAGTAAGTATCTACATGGCTCACTAAAAAACACTGTGACCTGGATTGTTTATACTTATACTCTTATAAACAAGCGAACGGAAATTATGACTACTCATGTGATCTAGACACGGGTAAATATAAAAGCACAAACATACGATAGAACCCATTGTTGACTCTGTCCAATCTTAAGATGTGATAGGATCCTCCCACAGAGGACACGGCCACACAATCATATGAAAGAATCGAGAAGGAATTAGTAGAATTTGCCATATTTTCTCTAATCTTTCGTTGAGGTGAAAACAAGATATTTTCTGAGATACATATTGTTGAAGAGAAAACTTCAGGCAACTTTTTATTTCACAGTATTATATGTTTCAACGATGTAAATAATATATTAACAAATAAATAAAACTGATCACTCATCAAGTTTGGCATCTCATATCACTCTAAGTAGCCAATTGACGTGGTTTGTATCAATCATGGATTTAAGTCACATTTGAATGGTAAGGTTAAACCACTAAATTACAATGTTCTACTCCACTAGAGACCTCAAAGTTTCATCAAATTCAGACATTATAGTCACCATTAGTCAACAAACGCAGCCATGTAACACATCATTAGACTATCAACAAACAAGGCTATGTAACAAATCATTAGGCTCTCCAGCTTAAATATTTTAACTAACACAAACCAAATTTTACAGGCGAACACAGCTAACAATAAAAATGTGACAGACAAACACAGCTAGCCTCGCTCCATATTACACCAAAAGTCCATAGATACACAGAATATATTTCAATAAATCAAGGACTGGTAACTTTCTAACTGAGAAAGAATTATAGTGTTATATAAATAAAATTGACCTGTAACTGAATTGGGTACATGGTTAAATGCAGGTCTCCATGAGGGTTAAGGTTTACCATCTCTAGGTATCAACTCAGACCATACGCATCGCAATTCTATCCCCAATGTTGTAAGATAGAGAATTTTAAACTACAGACTAAATTATCTTATTTTATTCAGAAGAAACCAGGAACCCTTAGTGTAGGGTTTTTTAATAGAAACTAAGTAACTCACTGTAGACGATATACCATGGGCTGCAGCCAAAAAATCTAACCAGAATACTTCCTCGTTCTAAAACACACAGGCAAACCAGATTACTTACTGATTCTAAAACAGATAGATGAATCGCATAAACTGAAATATTCAGAAAAGCATCATACATTCCAAACAACTTCTACGCGGGCAAACTATGATAGAATTCGCAGTGATAAATGTAACTATTACATACCTTGAAACTCTTTCAAGAAGTTTGATTTTAACAAACAAACATTACAAGAACATTTGAAGTGACACAACCCTAACCTTGCGATATTAAGGCTTTCTACTCTGTCATAACAGGCTTATTCTCGTTGGCTTTGAACCTCTGGTCTTTGGGTTTCTGTTCCTCCATTTTCCTGAGAAGCACAAAGTTGTAGATCATAAGCCACAAAACACAAAATTGCTGGGGTAAAAATGACAAATATTCGATTGACTAATCATCATGGACAGTTGAGCTTCTTACTGTTGATTCAAATTAATAGAGAAAGATAACAGCTGTATCATCACTATTTTGTAGCTGACCAATAGATACACAAACATATACTGGCTGCATGATTGCTAACTACAGTTTTAAACAAACATCATTACCTAAAACAACACTAGATGATATAAACACTTACAACAGTCGGAAGAAAAAAATGCTTCGAAACTTCGAGAAAACTACCTCAATGTTAGTACTCATCAATAGTGCTTATGTCTTCTTTATTAATACATAAAAGAGTTTTATCTTCCTTCTCCAAGGAGGTAATAACATTGCTTAGGTCAAATAGTTAGGGACACAAGCCCAGCAAGTCATATTCGTGAAAACAATTACAGCAAGAGACACAGATACTCTGTCTGGAGTATTACCATGGTCTCCGCTAAACTTATATATCAAAAAGATTAGCATTACAAACTTTACACACTTGGTTTATTAACCTTACAATCCACAAAAAAACAATAACTATTTGCGCAGCAAAAATGAGACAAGTACTAACCCATATCTAAGCAATATTGCAAGCTACACGTACCGATATAAAATTAGAGCAAATAACTGGGAGTAATCGTTCTACATTGATTAACAGATCAGAAAGCAAATCCCACAGAAATCGCGAGCGGGAAAAAACCCGAAAAGTTAACCTGTATAATTCTCAATTCTATGGCGGCAATCGAAAGGGAAACAAAATCAAATTTCAATCCCCTAGCGGAAATAAACAATAGAAATACGAATAACCTTATAAACCTCGAGACATCATGTTTAACACACACCAAATCGATTTCATAAATCTGGAATCAGTCCAAACAGGAACCCTAAACAACATCGCAAAAGAACCTAAACATAATATTTAGGGTTCAAGAGAGAGTATACCTCTTGTCAGAAGCACCACCCTTCTGGCTGAGGAAGGAACGGAAGAGAGGAGACATAACGTCGTAAATCATTGTCGAATCGAAATGTAGAAGGCGAAATCAAACAACAAACCCTAATTTTATTTTCTTAGGAAACAAAGGGTTTTGAGGATCAGTATATATACAGGGGATCCAGCAGTGGCCTCGAATGAATCAGACATACGGATGGCCTTTGGGCTCTTTGACGTAACTAACTAATTTAGTCGTTTAGGGTGGCCCATTTTCCTCGTGTCTTGATTTTGATTTTAGATGGGCTAGGTTATTTTTTTTAAATAGCACCCCTCACTATTAGGAGGTTTACAAAACCTTTTTTATTTTGGAGGTCTCCTTCTTCTAATAATAAAAGGTCTTATTTTAACATAACCTAAATATTTAAAAAATTAAAAAAACAGTTAAAATTATTTGGTTGGGCGGTTTTTTTAATTTTAATATTTAAAAAATTAATAGATTTGAGAAAATTTAAAAATTTAAAATTTTATTTACTTCATTTATTTAAAATCTAATACAAAATTAGTGCTCATTCAAAAAAAAATTAGAATGATTCTATTTATTTATGTTTTATGTTATTTTACGGGGTATTTTTTGTCTTTTTTTAGCGATTCCCTAAGTTTATTTTATGCACATGATGTTGTTTACTTACCTACCAGCATCGTTAAGGGAGATTAAGGCTTTCTCAATACAGTTTTGGTGGGTAATTCCACGACCGTGACTCATCGGTTGGTGTTGGGCTTAAGAAAAACTTTAAGGCACCAAACCTTACACCTGTACGATCGAATCCATATACAACAAACTTATATCCCCTGATACTGCTCAAATTAAGACACTTATTATCCAGTGGGTACTCGTTATTGGCTAGTGGATTAGGGTCAGGTCTTTTATCAACATCGCAACCATATAAAAATTGAAAGATTTGTTACATGCCTTGAAGTTATTGGGGAAATAAGATATCATTGGTGACCTAGATTGAAAGTGTGGTGTTAGGAACAAGACTGTGGACCCTAGTGGGTGAGGGGCTAAATGTGACGGTATAGCTAACAAGAGTTGAGAATTGGTGAAAAAAAGAAAGTTGTACATGTAAGAAGACGGTGTGACGTGGCAATAATAGTCGATTGGACTCTAATCAGCGCGTGTCCACGCTCATTTAATGAGGTGGAGACAACATTTGATATGTTAATGATAATTTTTTTAAAATTTAAAATTACTCACTTTTATTAGGTAAAGACACAAAAATATAAACAAGGGGCTTATATAGGATGGGTGACTACTTAGATATGTCATTTTTATTATTTGTAGTTGTATTTGTATTTTACTGAATACTTATTAAATAATACTAAGTGAAAATAGTTCAAAACTCTTCGCCGTCTATTTAATTATGTTTATACCACTAACTACTAACTATAATTTCCTAATGGAAAATTTATCAACTTAAAATCCAAAACACCTAAAACCAAGGTTTTTACCTCTTATTTCTTTAAAAAACTTTAAAACCTAAATTGATGGTTGAAATAAATGAAGAATCAGATCATCTTGAAACGATAATGCAGCTGTAAGAGGTATGTTTGCTTTTCTCTTGTGTAATTTTTAAAATAAATACATTTATAACATACCCACAAAGCTTGAAGTTCGTCATTTGCGAGCGAATCTGTGTTATCATTCGCCAAAAATACAACGAAAACGATAAAAAAATCGCTTATGGCGGAAAATATTATGGATTTTGCCCATGAAAAGAAAAAAAACCCAAACATGAATTTGTCAATAGTTTGCGGGTTCATGTTTGAATTTCGTTGATTATTGGATAATTCCCCAATATGTCTAAGTATTATGATAATTTTTTAGGTAAATTTGTACTTCAAAAGAAACTTACTAGTGAGATATCATATATCAATGATTATAGTTACCATATTGTTATGTTCGACTATTATAGTCCACACTTAAAGACCGCATGGATGAAAGAGGTTGGCAAGCAAACCATGTTTGTAATTATAGTTGGATAGAATCCAATTCATAGAGGAAGAATTCATACACATGTTTTTTTTAATGCGATAGTTATGGCCACTATACAGAGATCTTGAAAGAGAAAGATAAAAATATAAGGTGACAACCAATTAAATGTAATGGTAAATGGATGTTAAACTTGGTTTCTAACGTAGACAACCACACACAAGAAAAATAATTTTAAGAAATGAAAAAATATTTGCATAAACTTTAATGTTTACACGACTATGTCTCATTATAAATTCAATAGCATAAAGTAGACCGATCCGGAAAATGCATCTAATATCTATAACGTATACAATTACCGTAAACAAATTATTAATACAAATGTATAGTTGGTCACAAATATAATTTTTGTTATCTCAAATATAAACAAACATATACATATAATGGCATAGGATGCCAAATAAAGGGTTTGATGTCATAAATGACTTGTTTTTTGTTCACCCACTTAACATTGAGTGTGTATTATACTCAATGTATTCTCTAACATCATTTACTCCATAAATGAGAACTTAATGAAGATACGAGGAATGTTCATAAAATTTAAACTTATGGGTTATATCGTATTAAAGAAGTTTGTCCATGCATATATAAATAAATCATGCATTTCGAAAGCACAAGGATCAATATGTAACATATTATTTAAGATTGTATGTAATTTAAAAATATTATTAAAGATTATGGTTTAGTCGATTTTTTTTATTGTACGTTATTTTCAGGTTTGAAAGTGCACTATAACTTCAAGTATTTCTTAGGTCAACCCAATAATTTTTTAATTATTTTGTGAAAAATTTGATGATTTGTTTGTAATGCAATATTCTACTATAAAATGATCTTTGAAAATAGAAATATATTTTATTGCATATACGTACAATTTAAAATTTAAGTATAATGGTTTGGAATTTATTGGTCATTAGTTTATCAATTGTTAATTTGTTTCCAAGATTCGAGATTTATTCATTGTCAAAACTAACATAGGAAACATCAGTGATGAATAGGCTATGGTTGATTTGGTTTGCTTTTATCCATCTTCTAGTCATGGCTTTATTTGGCGCCTCTTTTTTTTAGCTTTGATGTGTCACAACTAGAAAAATGCATCTCTCGTGTTTTGTGTTATATGCGGATAAAAACTATCATTTTCTAACCATGTTACGTTTTGGAATGCGGGTTTTGTTATATATTGCTAGTCTCTAAATTAAGTTTGTTTTATTGCTAAATGTAGGTTTTGTACTATTATAAAATTGTGCAATTAATAGGTTTTATGTTTGCATCTCTTTTTTCTTGCTTTCGTAGGTTGTCTCTTTTAAATGATCACGTTTTTTTACTTTTTTGCTTTATTTGGGTGCTCATATTTTTTACTTATAAATCCTTGTATGATGTATGATTAATGTCTACATCATCTTAATCTAATATGATAGTAAATGGTCACTTATCGGGTATGTCCTGTATATTTGTACTTAAATTTAATATTTGTTTTTTAGTTCAAAATCTATAAAATATATGAGTGTATGTAAATAAAATTTACAACGTTAGAGACGTTAAAATCATATTGTATTTACTACTTTTCGCATGATGCAAATCCTACAACTAAAAAAGTGTTTGACATTTTTTTTAAATCGTATTTGGTTGTTTTATTTTTATTTAATTGTTTGTTTGCATTTAGTTTTTTTTCTTTTCAATTATGTTATTTAATGTATGATGTGTTATGAAGTACTATGTTTAAATTTTTTCTAAATAAATAAAAGATCTTTTAAAAAAATATAATAAAAATAATAATAAAGATTTTATAATCATCTAAATAAATGGTATAAATTTGAAATATCGCGATCGTTATTATTTTGTTATTTTATTTAAATCCAATAATAGCAATCAGAAAATGTCTTGATTGAAAAGACCGATATAAAACCAAACAATAATTTCATAATTTTTTTTAAACAAAATCATTTGTATATTTACTTTTTTAGATTGTTACGGCAAGGTATATTTCACAAAATTAGGCATTATTTAACAATGAGTATTTATACTTAATTAAAGTTTTAAAATTTAACCTCAGAAATTTATTTATTTTACAAAAAAGGCCATTAATATTTAAAAAATCAAATATATTATTCAAACATATTTTGTATCTTTTGTTTGGGTAAAAAATACCAGTCGTCCTTCACGTTTACCACTTGTAACAAGTTGGTCCCTTTTCTTTGAGGCGGTAATAAAGCGGTCATTCATGTTTCAGAAATCGGAATAAAATCATCCTTTTTTACCTCAGCCCAACTTGTATACCTTTAATACCCTTTGACTAGCCACATCAGTGATCTACGTGGGACGCTGATGCGGCAACAGTAAAAAAAACACAATTTACTTTTACCCACCTCTTTAACCCTAATTTAAAACTAAAAACCGACCCAATTAAATAAAATAATTCGGTCAAACCCATCATCCTTCTCTTATCCAACCCAACTTCTAACCTTATATCGAATAAATCACTCAGAAAAGGACACAGATGATAAAGGACACTCAAAAAAACCCATGTGGGTTCAATTAACAGACTAACAGAGACCCAGAAACGAACGGTGGAGTACTGAATGGTGTCGTCTCCGGTTGAAGCCAAGAACATAGAGTAGGTTCAGTGATTGAAGGAGATGTAGGAAATGGATATTTTTCTGGGTTCATTTGGTACAATTTTGAAGAGAGCTAGAGAGGGAGATGAATATGCATTATGTTTACTGGGGTTGGGGCTTATAAGGAGAGGTTCCAGTGTAATGCCGACAAACTGTTTGATAAAAATCCTAAAAGAAAGTCGGTGGATATTTGTATCATAACCTTTAGTGTTTCCATCAACGTTTCCATTTTTGTTCCCAGCTATTGTTACCGTCCTTGTGGGCGGGCAATTGCCAGTCATTTTTTTAAAGACAAAACGAAACTATATGATATAGAGCAACCAGAAGTCTAAAACATCTAAAAACATATGTTGTTAAACACCAGACTACGACTAACTGTTGGAATTTCTCTATTAAGTTGGACCGTCACATGTTTTATCGATGTATCGAACTATCGTTAATATTAGTCCAATAAAAGTAATCATAAAGAAAATAATGGACTAGTAGATAAAATATGTGTCATAGAGGTAATTGTATAGATACCAGGTTTAATTCTGAATACTGTGAAGGATTGGATTCGGAAATAAACAACTTAAGCAAAAACGTAAAGTTTTGGGTTTATTTTATAAAACAAAATAATACCGGGTTATGGTCCCTAAGGGTGGCAATTTAATAAGGGCTGGTCTTCATTAAGTAACTGTCTGGAAGTTACACACGGTTAAAAGAGAAGAACCATTTTCTCACTTCAGTTCTATATAAGAATGAGTTCCTCATTCTTAAAAGACACGAGATCAAATACAGAGAGAAAAATCCTTTAAGAAAAACAAATTGGATCTTCCTTCGAATTAATTACAAAAGTGTGTTTTGGTTGTCATCTCTTAGAAGAATCGATAACCTAGCAAAGGATCACGGATCATTCGCTTCAAGTCAGGAATCTGAAGATCAAAGAATGTCTACATCCTGTAAGTATTTATTCCGCATTATTACAGGATGATTTAATTTCATGGTTCAATAAGTTAAGTAAGAAATCCGTAAAGTATTTCTTACAAGTGGTATCAGAGCCACCATGAAGTTAACTTCTTAAATTTTCAGATTATGAAATCATGATCTATGAAACTAAAAATGTTTGTCTATCAACAAAACATGTTTGAATTTTAGTTTCGGATTTCCGAAAGAAAGAATTATAAATATTCAAGATAGTTCAAAATCTGTTGAATCTACAAATTGTAATAAACCTTTGCTTGAGTTAAGTTTTATATGAATCCATATCTGAAACATTTAATAGCAAAGGATTTATTGCGGAAAATCATGTATATTTATTATTGCAGTATCATGATTGTTAAAAGTTACTTATATACATATATTAGATCATATATATATATATAGTCGCTGCAATTAAGTTTGCAGTAAGCGGTTACTCGAGTTATATATTATGTAAAGTTATAAGTGAATAATTATAAGATTATATTATATAAAGTTATAAGTGCTTCCGAATTACGGCTCCTTTATTTTCGGAAGTCGTGTACGGCGTATATAACTGAATAATTACAAGGATGTATACTATATAAAGTTAGTTTCTGTTCTTTTACTTTCGGAAGTCGTGTGCGGCGTGACGGTTAAACATGTAAAAAAACTTTCAAAAGTCGTGTACGACATAGTTAAACATGTAAAAGAAGTGACTATAGTTAAATAATAAGTTAAAGCATGACCTGAGAGCAGTTACCGTAGTTATATATAAATCAGAATTATATTATATTATATCATTAAAGTTTATTATATATGTATATATATATATAAAGAGATATTATACTATATATATATATATATGAATAAGTATTATATATATAAATAAGTATTATATTATAATATATATTAAGAATTATATCCTAATATAATTACATATGTATTATAATATAATAAATTTAAGGTGTAAATTTAATTTGATTAAATTTATACATAGACTACGAAATAGTTTGGACATTAAGTGAATAAGTAGTCGTATAGTATTTTTCGAAATAATTAGCATGTTTTAAGTTGTCCGAACTAGGATAAATAATTAAAGATCTAATATATCGCCAAAGTGATCCCTATTGGTGAATTAATTATTTTAGAGTTCTAACAAGTCTCTGATTGACAAGTATGTAAACTTTAATCGGCCCAAAGGAATTTTAAAGTTTGACATAGTTAATCTTAGACACGAGATAATTATTTGTGAATTGGTCATTAAGAAAATTGAACTAGGAAAATCGGCCCAAAGGAAGATTTTCTTACTTAAGTCAATTAGTAGGATCAACATTAATTATGCTCAAACTCATACATATACACATTAATATGCTTGCCCAAAGGTATCTTATTGATGTTGTAAGAGTATGTTTTATTATGCTATGTTTATTTGTTAAATACTATGAAGATTATATGTTAAGTGATGTTTTTGGCTATTTATTGTTTGTTGTTTGTTATGTTAGCAAATTCGTATATCTATAACCCGGAAGGCAAAAAAGCACCCATACTTAATGGGAGCAACTTTGAGCTGTGGAAAGAAGATATGTTGCTGCACTTGATGTGCCATGATTACGACTTAACATTAAGGGTCGATAAACCTAAACCTCTGACTGATGACAGTTCTCCTACGGAGAAGAAAGAGTCATAGGCGTGGGAAAAGTTGAACAGGATAAGTGTAGGAATCATGAAACAAGCAATTCCATTAGCATTCCGTGTTGCAGTTCCACCTGAGATCACTAATGCGAAAATGTTTCTCGAAGAGGTAGAGAAATGTTTTGCCAAGAACGATAAAGTAGAGATTAAGACGCTGCTTATTAAGCTAGCCTCTATGAAATATCGTGGCAAAAGGACTGTTTGTGAGCACATCTTGGAAATTTCAAACATCGCTTCCAAACTGAAAGAACTTAAGATTGACCTTCCGGAAGATGTTGTGGTAAGCTTTGCTTTTCACTCTTTCTCTCCTCAGTATAAGAACTTCGAAACTTTTTATAATTGTCAGCGCGAAAAATGGACTCTTAATGAGCTCATCTCTCAGGCAGCGCAAGAGGAGGAAAAGATGAAGCAAGAACATCCAGAAGTGCAAATGGTGAAAGCTCAGGTGGATAAGGGAATTAAGAGAAAGTATGAAGGTTCAGATGCACATGCATCCAGTTCGGAACAAAAGAAGCATAAGGGTACGTCTGGTAAAAGGCATTGCTTCCATTGTAAGAAACCGGGGCACTTTAAGAAAGAATGTGAAAAATAGAGGACTATGATGAAAGCTAAAGGTATTTTCACATCTATGGTATGTTCTCAGATCAATTTAGTTTCAATGCCAAGAAATACTTTGTGGGTTGATACAGCAGCAACAACTCATGTTTGTATTTCTTTGCAGGGTATGATAAGAAACCGAAGCCTGAGTGATGGTGAAACATCTATCTATACAGCTGATGGCAGTTCGTCTTTAGTTCATTCTATTTGTGATTTTCGTTTGTTGCTTACCAGTGGACATTTTTTGTATTTAAAAGACGTATTCTATGTACCTTTTTTTCGAATGAACCTAATTTCCTTTCCGTTGTTGGACAAATTAAGTTATTCTTGTCTATTTGGAAATGAAAGTTTATGTCTTTATTTACATGGTAATGTTGTTGGTTCTGGAAAGTTAATAGCAAACGATAACTTGTATTTATTGGATACCATAAAGGATCACAAAGAAATAATGAATGTAGATGTACCTGGAAAACTAAATTGTAAACTGGAAAAATCAGCAAAACTTTGGCACAAGCGATTAGGTCACATTTCCAGAAATAGAATTGAAAAGCTTGTTTCAGAAGGTTTATTAAGTGAACTGGATTTTTTGGACTTCAACTTTTGCGTTGAATGTAGAAAAGGAAAACAGACCAAAGTGAAATGATTAGATGCATACAGAGCGAAATGGGTCTTGGATTTGATACATACAGACATCTGCGGTCCGTTCCCTACAGCATCATGGAACGGCCAACGATATTTTGTATCTTTCATTGACGACTTTTCACGATACGGGTATCTATATCTCATTCACAAAAAATCAGAGGCCATTGACAAGTTCAAAGTCTTTAAGACTGAAGTTGAAAAAAAACTTGGTAAAGACATTAAGTGCGTCAGATCGGACCGTGGTGGTGAATACTACGAGAGATATGATGGTTCAGGTGAACAACGTCATGAACCGTTTGGAAAGTTCTTAGAAGAGTGTGGCGTAATCCCTCAGTATACAATGCCGGGTTCGCCCAACATGAATGGAGTATCTGAGAGACGAAACCGTACATTGAAGGATATGGTAAGAAGTATGATTAGTCATTCAACATTACCTATATCACTCTGGGGAGAAGCAATAAAATGTGCGACCTACCTACTTAATAGAGTTCCGACGAAAGCAACTACTAAGACACCGTATGAACTTTAGACTGGGCGTAAACCTAGTTTAAAACATTTACATGTTTGGGGATGTCCAGCTGAAGCGAAGCCTTATAGGCCGAATGAAAAAGAAATTGGACTCCAAAAAAGTTAGTAGTTATTTTATCGGATATCCCAAGCACAGTAGGGGTTTTAAGTTTTATGATCCTTCCACAAAGAATATATTTGAGACGGGTACAGTGAAATTCTTTGAGGATATAGAGTTTGGGGGGAAGAATTTAGTAACAAACATTCATTTTGAGGAAGAATCAGTAGAGATTCATAAAGGTTCTAACAATGATACTATAGTGTCAGATGATGATATGGTAATTAGAAGGCCAATCATCACTTCAGATTCGTTAGAACATATAGATACTCAAGATGATGTTAATATTCCTCCTATGGATGTTGTTCCAATGGAGCAAAATGAACTTGTTCAAGAAGAACAAAATCTACCTCCTCAAGAAGTTCAAGTGCAAAATGAAGAAATTATACCTTTGCGTAGATCTACTAGAGAAAGAAAGAGCGTTATATCTTCATACTATATAGTGTATCTTCAAGAACATGAAGAATTTTATGGTTCAATAGAAAACGATCCTTTAAGTGTTCGTGAAGCCATGAAAAGTTCTGATTCTCACTTTATGGATTAAAGCAATGAACGAAGAGTTTAAATCAATGCAAGATAACGCGGTATGGGAGCTTGTTCCATTACCTGAAGGAAAGAAGCCGATTGGTTGTAAATGGATTTTTAAAACCAAACGGGATTCTAAGGGTAATGTGGAGAGGCATAAAGCGCGACTTGTAGCTAAGGGTTTTACTCAACGTGAAGGGATTGACTTTAAAGAAACCTTCTTTCCAGTTTCTTCGAAGGATTCTTTTCGGACAATCATAACATTAGTTGCACACTTCGACCTTGAGCTCCATCAAATGGATGTAAAGACCGCTTTTCTTAATGGAGACATTGAGGAAACGATCTATATGTTACAACCTGAAAACTTTGTCTCTGGTGATCCAAAGTCGACGGTATGAAAACTGAATAAATCTATTTATGGTCTCAAGCAAGCGTCTCGACAGTGGTATCACAAATTCCTTGAAGTTATTGTCTCATTTGGTTTTGAGATAAATTCGGTGGAGGATTGTGTGTATCAAAAGTTCAGTGAGAGTAAATTCATATTTCTAGTGTTGTATGTTGATGACATATTATTGGCCACGAACGATAAGGAATTGTTACATACGACCAAGAAATTTCTTTCGGAAAAATTCGATATGAAAGATCTTGGTGATGCATCATTTGTGTTAGGAATTCAAATTCGTAGGAATCGATCCCATGGAATTTTGAGTTTATCACAAAAGGCGTATATTGAGAGTATGTTACAACGTTACGGGATGGGTAACAACAAAGGAAAGGAAACCCATATATCAAAAGGTGAAAAGTTTAGCCTTAAGCGATGCCCAAAGACAAAACTTGAGATTGAGGAAATGCAAAAGGTTTCATATGCTTCGGCTGTTGGAAGTCTTACACACGGTTAAAAGAGAAGAACCATTTTCTCACTTCAGTTCTATATAATAATGAGTTCCTCATTCTTAAAAGACACGAGATCAAATATAGAGAGAAAAATCCTTTAAGAAAAACAAATTGATTCTTCCTTCGAATCAATTACAAAAGTGTGTTTTGGTTGACATCTCTTAGAAGAATCGATAACCTAGCAAAGGATCACGGATCATTCGCTTCAAGTGAGGAATCTGAAGATCAAAGAATGTCTACATCCTGTAAGTATTTATTCCGCATTATTACAAGATGATTTAATTTCATGGTTCAATAAGTTAAGTAAGAAATCCGTAAAGTATTTCTTACACTAACTACAAACTCGACGAAGATAAATTTCTGAGAAAAAACATTTGATTGAAAAACAGGATTTGGGTAGAAACATGTGACCAGTTGAATTTTATAAGTCTTATTTTCACTTCCCGGTAGAAAGATAATATTTTTCTCTCTGATGTAATCGAGGTATGTTAACTTGAACCAAGATTTATAACATTTCTTGCGACTTTCTAATGCATCTGCTAACCTTCTTTTTTAACTCATCTCTACTATCTCTCATCTCTTTCACTGCTTCAACGTTGGCAGGAGACTCATCATTTGGACTGGAAAGCATGGATATGATACTTAATACAATGCTCTCAATCGTATGCACGGGCATCCAACGCTCACTTGAAAGCTCATATCCATTTGGATCATCACGAGGAGGATGAAGAATCGAAATGCAAACTCGACCATCACTGTAAACATTTGGATGCCAAACCTCCGAAATGAACTTCACAGTTGGAGGGCTGTTTGGATAATCTGATGGAAAGCTCATAATAGCATTAAAAAATCCGTCGTCGTAGAGAATATCTGGTGGCCCAATAATTGTAACGCTCCATTCAAAGATATTTTTCTCATCGACAAGGCCAACCGAGAATCCATCAATCGGTTTCTTACAGAGATCTTGTAGTTGTTTTTAGAGAAGATGACTAGCTTGAGACGCCATGGGGACAGAGAGAGGGGATGGAAAGATCAAAAGATTTTGCGATTAACCAATTACCAGTCATTATAAATCGTCTGTAATTTAAGAGAGAGAAAGCACCGCCTTAAGATAGTTTTGTTGTAGTGACAGATTGTTTGAAAATGTTATTTTGTTACTATAGTGATTATGGGTTAGATAGTAATTTTCTAGTCTCGCGTTTTTTTATTGGATAAGAGAGGGATGGTGGGTTGACAGGTTATTTTATTTAATTGGGTTAGGTTTTGGTTTCAAATTAGGGTTAGAGGGGTGGGTAAAATTAAATTGTGTTTTTATTTTTTTTACTGTTGCCACATCAGCATCCCACGTGGATCGGTTATGTGGTCGGTCAAAGGGTATTAAAGGTACAAAAGTTGCACTGAGGTAAAAAAAAGATATTTTCATTCTGGTTTATGAAACATGAGGGACCACTTTATTACCGCCTCAAAGGAAAATGACCAACTTGTTACAAGTGATAAACGTGAAGAGCGACAGGTGTTTTTTACCCCTTTTGTTTCCTATAATAAAATCTACAATTTATATAAAAAAGTTATTAGTCAAAAGTGCTTTTATAAAATATGAAAACAAGAACCTACAAATGTAAATAATGAACGTTTCGCCATAAAGTATGGAAGTTTGAAACATGTATTAGATATATTTTCCAAAAGGAATTATTCTGAACATTTTATAACTTTAATCCTAAACTTGATATTCTTTAGGGATACAAGAAGATTTATAATCTCGTACAAAAACCACTAGATATCTAAGATCAAATACGACAAAGATTGATACATGGGATTTATATACTTTCAAAATAGATTTTTTGTTAGAATTGATTTAATTGCTTTAATTATCTTATTTAATAATTAAACGTTATATGAATTAGTATTTTAGACGTTACATTAATTAGTATTTTAGAGGTTACTATTTTGGTCAATAAAATTTATCATTTATTAACTTGAATATATAACGCTTCTTGTAGGCTATTTAAAGTCATTTTATGTTGCAGTTTAATACATCGAGTCTTATTTTCTCTACATATTACTCTTTGATATTCTAAAATGGTATCAAAGCGAGGTATGTGTCTGAGTAAAAAAATTTGAGTGAGAGGTATGTGTGTCTGAGTAAAACAATTTGAGTAAGAGGTATGTGTGTCTGAGTAAAACAATTTGGGTGAGAGGTATGTGTGTTTGAGTAAAATAATTTGAGTGAGAGTGTGGTATGTGTGTCTGAGTAAAACACACAAATAGTGTGGTATTTGTGTCTTAGTGAAACACAAAAAGAGTGAGGTATGTGTGTCGGAGTGAAACACAAAAAAGTGAGGTATGTGTGTCTGAGTGAAACACAAAAAAGTGAGGTATGTGTGCCTAAGTGAAACAAAAAAAGAGTGAGGTATGTGTGTCTAAGTAAAACAAGAGTGTTTGAGTAAATAAAAAGTAAAGAAAGTGTGAAACAAGAGTGAAGAAAGTGTGAAAAATGGCATCTGATTCGAACAATTTCAGTGCCCCATGTGTGCCCAAATTTGATGGAGATTATGATCATTGGAGTTTACTCATTGAGAATCTCTTACTTACGTTCAAAAGAGTACTGGTGTGTGATTCAACCAGGTCACCAGGAACCTGGAGAAGGTGAAGTGTTGATGGCAGTGCAACAAAAGATGTTGGATGAATCAAGGCTTAAAGATTTGAAGGCAAAGAATTATTTGTTTCAGTCCATCGATAAGACTATTTTGAAGACCATTACTTAAAAGCATACATCCAAACAACTTTGGGAAGCAATGCAGACCAAGTATCATGGCAATAAAAGAGTAAAGCATGCTCAACTCCAGAGGCTTCAATGATTGTTTGAAATAGAGTAGATGAAGAAGGGTGAGACAATGACAAATTATTTTGGAAGAGTCATGGTCATAGCAAATAACATGAGAAACTTTGGAGAATACCTGGAAGATGTAAATATTGTTGAGAAAATCATGTGCGCGATGATAGATAA
Organism: Limnanthes douglasii subsp. nivea; assembly: GCA_036936605.1. NCBI lineage: Eukaryota > Viridiplantae > Streptophyta > Magnoliopsida > Brassicales > Limnanthaceae > Limnanthes > Limnanthes douglasii. Next base: position 191,145,007 of record JAUPFV010000002.1, on the reverse strand, counting down.
TTTCAATTATATTGTATGTTTAATTGAGGAGTCAAAAGATATTGATCAAATGATAGTTAATGAATTGCAAAGCTCATTACTTGTTCATGAACAGAAGCTGCGACGCAAAGTCTCTGAAGAACAAATACTGTAAGTCGAGGGTGATCGCAGCTACGGACAAGGCAGTGGAATAAGTAATTCTGGCAGAGGGGGAAGTAATTTCTCGAGAGACGGGGGAAGAGATGGAAGAGGATGGAGTATTAACAGAGCTTATGTTGAATGCTTCAGGTGTCACAAGCTAGGCCACTATCAATACGATTGCCCAAATGGAGAAAAGAAAGCAAACTACGCCGAGTTTGATGAAAGAGAAGGATTACTTTTAATGTCTCATATGAAACATCAAAGAGGTTGAAGATAAAGGGATGGGGTTTATCGATTATGGTTGTTCAAATCATATGACAGGTAACAAAGATTGGTTTATTGAGCTCGATGAAAACTTTAGACATGGAGTAAAACTAGGGAATATCTCACGAATGGAGGTGATGGGAAAAGGAAATGTGAAGTTTGAAGTTGAAGGGCTAACCCTAATAGTAATAGATGTGTTTTTTGTTCCAGAATTGACTAATAATCTACTAAGTGTTGGGAAACTTCAAGAAAAAGGTTTAACTATTTTGATCGACCAAGGAGTATGCAAAATCTACCATCCTCGTAAAGGTTTAATTATCAACTCTACAATAACAATAAACTGCATGTTCACTATATCTGCAATTAGAAAATATGGTTTAAATAGATGTCTGAAAGTCGAAGAGGAAGAGAAGTGGGATTGGAATGTTGATGTGAAAAATTCAGATGATAGTCTTGAATGGAGAGAAGAAGACACTACTAAAGAGGATGATGATGAAAAAATCAAAGCGGTTGAGGAAGATGTCATTGGTAAAAATAATGTCATGTCACCTCAACCTGAAATACATCAGAAAATAAGTCATACAACACCAATATGGATGCAAGATTATGAAAGTGGAGAAATGAGTTTAGATGGAGAGGCTGAAGTACAAATGACATTGGCACTATTTATGTCTATTGCTGATCTGATCCGTTTTAAAGAAGCTGTCAAAGAAACAAATTGGATTGAAGCAATGAAATATGAAATAGAAGCCATTAAGAAAAACAACACATAAGAACTTGTAACTCTCCCTGCTAATGCAAAGAAAATCGGGGTTAAATGGGTTTTCAAGACAAAATTAAATTAAAAGATAGAGAAGTAGATAAATACAAAGCAAACTTGGTGGTGAAAGGATATGCACAAGAAAAAGACATTGATTATGATGAATTTTTTGCACTGGTTGCAAGATGGGATGCAATCAAAATTTTATTGGCTGTTGCTCACACAAAAGTTGGAAAGTATATCAATTAGATGTAAAAATGTTTTCTTATATGGAGAATTGAAAGAAGTGGTGCATCTGGATCAACCAAAGGTTTTTGACAAAAAAGGTGAAGAAGATAAAGTATATCGATTCAAGAAATCTTTGTACGGTTTGAAGCAAGCTCCCCGGGCTTGGTTTTGTCGGGTAGAGAGGTATTTTAAGCAAGAAAGATTCGACAGAAGTAGCCACGATCACACATTATTCATTAAGAGGGAAGGATTGAAGTATATCATGGTAAGTCTCTATGTTGATAAGGTACTTACTTTGTCTACAACCAAAGCAGAGTACATTGCTGCAACATATTGTGTTTGTCATTGTGTATGGCTCAAAAAAATTATAGAACAAATCACATCTGAACAATCCGAGTATCTGGAAATATATTGTGACAACATTTCTTCAATTAAACTCTCGAAGAATCCGGTAATGCATAGGATCACGAAGCATATCGATGTAAGGTATCATTACCTACGAGATCTTAAAATCAAGAAGTTGTGAAGCTGGTTTATTGTGGAACAGAAGAACAAGTTGCAGATACGATGACCAAGCCAGTGAAGTTGGAGACGTTTGTTAACTCTCGAAGTTCACTTGGAGTGCAAACACTAGAAGATTAAACTGGCTGCTTTTCAAGCATATCCAGTTTAAGGGAGGGATTTGTTGGAATTGGTTTAATTTTTTTAATTATCTTATTTATTAATTAAATGTTATATGAATTAGTATTTTAGAAGTTACATCAATTAGTATTTTAGACGTTACTATTTTGCTCAATAAAATTTATCATTTATTGATTTGAATATGTAACACTTCTTGTAGGCTATTTAAAGTCATTTTGTGTTGCAGTTTAATACATCGAGTCTTATTTTCTCTACATATTACTCTTTGATATTCTATTATGTTTGATGTATATGTGTTATAATATATTATATCTCTTGAGCATTAAACATGTTTGTATAGATCATTAAAATTTTATAAAAAGACATAATATTTCACGAAACTCTTACAAGAATCATTTTCATCAGATGTGTAGCTTTTTCAAAAGACACATTTATTAAAAAAACACTTATTCAAGTTTTTCGCGACCATGCAAAAGCTTGGCACGACCACGAGGCTAGTAAACCATTAATATCTGAATTTTGGACTACTTTAGTGGGGAAAGTATAGTTTTATCCCTACTGAATTTCAAATTTTACATTATAGCAATTTTTGAGAAAGTAAAAAACCCCACCCTCCCCATGACCAACTCATTTTAGTCATAATAAAGTGAATTCACCACATCAAGAACACGTCTTCCACAACAAAATTTTGGCCCAAAATTTCCATAATGTTGACATAAGGAACTTCGTCGCGACCGACCTCTTTCTTATCGCGATGAACTCACTTTGTCGCAAACAATTTTTTGGTTATCATAAATCTTGTATTTAGTTATGGCCACCAATGTTATCATGACAATGAGATGTAACCTTTTAGTGGTTGCCGATAAGTTTTGTTCACCCAAGTTTGCCGCAAATATCTTTGTCTCGTGCCATAGAGAACTACCTCTCTCTTGATTTACTCTTTGATTATTGGTTAACTCCAACTCTTCTTCAGATACTCTATAATGATGTGAAATATTAATCATATCAACTCGAAACACTTCATTTAATCACAATAGTCCAATAATCCCTACTTTATTAAATGATATATTTTATATTCTTATTATGAAAACTTTAACGCACAAATAAAAATATATTTTTATTTGACACCTTAACATAAATATATCCAAGCTAGATCAGAAACATATGGTAGTCGTAACTTTAAACCAATCTTCTGTGTGATCTAAATGTAGATCTGAGACACGTAGTTATTTTATTAATTAATTTGTCCACATTTTGCTTAACACTATTTTGGACATGTGCTGAATCCATATTAAGAACCATAACTTGAGAGGAACTCGTTTTCTCATAAGAGACGACACCACCCCTAAATTCTTATATGTACAATTTTTATAATATTTCTGTTATTTTTATAAATACATATCAATGCAGACTAAATTGTATCAAGAAATTCTTTTGAACTTATCTTTCAACGATAATGACCAACATATCACACACGTCACAAATGCAAATCTATTTGCACCTTTCACGAACAACTTATTGTTACCTGTTGAAAAATTGATGTCTAGGTTTTATATAGTCGAATTGTGTTGCCATAATTTGAAAAATATTTTCAAAATAGTTTTAATCGCATTTTTTAGATGTAAATTTTACCAATTCTCAAGCTAATGGCTTGGTAAACATGTCCATTAAGTTCTCACTATAACGCACATACAAGATGTATAACGTACTCATGTCTTAAAATTATATGTCTGGACTTTCCATCATATATTATATTATAAGCTCTACCTAAAGTTACTTAACTATCACAATGTATTTGTATTTGCATATTCCTCTTAGAGGTGAATGATATATCTAACAATAGATATATAAAGCATTCAGTTTATTTACCCATTGTGTCCAACATTATGAACTCAGACTCCATAGTCGAATGTTATATACAAGTTTGTTTCTTTGATCCCTAAGAAACATCACCCCCTACAAAAAGGAACACCCATCCCATAGTCAATTTATTATCAGCTACGTTGGTGATCCAACTTGCATTCGTGTATCCCTTAAATACTCCAAGAAAATTAATATATTTGATACATGTGTGTTTGGTCTTTTTTCATGTACCATAATACCCTTCTGATTGCATTCCAATGTTTTGTACTTAAATTACTCGTATATAGACTTAATTTACTCACCGCATACAATATATTTGCTAAAGTAAAGCTGCATACATCAAATTTTGTAGTGTAATACCATATTACAATTGATCCACTAATCGTCCTTCGTTCTTTATAAATTATAAAATATGATAAAATGATGCATATAACTCGTTAAATTTAAGAAAACTTATCAAGTATTTTCTCAATTTAATAGGATTGACTTATGGGATAACCTCCACTATTTTTTAGCACCTTTATTCTCAGAATAGTATCTACCTTTTTAAGACCCTTCATCCTAAAATTAAGAGGATGTAAACCTCTAATTTTTTCCCATAATCCCATATATAACAATACTTAGTATGAAAAGTCATATAAATATATAAACATTTATCCATCAACTTGTATCTAAATCCATCAGATACAACTACATGCTCAAACTTTTCATATCATTTTTTAGGTGTTAGATTAAGACCATATAATATCTTAATAAGACTACATACTTTATACTCACTAATAAGAAGTAAAAACCTTTGGGATGTTCAATATAGACATCCTCATCGAAATATCCATTTAAGAAATCCATTTTCACATTTATTTAGTGAATCTTCTAATTGTATACCGATATAATTGTAAAGAGAATTTTAACGCTTGTATTTCTAGCGATCAAAACATGGATATCAAGTTAATTTATTCATTTTGTTTGTTAAAAACTCTTTACTACCAATTTTGCTTTAAAGGCTTAAATGATGTAATTTGTGTGACATTTATTCTTAAACATCAGTTATAGCTCATAGGTCTTGAACTCGAAGGTAAGTCGACTAATTCTCAAGTGTGGTTTGATATGCTTGAATCTATCTCATCACTTAGGGTCTCTTGCTAAAATGCATAATCTCGAGACATTATATCTTCCTTGTAAGATTTAGGGTAATCTTCCAAAAACTTTTTGCGGCCACGAGGTGGTTTTCTATTAATAGTTGAAATTTGGACTACCTCGTCGCGACAAAACCTGTTTTGGCTGCGGTGAAGTTCAAATTTCAAAAAGTCGAAAACCTAATCTCACCGTAACCAACGCGATGAACTTTTGGCCCATAATTTCCAGAATGGTGGCATAAGGCACTCGTCGCAACCTCTTTTGTTTGTCGCGATGAACAAAATTTGTCAAAATCAAATTTTTGATAGTCACTTAAAAAACGTGTTAAAATTCTTTGTCCAAGTTAGCTGGGACTAGCTATGTTTTTTATCACGACGATCTATCTTAAAGCATATTATTTAGGACGTTCATCCAATATTATCTCTAAATGTACTCACTCATTCTAAATCAGTTATGATGATTTGACATCTTCTTCAAATCAACACTAATGGTCCAAGCGTTTTAGTGGTGTGATTTTTTTTTTTTCAAATTAACTATATATATAAAAAATTAAAAAATGTTTGTTTTTTTTTATTTAAAAAATTTAGGTTTTGAAAATAGGCACGATAATTCATGCATTTGAAAGTCAAATATAAAAGTTGAATTTTGTAATATAAGTGGAAAATAAAATGGTGTTCATCACTGAAGAAAAAAACCAATCGTTTACTTCGAGAGTCCATCAGTTCTGATGGGTTAGTCCAAATCCAATTATTTTCGACTCGGCCCACGATGAATCACGAAATCGGATCATAAAATTATAGAAAACGGATTATCCGAGTATGTTAAACCAGTTTCTTTGACTCAGTCGAGTTAACATTTTAATCAAGGAAAAATGGCGTCAAGTGACAGAAACCTCAACGATGAAGGACAAATCGCACCATCAACATCTCTACCGTCATCTTCGTCGTTCTCCGATGACTGGAAGGAGCGTATTCTCTACCCTACTATACTCGCAGGTCTAGATTTATTATGTTTTTGTTTCATATTTCTGCTAAAACAATTTCATTTGAGAACTAAAAAAAAGTGTAGCTTGATTCGAGTTCGATATTTTGGGTTTTGTTAGAGTGAGAGAATGATTTGAGCGGTAGTACTGATAGTGTTGCTGGAGATGTTTGGCCATTGTACTTCGTTTATTTATAGAATTCAATCATGATTGCGTAATCGCTATGTTTGGTGGTGATTAATGTTCGTAATTGTGATTTTGGGGGAGCAGGTATCGTTGGCGCAGGAGTCGGATTAGCATCTAAGCATCGAAAAGTTAATCCTAATATATACTCAGATTATGCTGCTAATTTCTCCATTGTTGCTGCTTCTTATTGCGGTAATTTTCCATAGTTTCGTTGTTAAAATTAGTAAAATAAAACTTCTAGTTTCTCATATGATCTGTATGCTTTTGAGAATATAGTTGTCCAACATGTTGTTGAATGCTCTTTAGTTGTTTCAATATAATAGCTCTTTGAAATTTCTGCTTGATCTGGTTGTAAATCAAGAATGCTCTTTTATTAATGTATAACTTCAAATGATATCGATTTTGTTTCGATAGCGGGGCGTGAATTTGCAAGAGTAACTCGAAAGTCAGAACCAGATGATATGATTAACTCTGCTTTAGGGGGTTTCGCTAGCGGTGCTTTACTTGGTCGTCTTCAAGGTAAATTCGCTCGAATCTATTACTAATATGTCTATTCTTTCTTTTCGTCACTCTTGATTAGTATAAGTCATAGATTATGCACTCTTCCGTGTTCGTATAGCACATTGGATTGAAGAATGAAGGGAATTAATTTGCTCGATTAGTTTGTCTTCTTAGTGATTTTTTTCTCGTTTACGGAAATGATAATTTGCTAATAGAATAGCAGCTAGGAAGGATTTGTGTTATCCATTGTTTTATTTACTCGACTCTTCTCAGTTACTTCAGTTGACTGGGAGATGCTGAACTCTTAAGTGTGAGACATGCTTGTGTATATCTAACCACTCATCAAGATGAAACATATCCAACTGCCACTCTAAATCGTGTAGATTTAGCTAGAATTATTGTAATGTATACTTTTACAAGTACGAGTGTCTGTAAACACATTCTTTAGTTTAAAATGATTTAAAACTCGAAAACAATAGTCTAGATGTATACCGACCATTCCAATGCACCTTTTCGCCGTGCATAAATTGAACCAACAATTAGGATAAGCACAAAAATGAAAGCTTCTATAAAAACGGACCGACTAACTATTGGAGACGCTCTTATAAATTTTAAACTCAAAGTCATTGATTAAAAAAAGTCGGGTTCAAGAAAAGTTGTGTTTGCTGGAATGTTGCTATAACTGCTGTATCGTGATTCCTTGTGGGATCTATATCTAAGAAGTTTTGTTGTTTATTATTTTAGGTGGTCAAAAGGGTGCTATCCGATACTCGGTATGCTTTGCTCTTGGGGGTACATTATATGATTATACCTCTCTTAAACTAAAACCCATCTTAAAAAGCTATCGAGATCAAAGTGAGTCGTTCAAGTTACCAGAGTGGTCTCCCATAAGAGTCCTTGATGAGGAAGCCTTGGCTGAAAAGAAAGCTCGAGAACTGAAACTCTTCGGAGAAAGAGCGCAGCTTGGAAACCTAAGCAAAGAAGAATCTTAAGGATAATGGACTTTTGTATGTGCTTAAATATACCAGCAGCAGTCATCCCCTTTATGTTGGGATCTTTTCATGTTACCTAGTTTCAATTTTCACATATTCACTGCTTCAAATTCAATACAAGTGCTTAATTTGGTGTTATGGAGCACTCAGAGATTCTTTGCCGTTGAGGCTATATAATTTGATTATGCTCCTGTCAAAACTAAAACTTGTACTAGACTGCTCTTTTGTTCTAACTTGGGATGACTCTGTCGATACCCTAAAAAGAAACTATTAGACTGCCTGCAAGTTTATTTCCAGTAAATTAATGTTTTATTTAGTGAAATGAGGAAAACAAAGTTATCAACAATTTAATTATAAAAGTCGAATTACAGTTAGTAGATATTATATTTTAAAAACTTGTGTCAGAACACTATTTAATTAGGAAATTTCTAATATGCAAAAGATACAAATGCTTGACATGATAAAAATATTTTGGAAAATATAATATGGGCTTATAATCTATATTATTTACAGAATGGCAACAAATCTTAAAAAAACTAAAAATTTAAAAGTTTAATAAAACCTACGGAAATTTATATTTAAAAAATAAAAATCAATATCAAAAATAAAATTTAGTCCAACGGTAATTCGAGAATCACAAATATCAACTATTCGAAATAGAGATAAATGGTGGTTCTTTTGGCTATTTCAACACTAGAAGAGGTTTGAGACAGGGTGATCCCTTGTATTCTAGTTTGTTTATAATTGGTGAAGAGGTTTTGTTAAGGGGAATGTATAGCATGTTTAACAATAATAAAATGATGATTTAAAATACAAGATCTGAGATGTTAATGTCTTGTCTGGCCTTTGCAGACGACATTCTTATATTTACAAACAGTTTATATGATTCTATTAACAAATTAAGTGCTTTTTCTTGATAAGTACGAGGTTGTTTCAGGGCAGATGATATATAACGAGAAGACTAAGTTGATAACTTCTTCTTCTCTTCATCATACTAGGATAACTAGCTTGGAGACTCATACTGGCTATAAAGTGGAGAACCTCCATACAAGTTATCTTGGCATCATTCTGAACAACAGCAACAAGGCCTGCAATTTCATTAAAATCATTGATAAAATTAATGATAAGCTTTCTGATTGGGATTCAAAGTATTTATCTTTTGGTGGCAGATTAGTGTTAATCACTAATGTGCTTATGTCTTATCCTAATTACTGGTTACAGAATAGTATGTTGCCTAAAAGTATTATTAATAAGATTGAGAAAATGCTTAACAAGTTTCTGTGGAGATCTAAGCTTAATGAGCCTACCATTCATTGGGCTAATTGGAAGTTATTCTGTAAGCCCTTTGAAGAGGGTGGCCTTAATATCACAAGTATTTCTGATATTCAGTATATCTATTCTTTAAAGCTGTGGTTCACGTTTAGGAAGAAGGAAAAAATTTGGGCTAAGATGATGCATTATACTTATTCTAAAAACACTCACCCTTTGTATACTAATTTTAACAGGTCTGGGTCTCATGTTTGGAGAAGATTGGTAAGCATTAAGAATGATGCTGAGAATCATATCAGATGGGTCTTGGGTAACAGAGAGATGGACTATTGGAGAGATAACTGGCATGACTACAAACCTATCTATGATGCTCAAAATGAAGAAAATTACCTGGAAGCAAAAGTGAACTTCTTTTGGAAGAATGGATGTTGGGATGCTGCTTCAATGGTTCCTTTTATTTCTCCTGAAAGATGGAACAATATTCAAAAGCTTAAAGTGGATAGTTCCAAGCAGGATATAATGCTATGGAATTGTTCAAATGATACAACTTTTGACACCAAGAAAACATGGAATACCATCAGACACAAATCCAGTTTCTCTAGGCTTTACAAAAACATTTGGAGTCACATAATTCCCAGGAAGTTTTCATTCCTTCTCTTGAAAGTTATTATGAATTATATACCTATAGATTCTGTGCTTCAAAAAAGACATTTACAATTGGTTTGTCAATTTTGCAGAAACAGTGAAGACATATCTCATGTTTTTGTCAACTGTATTCATGCTTGGCAAATTTGGAATCATTACAGTATCATTTTCAAGATTAAAGTCAAGAGATGCATGATTCTTAATCACATGATTAAAATGTGGCATGACTTTAACAGAAGCAAAGCTCACATTACTCATCGCATGCCTGCGATTATCTGCTGGACTATTTGGTATAATCGAAACAACTCTAAGTTTAAGGGAGTGTCTTTTAATTTTAACTATACTATTAACTACATTGATCGAATCATATTATCCTTAAATGCATCTGTTTTAACTAAAAAGCATTGGTTTAACACTAAAAATGCTAGTCTGCTTATGGGTTGCCAGATTTCTAGTCCGAAGCCTATTTATATTACCTGGAAGCATCCGATTGAAGGTCGGATTAAGCTTAACATCGATGCTTCTGTTTTGAGAAACGGTGAGGCTTGTGGAGCTGGTATCTTTAGGAATCATTTAGGAGAGGTTTTGCAGTGTTTTGGCAACACTTATGAGAAAATGTCTCCCCTATTAGCAGAAACTCGTGCTCTTCTGGATGGTTTGCTTATATGTAAGCAAAACCATTGGTTTCTTGTTGATATTGAATCTGTCAGTCAGATTCTGGTAAACTTCATCTCTGCAGGAATTTCCCCTTGGTTTCTCAACCCTGTCATCAAGATCTGTCGAATGGCCTTTGCTTCTTCTATGATTATTAAATACATTTCTCGAGTTCAGAATCAGGCCGCCGATTGGCTGGCAAGATGGACTCTCAGATGTATTGAGAAACCTTCCTTTAACCCTTTCAACATTCCTTCTGAGTTGAATGTGATCCTTTTACTTGAAGAGCTAGGTTTAGGATATTTATCTTAGTATATCTGAGATCTGGCTCCACTGATTTTTCTTTTGTAGTCTTGGGAGATCTGGTTTGACAAAAGAAGAAGTGTTTTCTCAGGAAGGATGGCTTACAGAAGTTGGGAGGTGTTCGAAGATGTAGCTGTTGGATCTCGGTGAAGGATTGATGTAGCTGTTGAAAGTTTGGAGTAGTTGTTGGGAGGTGTTCGAAGATATAGCTGTTGGATCTCGGTGAAGGATTGATGTTTGGAGCTTAGAGAATATCAATGGTATCAAGTATGGACTCATGCTGATGGAGTAGAAATTTGAAGATGAAGAGGCTGTATGGCGCATTGAATCAGATTTGATTTTGATTTTAGGGTTGGTTTTGTTTCGATTTGGTACTTTACCAAATTGTCAGTAAATCCTTAATTGTAATGTTTTGGTTTTATCTCTTTCAGAGCCATTTATTTTGTAAAACTCTCAATTCAGTCCTTAAATAAAATAGGGTATTTTTGATTAAAAATAAAAATAAAATAGAGATATTATTTTATAGATTATAAATCAAAATTTAATATTTTTAATATTTTAAAAATGTATATGATTTGTTAGTGTTGTTGATTTCAATAATATTTTTTGATACTAGTGTCGGTCAACTTCGCCGAAATAAATATCCAATGATTGTTACTGATATCGACAAAGTCAATCAAAATTATCAAAACTATTAAACACAACATTCGTTGAAAAATATGACATTAGTTAACAACTAAATTAGTTTTTTTGTTACCTTTTATAAGAGCATGACACCTCTATACAACCAAAAAGTTATGAAGATGGTTGGCATGTATTCACTATTTTGATGCATTTCAATAATCGTCATCTTACCTAATGGGTAGAGTGTATGAGTACAAATATAAGATACTAATGCGTAAGAGTTTTTACGAGGATAAAAATAATGGCCTAAACCACTTTGAACTACTCAATTTTTAACAATTAGTGAAATGACATTAGTAACACCTAGAATACTTACTAGTGATTTCGAATTGGAAATATTGGCAACGGATTTCTTTCAGCTCATGAGCGATTCATCGTTATTAGTTCAAATTGATTCTTAAATAAACGACCCGAGACAAATATTTATTTGTGAGAAATCCATATCTATAGGAAATTTATAGTAAACCCAATGTTACGAGAGGACTTGAGGACAAACAAATGCGATTGTTATTTTGTACTAAAAGCTTATTTTTTTGATGGTAAGTTTGGATTATGTTTTTAAAAAATTACACGCAAATCACGTAATAATAACGATGCGAAATCCTTAAAAGGATGCCCAGGAGAAAAAACGTTGAAAGAAAGGAAGAAGAATTAGTTATGAAAATGTCAAAAACTGGTTCCCGTCCCGAGTAAGTTTTAGCTGGGTTGAGGATTGAGTCATGCGGAAACATATCCAACATATGTAATATTTATAATACAAGATGGAAACACCTTGGAAATGTGCCGTAAGATGCACAAGCACTTTTTGTTGGGTAGATTGAAGAAAAACATTTTTGTCGTATAACATCAGACAAAAATTGAGAGGTAGGTTTGAAGTAATCATCTATATATTTCTTACATCCAACATCCATTAAACTTATAAGGACATTTCTGCGGTTTCCAATTATAGAAATTACGTACAAAACAACAAGCTATATAATACCACTATTTAAAATCATTAGGGTTACGCCAACATGTTTAACATATTGCGTCGTATTCGTTTTTATAGATGCAAAAATTGGACAATGGATCGTCTTCGGTTGCTCATGAATTAAAACGAATCCATATTACCTAATATTATGTTGACCGATAGAGAATTAATGTTTATGGGAACAATCAACAAGATATTTTCAGAAAGTACACACTTGTTATGCAAGTGACATATAACCATGAATATTGTTGCGAATGATAAGTATTGAATATTTGGAGGACAAAACTGATGGCTAAGAAGAATTATTAGGAGAGTTTTTAGAGAAAAAAGACATCTCAAACTTTAAAAGAGAGAAAGTGACCAAGAGTTTAAAGTGTGCCAAATGTCAATCAAATTGATTTCCAAGGTAAGTACACCTATTTATAGGTAAGGTGGTTACATGTAACAGAATTAGTTTGTAGTGTGGATACTTTACCCTATTTTACTACTTTATACAAACATATTTAGTCCTTTACATTTACACTTAACACCAAATCTCTCTTTAACTATAAAATACTCAATTAGATACATTTTAGTAATTATTTTTACTCATCAATTGTTTATATCCTTATCAGTAGCCCCCTAGTCCTTGCAGTTAATCTTGGGGAAAGACTAAAAACGGCTATGTATGGGTCCATCTTGATCTCTCTGATATAAAATTGGTCTAAAATACTTCTCAGAACCACTATAAGATGTTGTTTAGACAATATCAATTATATATTTTCAATATGTGTACTACTTCTCCTCGAAAAATCACTCCAAATTATTTGGCCCTCGAATCACATAGAGAGTATAATAATAAATTTATCAAAAATATGTAGAAGGTAACATAAGCTTCGTGTCCTGCTTCATACTGACACATTACACGTGTCATCCTACTTCGAACTAGGCATTATTTTTTGAATCAAATTTCACACAATATACGTTTGTCAAACCCTTCAACTTCCCCTTTAAAAAGCTCAGACCCAACTTCACAACCCTTCATATAAATATACCTTAATTACTTATATTGCATATCACCGTTAGATTATAAAGATAGAAAGAGAAAGTTCATTGATTTATTTGCTCATCCACTGTCGCCACCATACTCAACCTTCATAGATCGTATATTTTCTAAATTCTAATCCATTTTGCATTTGTTCTATTTATGTTTAGCTTAGCCAATTGTTAGGATTGTCTTAACATCGCTCAGAGAGCCACTAAGAGAAGTTGTCTGTATTATTGTCAATAAACCCAAGCAAATAACTCAAACCTTTACATACGGTCCCTGACCTCATATCAGAAAGTCGTCATCCTCTACATCCCTCAAAAGCTCTTCAAATAACCCATATAATCTAACTTTTAAGGCTTGTTCACAAAAATCACCTCGAACAAAGTGAAATTAATTATCTCAAACAAACAAATCAATACATCATCGTAATATCCAATTCATTGCTCTGGGAGACTCTGAATAGCTCAAAACTTTAATAAATCCTACTACATGACCTTCTCCCTCGAAGGGAATGACTGTGACGAATAATAATTCACAGGTGATCCCTTTGAAAAACACTCAAATAACATCTTCAAACACATCCACAAATTCAAAAAATATATAGCTATAATATCAAATTCGCCCTCTCATGATCAAGAACAACACACCACCACACATACCCATTGCTAACTTCGAGATGAAATATCCAAAAAGGTTACCGAATCAGAATCCATGACTGAAACTGATTCAGAGATCCAAAATCTTGATAATAATCTTCATTTTAATTCTGAAGGAAATGCTGCAAAATGAAGGAGAATCCAGAAAAAGAATGAAAAAAAACCCAAAGAGATTGCCACACTACCCATGAACATTGACGTCAATTTTAGTATCAATCTAAAAAAAATCCTCCCTGAATATCTTATTGCACTTAACAATGTATAGTACAATATTTTAACTAATTATAGTTTGAGATTCATTGGAGGCAATGGGGAATTCTATAACATCACCCTTTGGCTGCCCTCGGTAGGAGAGACCCCACTTTCATGTGGTGAAAATGAACTAGTACTCTACCCAGAGATTCTGAACTGGGGCCTTCAATTTTTGCTGGACCCAGTTGTGATAGACTGCTTCGAAATAATCGACCACTGCCCAAGCTAAGCAAGTCTCAACCTCTGATTCACACTGTTGTCTAGTATCATGATGTTAAGACTTGTCAAAATTGGTATACCCATAAATAGTTCGTAGCCAAACTGGGGTTTAAAAAAAATCATATTCTTTCATTCTATTATTTGACCTTCATAAACTCATCGAAGATAATCGATGATCTCCTCGAGACAAACATAACATGGAAGCAAAAATTCTTTTTTTATTTCTAGTTGTTGGGAAAGTAGCAATGAGGTTTTGACGGAGAATCCTTCAAGATTGTCTATCAAGTGCAAGAGCATAAGTAAGTTGCATGATTATCTAATTGACTTATTACTCAATTATTACTAACCTTGGTTGCATTATGCATAAATTTCAAGGCGATATAAAATTCAATGAGCTGCTGCCGATGAGACTTTCACCAAGTTGAGTACATGGGCATAAAAGAATGGCCAAATGAATTTCATAAGGATTTTGACCCTATTGACTTTGTTCAGAGTCATTTATTTAAGATCTCATCGGATTTTATTAAGACTGCAGCTCAATTAATAGAACCTCTTGAAGCAGGACATATTGTGAAAAGATTAGGTGCTCCAGATGGACGTGTCATGCTTCATGCTTGAAATAGAGGCCCGATCCATAAACCAAAAAAAGATTCAAAGAAACAATCTCAAGGTGCTCTTTCGAAAGAGAAAAAAAGTGAGCCCAAATAAAAAATTGAAGAGGAAGGCTGTAGAAGTTATCACCCCTGATACTGAGAAGTCTTAGCCTAAAGCGTTCAAAAGAGAAAAAAGATAGTTTCCTCAAAGAAAAACAAAATTGTTTCCTCAAAAACTCCTCATGTAACTGCTTCAGATAATGTTGTTGATGTGTCCTCCCCAAATATAACACCGGATGCCAAGGAGGAAAAGAAAAAAAAATGAAAATCAAGACTTCTTCTACACAGAACCCCAACTTCTAGAGATTGAACATTATGTTGTTGATATGGGAAATAAGGCTATCAAAATCGCCTCATAAAATGTAGGAAATGATCATACCTGAAGTCATTACGCTAACTGAAGTTAGAAAACTAAAAATACTGATAAAGAAGACATTTCGCTAACTGAAGTCAGAAAACTAAAAATATCGATATAGAATACATATTGCTAACTAAAAATGGAAAACTGAAGGTACCGATAGAGAAGACATTTCTAATTATAAAAGTGAAACAAGCTCATGAAGCCAGAGAAACAAAAGTCAATAGTTGTTAAAATATTATTGGAACTTTGATCATAATAGAACACGATGAATTGATGATCTTTGTATCAAAATACATGGATGGATTTAGTTTACCTTCTTGAAAGTTAGATTTTTAGTTTCAAAGCACTCACAATCTTTATAAAGATCATAAAATGTATTGTTACATAGTTGGAAATTTGTAAATGCTTTAGGATGTTCTTTTAATCTGGATTATTAAATCTACATGAAATAAACACAATCTAAAATATTTGTTCAATTTATTGGAAGATTTGTAAATTTATTTATGTGTTTGGTTTGGGTTTTCGGTTTCAGTTTGAGTCTTTATAATGGATTTCATCTGTGGGTAGTTTGCGGGTACCCATATGGGTAACTCGAAAGTGTGGATTCAAATTATGTGTGAAAAAAATACATGCTGGATTTTAGGACGGGTATCGGGCATATAGATACCTGACTCTGATTCGCTCCGCTGTCTTCCCTAGTGGATACACTTCAGTACCTGTGATGATCAAAAGTGGGAGATTGTAAAATTATCCTGAATTTTGAATATCTTATCACGAGTAGATTTAGAATATCAAAATATGTTGTTATATGTCGAATTTAATAAATGTAATCAATCATGTATATTGGATTTACAAATATTAATATAGTGATATCATTAAAGTCATAGTGTGGATACTAGTTGGGTTGATGAGGAACTTGGGGTCCTTCAATCTGACATTTTAGTTATTAGACTCTAAAAGGTTTAATAAAAATTATGGTCCCCTACCATGACAAGTACATCAAGAATATAACAATTTAGAACTAATTAATTAGTGATTTAAAAATAATAAAATTAGTAGATTATATATAGAACCTTTAATAAAATACATGGACTACTAATTAATTTAGGATATTCAAAAACCCCAACATATAACTAGATGTCTAAAATCACAACATTATCATGGTGTTATAGTATTCTTTAAAACTAAAACTAGAATTGCTCTCTACCTATTTATCTCTCTTTTTCTTTAATCATAATTTATTTTTCATTTAGTGATGTTGTTTTCATCTTTAAAAGCAATGATTATAACAGACATCTCTCTTTTTCTTTAATCATAATCTATCTTTCATTTAGTGACGTTGTTTTCATCTTTAAAAGCAATGATTATAACAGATTGCAAGTGGCAGAAAGATATGTAACATGCTTTTCTTCAAGATCTCAGACAAAATATATTTGTTATAAACAAAAAAAAACTTTAAAATATGTAAACCGATTAATTTCCACCTTTTATGTGCCTTTCAAACCAAAAGATTGGTTTTTTTAACTTTTCAGAAAAAAAATCTCTATGTATAATCCAGGCTGAGAACCTTCGTTAGTTACCGGGGTTAGTCACTTATTTCAAAACTGCCACTCAAGTTAAATTTGTATCAAAATTGTCACTTTTATTTGGTTTTTCTTACATTTATGGTCACTAGCGGTGACTAACAAAAAAACCAACACTAGTGACTCTTTTGATAAAAAAAATTAAAAAAAAAATTGTTGTTTTGAAACAAGAGGCCAAATCTCATGACTAACTATGATTTTTAACGACATAATAAGTAAGAAATTGCAACCCCACGTACCTAATAAAAAAACCAATCAACTTCAATAAAAACTGTAAAATAAAACAGAATAAAATAATAATCCGTAAAAATCATTTCCTATGCGAATTCTATAATATTCAAAATCCGCAAACTTGAACTCTATAATACCCTAAATCCCAAAAACTCGCTAAAAATGCGTTCATCCCAAAAATACATTCATCACAACTATTGCATAACTTTTTTCGAAATATCCCAGACTTAATAAGACATATAATAAGTATTAAAAATACAAATAATAGAGTCAAATAATCTGGCACAAATACAATTGTCAAAAGTATTTGAATCGTTTGGAGTGCTTTTACGTGTATGTTTTTTCAAGTACGGTGATCACCTATTACAATAACGACACTGGCTGAAAATACCATAAGACTCAAATCTTTCAATACAAAACCTAAAAAAATGTCAATACAAAAGAAAGTCTTCTCCGCAAGATTCGTGATCGTGACATCTTGTTGACTTTAATAATCGGTTTTGTTGAGAGAGACCAACTTCGATCTGATTTGAGTAGAAACAAAGACACTATAATTACTAAAAACAGACCGGAACACGGTTTGTTTTGAAAAGCAATTCGAGAAAATTTGGCTCTACGAAGTACTTATACGAAATTCGTCATGAGAAGGGTAAAAAATATACTTTTTTCGTCCCAAAATATTTGTCTTTCTAGGAAATTGTTTTTGTCCCAAAATATTTGTCGTTTTAGAATTCTAATGCAAGATTTATTATTTTTTATTGATTTCCACCAATTGGGTGGGTATCTTTTTCACTTTTTATAAAAACGAGAAGTAATTATAGCATATCTTAATACTCATGCATAACTTTAAAACGACAAATATAATGGGACGGAGGGAGTAAGACATACACCAATTTTTCTATGGTTCGGGACAATAACTTCGAAGTTTTCTTTTAAAGTGAATCTTTTTATATGGGATTTTGTAAAACTAAGCATTAGTTCTAACCCCTTTTTCAAAAATATAAATGTGACTTAAGGAAATTAAATAGTTTCTTTTATTTCTTTATCCATTATCGGATAGACTTTCATGTTTTCATTTGTGATGAGGAACTTTTTTTTTCTTTTCCATTCAGAAAAGGTCAGGTTATATATACCCAATTGGGGTTTAAGTATACATAATTTTGAGTTTACCCAAAGATGGTATAAGTTTACCCAGATTTTGACAAAAATATTTTTTTATAGGTATATAAGGTTTTTTTACTAACCTTCATCCACTTCATTTTTTCTCTTACACTTTTTAACTTCTCTCTACAACATCCAAGTTCTTTCTAATTTATCCGGCGAACTAAAATCCGGTGAACTAAAATATGGAAACTTAGTGTTAGTATCAAAATTAGGGTTATGGTTGAATTAGGTAAAAAATCATAATTTTAAGGTGTTTAGAGGCCATTTTCCAGCCGGAATTCGGCCGGAAAATGACCGGCAGCAAATGCTGAGCGCACCATAGGTACAGCCGGCGGGTACAGGGGGTGTGTACCAGCCGGTACGCCCCCTCTGTACTGATGGTACGGCCGTATCATACTCTTTGGTACGCCCCTCCTGTACCTATGGTGCGCTCAACTTTCGCTGTCGGCCATTTTCCAGCCGAATTCCGACCGAAAAATGGCCTCCAAACACCCTAAAATTATGATTTTTTAATAATTAAATCTTTATTTTTTTAAAAAAAAAACTTTTAAAAAACAAGTTTTTACCTTAATTTCGGTTGATTCATGTTTGATTTTGTGTTTTTATTATAAGAAGTTTAAAAAAATTGAAAAGAGTTTGAATGTTCTTGAGGCAACTTTGAATGTTGAAGAACAATTTGAAGAACTTCACAAAATTGTAGTAATATGGGGTTTGATCTAGTAGGGAGTTGTGTTTTTTTGGGTATACATAACCAAATACATTGTTTTGTGAATTGGGTATATCTAGGATATACTTAGTATTTTTTTTACTTAGTGGCAATTTGGATATTAAATAAAAGTTTAAGGGTTTTTTGTCCTAAAAAAGTCAAACAAAAGTCAACTGCGTTTTTTGGGTAAACTTAAACCACATTCGGGTATATATAGCCATACGACCCATACCCTTCAGGAAAAGGATCTAACACAGCTAAAAAAAATCAGATAGTAGGATAAAACAAAAATTCAAAATTAGCATAAAATTGCGTCATGTTTTAAACCATTAAATACCGTACAAGGCATGCATGCGTAGAACAACTGGAAAAAACCTACTAGTTCGTAATGAAACACAACTGAACAACAACAAGCCAGGTTTTTTTTTCAGGTTGCTGCAAATAGATATTAGAAACATAAAACAATCAAGCTGCTGACTGCATAGTAATTCTAGACCAAATTAGTTCCATATCAACTAATTTGATTTCTTGTTATGGTTTTCAATATGGGTATGACTATATATACCCAAATGTGGTTTAAGTTTACCAAAAAACGCAGTTGATTTTTATTTGACTTTTTCAGGACAAAAATACCCTCAAACATCCATTTAATTACAAAACTGAATTAAGTAAAAAAAACACTAATTATATCTTAAATATACCTAAATCACAAAATTACATATTTTACTATCTTTACCCAAAAAACACTTTGATTTAGTAGATAAAACCCCATATTAGTATTGTTGTGAATGAGTCGAATAGTGCATTGACAGTCTACCGTGTTCGGCGGTACAGTTTTGTGTCTCTCATAATGCCATTATGCCTTGACTATGTACCGTGTTCGACGGTAATGTCATTTTTGGTCTCATGTATACGAGCCTATTAGGACCATTATCTAGTAAGTCTATGTATTCCATATAAATAGATTACTAGGGCTACAAAAAACACAATCTGAAATCTGTAACCTTTTCTATCACAGTGAAACTCTTTTCTCTGGCGGCGCCCGTGGACGTAGACAATTTTCGAACCACGTTAAATTTTGTGTTCATTTAAGTCTGTCCTTTGCATATGTTCTGTGCTTGAGCCATTTTGTGATAATTTCATAGAAATTTAATATCAAAATTGGTATCAGAGCCATGTGGTGAAATTAGGGCTTTTGCAATTAGGGTTTCACAATGGCGTCTACAGCAACAAAATACATGATTGAAAAATTTGATAGGGGATCCAACTTTTTGTTGTGGAAGATTAAACTGAAATCTTCATTGGTACTGCAAGGGTCGTGGAAGGCTGTGGAGAATAAGTTACCACAAGAGATGAAAGAAGAGGAGAAACAAGATCTTCAAGAAAGGGCTTTGTGCTGGATTTTAATGAGTGTGAAAGACAATGTGCTTCGCGGGATTAGTGGTGAGAAGACTGACGCCTGCGCATGGAAGAAACTAGGAGATCTTTACTTAGAGATATCAGTAGTAAACCGATTATACTTGAAGAAACGTTTGTACAATTTCAGATTGAAAGAAGGTATGTCCATAACAGAGGACTTAGATAACTTTAAATCAATTATAATGGACTTAGAGAACATAGATATCAATATTGAGGATGATGATCAATCTTTGTTTGTATTGAGATCGTTCCCATCTCCCTATGAAAACTTCTTAGATACGATTATGTATGGTAAGGATAAGTTATCGCTAGCAGATGTCAAAGGGGCATTGAAATCAAAGGAGATGAGATAGTTGGAGCCAGACAATCAAGCTGAAGGGGAAGGTCTTATGACTAGGGGAAGATCTAGAAGCAAAGAAAGTTCTTTCAGAAGGAAGAACTGAATTCCAAGTCAAAGGTAAAGCACTCTAACTGTTATGAATGGGGTTAGCAGGGTCAATATAAGAGAGATTGTCCGAAACTGAATGGTAAGAAGGGAAATCAAAAGGAAAATGCATCAAACATTGTTGAAGGTGGAAACGATTCTGACGATAGTGAAAACAGTGGTAAAGGAGATGTATTGTCCGTGAACTCAGACTTTGGGCAAAACTCTTAGGTACTCGATATTGGCGCTACATATCACATGTGTCAGTTCAAGCAGTGGTTCGATACTTACAAGCCAATGCATGGAACTGTCTATTTAGGGAACAATCATTCGTTGACTGTTGGTGGTATTGGTAACATCAGAATCATAATGTTTGATGGGGTTGTTAGAATCTTGACGTGTTAGCATATTCCTAGGTGAAAGATAAACTTGATTTCTCTTTGGATAGACTCTCGGGGTTATAAGTACCGTGCAGAAGAAGGTGTAATCAAAGTGACAAAAGGCTCAATGGTATGCATGAAGGCAGTTTGCATAAGGGTCTTTACATTCTCCAGGGGAGTGTTGTTATGGGCGATGCTGCAGTAGCATCATCAGGGAGTAATAACCAAAGTAGGTAGGATCAAAATAAGTTGTGGTATTGGCATCTTGGTCACATGAGTGGCAGAAGATTAGCTGTTTGGGGAAAGAGAGATTTATTGAAAGGGTATAAAGCAGAATCATTGGGATTTTGTGAGCACTATGTGTTTGGTAAACAAACTAGAGTCAAATTCAGCAAATCGGCTGTAAGAAAGACTAAAGAGACAGTGGACTACATTCACACAAATCTTTGGGGTCCAAACAGAATTCCATCCAAGAGCGGAGCCAGATACTACATGAGTTTGATTGATGATTATTCAAGGATGGTGAGGGTTTACTTTCTAAAAAACGAAAGATTGGGCATATTCAACCTTTGTCAAATGGAAGACGATGTTTGAGAAGCAAACATGAATAAAAATCAAACGTCTTAAGATATATAATGGGTTAGAATATTGCAATCGTGAGTTCAACGAGTTCTGCGAAGATGAGGGAATAATGCGCTATCGCACTTGTTCTAGAACACCATAACAAAATGAAGTCGCAGAAAGAATGAACAGAGGCTTTGTGACAAGGCATGAAGTATGTTTTCGCATTCTGGTGTGGGAAAGGATTTTTGGGCTGAAGTTATCAATACAACGTGTTATTTGGTGAATCGGTCTCCATCAACGGCTATTGATTGTAAAACTCCTTTTGAGATTTGGTCTGGATCGTCGGCCGATTATGAAAATTTGAGGGTGTTCGGTTGTCCTGTGTATGCTCATCTGAGAGATGGTAAGCTTGAGCCGAGGGCAAAGAGGTGTATATTTTAGGATATGCTACTAGAGTGAAGAGATATAGGTTATGGCATACCTCTCCAAAGTCTCCAGGTTTTCTCATCAGTAGGGACGTTACTTTTAATGAGTTTGCTTCGATAGACAGTCAGAAGAAAGTAGGAGAAATGGTCGAATCAGGATCGGTTGTGAGTAAACAGGTGGAGCTTGAAGTAGAATCAGTTCCTAACATGTCCAATATTCAGGTTGGTTCTGAGGTGGATCCAGAATCAGGAGGTGAAGCGTCAGCATCAGATGATAGTGACAATGATGCGCCTGTTCCAGAACAACAACCTTATAGCATAGCATTGGGCAGAGAAAGAAGAGATATTAGACTTCCGAAAAGGTATGCAAATCTAGTTGCATATGCTCTGTTAGTTGCAGAAGAAGTTGAGATGTAGGAACCTAGTAGCTACAGAGAAGCTATAACGAGTTCAGAGGCAGATCGATCGATTGGTGCTATGGGGGAAGAGATTGAATCTCTTCATAAGAATCAAACATGGAAGCTTGTTGACTTGCCTAAAGGACAGAAGATAGTAGGCAGTAAATGGGTGTTCAAGAAAAAAGAAGTTAATCCAAGGGTTGAGGCATCTCGATTCAAAGCGAGACTGGTCGTTAAGGGTTTTACTCAAATGGAATGAATCGACTTCAATAAAGGGATTCTCCAGTGGTGAAGCATAGTTCGATTCAAGTTTTTTTAGCCATAGTAGTTTTGCAAAATTTAGAGCTTGAGCAGTTGGATTTGAAGACTGCATTTTACATGGTAAATTGGATGAGCAAATCTACATGAGACAACAGGATGGATTTATCGAACCTAATATGGAGGACAAAGTTTGTCTGCTGAAAACGTCACTATATGGTTTGAAACAATCACCTAGGCAATGGTACAAACGTTTTGATACATTCATTGTGTCAAAAGGGTTCACGAGGAGTCCATATGATAGTTGTGTGTATCATCAAAAGATATCAGATGATTCTTATGTTTACTTGTTGTTGTATGTGGATAATATGCTTATGGATTCTTGTAGTATGTCACACATTGTGCAGTTAAAGAAGCAGCTTAGTGCCGAGTTTGAGATGAAAGATCTGGGTAGAGCAAAGAAAATTCTTGGTATGAAGATTATTAGGAACAGAATTTTAGGATTATTACACTTGTCTAAACAAAGCTATATTGAGAAAGTGTTACAACGATTCAACATGTTTGATGCTAAAGCAGTTAGCATTCCATTTGCTACTCATTTCAAGTTGTCTGCAGTAGGAGCGGCCAAGGACGATGTTGAGTTGGAAAAAATGCCGAAGGTTTCATATGCAAATGCAGTTGGTAGTATTATGTATGCTATGGTATGCATGCGTCCTGATATTTCACATGCGGTTAGTATAGTTAGCAGGTATATGGGATGTCCTGGGAAAGAACACTGGTAGGCAGTGAAATAGATACTTCGATATCTTAATAATACTGTGAATGTTGGCTTAACTTTTAACAAGAACGATATTGGTGAATTGCTGAATGATGTTGCAGGATCATTAGTTTTGTTGATTCCGATTTTGCAGGTGTTATGGATAAAAGAAGATCTCTCACAGGATATGTATATACTCTAGCTGGGAGTGCAATCAGCTGGAAAGCACAGTTGCAATCTACTGTAGCTTTGTCTACAACAAAGGCAGAGTACATGGCGGTAACAGAAGAAGTTAAAGAGGCAATATGGTTGCAAGGTTTGGTGGCATATTTGGGCTTAGATAAGACTACTATAAAAGTGTTTTGTGACAGTCGAAGCGCCATACACCTTACAGGGAACCATATGTCTCATGAGCGTACAAAGCACATAGATGTCAGGTATTATTTTATTCATGATTTAATATCAAAGGGAATTGTTTATGTGAATAAAGTGTCTACACACGATAATCCAGCAGATATAATGACCAATGCAGTATCAGTTCGAAATTTTAGGGAGTGCCTAAACTGGATCGGTGTTCGCAGTATAGAGTGAATGTCTTAGGGGAATTTGGTGAGTCAGAAGAAGAGAAGTTTCTTTGTTGATAGTGAAGATAGGATATTCGTCTCAAGGGGAAGAATTTGTTGTGAATGAGTCAAATAGTAACTTAACAGTGTACCGTGTTCGGCGGTACAGTTTTGTGTCTCTCATAGTGTCATTATGCCTTGATTGTGTACCGTGTTCGGTGGTACAATTTTGTGTCATTGACAATGAAGCTAAATTGGGTAATGTCATTTTTGGTCTCATGTATACGAGCCCATTAGGACCATTATCTAGTAAGTCTATTTATTCCATATAAATAGATTACTAGGGCTACACAAAACACAATCTGAAATCTGTAACCTTTTCTATCATAGTTAAACTATTTTCTTTCGCCGCGCCCGTGGACGTAGACAATTGTCGAACCACGTTAAATTTTGTGTTCATTTAAGTCTGTCCTTTGCATATGTTATGTGCTTGAGCCATTTTGTGATAATTACATAGAAATTTAATATCAAGTACAATTTTGTGAAGTTCTTCAAAGTGTTCTTGAACATTCAAAGTTGCCTCAAGAACATTCAAACTCTTTTCAAAAAATTTAAACTTTTTCTAATAAAAACACAAAATCAAACCTGAATTAAAGTAAAAGATGTTTTTTTTTGTTTTTTTCCGCTTTGGTGGGACGCACCACGGTTCTAAGGGCCATAACCGATGGTGTCACGCACCACCACCGGTTCAGAGCCCCTGAACCGGTGGCTCATGGCCACAAAAAAAATGGTCCTCCGAACTCATATTTTAACGTGTTTAAGTCCAAAAACAATTCTTCTTATTTTGTTTGATATTTTTAAGAAAAAATTGGTATTGCAGACGCCCGGATGATACAGATGGATATGCTGAAGATTTTGTGCTCGAATATGAAAATATAATAAAATTTTAGTAATTGATTTCAACTTTTATTGTTTGCATTCATTGATTTTTTTATTCGATTTAAAAAATTAAAATTAAAATTTAAAAAAAAAACACTTACGTTGTTTTTTTAATAATTAAATAGTGATATATATATATATACAAATATATTAATTTTGAGTATAATTATATTTTATATGTGGTATATATATATATATACAATATTGGTACGTTATAATAGATTTATGAGGTTTTATATATACAAAATATATATATACCAGTATATATGAGATTTTATTAATTAAAGTTTAAATATAATTATATTTTGGATTTTATATATATACAAAATTTTACGTTATCATATATATTTATTAAATTTATATAAAATTTTATTTATTAAAATTTAAATTTAGATACTTTATATATATATTCTTACGTTACTTATATATATTTATAAAAGTTTTATGAAATTTTATTAATTAGTGTTTAATTTTTTTTAAACTCATCCCATTATTTATTGAGTGTATTTATTCATTTTTATGATATTTGTATGAGTATAAATATATAATTAAGTTAAAATTCAATTTGAAGGGAAAACTCTCTCTCCTCCAGGATTTTCAAGACTCCATTTTTAAAATCGGTTCTTCTTTTTCTTCAGAATAAGATCGATGCTTTTGATCTACTTCAACTAATCATCTATCAATCTTATTGTGAAGAAGAAGAAGAACCGATTTTGAAAATGGAGTCTTTAAAATCCTGGTGAAAATCGGTTCTTCCTATTTCAACATTTCACCCTGATGAAATCCTGCAAAAATCAGACCATGTATCAATCCATTATAATGCTAAAGTAAAGGAAATTTTGGTCAAGAATGCCAAAATCACGTTCATCGGAAAGTTCGCCGGAGGTCTTCCCAAACGTTCTACACTTGTAGATTTCTTTACATCTTTAAAATTTAAAAGCAAATACAGTTATAAGATCTGGGATTCGCGCCACATTCTGATTGAATTTGATAACAAAGAAGATGCGGCAAATCTCTGGTCCAAACCCTATTGGACTATGGGAAGCTCTGTGATGAGAGTATTACGTTGGTCGCCAGACTTCAATGTCAAGTACGAAAATCCTTCTTCGTTAGTCTGGGTTAGAATTGGTAACATTACAGAATTCCTTTTTAATAAAGATATGATGAATGATGTAGCATCATCTATAGGCACACCATACAAATTGATTGTACCCAACAAGAGTAGAGCATTTACTAATGCTTGCTACGCTCTCGTCGAGATTGATACATCGAAAAGAATTTTGTATGACGCCTGGATCGGGTTTGGCTTAAATGATGGTTGCTGGTTTTCTCTTAGTTATAAGAATATTCCAAGCTACTGTAATTTTTATGCTCATCTTGGACATAAACAAGAGGAATGTAAAAAGATCAAGAATAAAGAAGAGTGTGAAAAGAAAGACAATGTTGAAGTATCAAAGGAAAAAGATATAGGAAAGTTTGGATTAGGAAAAACACTAAGTTACAATCTATAGTAATTCAACCTGAGAAATATGTAATTCAAGTGTTACAAGCTTCCCCAGAATTCTTCAGGGAACAATAAAATACAGAGGAATCTCCTAGTAAGAATAATCACTTTACAGGAGAAAAAGAAATAATACAAGCTATTGAAAACTTGAACAAGGTCTTGAACACAGCAACTCTTTGGAGTACGTCAACCTTTGCTCTGGAAACATTACTCACTGCAAGAGAATATTGGTAGCACTTCTTGTTCTCCTAACTCTCCAAAAATCCAAGGCGGTGACATGGAATTTAATGTTATCCTTAGAAGGAAACTCAAAACTGCAAAGAAAGGAAAGAAACAAAGTAAACTTATTATCAAATCTTTGAAATATTCAGGTGACAAACAGAAACACTACTCTTAATCTGACAATGATAAAGATATTTAACTGGAATATAAGAGGTATTAAACAAAAATCTATAGTCAGAAGACCAAAATCTATTATTTTTAAAGAAAAGCTAAAAATGGTTGTTATACAAGAACCTTTTCTTAATATTGAATTGTTAGATGTTACTGCTAAAAAGTTAGGATTTAGTAATTGTATTGCTAATTCTTCTAACAAGATCTGGGTTTTTTGGTTAGACGAGATTGAAATCTCTTCTGTTATTGATCATGATCCATGTATTTCTATGGAGGTATCCTATCCTAATCAAAACTCTAAGTTCTTACTCACTATAGTCTACGCT
Organism: Limnanthes douglasii subsp. nivea; assembly: GCA_036936605.1. Classification (NCBI taxonomy): domain Eukaryota; kingdom Viridiplantae; phylum Streptophyta; class Magnoliopsida; order Brassicales; family Limnanthaceae; genus Limnanthes; species Limnanthes douglasii. Next base: position 191,117,602 of record JAUPFV010000002.1, on the reverse strand, counting down.
AAGTGCCAGAGATTAAAGATAATTACTTTGTGGGACATGCTAAGAAATTTATCTACTACTAACTTGGCTTGGATTTCTGTTGGAGACTATAATTTTATTTCCACAGCTGGTTCAAAGTTTACATGGAACAGAAATACTAGATGGAAAAGACTTGACAGGGCTGTAATCAATAATCAGTGGTCTGAGAATTTTAAGGAAACTCAGGTTATCCACATGGCCAGAACTGGATCTAACCATGCCCCTTTACTCATTAATGTTTCTCTTACTCTTAAATCTATTAAAAAAAGCTTTAAATTTTTAAATATGTGGACTAAAGATGATTATTTTGCTAAAATGGTTGATCAAAACTGGGCTATTAGAATGGGGGGTAATCTTGTTCGAATTTTCTGGTCTAAACTTAGAAGACTAAAAAGTTGTCTAATGTCTTGGAACTCTAACCACTTTGGAAATGTTTTTGATAAAGTTTTACATGCTGAAGAGGATGTCAAAATAATGGACAACATATACCAGTCTAATAATAGCATAGACAATAAAGACAATCTTATTAAAGCTAATAGTCTATATATAAAAGCTTTGCGTATGGAGGAAGATTTCTGGAAACAGAATTGCTATAACAGCTGGTTGAAAGATGGAGATAGGAACACTAAAGTGTTTCACTCCTATGTTACTAAGAGAAGAATGAGAAATACAATAAGAAGCATAAAGGACAACAATAATTGGATAACTGACTCTTCATCTATTGGTGATTCAGTTGTTTCTTACTTTAAAGAAGTTCTAACTTACCCTAATTTTATTGCAGAAGAAGAAGACTCATTGGAAGATAATCCTATCTTTGAGAATATTCCTAAGCTAGTCGCTGTGGAGGACAATATAAAGCTTCTTAATCCTATAGATGAGCAGGACGTCTGGAAGATCATTAACTCTCTAAATCCTGATGTTGCAGCTGGTATTGATGGTTATAATATATATTTTTATAAATTCTGTTGGAAAACTATCAAACTTGACTTATGCAATGTTTTAAATGCCATCCTTAAGTGTTATGATATACCTACTGGAATCTTTTCCACTGGTTTATGTTTAATACCTAAGACTATAAACCCCACTAGTTGGACCAATTTTAGACCTATTGGCCTTTGTACCATGTTTAACAGAATTATTTCTAATATAATTAATACTAGACTTACTGATATTTTACCCAATATTATATCTAATTCCAAAGGTGCCTATGTTATTAGTAAATCTATTCATGAGAATATTCTCATTGCTAAAGAATTGATTCATTGTATTGATAAAAAACCCAAAACTGGAAACATTTTAGTACAATTAGATATGTTTAAGGCATTCGATAGAATGTCTCATTGTTTTATCTACAAAGTTTTAAAGTCTTTTGGCTTTTCAAACCATTTCATCCAGTTAATTAAAACTTTAATTAGCAATGTTTATGTTTCTATTCTTATTAATGGTTCTGTAAAAGATTATTTTAAAACTAAAAGAGGCTTGAGACAAGGTAACCCTTTGTCTCCAAGCCTCTTTATTATTGGCCAAGAGGTTTTAACTAGAGGTCTTAATAAGCTTTTTAGTATAAATAAAAATATGCAATATGCCTCTAATTCTAAAATGTTAGTTTCTTGTTTAGATTTTGCAGACGATACTCTTATTTTTACTAACAGCAAATGCAAAACTATAGAAAATCTTAGCTATTTTCTGGATTGTTACCAAGATATTTCAGGTCAACTTATCAACAAAGGTAAAACTAAGATTGTGGTCTCAACTAAATTACAAAGAAGTAGACAAGATATGCTGACTAACCTTACTGGCTATTATGTTGATCAGCTTCCCACTGAATACTTGGGCATTACCCTGCACAAAAACAACAAGCTAGAAACTTCATAAATATCATTGACAAAGTCAACAATAAAATCGCTAAATTGGAAGACAAAAATCTATCATATGGTGGCAGGCTAGTTCTTATATCTCCTGTCCTTATTTCTATTGCTAATTATTGGATGCAAAATACTTTACTCCCTAAGAGTGTTATTAGGAATCTGGAGATGATTTTTAACAGGTTTCTTTGGAGAAACTCCATGGCTGAGAAAGCTATTCATTGGACTAGATGGAACAATCTTTGTAAGCCTTTTGAGGAAGGAGTTTAAATATAAAAAATCTATCTTATATTCAAAACTCTTTCTCTCAAAAGCTTTGGTTTACTTTTAGAGAAAACAAAACCTTCTGGGCCAAGTTTATGCATAGCTCCTACTGTCGTAATTCTCATCCCCTATGTTCTTATTACAACAATACGGGGTCTTCAACCTGTAGAAGGCTTGCTAGTGTCAAAGATAATACTGAGCATACTATCAGGTGGATATTAGGCAAGGGTGAGATTGATTTATGGCTTGATAAATGGTTTGGTCAGGCTCCTATCATGACTCTGAATGGTAATGAGAGAAATAATTAGTTTCTCTCTACCAAAGTTAATATTTTCTGGATTAACAATAACTGAGACTTTATTACTCTAAATACTTTTCTGTCCTCTGCTAATATGGATAAAATTAAAAGTCTTAGTATTAATCCTGAGAATGATGACTGTATTATTTGGAAACTAACTAAAGATTGCAGATTCACGATAAAATCTGCCTGGGACAACGTAAGAAAGCACCATAACAGGTCCTCTCTTTTTCAAAAAATGTGGAATAATGTTACTCCTAGGAAATTTTCTTTCCTATTATGAAAATTGGTCAATAATTATATTCATATGGATACGATTCTTCAAAGAATGAATTTTTAGTTGGATTCTAAGTGCCAATTCTGCAATAACATTGAAAATCCTAATCATTTATCGTTAACTGTAACTATGCTTGAAATATTTGGCAGCATTTTCCAGGTTTATTCAAGGTTGAAATCCTAAGATTTATGAGTATTACTCATATCATAAGACAATGGTTTTGGTCTTCTAATAATATAGTGCACATCACTCATGTTATGTCTGCTGCCATTTGTTGGGAGATATGGCAAAACAGAAATAGAAATAAATTTAAATCTAAGCATATTAGTTCTAATAATTCTATCCGAGGAATAACAAAATCATTTACAACCTCAACTTATCTAATGCTCTATCTAATAATCACTGGTCTAATGCTCTTGAGGCAGGTTTTTCTATGGGTTTCACATCTTACACACAGCCTGGCAGAATTAAAATAAACTATGATGCTTCTTGTTCCTCCACTGGAGAGTCTAGTGGAGGAATCATCTTCAAAAATCATATTGAAGAGATGATTCAGGGAACTTGCAATAACTATGGCAAGCTTAATCGCCTGATGGCAGAGACAAGAGCTTTGTTAGATGGTTTAATCATCTGCAAGAAAAATAATTGGGTGAAAATCGATATAGAATCTGATTCTAGCATGTTAATTGAGTACTTAGAGAAAGGAAACACTACGTGGTTCCTATAACCTATTCTCTTCATTTGCAGGAAACTAATCCATCCTGAGATGACCATTAAGCATATATCTCGAGTCCAAAACCAAGCTGCCGATTGGCTAGCTAGGTGGACATCGAGATGTAAGCAGAAAGATCACCTCATCCTGGATAGTTTTAGTATTCCTTCGCCTTTACAAGCAATAATCCTACTTGAAAGCATGAGGCTAGGTTATTTTAACTAATTAACTATATCAAATCGGAATTACCTCTCAGAATTTCTTTTTTGTAGGATCGAAGGTTCTGGATAGCTTCCTGGAAGGTTGCAAGGTTTGATGTTCTTCAATCTGTAGAAATCAGTTCGTGAGAGTTTACCTGAAGATTGATAAGATTTTCAGGAAAGATAACGAATTTTAGTGTTGGAATTACCTGATTTTGAAGTTGGTTTTTTGTTGATCGATGCTCTGAAAATCTTCAGAGGCATGATCGCAAGAATCGCTTTGCTATTAACGATGTTTTACATGTTCATTCATCTGAAGAAATCAAGCTGTGAGCGTTCTACTGAAGAAAGATAACATAAATCAGTGAAGATTATGTTTATTCAGTAATGAAATTACCTGATTATGAAGCTGGTTCTTTGTCACTCAATGCTCGAAAAATCTTCTGAGGCGTGTAAATTTATGGGAGAAAGTCTCTCTCCTAGAAGATGAATTCATCCTAGAAACTTGCATGCCCCAACTTCGATCTAAGCATCGAACTTGGTTTTTCAGACAAGTTTTGGATCATGAATCGAAGGAGATACATGTTGAAGCTTCTTTCCTTATAAAAGCTGCCTTAATTGAAGGAGATACATGTTGATCACCAACATGCATGCTCCTTTCCAAATTTTGGGCTGTGTTTTTTGCTGTGAAAAAGGAGATACATGTGTTTTGAAGAAGAAGGGTTTTTGGGCGTGGAAGTGTAGAAGGAGATGAACAGAATGGAGAGAGTCTTTGGGTTAGCTTTTGTTTAGGAAATAATCTCTATGTGTTGTAGCTTTTATTAAGACTATGGTCTCTCTTATGTAACCAATCAGCACGTGCCTTTTATTTCATTAATAAAAATTGATTCCGTTAAAAAAAATTAAAATTCAATTTTAAAAAAATCACATTTATTAATTTTTAAATATATAAACTGTTAATAAATAATTAAATTTAAAAATATAAATTATATATATAAATATTTAAAAAGGCTGAAAAACGAGGAGACTACTTGATCAACTACCTAAAAATTATATAAACAATTAACACATAAATTAAAGTTATTATAACCATTAAATAAATAAACACTAACATAACAATATTTTTTTTTAAAAAATAGTAATTTTGGTACATTAATTTTAAAAATATAAATGTTGATCCTAAAAAAATATTAAGATTTTAAAAAAAAAAAACTAAAAGTAGGTCTGAGCCATCGGTGTGGGTTGGGCCTGCGGTATGCATTGCCAACCTCTTTTCCAGACCAGAAAATGACCAAAAAATAAAAAGAAAAATTGATTTTCTTTTACCTCGTTTAATTTTAAACCTGTTTTGACTAAAAATCCTAACAAAATCACAATAATTAAGTCTAAATAATTAAAAATTCATAATTAAACAAAAAATTATATCTAAAAAAATACTTAATTCGATATGTAAGAGATATGTAAGAGAGAAGTAGGAATGAATATGGAATGTTAGAGATGTGGAGAATGTTAGAGAAGTGGAGAGATTTAATATATAAAAAGAAAATTATACACCCAAAAACGTATTTTGGGTCTAAAATTGGGTAAACTTATACCAAATCTAGGTAAACTCAAAACCTTTCAATATATGAAACAGCCGACCTTTAATACTTTAAGGATATATAATCCGACTCAGATTCACCACTGTCTTTTATCTTAGAGCTGCAACTTTACTTATATAATAGAAAAAACAGAAAGTGTTTGAGCCACAAAATAAACATTAAAAGAAGAATTGTGAGGTTTCATTTACAAATATCTAACAGAAAATCTAAATCAGAAGAGTTACTGGACTAGTGCTGATTAACTCTGCAGGTAAAAGGGACGTTCTTCATGATCTTACGGGAGTAAAGAGACATGCTTCATGATCTTACGGGAGTAAAGAGACATGCTTCATGATCTTACGGGAGTAAAGAGACATGCTTCATGATCTTACGAGAGTAAAGAGACAAGGGAGACGAACTCAAGAATCACTCGGCCCTGGCCCTTAGACCTTGTGTTGATGACAAAATGTTCTGGGTATTTCCTAAGCAGCATAAGCAAACCGTACCATGGCTTTCCCTTAGCTTCTGGACCAGGCCACTCCTCCGATGACAGATACCTCCTTACTCGACTGTGATGCCAAATATTGCCATACTGATCTATCAACTGAACAAGAGAGAAAGAAATCACCGAATAAGCCCGTATAAAACTAAATAAATAACAACAGCAATATATTATAATTTGAAACTGTGTATCAAATTCTAGTATCTCTGAGCTTCTACCAAAAATTACTAGCAACCAAATAATGCTGTTTCACTTATCCAAGATGCCCTTATATCAACATGACAAACTAACAAATACATAACATTTTCAATTGCCTGGCCTTTCATTATTGGTTTGGTTACGATATGTCATTATATTAGATTATTAAACTAGTAGTCATACCAACCAAAGTAAGCAAGTTGTTTTTTAACTAAGCAGAAAACCGATGATATTCAGGCTACCAGGTCTAATTGAAGTGATGGGTCATGGTTAAATTCACAATTGGATTAAAAATCGCAGATGTTGATGAGTTGTTATTAAATGGTAAATAAATCAATGCTCAAAAAGGAAACCAAATCGGTTTGTTTTAATCAAACAGTAATAAAACACCATGGCCCTGTGCAAGTCAACAGGGTTGTATGAAAGAATTCTTTTCAGTGAACATATCTCAAAAGCAAATGCAACGTGTGATCACATATTAAAACCAAAAATCCACATATTATGATATACTTCTTGAAGTAATCAAATATTACAAGCCACATATTCAAAGGAGATCATTGACTCCAATACAATGCAAATTAATGGTAGCATGTCAAGAATTAAAGTCTATAATTTGACGCGAATCTCACAATAGTGAAATCTTAATCTATGGTTCCTAGGTCGGAGTGGCAGCCTCGACCTCTACAATTTCCTTGTAAAGGTTGAGAAAGATAAGCTTTGGTTCGATGAGGTGGGTTGAAAGGGTCAAATCTTTGAGGCATGTCAAAGGCTTACGCTAGAAAAAAAAACAGGTCAAAAGTAGGTTATTTTTTAATCAGGTCATATCTTTTTTTCAAGGCCAGACAGATTATCTAACAGAGGTGTTGTCACAGGTCTTCCTCTTTTCTGGATATTTTGTAAGATCTTATTGTTATGAAACTTTTATTATGTGACTGATATATAAATGTTAAGGATATGGAATCATGTTTAAATATAGTTTTATACATGTTTTGCAAATTTACAAATATATTGATGTACACAAAATTTGAAAAAAATGATTTATTTCCAATTAATTAAGTAAATTAAAAAGAAAAGTAAATTAACCCATTTTAATGGAAGGGAGTAAAGACCATGGTCCTGCAAGTCATGCCTGATATATCTATGAATTTTTCCACTAACGCATTCTCAAAACTAAAAGCAAGCAAGGCGTGTAATCACATATCATATCGAAAAATATGCATATATGAAAATACTTGGAACAAATCAAACTGTACCAGCTAGTGAGTTTTAATGCAAATTTTGACTCCAATATAGTAACCGTAGCACCTAAAGGATCAAAGTCTATAATCTTAAACGAAATCTCACAAAAGTGAAATCTAAATTTTTGGCTAAATGGGCAAGACTTTGAAAGACCAATAAAAGTTGTAACTCATAAACAGTTATTATGAAGTTTGATTCCATAGTTTTACATCAACTTCAATTCTCAACCTTTATTTATTATATGATCGATGGTATTAATCAGGTAAGACTTATACACTATCAAATACTGAAGCAGCAAGGATCTCTTATGATTTTATATAGCACTAACCTCGGAATACAGTTTCTCCATTGGCATCCATTCACCAGGACCACATAGATCTGAAAGAACCGTAGCCGCAGATGAGACTACATCCTTTTCTTCTAGCTGCATAAGCTGTTGGTTATCTGATTCGCGATCAGCCCTTGATCTTCCTTCACCCTTTCTCTCTACATAGACAAATGCCAATGAATCAAGTCGCTTGGAAAGCAACCCTCTATCAAGTTATTTATATGATTAAAGAAAGAGAAAAAGGGAAAGAATATGACATGATGAAGATGTGGTGAAACTGAACTTCAATTCATATAAGTTAGCAAGACTGTTAATTTTAACTATGGGATGCAGAGATACAAGTCGCATTGTGAGATAAGATCTTGCAAATCATGATAGATTGCTTATTGTTAACTACATGATTATTTCAGACTGAAGATATAATCAACAAATTCACACACAAAGAGCAAGAAATGTATGATGAACTGCCAATTTTCCGAGTAACTCCAAATATTATCACTAACAACAAACATAACAAATACATAACCTGATAGCTTGAAAGAGACTATTGAGTATCTTTGCCTAAGAAGATAGATAATCATTATTTTAGCTTCAATCTCTTGATACCAAGCAAGTTGCATATATATAACACAAGATTAAACCCTTCAATGCACAAAAACTAACATGAAAACCCAAAATTTCTAGTAAATTAATCAAGTCTTACCACCAGACACAGCAGCAGATCTTTCGTAACCACCAAAACCTTCATACGCTTCCCTCCTCATCTTCTTACCGACGCTTACTACATCATCCTCATCATCGTACTCCTCCTCGTAGTAGTCCCTTCCCCGCCCACTTTTCTTACTACCCGGTACTCCTGCGGCGATCGGGACCCCACCAGAATGATAACTGTAATGCGGTACAATAGAACCCGATCCTGAGTGACCGGATACATACTGTCTGGGTCCCATAGCCCCACCGAGAATACTCCTTACGGGAAGTAAAAAGTAAAACTCCTTATCGCCGATTTGAAGAAGGTCCTGCGAATCGAGCTTCACGGGAGGGTTGTTAGGGAGGTGGAGGACGCCTTCAACGAGACAACCGTTTTTTCCTAAAACCTCGAGAGCGAAGCGGCGGCGCGTGAAGTCGTAGAAGATACGCGCGTGGTTGCGGGATATGTTCATGCCACCGCCAAGTGAGGCGAGGTCAACGTCGACGTTGGATTTTTTGGAGTTACGGCCGAGCATGATGGAGTAAGTCTGCATATAGTACTCGAAATCCTCTCCTTGTAGCTTCGCGAAACCGGCTTCGACTTCGACGCCACAGCCGGTTGTGCCCATTTTCGAAGCAAATTCTATGTGCGGAAAAGAAGTTTTGATCGAAGCTCTAATTTCGAATTTTAGAGCGAGAGAGAACAACGGAGCTAGGGATTTGGGTGTATGTTGAGAGGGAAAGGGTGCTTGGGTGAAACTAAAAGGATTGTTCGGGTGTTGATATACCCTTATTCTCGTAACCGAATAGAAAAGTCGACGAAATCTCACGCGATAAGTCATGTGCTACAATCGCAATTGAATCCTTATATTTTGATCACTTAAAATAAAGTTTATAATTTAAATTACAACAATTATAAAAAGTAAAAAAGATAAAGTTGCATAAAAATGTTTAAAAAGTCTATTTAGTCAATTTATCAAGACTTCATTCACTCGACCCATCAAAAATCTTTTCCTCTATTAAAAATTATCATTATCCTCACCGCATATAGAACTTCAATAATAATAATTATTATATTATTATTTATAATCATAATTTTATTAAATAATAATAAATTTTAATTTAGTAAATAATATATAATTCTTTGGTATAATAGAGATATATTTACTATTTTTATAAATAGAGTTGAATTTAATATATAATATTTCCTTCATCATATTTTTTATTTCCTCTATGTTTTAAAATCAAAAAGAATTTATCACTTGCTTTTACTATTTTGCCCTCAATTTATATTCTTATTTATAACCTGATGTTATTAACCATTATGAAATCTTTATATCAACAAACACATGATTAAGCCAAATTCAATCCAACATATATGATTTAGATTCTAAAATTAAACTCTAAAAACAAAAAAATCAAATTTCTTAAAGATTACTCGTGTGGAAGAGGATCATACCCAAACCAATAATTTAACACCGGAGAACATCACCCAATCAACCAACAATGTAATTTAAAAACCCGTGTTAAAAAAAATCGAAAATCTCGATTTGTGCACGTTTTAGCAGAAAACAACTAATTCCGAGACAACATATAGGAATCAATTGCTTTTTTTCTAGAAAAAAACACATAATTATGAGACAGCAGATAGGAATCCGGTGTGTTTTTTTATAAAAAAAAACACCTGATTCCGAGACAGCATACAGGAATCAGGTTTTTTATTGTATAAAAAATGCACTTAATTCCGAGATGTCGTCTCGGAATTAGGTGTATTTCGTCTGTTTCAATAAATGATTGTGCATTTTAAGTGTTTTTTTAGATAACGGATGATTTTTACATTAGACGAATTCGAGAAAAACTGCCGTTATTTTTCAAGATTAAAAGAGAAATCGAATAGGTGGCTAGGGTTTGTTATTTTTGAAGATTTGAAGAGAAATATGAAAAGGAGGCCGTTTTTATAGTGGCTAGGCTAGGTTAGGTTTAGGGTTTATGGGTGATTGATGGTGAGAAGCTAATATGGTTGGTTGAGTGTGCAAAAGTTACTATGATTGAAGAAAGTTGAGATAGGATGGGAGATAGTTGAGATTGTGGTATAAGTCAATAGATTTGTTGGAGAATGAATGAGTTTTGGGATAAAAGAAAATAAAGGTAAATATGTTATTTCTTTTATGGAGGAAATAACAAAATGGAATTTTTATTTATTTATGGGGAAATAAAAAATTTGATGGAGGAAATAGCTTTACCCTATAAACATGTTTTATTATTATTTATCATTTCGTATTATTTATTACTACTTATCGTAAATTAATTTTATTTAACTAACTATGTTTTTAGATTGTAAAAATATTATTTGTATTTTATGTCAAGTGAAATCCTTTAATTTTAAAGAAAAAATTAGAGAAATTACCCTTAAGTATCCACTCAATTATTATATGGTCATCCACTAACCAAGTTTAGTTTTATTATCTTTTAATACTCATCTCAACTATTAAACTCTCACTTAGTACCTAACATTATTTTAATACCCTCACCCTTTATCAACATCCACGTAACCAAAATTTATTTTTCTTACTTTTATTTTATTTTATTTTTTAAAAGATCCATATCTTTCAAACCGAAGCTCGGAAAAAATATATGAAAGTACCATCGTTTTTGTTTTTTTAAGATGAACAAAACTAGATCCATTGATGATTTTTTTTATTTTTTTAAATACAATTTCACCAGTAACAACCCTCGGGAAATAGAGAGAGTTGCAAACAACCCTCAGGAAATAGAGAGAGTTGCAAACAACTCTCAGGCTAGTTTTTCAAACAACTCTCATGTTAGTACTAGTGAAGGTACCAACGGATATATATAGTCGGGGGGTATTTTTGTCCAAATTTTAGGTGGAGGTACCAAGTGACATTATCCTAATTTTGGACATTAATGGGTAATTAGGTAGTTGAGTGGGTATTTACTGGTACTTCTCTAAAAAAAATAAATGTAGAAGTAGTTTTCATTTTTGAAAATGAAGGTCTTTTATTAACCATCTGCCTTTAATAGAATTAGTTACATAAACAAGTTAATTGTATTTTAGTCCTTTATTTTTATAAACAGTCCAAAATTTGTCATACATCTTTGCAATTGATCATATAACAGTTTGAATTCATTACACTTAAGTCCTTAACATTCTATATCTTTATCGGTAGCCCTCCTAGTTCTTAGAAAGACAATAAATAAGAACTAGTTTTCACTTTGGAAGGTGTAAATAACGTGTTTCGAACGTAAATCACTTCAAAGCTACTTAACTTCACGCTTATCCTCTTTGGATAAATTTATGTGTGTATTCACTTCAAAATTATCTTAAAACATTCTCTTATGATGCATATGTATATGTATTTACTTCGAATTTAGTTCAAAACAATCCCTTCGAATAAATTTGTATGTAGAAGTATGAGTTGGCATCTTCATAACGGCTATAAACGTTTGGTATGGTATGATACGCGTGCAATGAATTATCATGCTCTATTCACTAGACATGCCCTTGGGTGTGGCATTTAACAAACGTCGCATTATCTCATTTACATAAAAACATTTCACCTATTCAACTTATCTGACACCATTTGTTCTCTCATAATTTAATTTATAAATACTCTTTTGTTTTCTATCTCTCACAAACTTTCTAGAGAGAGAAAATTGTCTTCATTTGAGAATATATTTTGCTACTCTTCCCTGAGTAACCAATTCTTTGGCTACTTTTGCCGGAAAACTCATACTTTCTAGCCAATCTTCAAATTAGTGTAAAAAATACTCAAAAACCAATGATTGGTAGACAATTTAAACTCGTCTAGTAACCGGTCAATATGATCGTTATCAAAACGTCTGGTGTGGCCCCTCATACCAAACGATTTTCGAGATCTTTATGACCATAGATGTTGTTCTCTCACTTAGAACTTGAATCAGATGAAATCAAGATTCAAAAACATGTTTGCCCCGTACCAGCAACTGAGGCTCTGATACCAAACTGATAATATAGCGGAAATATAAGAAAAACAACGATAGATGAAACCCTAATCTAAGGGTAACATAATAGATGAAACCTTAATTCAAGGGTAATAAAGACTGAAACTTTCAGTAATAAAAAATATATTATTCAAAAACTTATTTATAACTTAAGGCATACAAGGCTTTATATAAGAGGTGCTCAAAACCTAAATTATAATATAATGAAATAATATAAATATCTTAAAACAAAATAAAATATAATCGTAATACAATTAGATTTCATTTGAGTAATATAAGATATTTGAATAAAAAAAATAAAATTAAAAAAAGTTTTTGGTTGGGCTTCTGGGTTACATCAATTTTTAACCATGCGAGTTTATTGAATAACAGACATTAGAGTTCTTTATTATACTCTAATTGTCATAATACAACCATGTGAGTTCTTCGTATAACAGCTAAAGAATATGCGAGTTTAGTGTATTTTAAGAGGATGAAGATGCGATTTTATTGTTACTTTAACATCCACGTTGATAGAAAATTGAAAAATGAGTCTCGCATGGTTGGTTTTCTCTAGTCTCGTATGGTTGGTTATGTATGGTCTCGCATGTTAAGAACGAAAACAAATCCATAAAAAATCAAAAAATATTCTTAATGGTGTATTTTTTTTATGGTCCAGAAAAATCCTAGGGTTAGTGAAAAAATGCATTGAAGCATATCTCACCTAACTCTCAAATCTGATTGCATTGAATCCTCCATTAAATATTAAAGAAGTACAAATTATGACAAGCAGATTGGTAGTATCTAACAAATTTATCTTCAACTCCTCATACAAATGTCAACAATTATTTCAAGTACTAAAAAACACATGAATATTGAATTGGACTCTGGCGTACGAAAAGGCTTTCAATAATATCACAAAATTTATTTATTCCTCATAAATACTAATAAAGTCGAAGAATGGGAGTCAATTTTCTTATATCTTGTAGATTTAAACTATGTGTAAGTGTTGTTTTAATAATAGAAGAATGAACAGAGTCTAAGACAATATATTATACAAGTAAATATTCAATTAATACTTAAAATAGGTATTTGCAACTTGAGAGTCAATTTCTATAAATAATTGTAGCAATTATAAAGATGAGGTCATACTGCCAGACCCACATAATCATCATCCAAACGTCATTCACATTAAGAAGTGTTATGGAAAAAAAATCTGGAAGATTTTCCAAGTGGTCAGTAAGACTAGGGATTACAACATCCAATATGAGCCAATGACTATAATCAAATCTCAGGCCTTGGTAGACTTCCTAACAGAGTTTCATTCTGAAATAACTAACCCTTCAAAAGAGTAAGTCGAATCCACTTCGAATGTCAAAACATATGGTAGAAGCAACAACCAAGGCCTAGAATCATGAATCTAAACAATATATTTAACACAAGAGATACTGACTTAAGTTTGGTTCACAGTGAAGAGTTTTAGGAATGTCCAGGGGTGATTATGCGATACGAGGATTACTTTGTGACAATTTGGTGATACAGAAATCTCTTAGTGTCAATTTTAGAGAGAGAAAGCGATAGTTATTAGGTTAAGTAGAGAGAGAAAGTGTCATATTATTCATCTCGGGATTTGTGAAGCGTGTGTGGTCCTTTTATAGTACAATTGCGGACCCCACACACTTTAACTCCTGTTAATTACATCTTTTAGTCCCTACATTTTACTTTCCTCCTATTCTGGCTACTTCTTTATATAGCTTATACAATTTAGTCCTTGCACAATTTTCTTTATACAATTTAGTCCTTACACAGTTTTCCCTATGCGTTTTCCTCCTATCATACTTTTTCTTTGCTATTTTCTCCTGTCATGTTTCTTCTTCGCACTTTTCTCCTTGTCTTTTATTCTTCCTTATCACACAACATCAAACAACGTAGCATAATGTGAAGCAGTTGATGCAAGTCTTCATCTAACAAATATTTATGGATTAAAAAAATTCCATCTTTTCACAAACTTTTATTTAGTGGTCAGTCAAACATTAGGTCAATTCGAAGATAATAATGACAACATCATCTAATATTTAAAAGACCTTCAGCGCCAAACAACCATTTTTGAACAATCGGATTTTAAGCAAGTGTTGAGAGCCGCAAAACATGGATACCGATCTTTTAATATCTTTAGATTATACAATATATGAAACAAATGTTATTATCTAAGAAAAATCATCTATCACGCTGCCTAGCAAGTTCATATCCAATATCTAAGCCTCATGTGTCATTATAATCAAAGAATAAGAATAAGAAGAAAGTTGTGGACTCTTATCAAAATAACCCGATTGAATGGAGATTGCCCAAGAACAATGTAGAAGCAAGAAAAATCAAAATGAAATCAACAATGGTTGTATAATATGTAACACACTATACAAGCAAGGCTTCACCAAAAATCTTCTCAAATGTCTCATTTCAGACAAAACATCCTTCGTAGTTGAAGAACTCCATGATATAGAGTGCATCGCACTTTATGGATATAATGCCTTGTAGAAAATAATTATCCTACAAGTTTACTACTGGCCCATAATAATAGAGGATGTAAACCTAAAAATCAAGCATTTACCTTTAACAATGTTTATCCAACTCCATCCAGGTCTCGGTTGTGCTATCAAAAATAATATATGAAGCAATCCATTTGATATATATAGCCTTGACATTGTGAGGGCTTCCCTGCATATTATAAGAGGGGAGAAAGTTTATTTAGTAGTTGTAGAATTCTTATCCAGTAGCCAAAGACAAAACCATTGGAAAATATCACGAGATAATGAGATGGTAAACTTCCTAAGATAAAAACATATGTTTATGGAGTTCCAAAAGATATTACAATAGATTACATAACCCAATTTCAGAATGAAAAAGTTAAATAATTATGTGAAAATAAATATATTAAACAAATATTGATCTTTCTTTTCATCCACGGGCTAATGGACAAGTATAAGTTACAAAATGAACCATATCCGATAGAATCAATAAGATATTGAAGGGAGCCGTAAAAAATGGCCAAACAAATTACAAGATGTTACGTGGTCTTACAAAATCACTCCAAAAAACGAAGGATGAAACATCATTTGCATGGGTTTATGATATAGAAGCAGTTATTACAATAAAAACAATTATGATTTTATATAAAATCTCTGCATATAAGGAGGGGAACAACTTGGAACCAAGGTAAGTTGAACTTGACCCAATAAGAGGAAACTTTATGATTAAGGTATTCTTTCATATCAAAGAAACGTGACTTGATTAACTAACCTTAAATTGGCAAGTCCCTTACAGAATAAAGTCAAAAGTGAAGTTGAGAACGTATTGACTTATTGTATGAAGAATGAAAATAACTTCGACATTAATAAAATATATAACATTTGAAATTCCATCATCTTTTATAAGCTTCAAATACTTATTTATTAATTGGTCACTCTAAGTATTTTCTTAAGCTATCATTTAAGATATTATATTATTATTTTTACTTGATGGTGCAAGTAAATGTTTTAATGAGTCATTTAACAATTAATAAAACGTTTCTCTCAAAATACACGTGTCATTTTAAATTTTAATTCAACAAGCATAAAGAGTGGAACAGAAAATTAAGATAAGTTTAAGATGAAATATAGTCTCTAACACCTTTAAGGACTTAGTATTCCTCATAGAACAATCAAATAATCAAAGGCTAATTTATAAAAAATATATAGTCTTCACCACCTTCAAGGATTCAACATCACCCAAAACAATCAACTAGTAAAAAAGAGGATGAGTTTGAGGTGTAATGTAAAATTCAACACCTTAAGGGTCTTAAAAAATAATCAAAAGAAGGTAAGTATATAAATTCCTAAGCTTCGACTTTCCTCAAACAAAAATATAAACTAAGACGAATATGAAATGTAGTTTTTGACACTTTAATGGATTCACACGGTCCTTATAAAATTAAAAAAAAACAAACTAAATGGTGATTATTAACATCAATCCTAACATAAGTCGTGAATATTATAATGATTTCAATAAATCCTCATGTTAATTCGGATGCGGAAATGTCCGTAGGAGAGCGTTTGACTTATAAATATTCGTATCAGATCGTATCAATGAAAGAATCGGTAATTTGTAGTGAGAGAAAGAGACAAAGGGAATAAATGTATTAATAATTGTCTAATCATTCACCATTTTCCCCAAAAAGAAATGTCCTTTATATAGTACAAGAGGTGAATAGTAAAATTACATGGTTACCACTGTAGAGGTAGATTTCTCACCCCACTATTTTACTCTTTATAAACAAGTTCTAAGGGTATATCATGTAGCCTCTCTAACTCTTACGTTTGCTTTACTTTAGTCATTGACCACTAAATACATAAATTTATTTATTGTATTTAATATAATAAACCTTATTATTCTATATATTTTCATTTCCTTATCAGTAGCCCCTCAGTCCTTGTGAAGATATCTGAATGAGGACTGACTGACAGATGCTATTATTCTTTTCTTTCGATCATCCTCTAACTTTATAGCATTCAAATTTCTTTGTATGACCTCCTGTACTTCTGCTCAGATTTCTTTTATCTCATGCTCTGGTCAAAAGGCTTCGTTACTCGTGTTCCATAAGTGAATTGCTTTTGGTAAACCACTCGGATTATATGGTGAAGGACTTGTTCAAACTTATGACCTCAACTCTGGTCCCGATGACCTCACCTATGTCATCATTCTTTTTAGCTTCGAGTGTATTTGCCTAGCCGTTATACTGTCCGAAATAATTTAGAAGATGGAGTCACTTTCGGCCACGTGTCGCGTTTCTACCACTGTATGCTGGCGCATTATTTGAAGCGGTTTGTGAAAGAGGTAACGTGTTAAAGAGACTTTTGAATCTAAATTTTCACCTTATGCCTCTTATTTTTATTAGTTTCACTATAACTGTTCATTTTCTTCTTTAGTTCTTAGTTCACTGCTTACCTTTGTGTAGAGAACGCCTGTTCTATAGAGAGAAAGAGGAATAACCTTCAAATCGATTTTTTCTTAGTCTTTCATGCCTCAAGAGTTTATCAATCTAGAAAAATATAAACTTTGGAGGTGGTTTAATATCTCAAACCAAGCTGATGCACGTAGAACTTCCGGTGGTAGAGGGTATCCAACGCTTGTAGACATTTTTTATACAATTTTTTGTGATAACTGGTCTCCTCTCCGGGAAAGCACTTTTCTTGCTGCGCAGCCCCTCGGTCAAGCTTGTTCAAAAAATAGCAAGGTTGGACCTTCTTCATGTAAAAATACTCACAAAACTTCTCATTTCTTAATGATGGGTGATGAGAAAGAAAAACGTGCTGGAGTAAATAAAGGAGAGCATGTTAAGAGGAAGAGATCCTCAGATCCACCTACAAAGTCTATCTGGATAAATATTTCATCTTCTGTTGCAGCCCCCTCAGGTTACTCCTCAGGGGTCCTCTCAAACGACTCCCGAGGTTAGCCTCCGGAAATCTTCTACAATGAATGTTTGCTTGGAGCAGGTTTTGAAATCCATCCCTGAAATTCAAGAGAAAACTTTGATTGACGAGTCTCATAGTGATCAGGAAAAGAATGATGTGATTGTGGTTGAGGTACAACCCTTACAAGCTGTTCTCGCGGTGATTCCTCCCCCAGACCATCTGTGCCAAGTCAACGTGTATTTTCTTCTCCCCTGGAAATTACTACGGACCCCTTTCCTCAGCGAGGAGAGACTTATTCGGTGAAGAAGGATAAGAAAAAGAAGAAACGTGCCATAGACTTTCCCTCAAATATAGAAGATGTTTTGGGATATAATCTTTATAGAATTGAAACCAATCATCTACTTGCCCTTTGTAGAGTGAAATATGAATATTTCCACCCGACCGAGGAGGTGAAACTTAGAGACCGATGGGCGATCCCCGGAAATATTACCATTCGGTTTCCCACCGTTTGAGAGACTCTGTTGTCTGTTCACAATCATGAACTGATTCTTTACACCGAACTCGTGAATTGGGGCCTTCGTCTGTCTTTCGATCCTTTTATATTGGAGTACTTTAATCTTATTGGATTTTTCCCCTCTCAAGCCGGCACTAACATGTGGTACACACTCATTGCCTGCATCATAGCCTCTAGGCTTTCTGAGACAACCCTCTCCATGGAACAACTCATCCTCATATTAGATGTAGCTAAGAACTCTCATTTACCATTTTATTCTATTGGTTTTGTAAGACAATACAAGGTGATCAAAGATTTCTTAGAGGCATACAAAAAATAGAAGCAACAATTTATTTTTATCTTTGGCTATAGGAAACCGGCTTTGAAGATTCCGACTACCTTCCTCATCGGTTGACTTTAAAGTGGTCTGGGCAAGGTATGTATCCTCATATTTTATTATATTTTACTTATTAAAATTGGTTAATTTAAGGTATTTCTTTTAAAAAGCTATGAAGGGAATTTCCAAACCCTTTAAAAGTATGCAAAATCTGCATAGAAAATATTTGAGAAGCTAAATATCTGGGTGGGTAAAAATTGGAGCCATAACAATGCCTCCCAATACGCTTCACGCCCCTCTTCTATGCGAGTGTTACCAAGTTTGATTGATGCTTTAATCAGATATTGATCTTCTAACTCGTTCCAGAGACACATTATTTTAGGGTTTTTCTTGTTGTGTGGGCAGGACATTTATTTTATAGATATTATACTCCCGCCAAATACTTTGCCATATAAACTCCCGCCAAAATAAGTCCCGCCGTTTTTAATTTCCCGCCAAATTCAAACACCAACCTAATGAGACTCCCGCCAATTAACAAATAATAAGCGGGGAAAACAACACCATTTCCCGCTCACTATTTTTATAACTGAGCCACATGCATGTACTCTATAAATACTGTAATCCGACTATGAAACTAAACACTTAAGTTATAACAATGGGTGATTCCGGCTGGAATGTGTACGAAGATGCAAGCCTCCTATGCGCATTCGACTTCGTCAAAGCTACGATGCAAGAGGAGATTCCTGGTTTCGTCGATACGGTTCTGTGCATAATGTTCTTCAACCACGGTAGGGAGACATCGTGTCCAGGATGTTTAATGCCCCGACCACGTGCCCGCGAAGAAGTCGCCGATAGGTTAGCTTATCTTAAAACAGTGACTATACATATCGAGTCATTTCCTTGGGAAGACCGAACCAAAGTCCGAAAGGTATTTGACATGGGATTGCAGAGTACAATTACGCAGGAGATGGTGTCGGAAGCGATACAGCGGGTGGAGCTAGAAATAGCCGATGCAATAGCCAGCGCCGTTGAAACATACTCAACTCCCAAGGGAAGTAGTGACTCGGATGGATTCGGGATGAACTATCCGACCCCGTAAAGCTGAACGTGCAATGCTAACTCAGAGTTAGCTTATCTATCATTTGGTTTATGTTATGTGCTTATGTATTTCTAATTATGCAATGCTTTAAATTAAAGTGTAATGTTTTAATGCAATCATCATATTAAGAATCTTAAGTGTTATTGTTTTCAACATAAAAAACATCCAAACATAAAAACCATAAAAACATAAAAACCATCCAGGGTTTACATTCGTTACAATCATCTAGTCATCAAGAAAAAGCGGATAAATCGGTTACTTCGGGGTAATTATTTTTAAGCTCTTCGTATATCTTGCAACGAGATGCAATCGGCAATGCCCAACCTTCAGCTTCTGGTGAACGCAACTTTAAGCAACAAGGATGTATCCTAGCACATGGGGCCTCCGCCTTAATCCCAAGCTACAAAACAAAAACACGATAAAATAAATTTCTTGATATTAAAATTACCATTAACATACCCCTTGTATGAATACTTACGTTCACGAAATGGTTGGAGTTGACCCAACCCAATCCGATTTCCAACCGGTTTGGCATCTGAGGAGGTGCACCTCTTAGCGGAAGAAAAGTGAAGCCGACATCCATATTTCGGAATAGCCCAACAAAATGGAGTATGCAGTTAAACGCAGATGCAATTTCCACTCCCATCTCGGGCATGGACATCCAATGGTCCTTAGTTCCCACATCGCTAGAACATTTCACACGCTCCGCAACATCAATCAAATCCTCCATGCTAGTAAAAATCTTAACGTAGAAGGATGCGTAATCCATCGACTCGTTGTAAAGGGCATCCCTTATCAACCTCCACCCATCTTGTTGCCCGTTCAAGGCGTAAGCTATCGAGCGGTACCCGCAATGCCCATCGGATTTAACATCGCTAATGGACTCTACGAAAGGCCTAAAATAGATGGGGAATTGGTTCATGTATCCTTTGGGGTCTACAAAACTTGCCTTCACCGGCATCGTAGAGCTTGACCTACAACCCACCGTTCCACTACTAAGCATTGTCCCACTTGCTTGCGTTGGAATAACGCTACCTTTCGTACGAGCGGGGGTGGTCCCCGAACCACGTTTAGGCTCCTTCTTGTTTTCCCTTTACTTGAGGTTACGGTTGGAAGTTTGAAGTCTCCAAGTAAGGATGGCGTACTAGCATTTTCTGATTGAAGCACATGTTCGTGCCAAATTTTGTCGCGTTTAGTGGATGTATCATCAGCGACAATTGAGAACTTACGTTTGTTAGGTGGACGACCGCGCGCTTTTTTCTTAACCGATGGCTCCAAAATGTTAGTTGTTTCGGGATGGACGACGGAAAACCATTGTTTATAAACGTGCTCTATGCGTGCTTCGTCATTGGACGCCATGACATCGCATACTAGTTTATCAAGCTTGGCTTTAAGTTGCTCATTCGTCGAGAGGTTGGTACGAACTAGGATGTCTAACCTCTTCCAATGTTCATGAAACAACTCAAGCGGCACCTCTATGCCTTTCGCAATAAACTCATAGATTTCGTGGGCGCAAGGCATATCGTGCGTAGTTCGTATGGCAAAACCGCAAGGCATATCCGGTGCGATTGTCATGTTGCGGGAACATTCGACTTCGTCGGACAAAATTTCCATTGCATGGTGGGAGATGTTGTTTTTTTAGTTGACCGTACACAATGTTTGTGAATTTATGTAGGGCCAACAACCGGATCTTTTCAAAGGAAGACTTGATGTCCCCGTGTTGCAATTCGATCAAAGTATGCAACTTCAACAAAAAAGATTCAAAGTTACCTTTGCTCATACCGATGAAACGCTTGAGGCTCGAATGAGCGCTCTCCACGCGGTTTGTGGTTTGGTTACCAAAATGCATCCACTTGTTAGTTCTCCACGTGACAAACTTGTCACCGTACGACCCTACCCAACTTTCGGTATACTCAATCGCTTCCGGATACTCTTTGAAGTCGCGGTGCAATTCCGACCGGTAGTTCTCGTACGCTAACTCCGTTTCCGCCAACATCATTCCATTCCACACTTTCAAAAAGGCATTGGACACTTTCTTCTCCTTTATGATCTTTTTTTGTTTTTGCTAGGACGTTCATGTTGATGTGCCATCGACATAACATGTGCGTTGCATTGGGGAACACTTCCTCCACCGCATTCACAAGCGCCAAGTCTCTATCCGTCAAAACAATGGATGGTAATTCGATGGAGTGAGTTACCATCAACGAATGTAAGCATCCTAACACCCACTTGTAGGCCTCGATTTTTTCAGTCGACATAAAAGCAAATCCAATGTAGAATGTTTTCCCCGTACAAGTCGCACCCACGACCTCGTACAACGTCATCCCGTATTTGATCACCTTGTACGTGTTATCCATTAAAATGACGTTCAGAAATGTCCGTAACAAATCCAAACTAACCGGGTGCGCAAAAAAAAGCTCGCCTATGATATCGCT
Organism: Limnanthes douglasii subsp. nivea; assembly: GCA_036936605.1. Taxonomy (NCBI): domain Eukaryota; kingdom Viridiplantae; phylum Streptophyta; class Magnoliopsida; order Brassicales; family Limnanthaceae; genus Limnanthes; species Limnanthes douglasii. Next base: position 191,095,639 of record JAUPFV010000002.1, on the reverse strand, counting down.
TCCGTCTTCGGACTTTCCATGGAATTCGTAGTAGTTTAGTCGCTTTAGTTCACCCAACAAGTATTGGAATTGCGACCGACCGCCTTTCTCGAGCTTCCGGCGTTTTAGTATTGCGTTGTACACGGTGCGCATTGTAGAAGAATTCTTAGGGTTCAATTTCTTCACTCCACCAAGAATATCACGAGGACGGGATCCCATATTCGTCGAACTAACCACGAAATCCATCTCTATTTTTTGAAAGCGTCCCACGTAGGAATGACCTTCTTTGTAGGATGTAGTATCGTGATTGTGAACGCCGCACACAACCTCTATTCCCCACAAATCATCACCCATCTTTTTTCCTTTAAGGGCGAACGAGCATCCGCATTATTTCGTTCCGGTAGACTTCCTCTTTAGATCCTTGGGGTCTACCAGTTTTGTGTAAACTCCAGATCTTTCGCACACAAACTCTACTCTCGGAGTTTTACGATCGTGTCTATCGCATCGGCGTAAAATAATCACAAACCCGTTATCTGATGCGGTTTCCTTAACCCATTCAATAAGGTCTGCCTGGGAGTAGTACTGAGATTTGGTGTTGAACAACTCGCTATAATCGATGGAGCAAGACACCGGTATTTCCTCCTCCTCCGCCTTCGCCATGCACGAACTAGTCAAATAATCCTTTGACTCATCCTTTAACCCTCCATCTCCGCTCTTTAACTCTTCACCCTATGCATGTTAAAAAAAAGCATCAAATACGACCATGGATAAAATAAGCCAAAACCCCAACTCAACGGTTAGAAAATTCACACAATGAAGGTTATTTCCCCGCCGGTTCTATATGGTTCCAACCGGCGGGGACATTGTCAACCGACGGTTGAAAATTCCGAAACCGGCGGGGATATTGTCAACCGTCGGTTGACAATTCACCACCCGCCGGGGTCGGGGCCTAATTCAAACTCCATTGGAGAAAAAACAGAGGGGTTGACCCCGGCGGGTTCATATACCCACCCCGGCGGTTTCACATACCCACCCCCGCGGTTCAAATACTATACCCGGCGGGGACTAAACACAAATTAAATCTTACATTCTGGACAAAACAAGAGAGTTCGCCCCGCCGGATACAGGGTAACAACCCCGCCGGGTAAGGGTGTCCCACCCGGCGGGTGAGACTCGACGAACCCGCCGGTTGGACAAGGCGTGCCCCGGCGGGGAACCTTCATCGTTTTAATATGAATGTTCTTACTCCCCGCCGGTTTGGATGGTTGACACCGGCGGGGCAGTTCGGGTTCTACCTTTCGAAATGTAGAAGGTCTACAAAAATGGAAACTTTTATAAAAAAATTGGTTAGAACAACTACCATATTTGGAGTCCCATGCTCCTCAGCAAGCTTCTCACATTCAGAGTCCATCCTTCGATTATTCCGAATTTATAAAAAAATAATGATTTTTGGAGGTTGAAGTGTTTATTTGTGAGTTTTTAAAGTTTTTGAAATTTTAGGAGTTTTTGAATTTTTTGGAGTTTTTGAAATTTTTCTTAAGACTAGAGTATAAGAGGGTTGTTTGGAGGAGTAATTTTGTGTTCTTCCACATTTGGCTAACCATACCCACACATTCCACTACAAGACAAAAATAAAGATTCTTGGTCAAAGGGTAAAACCGTCTTTGACTATTGAATTAAAAAGATTCTCTATATTTTGGGAATGCTTAACATTTTTTGAGCCTTAATTTAGCCATACCCATATTTTTATCCAAATTTTAAATAGAGTACCAATTGACACTATCCTAATTTAAATACTAGTTCGTAATTAGATAATTGATATTTACGTGACTTATATCAAATCAAAATCCAATAAAAAAATATAACATATACATGCCCATCACAAAATGGATAGGTAAGCGAATGGTTAAAAGTTAAAGACAAAGGACGGAACCTCTTTATTATTTGGACTGTGTGTTTTTAGCCCTTATGGCTGTGGCCTAAACTACAAGGGCTCATTATTTGACCCGGTTATAATTGATAACATCCGATTTCCGGGTCAGTGAGTCCCAATCTCATTCTCCTGACACCCTAAATCAAGTCTCTTTGTTCTAGTCCTCGATCCGAACCAGATGAGTGTTAATTTTTCTGATTAGGTGAGATAGTTTTTGCTCTCTTCTATTTATTTTTGATGTCTTTGTTAATCAAGAATTTGAACTGTTTAGACGAAATCGTTTGATTATATGCATATAAATTTTATATGCATATAATCAAACACTTCCGTCGAAGTTTTGGTCTTTAGCTTTCTAGATAGTATCCTCTTCGAATTCGTCCGTATATTCCAATTGATGTCTTGAAACAGTTGATTTCTGGTTTGTAGAACCTGAAGCTCTTTATTGTCTAAGAGAAGAGAGAAACCTGCAAACAGTTGTTATGAGTTCTCTGTTCAAGTTTTGTTAAGTTTGATATATGTGCTTGCAAAAATTATATTAATTCTATCATCCCTGTCAATGTCAACACTATTTGTTTGTCTCCTTGTCTTGCATCACAATCATGGTCTAGATGCATATTGGCTCATCTTTTACTTGGTAAGTTTTTCACATACTAGAGCTGGTAAGTTTTCGTGGCTAGTATTTTCCGCAGTTTTCTAAAATATATTTGCAGTTTTACTTGTTATGTCAAATATTGTTTAACTCTATCCTACCGTTGGATGTTGGATGTGATTGTTTGTATATCTTCAAACAATTAACTATGTAGAGTACTGCACTTTACGTTTTAGATCAAAATATGGCTTCCATCAATGGTTTTCTATGAGCCAAATAGTGTTTGAATTTTGTATCTACCAACTGATGTTGGAATTTGTGTGTTCCAAATGATGTTTTTGGAAGTTGCAGCAAAATTTTTGAAGTTTTTAGAAAATTTATGTTTTGTGTTTTTCACCTCGTCTCTATCCTCTTACCTTCACATAATCACTGGTAATTATCCCTCCTTTAGCACAGTTATTGTCACACTAGTTGCTTCGTTGTAGTGTTTGCACATTTAACTCGAGATTAAGCCAAGGATAGTTTATGAAGTAGATTCTCAGTGAGTAAGAGTTAGTGCATATAAAGATTTGAGAAAGTTTGATGAAGTTAGATTCAAAAGATTTGTATGTGCAGCCAAACAAACCCTTAGATGTGGCCTATAGGTGTAGACTTGAACATAAAGCTCTTGAGTTGGCTAGTTTCTCATTGCCTGAGACTTAAGATCGTATAGGTAGTGATAAAAGTATTATTTTTAGTCTAGATTTTGAAAAAGTGAGAGTTAGTAATTCTATGTTTTTTCTTAGATAATATTGATTTTTGGCTGTAGTTTTTTTAAGTTTTTTTAAGTCTTCTTATATACAATGGAACTGATGATGGTTTATTGGTTCTCTTAGGAATTCTCCGTATCTCCCTCTCTGTGGTTTTGCTGTCTTGAATTATATTCACATCCCAAAATCAAGGCCATCACTAAGAGACACAAACATGGGCAAAAAAGGGTAACACTAAATTCTATGTTGTTTTATCTCTAACAAGTTTAGCTCTTGGATGGTTGATCTAACTTTATGTTTGGTAGACAGCCACAGACCTCCAAAGCAGATGCTAAGTTCGAAAAGAAAGTCAAGTTCTATACCAGTCAGTTCACTCTTCCAGTTCACTCTTCCATTTATCTTTTATCATTTGTAATCTGCTTGATCCAGTTGAGACACATGATGGTAAATAATAACATTCATTACATTAGAGTGCCAAGGAGTTTATACATTGGCAAAACCAGCAAGTTTTTTTTGTAGAAGATGTAGTTGTAAATTAAATAGTCTCTCAAACGCAGATGAATAAGTGTATTTGGGCATGTCAATGATCAAGTAAAAATTGGGTATTTAGTTTATGCATTACATGTCTATGTAAATGACCTTTAATTTCTTCTTTCTTTTCTCTTTTGGTTTGGGTGTAGAGGTCAGAGATGCTGTTGTTTCCTTGTCTGCCAAGAAGGATATTGCCAAGGTTAATATTTTCTCGTTGATTACTTTTACTGTATTCTAGTTTTGTTCTGCAGTAGGGGCTGTTATATGGTGTTTTTTAGTGGGTACTTTTTTCTAGAAGGCTATTTTTTTAAAGCTTATAAGCTTGTTGGTACGAAAAGACCGACAAGTTATTCTTTTCTGGCAGGTGTCATAAATTTGTTATTCTAGATTTATCAACCTAAAGCTTAATTTCTATTGCCTTGTTTTGCATAGCAATATGTCTATAGCTGATCATTGGGGCTATTTAGTACTTGACCATGAAAATTAGAAAATAGTTTATTCTTTTACTATGCTGTCTATCTAGTTTTCATGTTTTGGGTTTATGGTAATGAAAGTTAAGATAAGCTGCATGTGACTCTTAATATAGAAAACATGATTAAAATGATAGTGCTTTTTGATCTAGTCTTTAAGAAGTTTATATATATAATTCTGATATAGTAATGGATCTTTAAGCAGAAGAAGAATCATCGAAGGAAACAGAAACTTGCGGCATATGATCTAACTGCGCTTAAGGATTTCCTTCCTGAATTAAATGCTCAACAATCAGCCCCAGGCGACCAATTCAAGTTGAACGGCAAATCAAGACAGAAACTACTGTGCGTGCTATTTTGTGCTTTTACCGTTTTTTTTGTTATTACAGAAGATAGAACTGATTGGTGTAGTTTTGAACAGATTGAAGGAAGGAAGACATTTGAGCAATGTTCTGAAACATCCTACATTTGTAGCGGATCCACTGGCTGCAATTCATCAACACCTCACCTCCACACAACCTGTGATAGAGGAGAAACCAAAGGAGAAGATAAAAAAGAACGGAAGCAAGAAACTAAATCGGAAGAAGAAATCAAAGGTTTCTCCTTTGGCCATGGATATTTGAATATGTAATGTTGTTGGTTAAAGAAGATAATCACAGGTTCCCCTTTCCGTATTTTGTAACTTAGAACATAAAGGTTCTTTCAAAGAAAAATGAATCAAATTTACATGAATCTCGTACTGCTAACTGGCTATTGAAATTATATTAGATTGTTGCAATGAGGCTTCACTGCTTTTATTTATAAAATAATTATCCTCCTGAACATAAAACATTGCATTATTTTTTAGTAATGCTAAAACATTGCATTATTTTTTAGTATTTTTTAGTAATGCTAAGTGTGCTTTTTAAGATGTAAAATAATTAAATTATTTAAGATCAATTAGCTTTTTTTAGATGCATAATAATTATCGAAATAAGTAGTTTAAATTTGACAAAAATAATCAGTAGTTTAAAACAAACAAAAATAAACAAACAAAAATAGGCTTATGTTTTACATTACCTCTGTAAATTAGAACCAGGTTCATATTTATTTTCTCTGAATAATTATTTTAATATAAAATTATTATTTATAATATAAAATGTTAATGTTGGTATTTAAAATAATAAGTTTCAATAAAATAAACTATAGAAGTAATCATTGTAACTAATCATGTACTATTTATTAAAATACGGTAAACAATTTTGTATTATATTTAAAAAAAAAAACTAAGATCAATTACTAATCTAAAAATAAAAACATTTTTTATAACATGAAATTATTCTAATTAGCAAATTTAAGTTAATTTATTATTATAACGAATTTTTATATAGTTTATTCAATTAAAAACTACAAACAAACGATATATTCTTGATCTATATATTTTGATAAATATAGTCTTTGACACCTAGAAATCTAATAACTAATTTCATTTAAATTTGTAAGTCTATGGACTAACTTTATTGAAAACTACAAGCGAAAGGATCTCACTGGTACCGGTGGATTTGGAGTCAAAGGACTATATCTAAAAAAACAGTCAAAGTCGAAAGACTAATTACCTATATAATGTACAACCGTGCAAGTAAAGATGAAAAATAATAATAAATAACTAGCATATTGCAAGCATGATAACCAAAGTGATTAATGTCTTGGCGAGAACCATGTGTGGTAGGGTTATGCAATTAAGAAAACAAATAAAAGAAATGGTTCATCTCAGACAAACTTGAAACCCATGAATCTGTACTGTACTGAAAATCTGTGAGAAGACGAAGAGTTATTATCGATGGTAAATTGATTTGGATCTGCACACTCTAGCATTTTTCTCGGTCCAAATATGGTAAACCACAGTGCTGATGCAAACACGCCAAATATGGACACACCCATGCTTCCAGGCTTCAAAGAGTTGGCGAACTAAATAAATTTCGGCAAATTCATGATCACAAAAGAGATCTCGAGTTTGTGTCTGGAGGCCTCTCCATACCATGAGAGAAAAAAGACAATAAAAGAGAAAGTAATTTATGGTTCTACAACAAAAAATGCAATCAAAATTAGGAGAGAATTTTATATCTCAGCTGATGAGTTTTCCCTTATAGCATGTTGAGGATGGAAAGTCAAAGAATGAACGAATGGCATGGTAGGTTATACTTATTTCATACTAGATTTACCCATCCTAATTTAGAGGAGGATTGACGAATGTAATGATAAGTGTGTTTAATGCCAACTAAGGGAGTCATTGCCATCTAAGTGAAAAAGAAAATCACAAATGTGATTACCAAAGTTTTTATGGTTTGTGTCATTGTCCATTTAAATTTGGAGTGTGTAGGACCATTGACTATGGCCTATAATGTTAGTTACTAAAAAAACCTAAGGTTGAGCTTAGAAGCTTTGATTATTCTACTTCCATACTTGGTCGCAATTGAAGCAAAATATAATTACATATCAAAATAGAGAGAGATATTGTTTCCTTTTCCTATCGTGACTTTATAGAGGTTGATAATAATGAGTATAAGGCAGAAAGTTTCCCTGCAGGACTAAGAGGGAGATGATTCTATGGGGACGGACCAAAAGTTCTTGTTTTTTTATATGATTTGATCTAATCGCACGAGATGAATGAATCTTTCCCACTGAAAATAAACCAAATATATTTTAGAACGACTATCCCATTCTATGTAATTAGATTAAGAATTTTAAGGCTGCTCTTAAATAATAGAAAATTCATCATAGTCGAAGTAACCTTGGCCTTATGAACGTTTATCTTTTGGCAAAACCAAAGAAAACGACATGGTATTGGGTTAGGTATTTCGGGTCTGATTTGGGAATGAAAATGGAAAACCAATAGACATGACATGTGAAAAGAAAAAACTTGAATAATTGGAATCGAGGGCATAAAAGAATTTTTTAGAGGTCTATGACTCAATACAAGAAATGATTTTTTTAATAAGGTGTTCATATTTATTAGAATAAACGTTTCAGTGATAAATGAGACACATAGGTATTCAAGAAGGAGTTTATCTAAATTATATCCAATTATAGCAAAGAGAAAACTATAAAGGGATAGACCGACTCGTGAAAGAAAAATATGACTTTTCTGAGGATTGACTTTGAGACCTGATAGGAGATGGAATTAAGATAATTCGTCGCTGATAAACTTGAGGGATCAGGTTTCCACACGATAAAAGATTATTAAGTCGTCTGCAAAGCATATGTTGATGATTTGTTTACATGAAATTTCCAATGGAATTTTGAATAATTGTTAGTATTTTCCCTTAAGGATGCTAGAAAAAACTTATATTACTTCGATGAATAAAAATGGTGAAAGCGGATGATCTTATTTAAGACTTTTACCGTGTTCGAATGAGCTGTGAAGGTCACCGTTTATACTGACATTGAAGGACGAAGTGCTGATGCATTGGATAATCAATGGTATCATTTTATCGGGGAAATTCATTGCAACTGTAATATATAGGATGAGTTACCATCCGGCATTGGCAAAGAAGTTTGTTTAGATAATATTACTAATTTACCTTTACGACTGGTCTGACCTTTGTCCATAATTTTGGAGATGATATTGTAAGTCATGTAACAACAAACGATTGATCGAAATTTCTAATAGGGAGGACGGGGTCCCGATTTTTAGGATGAGGGAAATATGGGTTTTATTTAAAGAGTTATCAAGGATATTAAAGTTAAGAAGTGGTAGATTTCATGACAAATATCATTTCTAACAATAGAACGTGATTTTTTGAAAAACTTGGAGTTGTAATTGACGGGCACACACACATTATTATGGTTAATGTTGAATATATCATTTTTATTTTATCTTTAGTAATCGGAAGGTTCATATCATATGAGCTAAGTTTAGTTGTGATAAGTCTTGAAACTCTAGGAAAATCGGGGTAATTTGTGGCACTCTGACTACTAGGGAGGTTAGTGAAGTGTTTTGCGAAAATATCTGCAACACCCGATGTAGTGCTAACGAGGATCCCTTTACCACTGTTGAGAGAAACAATTTTATTTCTCAAGATACGAAGTTTGACACTATTATGGAAAAACTTGATGCTGTAGTCACCAAGTTTGAGCCAGGTCTCACATAATTTTGTTTATAAAATGATTCCTTAATAAAAATTTATCATATTAAGTTATTTAGGTTATCATCGATGACTCATTTTTATTTCCATCTTTATTAATACGAGTTCATTTTGGTGCTAATTAATTATTATTTTTCTTCTTTTATTTATTTTTTCTAAGATTTAATCAATGAACGATAAGACAAATAAAAATGAGACGATTTATTTTAAGATTAATTAAGCCATCATAACCACAATAAGAAATATATTTAATTTGAAAGATAATATAATGAACATCCAAACATATTCATTTTAGAGTTCCTTAAATTTTGTGAGAATTTGATGGACTCTCTCAAGATCTAACCAAATAATGATTTTTGCATTCTTTTTTATGATGAAGCTTAACACCGGTTGATTTCACTACGATTCAGAATAACTAGCATTATGCTGAATTAGTAAACTATTTTCTTATGATTTTTTTGTCACCAATGATTATAGTTAAATTACAAAGATACACCCCAAATTATTTTCAACATGATACAACTACTAAAGGTTCGATACACGTTAAAACGTTTTAAAAAGTCTATCAACTTCTTGAGTTCATATTAAATAAAAACTAAGAGCTTATGGAGTGGCTAGGACCAATAACCATGATATATAATATTAGTTACCAAAAAGTTATGGTTGAAATTAGAGGATCTGATTATATTACTTCTGTATTTGTACACAATGAAAGCAAGATATACCCACATATCAAACCAGAGAAAATTCTGTTTCCGTTCTCGATTACGACTTTATTGAGGTTGATAACAATGGGTATGAGGCGGAGACTTTCCCACGAGGCCCACGAGGGAGAATTTTTATATTGGGAGGGTCCAAAATTTCTTGTGATGTGATCTAATGCCACCAAAATAGAGGAATCTTTCCCACTAATAATAAACCAAATGTGCTTTAGAATGACTATCAGATTCTAGGTATTTACATTATTAATCTCAATACCATCTCAGATGAGGGAAATTTCATCATAGTCGAAGCAACATTGACCCTGTAAGCGTTTATATTATAGAAGTAATTAAGAAAAATACATAGGTATTAGGTTAGGTGCTTCAGGATTCTGACTTGAAGAATAAAAATTGAGGGCCAATAGACTTGGCCAGCAAAAAGGAAAAACTTGAGTAACTAAAATTGAGCGACATAAAAGAGATGTTTAAAGGTCTATGACTCAATAAAAAAAATATTTTTTTCAGTGAGAGATTTATAGTCTTTTAAAGAAAGAAGTCCAGTGACAAGAGAGAATCTAGGTGAGTTTACATAAATCATATCCAATCATGATAAGAAGAAACTTATAAAAGGATAGACCGACCCCTGAAATAAAAAATATGATTTTTTAAAGGTTCAATTTGAGACCCGAGAGGATATGGAATTCATCATCCTTGATAAATTTAGGGTTTATGTTATGCATGACAAAATATTATCAAATCCTACGAATCAGGAATTAGTGGTTTTTTGTATACGATATTTCTAATAAAATTTAAAATTCATGTCGGTATTTTTCCTTAAAGATGTTAGAGAGAGCTTGTAATTACCAAGACGAAGATAACTAATGAAGGCCATCAATTTTTCCAAGGTCTTTGCGACCATAGAAAGAGTCGTGAGAGACACCGTTTATATTGACACTGAAACAAAGTGGTGATGCATTGGATCATCAATGATATAATTTTATTAGGGAAATCCATTGTAACTATGATATCTACGACGAGATGTCATCTGACACTGTCAAACGTTCTTTAAATATTATCTTAAAGAGGCCCAATGACCTTTACAATTGGTCTGTTAAACCTTTAGAAGCTTTTAAGAAAGAATAATGTTATTTGAAATTATACAATCTGCAATGAGAGCTGGTTGGGATTTATATATTAAGGAAGAACGAGAAATTTTAACCCCGTTATTCATAATTTTGGGGATGATTTTGTAGGTTATGCTACAACTAGGGAGGACGAAGTTCTGATATTTGGGATGAAATAGGTTTTGTTTTAAGAATTTTCTTGGAGATGGAAGTTTAAAAAATGATTGATTTCATGACATATATGATTTTTAACAATAGACCACGATTTATTAAAAAAGTAATCAGAAGGGTCATCAATGATTCATCTTAAGGGGTAAGTTTAGTTGTGATCAAACTTGAAACTCTGGAGAGGTCGGGGTAATTTGTGGTACTTTGAATACGATAAAGGTTAATGAAGTATTTTACGAATATATTTGCAACACTCGAGGTTGTATTTCCGGGGATTCTTTCACCATTGTTGACGAAAACAATTTTGTTTCTCAAGATATAGGGTTTGACACTATTGTGTAAAAACTTGATATTGGGGTCACCAAGTTTAAGTCAGGTCTCACAATATTTTATTTGAAAAATAATTCCTCACTCAAGCTTAACAAAATTAAAGTTTTCAAGGTTTTAATTTCGACTATCACGAGGTTTTAGTCAAGGGGATTGGTTGGAATATTGGTTTGATCTTGAAAAATGCTTGACTTGACAGTATCCACTATGCCAACAATGTCAATGAATTCGTGGCAATTAATATTTCGAAGGTATTTTTTAAGGCGAGTGAGTTTGGCGGTGATGATAGAAATATTTAGGTTAATCAATATGAGGTATCAATTATTGGTAACTATTTAGTATAGTCTAGATGAGACTTCCACGTGTTGAAGAATCAAAAGGGTGTTTTGGTATGAGTTTTGGTGATACTAAATTTTAAAATCACAATGGTGTGTTCATATGTATGAAGTAGGAAATGGGAAAATTGGTCTAACTGGAAATGGTTGATGGATGAAGGGTAGATCTCCAGCCAAGTAGGAATCAAGGCCAATAGAAAACTTCACATGCGAGAACAAAACACCAAGCATAGAAAGCTTTTTCCGACCTGATCGAAAAAAATCGAGGTTTTACCCAGAGTCTTCATGTCATAACACAATTTGAGAAGAGCGGGTTCCCTGTGAAAAAAAAACATTTATGACAGAAAGAATCCTTTTGATGTTACTAAGGTTTTTTAGGAGAATAATCTTGCAATGGTTTTTCTTTGAGATACAAAAGTATTTTTTTTGTTGAGATTTGGTGAAGGGAAGAAAGACGAGGGTTTAAACATAATCTCAAAGTAAGAATGAAATTCCAGTAAATTTTAATTAAAAAAAAGAAGGATAAACTTTCAAGCAGTATATTTACTTTTGGTATGGCTAAGGATTCTAAGGAAAGAGTACTTGCAATGAGTTTTCTCTGAGAAGAAAAATACTTGCTTTGTATTAATATGCAGGTAGTTATACTAAAAATAGAAGAAAATGGGACGTGTTTAACAAGTATAAAACCCTCATTGCACTTAAGCCATACCTAGTACATAACTAGGTGGATTGTTGTAGATTGGACGAACAAACTATAAAGAAATTGTGAAAGTCGATGGTTCGGTGTTGTTGTGTTTGTTACATCGGTAGAAAAAAAAAGCTAGGGTTAGTTTCTCTAGAAGAGAGGAACACTTTGTGCAGAGGCCAAAAGGCCTAGCTACCTTTAGAACTCCAGCAAATATTGTGTAATATATTGAAACCAAATGTAAAAAGAAGTTGTTTTGTTACTGTTGGTTTCAAGAGAGAAGGGAAGGATTCGCTCTCATCTGTAATGTGAACGTGTTTTAGTTTAATTTGTTCTATTAAAGTTAAATTAGTTTATTTTTGTACATTCAACATTTCTCATTCGAAATATTAGGGTATTAAATAAATCTTATATATTGCATATAACTATTATTTGTATATATTTTTATTTTTTTACGATAATTTAGTTTAAAATAAACATTAAATAAACTAAAAATCACCACTAGTCCTTCATGTTTGGTGTTTGTCTCAAACTAGTTTCTTTCGTTCATTTTTGTCTCATAGTAGTCTCTTATATTTGAAAACCTTGCATGTTTATTCTATCGTATGTGCGATTGTTTAAGAGTTGCAACGTGATAGTCTAAACAATATTTTTTTCTGTCTTACAATTGGTTCCCTTAACATTTTCCCAATAATATTCTTCTACGTGTCACATCATATACCACGTAAACATTTACTATTACTATTAACCATTTATTTTTATCATTTATATTTAACCATTTACTTTTACTATCTATCATTTACTAAGTAAATTGGTTGGACTGGATAAGACATTAAAACCTGATCTAATTAACTAAAGCCTAAATCTAAATCAATTTCACGAGCAAGATCAAATCCAAATAAATGTGATTATTATTAACTATAGATGTGATCTAATCATGTCAAAATCTATTATTCGAACATACATATTTGACAAAAATGATAGTATTGGATAAAATTTTGAAATCTACTAGAAAGATAACCAATTAAACAGATATCGTATAACATACCATAAACATTAAATTAATACACCAAATAAAAAAACTAAGAAAAACCAAACATTATTGAAATATATTAAAGTATCTAGGTGACATCACTCAAACAAAGATAGAGCATTGGAAGGATGTTCAATATTTTATTCAAACTTAAACTTGAGTATATCATTTAGAAGAAACATAAAATTTAGATCTCATTTTTTCCAAGTTCTCACTACGATGATCGCACTGCTCCCTAAATCTGGAGGTAAGATGTTTTTGGTAGTCTGTAGCCTCAGAATTTGCCTTTGTGATTCACTTATTCTTATCAACAATTTTGGCTTATTGCCTCTACAGGGTTAATATAGCAACCAACCTCTGTGTCTTTGGAGATTTGCTAACCTTCTTTCTCGTAATGTTTTTTATAAAACGAATAAAAATATATTAAAATTTTAATATCACATTCTTACGAGATAAAAAAAACATTTTCTTATCAAACAATATAACTATATGGTATTTTAGAATGTTAGACAAAACTCATTGATCATATTATGTTACATACACTTGTTCTAAAGTATTAAACATTAGGATAATCATCTTTCAACAAGAAAACCATATTTAAAATGATCTTTTTTTTGTAGAGAACTAATAATTTTTGTGAAAACGGAGAAGAAGAATTGATTGAATTGAAAAAAAGAAATCTAGTTAAGTTTTGTGTAGTAGTTGGAAGTAAATTTCGAAATAACTGGTAAGGTTACTAGCTCTCATGTCTAAAGTCTCCTAGAATTGTATCTAAATTCTTAAATCTCTATAATGTTCCTTTCAATCAAAATCAACTTATATTTTGTGATCATCGTCAACTTGGTATAATACATAAACTATAATTTTCTATTTTAAATTCTCATACATCAGATATCGTAGACCTTATTCACATTAATTTATGGGAACCAACTCCCACACAAACCAGAAATTGGCACACATATTATATAATTTTCTTGGATGATAATAGTAGGTTCTCTTGGTTTTAACCCTTGAAACACAAGAGTGACGTGCTAGATATTTTTCTAGATTTTAAGAATCTAGTTGAGAATCAATATGAAAGATACATTAAAGTCTTACAAACTGATAGAGGTGGAGAATATCCAGCTTTCATACCCTTCACAAAGAGTAAATATCACTAAGGAAAAATGGACAACACAATCTCCAGAATTCAATAAAGAAGATCAAGATACCAACTGCGAAAATTCTCCTGAAAGAATAGACCCTTCACCAAAAGAAACAAGTATTAATAATGCTAATCACAGAGAAAACACTGATAAATATCCAGAAGAACTAGGAAAGAATGAAAGAGATGAAGAGGAAGAAAGCTTCAGAGAAATCTTTGACAGGAAATTAAAGGATGCTAAAGGAAAGAAAAGAATGAGGAGCAAAATCATTAAAGCTATGCAATTCAATGGAACAAGTAAATTTAAGTCTTCAAACTTTCTTAATGATTAACATGATTAACTGGAATATAAGAGGAATTAAATACAAAGCATCTCTTAGAAGACTCATTTATTTAACTAAAAAGAATAATTTTAAGATCATTGCAATTCAAAAACCTTTAATCAATTGTGATGGTATAGATAACATTGCTAGGAAGCCAGAAATACAACATAATTAAGCTTTGGAATTTCTTAAAAACCACCTCTACAACTGACCTTGATTGGATGATTTGTGGTGATTTTAATGTTGTTTGTTCAGTAGATGAACAACTAGGATGCAATATTTTATGTCTTAACAACACTAACGACTTTAATGAGATGATAAGTCAATGCAGAGTTGAAGATGTTGGTTACACAAGCTTCAAGTATACCTGGTCTAGTAGCTCTAAGTGGAAGCGGTTAGATAGAGTTTTCATCAAAAATAAATGGACTGAATCTTTTACTGAAACTAAGATCTATCATCAAGTTATAACTTTTTCAAATTATATGCCTATAATTATCTCCATTTCTAATGAGTTTACTAGAGTTAAATCTAGTTTTAAGTTTCAGGAAATGTGGACTCTGGATGAGCAGTTTCTGCCTTTTGTGGAAAATAACTGACATCAAGAGATGAATGGTGATCCTTTGTTCAAATTTTGGAATAAGTTAAAGCGTCTTAAAAAAGGTCTCATTAACTCAAATAGATCCTACATTGGTAACATCTTCAACAAAGTTCATAACTTAGAAGATGAGACTCTAGCCATGGAGATAAACCGCCAGACTCAGCAAAGCAATGAGTCTAAGCATAACCTTGTGAAAGTTAATGCTTTACTCATTAAGGCTCGAATGATGGAAGAAGATTTCTGGAGACAGCAATGCTACTGAAATTGGACCATTGAGGGTGATAAAAAAACAAAATTCTTCCATAGTTTTGTTAACAAGAAAAGGAAAAGAAATAGCATTAATGGGATTAAAAGTGGAGAGACTTGGATCACTGATAAGCATTCCATTGGCCTCTCTGCTATGAAGTTCTTCAAGAAATCCCTCACTGGTTATCCATATAATAACAAGGAGAAGGAGGAGGAGGAGATCTGTATGAATGATTCGTTGTTTAATAATATTCCCAGAATTATTAATGAAGAGGATAACATGAACCTTCTTAAGCTTCCTGATGAGGATGAAATTTGGCAGATTATTAAGAAAATGAACCCTGCAAGTACAACAGGTATGGATGGTTACACTCAATGTTTTTATAAAAGTTGTTGGTTTATCATTAAAGATGACTTTGTGAATGCTATGAAGGATTTCATTCTTGGTAAAAACATACCTAGTGGCATCTTTGCCACTGGTATCTGCCTTATTCCTAAGCATAATAATCCTTTGAGATGGAAATATTATAGACCCACAAGTCTGTGTTCTTTTCTTAATCGAATCATGTCTAAAATTATAGCCAACAGAATCTCTTTAATTCTTCCTAAAATTATCTCTCCTAATCAAGTAAGATTTGTTCCTGGTAAGTGCACGCATAAAAAGATCCTTATTACGAAAGAGTTGATATTTGATATTAACAGGAAAGTTAAGAACAACAACATTTTGATCCAGCTTGACATGTCTAAAGAATTTGACAAGCTGGCTCATTGTTTTATCCTTGAAGTCCTTAAGAAATTTAGATTTTCTAATAGATTTGTCTGCATCGTAAAAACGATTATCCCTGTTATTAATGTCTCTATGTTAGTTAATGGAGAAGTCATTGGTTTCTTCAAAACAAAGAAAGGTTTAAAGCAAGGAAATCCTATCTCTCTTTGCCTCTTTATCATTGCTGAAGAGGTTCTTTAAGAGGAATCAACACTTTATTTTCTCTTAATAAGAACATGTACTACGGAAACAGAAGCTCCCTGCACATCAACCGTCTTGCTTTTGCAGACGATATTCTGCTGTTTACCAACTGTAAGGATTCCACAATTGATAATCTTTGTAAATTTCTTCAGAGATATCAAGACATCTCTGGACATGTGATTAATAAATATAAAACTAAGATTGTTATGGATGTTGGGATTAGCCCCTCTAGGATAAATGTTATTACTAACAGTTCTGGATTTTTAACTAGCTATCTTCATACTGATTATTTAGTTGTTACTATTAGCACTAACAACATGGCTAACAATTACAATAGTCTGATGTGCAAAATCAGCAACAAGATCAAAGAATAGGATTCTGCTCATCTTTCATTCACTGGAAAAATCACTCTGATTAAATCTGTCTTGATGAATATCATCATTTACTGGATGTAGAGCAATGTTATTCCCAAAGTCATCATTTAAAAGATTGAAACTATATTCAACAGGTTCTTTTGGGGCTCTAAAAATGCTGAAAACAAAATCCACTAGTGCAGATGGAGAATCATTTGTAAAACATTCAAACAGGGAGGATTAAATATCAGAAATCTTGATGACATTCAAGGCTCCATTTCTTGTAAGCTACGGGCAAGTTTGAGAGAAACAAACTCTTACTGGTCTAAATTAATGCACAATATCTATTGCAATACTTTGCACCCTTTGCAGATAAGCTCTTCAAAGTCTGGCTCTATGATCTGGAAAAGAATGATGAAGATCAGAACAACTGTTGAGACTCATATTAGTTGGAGACTGGGAAAGGGAATAGTTGATTTTTGGTTGGATAACTGGACTAATTATCAGCCTATCCTAAAGCTTAATGACACTGATAATAACCTTTGGTTTACTGGTGAAAAGGTCAGTAACTACTGGTCTAATAATAGCTGGAATCTTAATAGTGTTTGTAATTTTATCCAGCCTGATAATATGGATAGAATTAAGCACCTTTTTGTTAAAGATGATAAAAATGATGACATGATATGGAATCTCTCCAAGAATGGTAGATTCATTATGAAAGAAACTTGGGAAGAAATTAGAACTAAGTATAACACATTTTTTATTTATAAAATCATATGGAACAACTTAACTCCTAACAAGTACTCTTTCCTTCACTGGAAACTGTTGCACAATTATATTCCTATTGATACCTTAATGCAGAAGAG
The DNA here is from genome assembly GCA_036936605.1 of Limnanthes douglasii subsp. nivea. NCBI lineage: Eukaryota > Viridiplantae > Streptophyta > Magnoliopsida > Brassicales > Limnanthaceae > Limnanthes > Limnanthes douglasii. Next base: position 191,078,394 of record JAUPFV010000002.1, on the reverse strand, counting down.
AAACATCTCTTTGGTATCTAAATTCCAGTTCTGTGAAAACCTTGAGTCTCCCAATCATGCTTTTGTTACTTGTAATTTCACTTGGTCCATATGGTCTTATTATGCAGATATTTTTAACCTTTATATATCAAGGCACATGAATGTAATGCACATCACTAGAGTCTGGTACTGGTCTACTGCAAAGAAAGTTCAGGTTAGACAAATCTTATCTTCTATCATTCTTAGTATCATTCGGAAAACTAGAAATGCTGCTAAAATCAAAGGTGTAAATACCTCAACCAAGATTGCTATTATTCAGATTAATAATGTGTTTCATACTTTTGATAAAAAATGCTCCTGAAAAAGTCTCACTGGACTGGTAATAATCAGGCTGCTAATATGCTGGGTTGCTATAACCACTATTTATGCCATAAGAATAGGCCATTATACCTCAAATGGATCCTCTTACTGGCAGACTGAAACTTAACTCAGATGTTGCTTGCCTTGGAAATGGAGAATCTAGTGGCTCTGTTGTCATTAAAGACAGTGTTGTTAATCTTTCAATATGATCCAGTTCTCTCTATGGAAAGCTTAACCCTCTCCTTGCAGAAGCTAGATATCTCCTAGATGGTTTTCTCATATGCAAATCCAACAAGTGGTCTAAGGTTGACCTTGAGTCTGATGCTCTTATTCTAGTTAATCTTTTGGTTTAGAATAGTAAGAATGCTCCATGGTATCTTAGCCGTGTTCTTGATTGCATTAAAAATCTGATCCATCCTTCAATGACCTTAAAGCGTATCTTCAGAGACCAAAATCAGGCAGCTGACTGGCTTGCTCATTGTTTTATGAAATGCAAGAGTATTATAAGCATAAACATCAATACCATTCCTAACAAATTAAAAGCTATTATCATTCTTGAAGCATTGGGCTTAGGCTATATCATTAATCAATGAAATTTTGGGGTTGATAAGAATTTTAGGTGTAGTACTACTTACCAATCTTTGGAGCTCATCAAGTTCGTTGGGTTGATGTTCAGATACAGTCTTGTGGGTTGCTTTGGCGTGCATCATTCTCCATTACATCATCAACAAGTTGTAAGGATTTTGAGAATGCATGAAGCTCTTCACTAGAGCTTTAGTGGTGCAACAGTACTTTGGATCTCATCAAGTTCATTGGGTTGGAGCTTCAGGTGCAGTCTTGTGGCTTGCTACGGTGTGCATCATTCTCCATTTCATCATCAACAGAAGCTGTAGCTACAAGGATTCTGAAGATGCGCGAAGCTCTTCACTAGAGCTTTAGTAATGAGACCTCGAGTCCTCTTTGAGCCTACTGTCTTGTCGGCGGTGAGAAATTTGAAAATGGGTCTAAAGCTGAAAAAATACTATCATGTTGGTGGTTGATGGAAGATCAAAAGCTACTAAAAAATCGTTGAACGAAACTGATGAATGATTGTCGAGAAGATAATTTTTAAATGCTGGTTTTGTTGTTTTGAATATTTTGGGCACCAATTTTGGGCATAAATTTCAGGTGCCAAATGTGTCATTAATTAAATTTTCATTTAAAAAAAAGATAACGATGTGGGCTTAACCGACCGTTTTAAAATATTTTGTGTATGTTTATTTTATATATATATATATATATATATATATATATAAATTTCGTTAATAATGATAAATTTCACCAATAATTGTATCGAATAATAGGAGATTGTGCGAAACAATACGAAAAGTAAAAATTTTGTACATCAAGTTATAATGTTTAAATATATAATTGACTTTTTATGTAAAAAATAGATTTTAACAAATGAAGAAATTTTCAAACTAATAGAAGAGGTTAGGAAAATATAAGTATTTTTGTAGAAAAATATTAATGCATCTCAAATAATAATTAGTCTGGTGATTATTCACTTAATATCATCTTTTTTACTATTTAAATATTTAGACTACACTTTTTCGATATTTCAATTTTGTAATTTTGAAAGTCATAATTGTTTTTGCTCCCAATGTTTTTTATTAGTGTGTAGACGAAAAAATCTTGTTTTGAAGCTTTGATTTCACATTTCATTAAGATTTCGAAGCTTGGATTTAAACTGAAAAAGTTGACTTACCTATTAGTGCTCAAACCTTATACGAGATAATTTGGTAAAGGTGTATATTGTCTCGTTCTTCAGTGCGTTATTAGGTTTAATTATTTAGTTTTGAAAAATTTACTTAAAATTTACATAAGATGCATGGAGTTATATTTTGTGTTATAACATGTTCGATGAATGTCCTTAATCGAATAAAAAACAATGTTTTGTTGTTAAATATTTTGATAAATTTGTAAATTCAAGAATTTGTAGAAGGTTATTGGACTTTTTGAGATGATGCATGAGATGAATAATGATTATTGGAACTGATTGTTGAATAGGTTCATGAAAAACAAGAATTTAAGTAGATCAATTAAGATTTTTGTATTGCATCCCCATAAAGAATGTAATGTCATACAACGACTAATGAGAGTTAATGCAAGGGTTGTGTTTTTGTTTACTAAATTATTGGAAAAATATGTGAGGGCTAAAGACTTCAAATTGTTTATACTCTTACTGTTTGTGTAAAATTGATGCTCTTGAAGCTGGATAATACATTCAAAACTATATTTTGAACTATAAAATTAGGTTTGGCGAAGGTACTGGAAAAGCTTTTGAGGATATGTACGCGACTTCACATTTTAGCACCCATTGTTTTGATTCCTAGTTTTGCCACTGACCCCACCTAAATACTCTAAAGCAATTGAGACGTAAGTCATTTAACACGGATTTATTAAACTATGGATTAAAAGTTTAAAATGTTACACAAGTTATATGAAAAAAAATATCGTGCAATTAATTTGAGTATATATGTTTATTACGATATTTTGACTCTTAATATTTTAAATTAATTTAATTGAAAGTTATTGACTCTCTCTCATATAAATTAATACCGATTTATTTATTTATCTTATTAATATGACTTTTATTTCATCGATATATATATATATATATATATATATATATATAAAAATTTGTGCATAAAAAATTTAACTAGATTGATTTGTTTTGTTTAAGATATAATGATAGAGTTCCTTTCATGTACTTAGATTCCTAAATGTGATAAATAATCTCATATAGGCTTTTCTCTAGATGAGGAATAGAATTTTTTTTGTGAAGATGTAAACATCGTGTATTTTTTTTCTGATTCATTGTATTTTTTTCCGATTCGTTGCATTTTTTATTCTCAGTAAAGATGTGAAATGAAGAATGGAATATTCGTTATCGACTATTAGTTTGAATCATCAGCAACACCTACTAGAGATGTTGTATGCCATTGTTTTGAAGGAATAAAACCTTATTTTCTTTTTTATACAAGATTAGAATTAAAGTTTTAATTTAGTCTAATTTCAACTATATCTCTTAATTATTTTGTTGTAATCGGTGACCAAAACTTTCATTTATTTACAAATTAGTCCCTAACTATATAATTTAGATTTCATTTAAAAAAAATATATGAACTTGTATATACCCAACTAGGTCTTATAACCCCCTCTATATTTAATAACCTCTTAACAATGGAGTATTCATCCATTTGTATTGTGCATTTTAAGATTCAATGATTATTTTTATTGGTTTTTAACTCTTATGAGTATGAAAAAAATAAAAAATAAAAAATAAAATCAATATATATAGTACTATTATTATTTTTGAATAATTTAGTTCATATTTTCAATACAAAATTTACTATGCCATTCCAAACTGAATCGTATCTGTAAACTTTTATTTTTTTCGGTATACCATTATATTATACAACCAAAAGTCCGATTTGTAAACTATTTGGTTCTCTATTATTAAATTTTGAAATTAAAAACTAAAAACTGAAAATAATGGACAAAAATTATACATATCTATAAAACGTATATTATCATTATCATTTTTATTTTATTTTATTTTAAACAATGATATGATGTTCATATTCAAGCAAGTACACTGTTTAGATTCCTTACAAGTTTTAATCTCGAAACCGAATTGGATATAGAAGTGCTGGTAAGTACTATAGTTTATATAGCATAAAGAAAAAAAATAAGAAGATAGACGAGGGACATAAAGCATAGAGAAAACACTATTTTTGAAAAGATTTTAATTAGTAATATTAACACTAAGAATGTACAATGTCAGTAAAGCTAGATCTTCGACTAACTTTGCTTTATTCTTAACAAAGTTTTCTCTTAAAACTCATTTCCTTTATAGCCACATGAGCTTTTACTATTTTTAAAAACCGACTTGTGCGTAAACTTGAAAGTGTAGAAAAGAGAATTCTTAGTATGTCGCAGGCAAGCTTGGAAAAATCAGCATGTTTCCAAATATTTTTTTGTCTCAATTTGACACTAAAATTTTTTCTAGCAAATATTTTATACTCTTTATCGGTATGAGCAAGCTTAAGTTTAATTAGCATCGGGTAAAGAAAAGCAAAAGTTTTCCCATATCTAGTAGGAGCATAAGCAAAGCATTCTGATCCTACTTTTGGACCGTTCAAAGTTCTTTGTATCCAAGCTCAGCCAAATTATTCAAGATATGTGGTTCACATATATCTTTCTAGTTATATGTGCATATGAAAATTTTGTAAACAAGTTTTCAACTTTAGAGAGTTTTCCTTTATCCCGTACTTTGAACATGACAAATCTCGATGGAGTCTCAAATAACACGATCATGATTTTGTTGGAACTAAATTAAATTAAGTTTAAAAATATTAATTAATTAATATATTGATCAAATATTTGGATAATATATTCTTGATGTAAAAATATTATTCATATTCTTTTAGAGATTTAATTTTGTAATTTAAAAATATATTATATTAGTCAAAGATATTATTCTGTCATTAAAATAGAATAATATACTAATATAAATACAAGAGATATACAATACATCAAATAACATCAATAAAAACATTAAATAAAAATTTATTCTTCTCTTATCTCTCTTTTCAATTTTTTTTATTATCAATAATTGGTATCAGAGTTTTGTTCGAAAAAATTCAATTCCTATTTCATTTGTTCTTCAATTAACTAAAGAGAATTCTAACAAATGGAGTATTCAAATAAAGGCTCTGCTATGATCACAAGAAGAATGATAGATTATTGAAAAAGGCTACAACGAAGTAAAAGAAAAAGGCTACAACGAAGTAAAAGATGCCGAAGAAGAAAAATTAACACTAACACAAAAAAAGATCTAAGAAAAATCAAGAAATAAAAATCATAAAACATTATTGGATATATCAAGGAGTCCAATCATATAAAGCAGGTTAAGAAAAAATTGCTTGTGTCAGTTCAGTAAATCAAGCATTGGAAGTTTTGGAGAAATCATCCAAAGAAGATGACAAGGTCAACAAAAAGTTTTCAAAAAATAGAGAATAAATTCGTTTCTGATTATTGTTCACGGGTCTTGTCCATTGTCAACCAATTAAAAATAAATGGGGAAACATTTCATGATATCCGTGTAATTGAAAAAAATTCTTCACTTTTTGGATTCAAGATTTGACTATATTGTGGTTGCTATTAAAGAATCTAAGGATATCTTCATTATAAACATTGATGAATTATCGGGTTCATTGAAAGCTCATGAAGAAAGATTAAATAAGAAAAATAAAGAAATAAAATTAGATCAAACATTATTATAGTCAAACTTGTCTCTGAGTGAAAATAAAGAATATTCCAAAAATCAGAGGGAAAAAGACTATGGTCACTCTGCAAGAGAACGAAACTGAACAAACAAAAATCATAATGTTAGAGGCTCGCAAAGAGGATGTGGAAATCAAAGAGGCATAGGCTCTAATACTTATGGAAGGGGTCATTATGAAAATCAAGGGGTCAAATATCAATAGAAAGAAAGAAACCAAAATCATAAATTTAGAGGTTCGTAAAGAGGGCGTAAACGTGGAAACCAAAGAGAAACATTTCGTGGTTATTTTGAGTGTTCTAATTATCACAAGCATGTAAACGTGGAAATCAAATAGAAACATTTCGTGGTTATTTTGAGTGTTCTAATTATCACAAGCATGGTCATGATAATCAATTGTTGGTATAAAAGAGTTCCATGTTGGCTCAGAATCCATACCATCATTATTATTAGCAGTAACCTTAGTTTTCTTTTGAAAAGAATTTGCGTCATATGAAAAAAGAAGTTCGAATCTAGACCCATACAATCTCAGATCAAGAACCATATTATCATTAACATAAGCAACAACCTTAGCTTCTTGTTGAAAATAATTAGCGCCAGAAGATGAAGGAAATTCGAATATAGGACCATACTATGTCGGATCAAGAACCATATCAGCAGTAACATAAGTACCCAGATTAACTTCATGTTAAAAATAATTGGTGCTAGCAAAGAATAAGATGAAAAAGATGAAAAAATAAGAAAGAGCAACATGAAGGAAAATGAGAACAAAAAAACACGAAAAGAAAGAAAAAGAATAAGAATAAGATGAAAAAGATGAAAAAAGAACAAAAAAGGAAGAAAATGAGAAAGAAGAAGATGGAGAAGAAAAAGATAAAAAAGGAGAAGGAGAAGAAGGAGAAAAAAAGGAGAAGAATAAGAAGAAAAAAGAAAAATAAAAAGAATAAAAAAGATGAAAAGATTAATGAAGAAGAAAATGAGAAGTAAAAAGGAGAAGAAAAATAGAGAAAAAAGAAGATGAAAAAGAAAAAGAAAGATGAGAAGAAGAAAAAGAAGAAGAAATAAAAAAACAATAAAACAAGGGAGACGACAAAAGAAAAAAGAAAAATTGAAAATAAAAGAAAAAAGAGGAAAAAGAAAAAGAAAACGAAAGAAAAAAGAGAAAGGTTAAGAAGAAAAGAAAGAAGAAGAAAAAAAATATGGATGAAGAAAAATATAAAGATAGTTATCGAGGATCAGAAGTTATCGGGAAAGATCGTAGAAGATCAAAGGTGACCGAAAAAAAACCGGTAGATGATTGGAGGTGACCGAAAAAGATCGTAGAAGATCGGAGGTGACAAAAAAGACCGGTGATTGGAGGTAACTGAAACAACCAAAACAACTCGTAGAAGATCAAAGGTGACCGAGACATGTAGAAAATAGAAGAAGATAAGATCAACCATATCTTCACAAACCCAAACACTACACAAGTCTCTAAAATAGAACCCAACCACTGCACAAATCTTAAAAAAACATGTGAAAGGTTTAAAAGTGATGAAAAGCTTAATTTAAGAAAAATATTGTTAAAACCAAATTAAATTAAATTAAATTAAACTTACAACTTACAATATATTAATTAATTAATATATTCATGAAATATTTGTATAATATATTTTTATATAAAAATATTATTCATATTTTTTTAAAAATTTGATTTTATAATTTAAAAAAATATTATATTAGTAAAAAATAATATTTTATTATTAAAATAAAATATTATATTAATATAAATACTAGACATATACAATATGTCATCAACAAGACTTTGAATGGAACAACGTCTCGACGAGCCCAACAACTGTCAAAAGACAACTGTCAAAAGCGTGACTATGTCACGAAATTCGGACTTCAAATTCTACTGTTTAGGGTCCGAAAATCATATTTTACTATTTTTGATGTTTTAGTTCATTTTATTTTAAAATTAATATTTTAATTAGTGAATCAAATCTGATTGCATTCAGATTATATTTGATTTTTTTTTAATATATTTATTGTATTTTTAGAATATTTTATTAGGGTTTTGGATGTCTCATATATAAAGCATTTTACAGTTAGACTTTGATTAATTGAATTTTGAGAATTATTATTCTGGGTCTCTTTATTTCTCTAACCTAGGGTCAGGGTTTTATCATTGTTTGTTTCTTCTATTTCCGCTTCGCTACCATATTGGTATCAGAACACAATAATTCCTGCTACGCAGATACAGGAATCATGTTCCGGGTACCTATTGATTTGAATTACCTATTGATTTGAATGCTAGAATAGAATGCTAGAATAGAGAACGACATCTTCCAATATGGTAGCGAAGCGGAAATAGAAGAAACAAACAATGATAAAACCCTAACCCTAGGTTAGAGAAATAAAGAGACTCAGAATAATAATTCTCAAAATTCAATTCTCAAAATTCAATTAATCAAAGTCTGACCCTAAAATAGGGTATAAGATGCTTTATACATGAGACATCCAAAACCCTAATAAAATATTCTAAAAATACAATAAATATATTAAAAATAAAAATCAAATATAATTTGAATGCAATCATATTTGATTCACTAATTAAAATATTAATTTTAAAATAAAATAAAATAAAATATCAAAAATAGTAAAATATGATTTTCGGACCCTAAACAGTAGAATTTGAAGTCCGAATTTCGTGACATAGTCACGCTTTTGACAGTTGTTAGGCTCGTCGAGACGTTCGATTTGAGTACCAATTTCTCCTAGTTTGGATACCCGAGCAAGAAACCAGTCTGTCTGTCACCTGATGCTAGTGTTGCCTTCTTTACAGAAAATATGGCACTCCGTGATGGAAGTCGGGAAGATCAATCTCTCCTGATTTTGAATCGACTACGAAGTCATTTCAAGTGTCTTGAAGTGATAAACTCGAGAAAGATTCCTATCAAAAGATATTAAAAGGAAGCCTCATACGATGCTATTTATATATAGCTTATATAAATTATTATGTAAAAATAAATTTCAAAATATGCTACTTTTTTTTGTTTTATAATGAAGGTCGTTTGAAGCATTTTTCTAAATTTTAATTGAGTCTCATAATTATATTTTTTTATTTTTTTAAAAAAACTTAATAAATTTGATTGGTTAAAAATTAATAAAACCTACCAAAAATTAATAAAAATTATAGTAAATTATTGGGATACCAAAACGATTTATATATATTTCCCCGTAAGATTTATTATTTACTCTATTTCAACTTAAAAAAAAATATATTAAACACTTGCTTTTACTTTTTTGCCCTTAATTTACTTTTGAATTTATATTTTGATGTTATCCAACCATTATTCGAACAAATACATCATTAAGGCAAATTACATCCAACATATATCACTTGACTTCTAAAATTAAACTTTAATAAAAAAACTCAAATTTCTTAAAAATTAATTAGAGAAAAATAGAAAAACAAAACACTCAAACCAAAGATTCAACATTTCACAACATCATCCAATCAAACAACAAATTAACTTAATCTTGTAAAAATGGAAACAAACAAAAATAAGAAAGTTAGAATAAAAAGCAAGTTAAAGTTGTCTTTAAAAAAAATAAACAAATCAAAAACAAATTTCTAAAGTTTTATAAAATTAATTCCATCATTATACAGAGTACACCTGACTTCTTGGAACTCTTTCCAACCGATAGATTAAAAAAAAGGTTTATGAAATATTTTTACCTTTGATAGATTGCTTCAATCGAAAGTGGTTACTATGTTTTTTTTCTCGGTTTAAAAAACTGATGGCTGTGTATTTATATTGATAGGATTAGAGTTTATGGGTAGAAGTATATACGGTTGGTAGAAGCTTGCTGGAAACAAATTAAAGTAGATATGTTGTTTGGGTCATTGTTTGAAAATAAGGTAAATATGAGTTTTTGGAATAAATTTTTTTAAAAAGGTATTAATATGAAATAATAAAATGGAGTTTTTTTTTTCTCCTAAAAGGATGCATATTAAAAAACAAAGGGGTATATATTATGTAACTAATTTTCTAAAAAGCTACTATATAAAATAAAATAGATATTAAGTTTGAAATATATTTATATAAGCTGATGTGGATATTTATATAAAAATCGCGATTGTACGAGAAATTAGAGAAGAGACGAAACAATAAATAAATAAATAAATAACTCAAGAGGACCAAGCTGTTTTACCTCCTATAAACTCGCGTATGGCTATATATACCCAATTCAGGTTTAAGTATACCCAAAATCTTCTTTTTATTTTCGTTTGACTTTTTTTGACCTTTTTACCCTCGACAATAAAATTAATATCGAAACTGCCATTAAGTAAAAAAAACTACTAAGTGTATCCTGAATATACCCAATTCACCAAATAACCTATTTCGCTATCTATACCCAAACAAACATTCTTCTTTACTGAATTTTGATCCAAATAGTAAAGTTTTCTTAAAAATTTTGAAATCAAGTTCAAACTTCATAACAAAATCAAGAACATTAAACCTAAAACACAAAATCGATCATGACTGAAGCAAAACTAGGGATCAGTGTGGAGGAGTTGATGTCGCCGGAAAAAATGGATGATGAAATGTTGCCGGAAAAAGAGTTGGAGTCGCCGGAGAAACCGACACTGTCGCCGGAGAAGCACCCATCTCCGGCACGGGTACCTTGTACCGAGCGGCACAGCTGCTCACACCGATGGTGCTGCCTAAGGCGCACCATCGGTGCTGGCTGCCGGCCATTTTTCAGCCGGCAACTTGGCTGGAAAATGGCCACTAAACCCTAATTTTTTGCCTAATTGAAACCATAATTCTAACCAGAAACTAAGTTCTACCCTAAATCTAACTTAAATCTAACCTAAATTGAGAGAGAAGTGAGATTGTTTGAGAGTTAGAGAGAAGTGAGAGAAAGTGTAAGGGAAAATGTTGTGGATGGAAGTTAGTAAAAAAAAATTGGCTTATATACCTAGAAAAGGGTATTTTTGGAAAAAAAAATGGATATACTTAGATCAACTTTGGGTATACTCAAAATTGGGTATATATAGCTTGACCCTATAAACTGAGAGGAGTTTAGTATGCACTCGGACTAGGACTCAAACTCGGATGTAAAATCCAGAAACCCTAACTTAGCAGTTTACAAAATTGATTCAGCACAGTTGTTTATTGTTTTGTGTTTTGCACCTCGTCTCTATCCTCTTACCTTCACATAATCACTGGTAATTATCCCTGAAGTTTTTTGAGTTTTTAGAAAATTTATGGAAGCTCTCTTGGTTACAATTGACTTCAATAATTTTAACAAAATGTTATTAATTTTAATTTTAATTATTCAAAATATTATACAGGCAGATTATTATTATTTATTTATATAATATTTTGAACCATTATAATTTAAATTAATAACATTTTTTTAAAACTTGAACTACTTTGTAACCATACGGAGCTTTTTGTAATTTTTGTTAACCCAAATTCGAAATTGGATATGAGAATGTATATATTTAAAGTTGTTGTGATGGTAGATAAAATCACTATTGTAATAGATTTTTGGTATCTAATTTGTTCTTATCTATAATTGTAATTGCAAGTATTGATATTTTAAACTGGCGAATGATGTTTGGGAAAATTGCGCAAGGGCTTTGAGTTCCTCTTAGAACTGTGAGAAGTTTTGAATCACCACATCCCTTCTGATGGCGCATAATGTCTTTGGAATGTAGTAGTATATCTCCTCTAGGTCTTTTAGAAAGAGCCCATGAAGCACAACACTAAATTAAATAGAATTAAATAGAGGGCGATGACAAAGATTAAGATTTATATAGAGGGTTACAAAACACTGAATTTTGGCATCATCTTCTTGTGTAATAGTTATTAGTTATCCTCTAGTGTAATAGTTATTAGTTAAATGTTGTTCGTCTCTAGTTTATTTTTCTTTGGAATATATATTGGGAATAAAAGTGCCTTTTGAAATGATTGAAGAACTAAAATTTGGGAAAGGCCATTTTTAATTATTATTCATGCTCCAAATGAGCAGTGAAATCTTATGCTCTTTATTAACAAAGAAAATGTTGTGTTTTAGATGTGCTATCTAGTAACATATCTAATCTTAAATTATTTAAAAATATTAGTTTGTAGATTAATTTGATTTCCCTAATAAAATCTTTATGTCAAATTCTTTTGTGAACTTTCTATTTTCCTTTTTTGAACTTTTTTTTTCTTTTATTTGCAAAAATAACTGTTGATTTTAGAATTCAATGATTTTTTCTTAGGTATATGTTTTATAATTATTTCTATAATAATAATTGTTTATAATTACCTATTTGATATTGATTTTTTGTATTTTGGTGGACATGCCAAATATATTTTGGGTGAATTGTGCAAGGGTTTTCAACAGCCGTAAGAAGTTTTGAATTATTGTTATCCTTTCTGATGGCATACCATTTGTTTGTTGCTTTGTTACAAGCATTTGGAGGTGCAAAAATATTAGATATGTTCATGTTCTACTGCTCTACTCTTGCAACAGTGTGAATTCAGTAGAGCATATATTGACCCGGTTTTTCATTTTAGTTGGTCGTGTGATGGCCTATTAAGGTGATGAGTGTTATGGGGGAAAGATTCTTGATTTTACAAATTAAGTTTGAGGGGGGTGTGATTTTAATTTAATCTTTTGATCCTACTTTTGTTTAGCTTTTAGAATTTTAAAGACTATGTTATTGTTAAACCATGATAAAATACTTTTACTCACCTTTTAAAAACAATGTTATTGTCAAACTATGGCAGTTTGAGGGAGTGTTAATAGTTATATATAATAAAAGATATTATTGACTTAATATTTTATTGGACATATTTAGTCAATACTTATATATTTTATTGTATCCATCTAAATTATAATGGACCTATACATATACATTGAGAATATCTGTTAATAATATTACCCTGATATTAAACGGATGAAAGAAGGTTGGATTTGGACAAAAATGAATTTTTATATATATGCTAATAAAACAGAGAATTAAAAAGACCATGTATAGGACAATTATAACAGGTCGGGTCAAAACCCGGTCTAAACATAGAAGGGGTCGGGTTTAGATTAAGAAATTGTAATCTACGATCGGGTTTTTAGTTTGTCCTATCCATTCCTGTCCGAAAATTATAAAAATTAATATTATATATATATATATATATATATATAATAAATTAATATATTTAAACTAAATTAAAAAATATTAAAATTAATATCCGCAAATTGGAGCGTATTTTAGTAAAATTAAAATTTTGGGCTCTCGTTAACATAGTTTTATTATAACCAAAACGGGTCTTTGCCCTTTTCTATATGTTCCAAAAGTTACTTTTGTAGGAATTTATGAAAATTGTTATAGAAACATAATAAGTTCTTTAAAAGTTACCAAAATCAATAAATGAAAAAATAATTCAGAAACAAAAAAGTTAGAAGCTTTTCACAATCACATGAAAAAGTAAATTATACTAATATTTATTTATTTATTTTCAATTATGATTCAAGATTTTTATTATTTTAGCGGTAAATATTTTTTTAATAAGTATCCATAAGTTTATTTGGCAAGTAAAAATAATATTAATATAATATATTTGATTTAAATCAATGATTAATGTCATAATAAACCTATAATATAAATATATATTTTCTTTTTATAAAGCTGTTTCAAAGTTTAATAAATATCTTTTAGATTATATAATTAAGTTATATTAAAATAAAATATTAAATCTATTAAAATTAAAAAATTATAAATTAGATGATTAGAAGCAAGAGATTATAGATTATTTTTATAAAAGATATACCAAAAATCTTTAGATTTAGATTGATCTAAAAAATATAGATAACAAATAAATAAAAGCCTTTTGGGGTAGCTGAGTTGGTTGAGTATGGCATGCTTGTGACCAAAGGTCATGAGTTTTAGTCCCTCTACGGCTGAGCCTGTCACCTTGTGTAGTTTATCTAAACTATCACTAACTCGGTCTTTCCAACATTCTATTTAAAATCAATAAATATTAAGGTGCTAATCTCTCGGTATACTTTTTATTCAACATTCTATTTAAAATCAATAAATATTAAGATGCTAATCTCTAGGTATTTTTTTTATTTCGTTAATTTATATTTACTAGATTCAATCTAGTTTTTTTTTATGGTTTTCTATGATTTTTTAATCTATTATTTTAATCTCTTATTGTATGATTATTTTTGTGATACAAATATGTTATTAATACGAGTACAATATTTTGATTAACATGGGTGAAAATAATTTGGATGAAGCTATTTCCTCCATCAAATTTTTTATTTCCCCCATAAATAAAAAGAAACTCCGCTTTGTTATTTCCTCCATAAAGGAAATAACATATTTATCATTTTCTTTATTTTTATTCCAAACTCATTAATTCTCTAGGAACTCCATCGATTTCTACCACCATCCCAACTATCTCTATCATATTAACTTATTCACATCCAGCCAGTCATATTAGCTTCTCACATCAATCCCCCATAAACCCTAACCCTAGCCTAGCAACTATAAAGACGGTCTCCTCTTCAAGATTTCTCTTCTAATCTTGAAAAACAACGAACCATGGCCAACTACTCGATTTCTCTTTTAATCTTGACAAAAATAGCAATTCGTCTAAGGTAGAAATCATTTGTTATTTTAAAAAACAACAACACTTAAAAATGCACCATTCCTTATTAAAACAGATGAAATGTACCTAATTTCGAGACATCAACTCTTAAACAACTCGAGATAATGAAAGATCGGTTAAAGTTGGTGCAAGATGCATTTGATAACGAGCTATAACTTTTAATTGAGGTAAATACTCAGAAGAATACGCTCATCGAAACTCTCTCTCATTGATATTAAAAAACCAAAGATTAATTTGAACGGGTTGTCAAGGATTTAGAAAAAACCGATGCTGAGAGGAAAGCTCTTATAGACCAAACTAAAGCATATAAAGATGCTGCCCTCAAAAAATACGTTGGCGACTACTTTTCTAAGTTTGATGATATAAACGCTAAAGTTAAGTCTGCCATGGTGCTAAAGTTTCATGAACATTTCATGAACTTAAAGTTAGACAGGTTCTGGGAGCTCGTTCCTGATAAGTATCACACGAATGGTATTTCGTTGAAACATGAGGAATCACCTGAAAGTTACGATGAGTTAGAAAGTTCTTCGTCAGCCGCATCGCTCTGGGAGTAGCCCTTTGGAGTGAAGGGTGCTTAGTTAATCTTTGTTTTGTTATTGTATGTTTTTTTGTAAATTTGTCGTATCTTGTTCATTTTGGTGAATTCCTCGCATCGTCAGGGCATTTTGTACTTTGCATGTTTTATCAATATAACTACTCGTCTTCAGATTCAATTTCATTAATCAACTTTTACATATCAGATAAGACATAAACGATTTTTATCTACCAACTTTTATTAGAGGCCCTTATGGTCGATAAGAAAATGATTGTTGACCAACATTTATTAAAAGATCCTTCCGATCAAAAAATAAATCATTATTGACCAAAATTTGTTGGAAGACCCTTCCAGTCTAAAAATAAAATATCGTTAACCAATAATCGTTAGAAGATCCTTCCGATCTAAAAATAAATGATTATAAGATTTTTTTAAATTGACAAAACATATTATATATAAATCGTTTATAAGGGTACCTCGTTAAAACCTTCCGGAACCACTATGGTAGGAATGAGTATGCAGCAGATATTTACACAAGTTTAAACATATATACAAACTTTTACATTCATCTAAATACAACTTAAGGTGTTTGATGTTCCATGGGTGAAAACCCCCCCTTCTTTTTTATCTTTGATTCGAGACGTCCCTAACTTCAACTTCTCAGTTACTATGTACGTGTCCTCCCAGTTTGGTCCTAGCTTAGCAAGCCGTTTTTCTTTCGTATGCAAAAATACTTTTTTCAAGACCATGTCATCTATCTTGAATTCCCACCGTCTAGCCTCCCACCGTCTAACCTTAGAGGCAAACCTATTTCTCATCAAAGTTTAGTAATACTAAAAATTCAATTGTGCTTGCCATCCGATTAAGTCTAACTCTGCATGCTTCCTGTCATCGTTACCCTCATCGCAATATTTACTAACTCAATACAAGGGGAAAACCGCTTTGGATGGTACTACAACATCCATCACATAGACTAGTGCAAATGAAGACTTCTGAGTTGCTTTTCAAGGAATGATTTGATATGCTCATCAAACGTTTTGTAAGTAATCTAGCCATTTTCCAGCCTTACATTCCAAATTATTTTTGAGCCCATCAAGAATTTTACTATTAGTCACTTCGATTTGGCCGTTTTCTTGCAGATTAAAAGGTGCTGAGAAACATTTTCCTATTCCTCTAGAACAAAAAACCCTTATGCCGTTATTGTCGAACTTTGGCCCATTGTCCATTGTCATTCTCCCCAGAACACAATAACGACAAATAATATTGGAAACAATAAACTTAATCACATCTTTGGATTTTATTCTTGCCAATGGTTCAGGTTCCACCCATTTAGAAAAATAGTATACTTTGACTATTATTGTTTTTTGTCCTTTATATGTCATCGGTAAAGGTCCAACCAAGTCAATACCCCATTGATCAAAAGGTAATACCTCAGATATCGATTCAAGAGGTACTCATGGTGTGTGGATACGTTAGAAAATATTTGGCAAGTATCACACATTTTAACCAACTCTTTGGCATCGAAAGCGATTGTGGGCCAATAATATCCTACTAAAAGAACTCTTCGTATAAAAGAACTCCATCGTGTAGTTTGGATAATATCATCTGTGATTCTTTTCTCCCCATGCATCAAAGCAAAAACTTGCTAAAATATTTTTTATACAAGATATCCCTAAGTATCACATAACCATGTTCCTTGAACCATATTTTCTTTGTTATTGCTTTATCGACTGGCAGAATGAAATTGACTAAAAATTCCTTGATGTCGTACCTCCAATCTTTTTCAGTACTTGTAGAAATTCGGAAAGCTTCAATTGATCGTTTCACCTGTTTAGACCCCTTTGTTATCGAATGTCTTTCTTATGTAAGAATCCAATGGTGCTCTTTGGAATACGATGCAGTAGCCAGAGAATCAACCACAAAATTATCAGTCCTATGAACACGTTCGTATTTGATGCTTCCGAAGACAACTGCTAAGGCCTTTAATACTCTCAAATATTTCACTAAGTGATCTTTTCTAGCCTTATATTGGCAAAACACATGATTTATAAGAAGTTGTGCGTCGCTCACTAGTCTATCTTTTTTTGTTCCACAAATGTGAGCAAGTCTTAATCCTGTCAAAATGGCTTCGTAGTCTGCAACATTATTTGATGCTCGAAACCTGAAGCGTATAGATTGATACATTGCAATACCATGTGGAGAAACCAACTGGACCCATACCCCACATCCCAATGTACTTGAATCTTCGGATTGTCCATTCTGCCTCTGAATTTTCTTCATTTACTTTCATCTGTGGATGATCAAAATGAAATTCGACAAAACAAATGTGCTAAGGCTTATGCTTTTATTGTAGTTTGGGGCTTAAAATTAATGTTAAAATCACATAATTCCACGAACCATTTAGTCTTTCTGCCCAACATGTCAAATCTTTGCAACATGCTCTTCAACGGAAATTATGTTCAAACAATAATAAAGTGAGCCTAAAAATAAGGTATCATCTTCGGAGCTGTAGTAACTAAAGCAAAGGCTATCTTTTCTAACTTCAAATATCTATTTTTCGCATCCAAAATACTATCACTAAGATAATACATAGTCGTGGGAAATAATCTACCTCTCCAATTAAAATGACGCTCACAGCATAATCTGATACCGCTATGTATATATACAACTTGTCCCCTATACTAGGCTTTATCAAGATTTCTGGGGAGGATAAATACTTTTTAATTTGTACAAATTCTTTAGAACATTCTTGGGTCTAATTAAATAAATTTGTTTGTCTCAACACTTGAAAAAATAAGGCGCATTATTCGAGGATCTAGATATGAATCTGTTCAAGGCTGCCAGCCTCCATGCCAGAATTTGCACTTCCTTAAATGTCTGAGGTGGAGCCATAGTATCAAAGTGCTTAGCTGTATTGAGTCAGCTTCTATACATCATTCACTAATTGTGTACCCAACAAATTGTCCAGACTGCACTCCGAATGTACATTTTTCCGGATCAAGCTACAAGTTTATCTTCTTTAAGTTGGAAAAGGTTTCTTCCAAATCTGTAAAGTGGTTCTCATCCCTTGTGGTTTTCATTAGCATATCGCCAATATACACTTCAACATTCTGTATGATCTGATTCTCAAAAGTTTTGTTTACTAAGATTTGGTAAGTAACCCCAACATTTTTCAACCCAAATGACATAATCTTATAATAATGCATGCTCTTTCTAGTGATGAACGAAGTGCTCTTTTGATCATTCAGATCCATTTTGATATGATTGTACTCGGCGTCCTATGAAAGAAAGCAACCTATTTCCCGACGTACAATCCACTAACTGATCTATCTGAGATATTGAAAGGATCTTTTGGCTACGATTTATTCAAGTTAGTAAAAGCCACACACATTCACCATTTATCAATTTTCTTCTTTACTAAAACTGGGTTAGCTATAAAAAAGGGTGCACTGATTCTCGTATGTACCCAACTTTGAATAAATGATCTAGTTCTACCATAATGGCCTAAGACGTTTCTTGAGAAAAATATATTTTTTGCCGTATATTGCTTTGAAAAATTAGTTTGTGACAGATGATTTCCGCAGGCACCCAGTTATATCTTCGGTGCACCACACAAACATGTGTAATCTTGTTGATAAGAACTGAATTAACTTCTCCTTCACCTTCGATGATGACATTGTACCAATATTTAAACTCTTCTTACTCGAAAACAACGTAATCCTCAAAACTCTTGTCAATGACCATAAAACTGAGGTTCTCCCTCAAATTGTCAGCATGTAAGATCCGATGAAGACCCCGCTAACTGCTATGCCTTCTTCGACTCGCCCATTTTAATATATTTTTTAGCCAAAATCGTTCGATAACATGCTCTTGCTATTTTTCTAGTTGCTCCTGTTTGTTTCTACATTGTTCCTCATGATATATTTTAGGCATTGATGATAGTCGAATCCACTGCGTGAATTCTAGGCAGCAAAGACCTTTTGAATATTGCATTATATGATGTTGGTGCATCCACCATAATGAACAACACTGTCACCTCTTTCCTAAACGGTCTGTGACCCAGCTCTCCTATACCTTCAAATTCCTAAACTACTTCGGCAATCACCCTAGTAAAACCTATAATTGTCCGATCGGACCGAAGAATTGACAGGGGGTTCTCTATCTTTCTGTAAGCTTCCATGAACATTACATTGGCAAAACTACCGTGTCTATTAGATTCTTCGTATCTCGTCCCCAAAAATTCTTGCCATGATTATCACAACATCCTCATGCGGGTCAACCACTTCCCTCATATCATCATCTTTAAAAGCGCTCGATTCTAGTTTAGTTTCTAGGCTCACAATGTCTTTTCCAAGAAGAATTTGACGTCCCTGAAACAATATCACCTCAAACATTATCAGTGATTTAAAGAAAGCACATAATTCACTAACCTTCCCATTCATAATTGTCTCCTCTACCAACATGATGCTATTCATGCCCGATTTTGGATCTAAATACTTAGAAAAAACATCAAAAGAGTCGATAGGTTCCGAAATCATCAAAGTATTCTTTTGTTTCAGAGCTGCAAAATAATTTTTCTTAACAAGTATTGTCAATTTACCATTTTTGATCAATAATATTTGTATTTCTTTTTTCAACGCCACATAATCCCTTGTGTCATGCTCAACAATATTCTACTTTTCATAGGAGTCTGTATCAAGGCAGCTTTGCAGAATTATATATGATTTCAGACCCTGTCAAAAATTGTTGCTACACACTCTCTCAATTCTAGAAAAAATGAGTTGGTAGGACCCACTTGTTTAACATCGACCTGCCATTTTTTTGTGTGTTTAAAACTTGGGAACTCATTCTTTGTTTCGAAGGTAATTGGGTTGGTATTCTGGGTCGGATAAAGGTTGATCGAAGTGGATTATTGTATGTCACCATCAGAGATTAGTGGAACTGGTTTTGCTCAATTTGTGCCATATAATCCATTTCTGATGCTTGTGTCTCTTCCACCAAAATTCTTTTCTCTACCTGATCCAACAATGCCCCAAATGTCATGGCTTGTTTCTCTGTGATGTTATCTTTCAAAATAACGGGGAGAAGGCCTATTCAGAAAGCTGTTAATGCTACTTGATCTTCGCAACTCTTCATATCGATTTTAGTCTTGATGAAACGATTGGTATAATCCTTAAGGCTCTCTCCCACTTTATATCTACATTAAATTATCGTACTGTCATTTAAACATAATATTTTTCTTCCCATACCATTTTGAGCTAGCATTCTTGAATGTTTGGGAGAAAGCCATACACAACAATTTATCATCATCGGCGTAATTAATCCTAAAATTATTGAACTGCTTCGATGTGGCTATCTGAGTCTTAAGTCCCATCAAACTTTTCTAACCATGAGATGTCAAATCATTTCGGCAAATACGATGACAGAATTTATGCGGAGAGAGGAGACGGCCTCCAATTATGACCAGTCTTATACATACTACCCTTCGTTCACAACGGTATATAGGCCGTCTTTGGACGGGTACATGAACTAGTTAATCACACGATATTCAAAATTATGACTTCCCGATAGGATCTGTACACGAGATGCAACTTGCTCCCTTTTAGTGACAATTATAACCTTATCTCGTTCCTCGGACCCAAGCCCTATTTTCTCTTGATTATTTCTTTCTCTCCTCGTCTCTAGTCCGACGAGATGTCCAATGACCATCCTTACACCATTTTGAATCCTTTCTCTTATAACATTTTTTGCGTCAGTTATCCCGCTCTGGGAAATGATGACTCGTCTGAGTTGTAAAGGGAATAGTCACTAGACTAAATGAACTCGTATTGACACATGAGTTTTATTTTTCTTCCTGAAGAAAAACGGCTTTGTCTTCAACGCATTTCATGCCTATCACTGGTTCGATGAGCATCCTCTAATTCATCTCTTTTAGTTATGTGCTCCATTCGAACCTCTGACCTGAGCCTTTTTAAATTCAAAACTGCATCCTTTTATACATTTAACCATTCTATATCTTTTAGAAATTCTTCCTCCGAGCCATTTAGACATATTCCTCGAGTAGCTCGTCGGTATAATGATCATCATCATTTTGTTCTTTCATTATGTGGTCTTCGATTAGATGATCTCCGGATGAGTTTCCGACCATAAGACCATCAATGACAACATTATGCTCCCCTAGAATTTTTGTATTCATCACTCTCAAAGAATTTGACAATACAATATTGGTTTTGGAAACACGATTCCTGGTACCAATCGTTTCCCACAGACGGCGCCAATGATAGTTCCAAATATTTCTTAGAGGGATTATATGTCTAAGCTATGTTTGGAGGAGAATATTATGAGAGAGAAACACGAGAAAATTAGAGATAGAAGTTGACAAAAGTATTAATAAATTAATGATTGTTCATCATTTCCCAAAAAATGGTGTTGCTTTATATAGTACAAGAGGTGAGCCCATAAATAACACGATTAGCCCATTTATGGTCATAACTATATTTTTCTTACATAAGTCTCCATCAACGTTACAAATTTGTTGGGTTTCTTTTAAAATACTTTTATAAAGTTAAATTACCCCCCATATTTAACGATTGGATTATTGTTCCAAATTATTAGGCATGGGCATTCGGTTTTTCGGTTCGGTTCGGTTCAGTTCTTGGTTCTTTCGGTTCTTTAAAACTAGTGCTCATTTAAGGACCAAATAAAATTCGGTTCGGTTCGGTTCCTCTCGGTTCGGTTTGGTATGAGTATTTAATTTGGCTCCAATCGAATATTTTTTGGTACTTTAAATGTTCTGCAATATCAACGGATATAAAACTCATTTTATAAATCAAAACTATAAATTTGTGTTAGATTGTAAGAAAACTAAATACTAAATATAGGAGAGATGCAAAATTAATATATTAAATAAGAATGTTAGTAATAAAAAAATGAGAGATAATATCAAGTCTATTAGATTATATAAAGGTTTATATTTTGTTATTTTGTCTATACACGTAATTGTCTGTAAACATGTCGCTATTTTGAATTAACTATGTTGTCATTTATTAAAGAGAATATAATCAGAGGTTAGTGATAGACACCATATTTATAGGAATCTAACTTTGGGAAAGATAAATATATTTCCAAATAATGTTAAATTTAGGGTTAATACATGTGTCCGGTTCTTAACGAGAACCGTGGGTAATTAAAAATGGACCCATTTGGGTATTATGAAGGAACCAAATCCGCTTTGGTTTGGTTCTTTCGGTTCGTTCGATTCTTTGGGTTCCGGTTAAAATTCCAATGCCTACCAATTATCTCTCATATTTAACATGTTGGTCATGAATATATATCTTTCATTGATACTTATTCATGTTATAATCAAATTAAAATACAATAAAATAATGAAGAAAGTATTACGTTCATAACAAAAATATGTTATACTCTTATTCAGACGTAGATCAATCTAACCATTGCTACTAACACGTTATACCACATGTCACACTTAACAGCTCAAGTCGAGGTTGTCACCTACTTAATTAGTATAGACTTTAATTCATCTATAATACTTCAGACCGAAGCAAATCTTAGCCTCGTCCAGAAAACCCCCAAACTCGCTACTTCATTCAGTTTTACCATTGTCTCCCCAACCGAAATAAAAATTGTATTCACTTAAATTTTTTCAAAATTGAACCTACTTGATTTAGATTTGGATAATGACTTCTTACCTAAAAAGGTCATAAACGTTAAATGATACATTATATCATAAATAGTTGTTTGTAGTTAAACAAAAGTTCCTAAAGTACCCTTATCAAATCAACCGACCTTTTCACAATACTTAACAAATCAAAACCATAAATTTAAGAATAAAAAGCTTTTTTATTCAAAAAGATATTAACCTTTTTAAAAAGAAAATAATTATTAAGGGTATGGCTATATATACCCAATTCAGGTTTAAGTATACCCAAAATCTTCCTTTAACTTTCGTTTGAATTTTTTTTTACCTTTTTACCCTCGACAAGAAAATTAATATCCAAACTGTCATTAAGTAAAAAAAACTACTAAGTGTATCCTGAGTATACCCAATTCACCAAATAACCTATTTCGCTATCTATACCCAAATAAACATTCTTCTTTATTGAATTTATGATCCAAATAGTATAGTTTTCTTAAATTTTTTGAAACCAACTTCAAACTTCATAACAAAATCAAGAACATTCAACCTAAAACACAAAATTGATCATGACTGAAGCAGAACTAGGGATCAGTGTGGAGGAGTTGATGTCGCCGGAAAAAAGGATGATGAAATTTTGTCGGAGAAGTCGCCACCGTCGCCGGAGAAGTCGCCACCGTCGCCGGAGAAGCATCCATCGCCGGATGAGAAGGTAAAAAATTCACCGGAGGCCCTTGCACCATCGGTTCCTGGCCATGGAACCGATGGTGCAAGGGCCACCTGCCGGTCGGTACCAAGGCCTAAGTACCATCGGTCTTGAGGCCATGAACCGGTGGTGCAGGGGCCTCAGTCCACTCTGTTCTGAGGCCCCAGCACCACCGGTTCATGGCCTCAGAACCGGTGGTGCACCTGGTCGTGTCCGGCCGGTTTTGAGGCCTAGAACCACCGGCTCTAGGCCTCTTAACCTTGGGTTTGCGCAGATTTTTCAAAAAAAATCAAGGTTTTTTCCGTTTTTAACTATACCTGAATGCTTATTGTGGTTTGTTGTTGTGTAACAGGGACGGATGTCGCCAATGGGACTGAGGCACTTTCCGCTACTGACTACAGTCATTTGTTCTTCACTACCGAGTTCTACACACACGACGCGTTGGTCAAATGGGTTACGAAGACAGGAAAACTCTATGGTATGGTTATCAACATAAGTCGGCGCGACAAAGTAAACAGTAGAAAAAGTCCGAAGATGTATTTCCAGTGTGAGAGGGGGGGGAATAAATATACTCCAAGAGTAGCAGAAAAAGACCGTAAACGGAAGTCTACAGGAATGAAAAAGATTGACTGCCCATTTCAGCTTCTCGAGTTAATGGTTGAACCAGACCAATGGAAGTTAGAAGTGAAATGTGGTATTCATAACCATGAGACTTCAAAACATCTAGATGGTCATTCTTTTGCTGGCCGTTTGAATGATGAAGAGATGGAATATGTTGAACGAGCGACCTACATTGGTACTAACCCCAGAGATATACTGAATGGTGTTAAGAAGTTGAACGAAGATAATGTTTCTACCATGCGGACCATCTACAATGCACGACAGAAAAGTAGGGTTTTAAAAAGGCGGGTAGGTCACAACTCTAGTTCTTGTCGGGGGAGCTTAAGTCACATAATTATTGTGAATGACATAAATCTGGTGAAGACGATGGACAAATCATTACAGATTTGTTTTTTGCCCATCCAGTCAGTGTTGACCTTTTGCGGATATTTCCAACAGTTATGATAATGGATAGTATATATAAATTCATACGATATGGTATGCCATTGTTCGAGATAGTGGGTGTGACGTGTATTGGATTGACTTTATGTGCGGCATTTGCCTTCATGTCCGGTGAGAAGTTAAACAACTTCAAATGGCTGTTAGAGTGTTTGAAGTCGTTGATTTCCGTTCACGGAATTGAAGAACCTCGGGTCATCCTAACCGACAAAGATTTAGCGTTGATGAACGCCATAAAAGTTTTATTCCCAGAGACAACGCATATGTTATGTCGATGGCACATAGCACAGAATGTTCAGGGGAAACAAGAAAATACTTCCTCTAGAAAAGTGATCATATGAAATTTGTTTCTGCTTGGAAGAAGATTGCGTATGCAGCATCAGAGATTGAATTCGATCACGCCCGACGGGACATGCTATTGGAGTACAAAGATTACCCTCTTGCAATTGAATACACTGAAAAATCGTGGCTCGATAAATACATGGACAAATTCGTTGTTTGGAAGACGAACAATAACTTGCATTTGGGACATTGCACGACTAACCGCGTCGAGAGTGCTCATTCTAACCTAAAGTGTTACATACATACAAGCAAATTAAAGTTCGAGTTATTTTGGGGGAGGGTTCATTCGCTTGTTGAAATCCAATATGCTGCTATTAGGTCATCGTTCGAGAAGAGTCGTTACATAGCATTGCATAAGTTCGCGGATAAACTTTTTGATGAAATTCGAGGCAAGGTTTCCCACATGGCGTTAGAACTATTTTTCGACGAAGTAGAGAAGGCCGAAGATACCAATATGGTCGTTATTCAAGATGGGTCGGATGTTAAAGACAATGACGTCTATATATGCGTTATAAAATCTACCCATAGTATACCTTGCTATCACCAGGTCCGCAAGTGGCGTAAAGACGGAATTTCTGCCTCTCTAGATGCTTTTCACATCCACTGGACAAGGTTAGAAATAATGCCTCATTCATTCCGTACGACCATGGAAATTCTCAAAGATGATCTGCTAAAGCTAGTAACCGATGTTATGGAGACAAAAGATGAAAGCCGTATAAAACACATTTACAAGAAATGGTTTGAAGTTGTTTATCCTGAAACATCCTCATTGCTAGAGCCATTGGAGAAGCAGAAACACCGAGGCCGCCTACAAGTGAAAAGAAAGTTAGTTGTCGATACATCATCCACTAAACGGGACAAATGCTCCTGGGAATACGAGCTAGATGAGGATAAGGCTAGTCATGACTCAACCATGAACTCTTTAAAACCACCAAAAGTTGAAAAGGGTAAAGCAGTTGCTAGTGCAAATACGATTCGGGCCGATGTGCCTAAAGTACCTCGTACCCGTAGTTCTTCCATTGCCTCGCGCGCTAGCAACATCGTACAATCATCCATTGATCGAGTCACATAACTAATACACGACCCGAAAGGTTTTTTGCGTTGGTTTCCGACTCACTTCAACCCTTTTATATCGGGTATAAATGATGTGAAGGAAGATGGTCAATGTGGATATAGAGTAGTTTCATTTGGGTTGTATGGTCGTGAAGAAGGCTGGCGAGGTGTTCGGAAGGCAATATACGATGAACTCATGGAAAACTATTACACATACAGCAAGATTTATAACGGTAAATAGGATTACCTGAAGGTTGCAGAAAGTATAAACTACTACGAGACACCAGCATCACCCAAATATTGGATGACAATGCCTGAAATAGGGACTGCGATTGCAACCAAGTTCGAATGTATTGTTCATTTTGTGTCACTCGTGGGTCTCACAACTGTAGTCATAATTTTTTACCTCTGCGCGGTAAACCCCCCATTATGGCCCAAAGACGTGAGCTTGGGTTTGGATTCGTTGATACTAACCACTTCGTCAATGTAAGTCATTCGATTTATGGCTATGTTTTTACTTACAACTATATTACTCAATTATTGATTCTAATTTAAGTAGTATTAAACAGCTATCAATCAAGCCCCTTTGCCCTTGCGCACCCATACATCTTACGTGGCAGAAGTTGAAGAGTGAAGAGGCTATGTATTGGGAGCTACCAATCGTTGGTCACTGCAAAAAATACACGGAACTCGAAGGGAGAAAGCCAGTTTGTTCATTCCCAAAAGTAACTAATCTTGATGAATTTTAGTAGTCGATTTATATCTATTGGTCGGATTTATGTTCATGTTTCGAACACATTTTTTTTGGTCGCTTTATGTCTTTTGGATGGATTTATGTTGTTTAGAACTTTGTTTACTTTATCATAACGTTTTGTACTTTCGTTATTTGACCGTAATTCATGAAATTTTTCAACTTATAACGATAAGAAACTAATCATTTCATAACTTAATATCAAACGTTACAAACAAGCAACAACAACATCGCACAAATATGAGTAGATAACTTAAGATTGAACAAACAGTTAGTCAAAATCGTAGCCTCCATTGTCGCTGAGAATACGCACTGTTTCCTCATTCATGGAAATTTGAGAATGAACGTATTCTGCCATTTCTAAAGATAAATAGTCTGTGATCATTAAACTGAATGAGTCGAATGCCTCGTTCCTAACTTCTGGGGGCTCGTTAAACACCAAGAACATCGGTCCACTAGTTATACACTTGTACCTCGTGGCTACCTCCTCACGAGTACGAGATTGAGGCATTTTTCTAGACGTAGACATTTCGCCGTACATGAAATACATCATACACAAAACTTCATCGAAGAACTCATCGGTATTATCGTCCGGCCGTTTGAACTTCACAGATTTCGCAGCCTTGAGTAGATGAGCATCATCAAACACACTCCAACCCATTAACAAAGACCTCAACTATGTTTGAAGGAGATTTTTGTGTGTTTGGTGCTGTAAGATAGACTTATTTAAATAGAAAAATGAAAGATTACTTTGGCGGGAATTTAAGAGCGCGAAAAAAGAAGACGCGGGAAAAAAAACCAGGAAAAAATTCCAAGTTTCAATTGCGCACCATAGGTACTGTCTACTGTGTACCTATGGTTCACAATGGAGTGTACCTATGGTGCACAGTCGAGTGTACCGATGGTACACCACACTGTGTACCTATGGTGCACGAAGGTTGCACCATAGGTACATAGTGTGAGGCACCATCGGTGCACACTGTTGTGTACCGATGGTACACCACACTGTGTACCTATGGTGCACGAAGGTTGCACCATAGGTACATAGTGTGAGGCACCATCGGTGCACACTGCTGTGTACCGATGGTACACCACACTGTGTACCTATGGTGCATGAAGGTTGCACCATAGGTACATAGTGTGAGGCACCATCGGTGCACACTGTTGTGTACCGATGGTGCCATGCACCGGCCGGTACATGGCATGCCGACCGGTGCATGGTACCATCGGTAAAAGGGGGTGGTACCATAGGTACATGCCCTTTTTACCGATGGTACATCGCACCATGGGTACGCCTTCTACAGTACCCATGGTGCACACACTGTTGTACCATTGGTACGCAGTAGTGTGCACCATAGGTACTACTGACTGCGTACCAATGGTGCACAATAACTTGTAATTTTTTGGAATATTTTTTGTTTTGGTTTAAAAAGGTAAGCCTTAGGGCATGGATTGGAGTGGGTTTGATGGTGTTTTTTTTATAACGGTTGATGAATTTTGTTAAATTATTGTTATGGTTTAAAGGTTTGATGGTAAGAATGGTACGATTTATGTGTTTTGCGGATTCTAAATTGTAATTAAGACTCAAATTAAGTTTAACAAAGCTAAAGGAAACGATAGAAATAACATAGTAGATGTCATAATACAAAATATGATAGTTAAACAAATCCTACGAATGGATAAACAACTACCACGTCCACGAAAAAGATAGATCACAACAAAGCTAAAACAAGTCCAGTAATAAGGAGAAACAACCAAGGAGAGAAGAGCTTCATGACTTGATCTCTCCACCTAAGCGCACCCGCTTCCCCACGCTCTACAGGCATAGTAACAATCGAGCGAACAACGTCTAGCAATCTGTCGTCCGTAATACGTGGTGGTGGAGTAATAGTATGCCAACCATATTCAGCCAGGTACCTCCAGTAGGTGTTCGTCGTAGACTGTCTATATGTGGCATTGGTAACGGTCAACCGATCCTCAGAAAGCAAGTGCTGACACCAATCTAGCCATGCGCTCTCTCGCCACGTGTACCTCGCTAAATCTCCTTTCTTGTAACCCGGTCAAAGTACAAGTGGGAGTTCGGGCTCATCCTGAACCCGTTCGAACTGGCGCATAACCCGATCAGGCATGTATCCCTCGACCGTGCTCATCATCCGCAAAGGATAAACGATGGTGCGGATCTCCTGCTCGGGGAACTGGACTCTAATGTCATGGTATGGCTCAAATATGACCTATTCCAAAAAAGTAAAATACTTAGACTGTTTAAAAAAATAAAACTTAATATTAAAATGTCCATGACTACTAAAGTTTAAACACTTACATATGTCTCCTTCAGATCTGCAAGGAGAGTACGAACAACCAATTTGGGGCGGATTTTTTGCCCAACAATCCGCTTCGGTAGCCACTTCACAATCGTAGGCTGCCTCGCTACGTGGTCCGCATTCTCTGAGGCTCTAAATGCGGGGAAGTGGTCATAAATCCAGCAATCAAGCATAGCTACAAATCCATAATGGTTATGCTTCGATGCTTTCGAAGCATCACCCAAACCACGGAAAAGGAATGCTAATGCACTCGTACCCCATGCGATGTCCCACAACCCAGAATCCATATTCGCCAACCCGTACAAGTAGCCAGCCTTGACGTTTTTCTGACTAGTATCCGCAAAAATAGTGCAACCAAATAAGAACATAAAGTATGCTCGTGATACCTGGCGGATAGTCTCAACATCAGTCTCCTCAACGTAGCGACCCCTGCTAAAAGTCTCCCGCAACCACTTGATCTTGAAGCCAACGCCTCTAGTGGACTGTATCTCTGCACGGACCTCATCCACTGTCAAACCTAACTCACAGGTCAGCTTGGAAATTTTTTATTTTGGTTAAATCGGCTATTGTTGCAAGTCAACAGAATTTCGAAATTGAAAATTTGACCGTTTTATTCAAATTTTAAATTTCAGCCGTTTTATTACAAAACCAGTTTAGAGACCTTAACTGCCCTAACTTCCAAATTGTTTTTTGGTTGGTCGAATTTATAAATATGGGTTCTGTTGAAAAAGGAGATCATATCATTTTCATCCTCTCTGTTCAAAATTATATCTCTGATTTTATCCAATTGAAATTTTTGGAGAACCCCAAAAATATTTCAATAAGAAATTGTTTACAAGACTTCAGAGATTATCCGAAAACGAAACAATGTTTACTACAAGCTGTCATCTTCACCGACATTTTATTCTCTTCATAAACTTTCAATTTTTTCTCTCTCTGAATCTTCAGAATTTCGAACTCCCCGTAAAAAGAACATAAAGCGAAAAAGAACAGCCCACAAGGGGTAGCCGAGTTGGTTGAGTATGACATTCTTATGACCAAAAAGTCATGAGTTCGAGTCCCTCTACATACACTTTCACGACTGAGCTTGTCACCTTGTGTGGTTTACCTTCTGGCGTTGGTTTGCAAGCTATCGCGTCAGACTGAGGGTTTACCATGTGCGCACTTATTGCACTCTGAGGAGCGACTGCGGGTTCCCTTTAAAAAAAAGCGAAAAAGAATCTTAATTTGGGCTTAAGGGTAAACTGAAATGGGAAGAGAAGTGCTTCCTCGAGTCGGATACGGTGTAATTGCACCTATCGAGGTACTTTTACGATTTCGTTTTTTAACTCTTTAGTTTCATAATTAATGGTCTCTTGAATTGTTAGATTGCCTATTTAGGTTGCTTAATTTTTGTTAAATTATCATTTTGCTGCTCTGTCTCTATTCCTGTATCAAAATAACTATCATGAAGCGTCAACAAAAAGTTTCTTTAATTCGAGAACAACACTATTTGTCAAGAACTTGGAGGCATTTGACCAAAAGCAGTTCGAACTGTGGCTGAAGGGGTTTTTTATCCACTAATAAATATTTTCGATGACAATTAGTTCTCATTCATTGACTATTATAAGAACTAAGGGGGCACTGATAAGGAAATATAATGTTGAGGATCAAAATGTAATAAATGAAACCTTTTATAATAAGTTACATAGTTGAAGGAAAATTTAGGACTTTATGTAAAGATAGAGAACTAATATGCAATTAGACCTTTGCATAACAAATTCTTTACGCCTAAGTCTTGGCACCTCTATATAAAGGTCATTGCTAAACTTAATACACGATTGTATTTTCTAGTTAAACTACTTGCTTACTCTTTACTTTCTATCTATAAATTTTACTTCTCTATTTTTCTCCTTAAGATCAAATTTAATTCACACCATTATAAATATAGATCGATCTAACCGATATAACTGACACATTATATAACTCGATACACTTAAGAGCTATGTTGTCACCTATTTAGCTAGTGTAGATTTAGTTCGTCCATAATATTTTAGACAAGAAAAACCTTTATTTCTACTTAATTAAAAATTTTCAAACCCAAAAAACTAATAACTTCAGCAGAACAATGGATGGTTTGACCATATTTAAAACTATATAACCGAACATGATAATCGAAACACTTAACTAGTTATGTGTGTCAAATTAAAACCATCCTTTCAAATTGAGTAAAACAACTTATTCAAAAAAATAATAATTAATTCTTTTAAAATAAGATAAATATAAGTAATTAATTTGTTTATCCTAAATTTAATAATAGTTATTGGAAAACGTAGAAAACCCCACTCTCCCTGCACCAAAATTCGTGAAGCTCTCATAGACTGACGCGTGTTAGAAAATCTTAAATTATTGGGCTGACAACCCTTAGTATCTCGACACCTGGCAGAGTATTGTAACTTGTGTTGAATAGTGTCAACTTGACACTGTCACAGGTAAAATATTACGATTGGATCCTTGTCTCTCCGGTTCGTCTAGAGTCACGGCCAAGTTAGGGACGGTGGTATCGTCAGAATCGCAAAACAACGAGCTTTCTTCCATTGAGATTGTAACACATGGCAAATATTCGCTCTAGACATACAAATATATAGCTGGTTTTATATCGTAAAAATATTCAAATATAGGAAGTCCATTTTAATTTCGAAAGAAGGAAAAAACTAATGAAGTTTATTCCAAGACCAAAGCCTGCATTCCTCTTTAGGTATCCCTTAACAATCCCTTTATATATCTAAACATCCTCAGCTGTCATCTTCACCAACACATTTCATTCTCTTCATAAACTTTCAACTTTTTTTCTCTCTGAATCTTCACAATTTCGAACTCACCATAAAAATAATTAGCAATCGTTAACAATATACCTCAAAGTTCACAAATCTAATTTTTGTGAACTTAATTTTTGTTAAATTATCATTTGGCTGCTCTGCCTCTATTCCTGTATCCAAAATAACTTTTATGATTTGCTCGGAACTAGTTAATTTATCTATGTACTTCACTTTGTATAATTCTAATATAAAGGTAGTCCGCAAATGAAAACGTCTCTGGGGCTTACATTTAATGCGCTTACTGTTGTATTACTCCATAAGTTCATACTTGAGACACTCTTTTGTAAGAGTGCTAGTGTCTAAAAATACACTTGCCTACCTAATGATAGAGCTAAAGCAGACATAAGTTTCTATTGATTCCTATCTTACTTTCAATCTCCCAGATGGGAGCACTAGCAATGACTATGGCGCACAGTCAACTAAAGGTAAAGGTAGAACAGCACAACCACCTGTTATTATTATTCGTCTTATCTTATATTTTTATTATCGGTAGTTTTTATAAATAAAAAAGTTCAAAAATAAAATGATAATTTAACACAAATATAATTCGGAGGTAAGATTTGAAACCAATGATTAATTTCGTTGACTAACTAAATTTTTTAGTTGAATCTAAAATTAAAAATTACAGCAGTAATTAGGATATAATATCTCGTACTGTAATAAAGAAGCTAAATTAAGAGGTTTGTAATGCAATTACTTGAACATGTGTAAGATATGGCGAGATATTTGTATATTTGTAACTTTGTATTTTATTTAATTTATAAAAGCTATTATTGGTGTTTTCAATTCCGTAAACCATATTTTTCAAGAAGAAGGTTCGATTGATGAAAAGTATTTTGGGCTGAGAAGTTAACCAAATGAGGGCAATGATCGGCTTAATTGGAAATTTTACAGGAATATGTCCAATGATTTTGGTCCAAATTATAAATTTATTCTAATTGGCTATAAGATATTGCAATTTTTCCGTAAATATTTTTGGATTTGAACCGTCTTTTTTATTTTAATTGGGAGTTTCACTTCAATTTTCATTTTTCATGTTTAACTAAATATATATATAACTAACTCACCGAGTGATCTATATATTTTTATTTTTTATAAATGGTTTTATAGTGATGTTTGCTGAAATTATCTTAAAATCATTCGAATAAAATGAAATATTAAATGATAGTTTTAATAATAGTTAACTAATTAGTTCAAATATGAATATCAAGTATGTAGGGAGAGTTCAAAATCAAACCTTCCATTAATTTGCTTAAAAAAAACTCAACTTTTTTCTAGTTCCAAACCCCAAATCAGCTATTAGCCATATTTATATTAGAAAGTTTAGAATTCTACTATATTAATTCCAATTCTGAGTAATCTCGAAATAATGCTTAATATTTTGCAAGTATGGTGCTTAATATTTTGCAAGTATGGTGTTGTTAGTTTGTTTGTGTATTCAGGATTAGCAAAGGAGTGGTTGGGTTAATGAAGATATAGATTTACTGAATGATTTCTTGTAGAATTAGTAATTGTTCCCTGTTATTGATTTTGACGAAGTATTTGGGGTTTTTAGTCTCGTAAGAGTTGAAGGAATGCAGTGTAAAGTCTCTTTGTTTCGTTTTCAGACTTTGAAATATTTTAAATGTTTTGGCGCATTGAGTTAACTAACTTTGATAAATTATTATTTTTGTATTTTTTTCTTTTTTTGTTAGCAAGTACAAAAGTATAAAAGATATTTTTTAAAAACGAATAAAAATCAAATCATATATATATATATATATATATATATATATATATATATATATATATATATATATAAAAGACACATAAAAACAAATAAACTTGTTATAATATATATATTTTAGAGGATACTAAGCAACATGAGTAATGCTAACAAACAAATAAATTTAAATTTAATATATAAAAAATATTGTTGAAAAATTGATAGAAATCAAATCTACATAATTAATATATATTTATATAAAAATAAAATAAAATTTATATAGCATAATTCATAATTTCTAAAAATTATTTTATTAAAAAAAGTGCAAAATATTTCAATATATATTGTGTCATAAAAATATCTTTAAATATATTCAAAAATAAAATAAATTATTTTATAAAAAACAAATATTAATATATTAATAATTAAAAAATATTTTGAAATATAAACAAAATAAAATAAAGAGGAAAGTACCCGTAAATACCTACTCAACTATCAAATACCAAAATGGTACCCGTTTTTTGACTAGTTTCATAAAATACCTTGAGCCATATTTTGGACAATTATACCCTCTAGGGTATAAAAGGGGTTGTTTGGTTAAAACCCACTTTTTTGCACCTTCTAATCTGTCTTTTAGGTTCCAATTTCCCCACTTTCACATTTCTAAATTTGAAGAGAGAGAAACACGTAAAATAAGAGGGAACCAAAAGACGATTTTGAACCCAAACCAGAACCTTTCAACCGGCGAATTTAACCGGCGAGCAGTTCCGATCAATCAATCGAACCGGAGAACACCGTTCACCACCTACTCCGTCAAGCCTCCTACTCCGTCGAACACAGTCGAGCAACACTGTCTGTCTTCTACGACTGAACCGTCTTCTGTAACCGTTCCGACCACCGTAACTGCATCGATAGCACCATGGTCCGCCTCCGTCTCCGTCGAACATGTACGTTTTTTTGTCGCCGTCTTCCCTACTCTCTGTGTTTGTCACCGTAACTAACCAGTGAGCATTAGGCTTGATATTGGGTACAAAGATCAAGTGGGCACAGAGAACAGACTCAGTTTTACTTACTGTGCTACTACCTGATTCAAAAGATGCAAAAATCAAAGTGGAACCGGATGGAAAGGTTACTTTGTCTGCCAATGTTGGATCTGGGAATATTCCTTACGAACTTCAACTCAAACTTCATGATAAGATCAATGTAGAGGTTATATACTTAACCGTTTGATATATTTTTATGTGGGCTGCTTCGATTTTGTTTACTTGAACCTACAAATAGTTAGATTAATTTCTTCCAAACTCGTTTTCCAGGCAAGCAAAACCAATATAGGATCAAGGGTTATCTTTTGCATCCTTGAAAAGGTTGAGAAGGTGTGGTGGAATAGATTGTTTCGTGCGGAAGGAAAGCCACCACATTATGTCAAAGTTAATATTTCAGTAGAACTTGTTTTGTGTGGAACTTGTGAAACCTGTACGTAACTATCGTTTCGAACTGTATATTTGGCCGTATCTAGCATAGTCGTTGCTGTCGACCTTCAATAGATGTTGTTTTGTGTGGTAGTGGTTCATCGTGGCCTTATCTATCATTATGAACTGTATATGTTGCCTTATCTATCGTAGTCGTGGCTGTCGACCTTCAATAAATGTTGTTTTGTGTGGTAGTGGTTTATCGTGGCCTTATCTATCATTATGAACTGTATATGTTGCCTTATCTATCGTAGTCGTGGCTGTCGACCTTGAGTAGAGGTTGTTTTGTGTGCAACTGTTATGAACTGTACGTATCTATCATTATGAACTGTATATGTTGCCTTATCTATCATAGTGGTGGGTGTCGACCTTGAGTAGAGGTTGTTTTGTGTGGAACTGCTATGAACTGTACGTATCTATCAGTATGAACTGTATAGACGTGGCTGTCGACCTTCGGTAGAACTTGTTTAGTGTGCTTAAATTTCTTACTTCTAATATCATTATTAGTGCTTGTCGTATTTATAGTTTGCTGTCTCTTTAGACTGATATACAATTGCTTAAATTTCTTACTTCTAATATCATTATCAGTGCTTGTCGTATTTATAGTTTGCTGTCTCTTTAGACTGCGTGCTCATTTGCTTAGATTGTAAAAAATGCGTCTTAAACTTGCACAAATAATGGGTCTGTTTTGATGATTGTATGCAACAGCCTTCAAGCTCCAAATAAGAAGTTGATATTCTGTTTGATTAACCATTACTGTTAGAATATTGGTCTTTAAGAAGCTTGTCTTTAAGGAGCTTGTCTTTAGATTTATAGATTTTTTAAATTGTTATCAAACTAAATAATTGAAATGATGTTAAAACATATATGTTACATGTCCTTTTTGATTCAAAATGGGTTTTGTTTGTAGAAAACTGATACGAAAAATCTGTAATTTGCACGAGAAGCTCCTTTGGTCATAGCTCGTGGTGGAGTATCTGGTATAGTGCCGGCTTTTAGTGGTACCGCCTATAATCTTGTGCAGTTGACGTCTTTACCTAGTATGATCTTCTGGTGTGATGTGCAATTAACCAAAGATGGAGCAGGGATTTGTTTCTCGGATATTGTGCTAGACCTTGGTTCTGATATTAAGGTAGTTTACCCAAAGCACCAGAAGACTTATACTGTCAATGGAAACTCTACTTCTGGCTGGTTTGCTCTGGATTACACCCTCAAGGCCTTGAATAAAGTCGCTTGTAAGTCAACCCTCTCTTTTCCAAACTGCCTCAGTTTGGTATTTTCCGTTCTTTGAGGCTTTTTGCTTTCATTTTGATCATTGTAATTGTTTTTTTCGAAACAATAGTTTGCGGCTAGATAGTGGTGATATATATTATTCATCAGTTGCTGCAAGGTATGTCATGTCCCTGTGTTTTACAATTGTGGTTTTCTATTTGGTGATCTAGCTTTTGAAGTGCTATAACATGTGTTTTGGTTACACGCAAATTGATACATTTCTGTACTTGATGTACTCAGGAATTCAAAAGTACAAATGATGAAGATACAACAGTTATAGCTGCGTCTAACGCAGCATCTACTGTAGTCGATGCTTGAAACACAATTGAGCTTTTAAGGTGTGCGGATTATGATAGCTAATATAAATTAAGGTTTATTTGTTTAAATATGCTCATATCTTTCATGGAATGCTGGCAGGAACTCCAAATGCGAGGTTTCTGACCCAACAAATGTAATTCCTACCGAAACGGTAACAGAAACAAATGAAGATCCTGAAGACTATTCCATCCCAGATATCAATTTCTGCTATCTATCATACTTATAGTTAGTTAACTATCATACTTTAGTAATTCCATTTTGTTGAGCAGGAAGTATGATTAAGTTAGATAAGGATGGGTGTATTAGACAATTATTCGGAACTTATTAGTAAATTTTGGTGTGACCAGCAATGTGTGTTCAAGATACGTTTCGTAGCCATTATTTGCTGTAAGCCGTATCTATCAGAGCAATATACGAAAAAATCGCAATGTATGTTACTCAAATCTATCAGGCTACTAACAAAGAAGCTATCATACTTGTGATTAGTTAACTAACATTGTCTTTATGCATATCTATCGGACTCATACTAGAGAATCTATCATACTTATAGTTAGTTAACTATCAATGTTTATAATTCAAATCTATCAGACTCCGACTAAAGAATCTATTAATATGTATATGTGCTATCTATCAATGTAACAAATTCCAAACTATCAATGTAGTGCCTGCCTAAGTCATAGGAAGATGATCCTTTTTTATGCGAAATTAATGTTCATATCAATTGTAGATCCTCCAACGCTGCTCATATTAATTTCTATAAGTCGTGTCTATCAATTTCTGCTATCTATCATACTTATAGTTAGTTAACTATCATACTTTAGTAATTCCATTTTGTTGAGCAGGAAGTATGATTAAGTTAGATAAGGATGGGTGTATTAGACAATTATTCGGAACTTATTAGTAAACTTTGGTGTGACCAGAAATGTGTGTTCAAGATACGTTTCGTAGCCATTATTTGCTGTAAGCCGTATCTATCAGAGCAATATACGAAACAATCGCAATGTATGTTACTCAAATCTATCAGGCTACTAACAAAGAAGCTATCATACTTGTGATTAGTTAACTAGCATTGTCTTTATGCATATCTATCGGACTCATACTAGAGAATCTATCATACTTATAGTTAGTTAACTATCAATGTTTATAATTTAAATCTATCAGACTCCGACTAAAGAATCTATTAATATGTATATGTGCTATCTATCAATCGCAATATGTTTATAATTCAATGTATATGATGCTGCATCCGTCTAACAATGTGTCCCTTCGTATCTATCAAGGTGTTCCTTCGTATCTATCATTTCCATCATGATACTTTAAGACTAAATGAGGTGGGACTAGACATTTTGGCTATAAAATCGGCACTGACTTCAATCAACAAGCAAATAGAACTAGATGACAGAGTATGTTTACAAAACAAAACTAACTACACTACCTCTTACAAAATACCACCAAAATCAACATTGACATAGAAACTACAATCTTGAAGTTTGATGTTTCCCAAAAATTTATCTTTCCAGAAGGAGTAGGTTCAGTCCGTTGTTTAACTGCTAATTGCTCCTGCAGTTCGTTTATAGCTCTATCCCTCCGTTCTCCCATCTGTCGAAAACCAAATCAAATCCATGAGCTACATAACACAATAAACGAAGGTTTAACCCAAATGAGAAGAGGAAGGAAAGGCATTAAAGAACATAAATAAATACAATATTTACTGATTTTGGATTAAGAGTCCAATGCATAAACTTAGATCAAGACTTGAGAATTAGTAATAGTGTGCATTAAGAATGAAAATGTTTAGGTGATATTACCCTTTGGAGCTTGCGATTCTGTGCTCGAGTTTCACGGAGATAGAACTCCAACTTCAATACCTTGAGAATTGTCTAATACACCCATCCTTATCTAACTTAATCATACTTTATGTCTAGAAATGTGTCCCTTCATATCTAGCAAGGTGTTCCTTCATATCTAGCAACGTGTCCTTCATATCTATCAGAGTTAATAAAATCAACATCCTCCAAAGGTAAACTGCAGTAATGAAGTAAATGCATCATCTGCTCCATGACGATTCTCACCTGCGAGAAAATTCAAGAAAGGATAATGGTGTTAGGTTAGGTTAATAGGTTTTGTTTTTTTCTAATACTAAGACAACACAAAGAACACGAGCATAAACACTAAGCATATCGAAAAAAACACCATAGTTCATATTCAACAATCACCATAGTTCATAGTTCTTTTCGAACAATTTTGACAGAAATACTCAACAACTCTATCATATAAACTACCCAACTGCTTGATTGATATTTTCCATCATAATCATCTCCTGATATAGAAACTTATTCGCATACTTATACACTTCGACCAATAGTTATACTTATGCACCTCGTGTCATAACCAATTAAGCTCCTAGACAGCCAAAAACGCAACCAGTCCAGACTTCAAACACTTCTCCAAATCCAATTACTAACCAAACCACAAACCTTAAACAAATGCAAGTACAATCTCAAAAGTAAATAAGTATATCGTATATGTACCATTTGAAGCAGCTGTCACTTCCTTGAAGCCGATACTCTACAGGGTTCGTCATTTTGGGGGGCAGCAGTATGTTCACATCCAGTAAGCACTTCTATATCATAGGCCTAGGAATTTTCCTGCATTAAAAATGTAAACATATAAACAAAGACTGAATCAAAACTGGAAAAATGACGATTGCTTATTTGTTAACCACATGACCGAAATGCTTACCTTTGCATCAAGTTCAAGCCTTTTATTAGCATTCTCCAGAATTCCTAAGAAATTTTGAACTTGACCAAGAACTATACCATAACCAAATGTAAACTACTCACTAGACATATCCAGATGAGAAAGGGTAGCTAAACTAACACTGAAGGAGAAGGATTGGTGTGCTCTAAGTGCAGAAGATCTTTGCTCGTTCGACCCATTTGGGTTACTATACGGTAAATACAATACGGCTAAATTAACAACGAACAATCGAATAAATAATCTCCGTATTGACATATTTAGAAGACAAGAAACAAAACAGGAACATCGAAGAAGTAGTAGCACGAGAGTGTCAACATGAAATAAAAACATGAAAATCACAACACGGAAAGAGTTCAGTACGATAACAGAAGATACTGCGAACCTTAACAACAAGAGTAAGATATCTAGAGTCTAATTAGAAAGAGAAAGATTGTACCTTCTTGATTGATTTCTGAACTTAGGATACCAAAAGAACTCAAATTTCGGACGAGAGAAGAGAGAGAGGGAGAGAGACCCGGTGCGAGAGGAAGGTGTAAGAAATGGGGAGTCTTTTGTTTTAGGTGAGCGAATTAGAGAGGGTCTCTAGTTCAAGAGAGAGGGTTAAGAGAGAGAGAGTGGAGGCTGATTCAAAATTCAAAATTCAAAAATGTTAGATGGTTGAAAATACTCATTAATTCTCAAAATAAGGCTTATATACTAGGTTAAGGGTAGTTATGGTATTAAAAAAAAGTATTAGAAGTGGATATGTTTAATGAGATGGGTATTAAGTGAGCATTAACCCATTTTTGGGTACTAGATAGTAATAGGTTTGGCCAAAAGGTACTTAGTATGTCATTTCCCTAAAATAAATTTTTTGATACGTTAAAAAATATTTTAAAAGATGCTTTCAAACTCAAAAATATTATTTTTAATGTATTTTCTTATGTTTTTCAGTTTCACTCTTTTAATATATTTTTTTAAGAAAGCATATCTTTACAATCTTTGGTATATTTTTTTTTCAATTTTTTTTTTAGTAATTCTCAATTTAAAAAAAAGTAGAGTTGCTCTTTAAGACCCATTCTACAAACCTATTACGAACAAAGATCCAACAAAATTAATTAACAAAATTTACACCTAATATAACCTTATATATAAAATCCAACAAACACATGTACATTTTCTCTTTACTTTATTTTTTAAATTTAAAAGGTTGATATTTTTAAGCTGTAACTCGAAAAAATATGAAAATATCATTGTTTTTTTCTCATCTATCATAATTTGCCGGGTTTCGCATCTATAATAGTTAGCATGGTTTCTCATCTATCATAATGGGCATGATTTCTCATCTATCATAATTTTTATGGTTTCTCATCTATCGTAATTAGTATGGTTTCTCATCTATCATAATTGGTCTTGTTTCCCATCTATCGGTATAGTTTATCATTTATCATAATTGGCCTAATTTCTCATCAAGTCTAATTTCTCATCTATCATAATTGACATGGTTTCTCATCTATCATAATTGACATGGACCCATCTATCATAATTGGTCTGGTCTCTCATCTATCGTAATTGACATGGTTATCATATTGTTCTAGTTTCTCATCTATCATAATTGGTCTGGTTTCTCATCTATCATAATTGGCTTGATTTCTTATCTATCATAATTGACATGGTTTCTCATCTATCATAATTGGTATGGTTTATCATCTATCACAAAGAATGATTGTTTTTAGCCCTTTTAACATTTTTAGACTTCAAATCAGAATTTGTCTTAGTTGCAGGTTTCGAATTCAAAACATTCTTGGATTTTTTATCGGATTCTGAATCCGAAGAGTTTGATTTACTCGATTTCGATTCACATGATTCACTATCGCAAACTTTGTAAAATTAAAATTTTGTTAAATTCAAAAGAACTTTTATTGTTAATATAGTTGAACAACATACATAGATGGGTCACCAAAAACTATGTTTCGGTCACAGATGCCGAATTACTAGCCGGAACATGGGTGCCCGTAAGTAAACAAACCTAATATTATCTATATTCTCTATATTTTTATTTTTATTTTTTGGTGATTATTACAAATTTTGGATTAAGTGGACAAAAGTTCACAATAGGACAAAAGTTTTGTACTATCCACAAGACTTTTTCTCTTAAATTTATTGAGACACGTATTTTCATGTCCAGACTTTTCAGATTCAAAATTAAAAATTATACTAACTTTATCCAAATAAGTAAAATAAACGTCTTAAAAATAATATTAATTAATTTGAATTTGAATATACCTCATAATTCTATATATATATATATGAGATATGAGAAATAAGAAAGAAAAAAAAGAAAAAAACTAGAAATAAAAAATACAAAATATTTTATATAATTAACTAAGGGTATTTAGGGTATTATTGGGTCTTAGATGGTAAACATTTAAGTGAAATTGATTTTTGTTAGAGATACATGAAAATATGGATAGTATGTGGATAATACTTTTGCTTTTGAATCTTAAATGATACTAAACCTTAAAAAAAGGTTTTCAATCTATTTTCCAATAGAATAATAATGAAACAAAATATTTAAAATTTTATACAGTAATATAATTATATTTGTTATTAAAAGTATTTGAAAATATAATAAAATAATATAAAGATGCTAACAAATATATATATATACAAGTTTGAAGTTTAAGATAATAATACATATACTACTAGAATAAAATTAAAGTTTATAACTTATGTAAATCCTATTTCTTTTCCTACGTGTCGCAGACATTAACATCTGAATTTTAAAATATCGACTCTTACGTTAAGAGCTTTGTAAGTGGGTGAAGTTACTTGAAAATGTGTAAGATAAGTCCAGATATCACGTTGAGACTTTCCATATTTTCTAACTTATAAAAGACATTATTTTTATTTTGAATTCTTAAACACATTTTTTTCTTTTAACTTGAACTTTATTAATTAATTAGAAACCAATTAACAAGATTTGAAAGTATAAGGACTAAATTGTAATATCTAGACCTAAACAATTAAAACCAATTGGAAATAAATAGAAGCGCCAACAAGGCTATTGAAAAAATATTTACCGCTTACTGCTTCAACCTTGAATTGGACAAAACCATCATTTTCAAACTTTGTCTTCATTCAAAACAACAGCAAGAAGAAATCAACTTAGGAGATATTGGAAAGCTTGAATGTCAATTTGGATCTGAGAGTAAGATGAAGAAGCATTAGCTGGTATTGAAGATGAATAAGGTGAACAACTACTTGAGGACGTCATCTTGCAAAATCAAATTAGAAGAAAAGTTAGTTAGTATATATCTTCAATCCTAATATACCCACTGCATAGGATTTCAAGGCGAATGATAGTCATGAGTTTATTCGGATTTTAAGTTTTGTTGAAGTCGGCATTGTAGCCTCTGTTCAAAGTGTCCTTAGCAATCCAATCAGCATCGACGTTCTGTTCTTAGAAAATGTGATTGATCTTCATTGTAGAAAGGATTAGAGCTTTGCAGAAATTTACAATAGGTTCAAAGAACCAAGGAGAGTTTCCTCTTAGAAGCATTTCAGTAAGAAATTTAGAATATGTTTCGATGTGTATCAAGGTTATTCCTTTAGATTGACACAGAAGTAGACCATCCAATAGAGCTCCACATTCAGCCACAATAGGTGACTATTTTTTGTATAGTCTGCCATAACCAGCCACAATATCCCCCTAATGATCTCTGATCAACCCTCCACCACTAGCTTCACCAATGTGACTGCTAGAACCATCAGAATTTAGTTTGTACATGTTGGCTTTAGGAAGATTCCACTTCAATTAGATGGTTAATCTAGGTTTCTATATGTGATTTATATAGCCTAGATGAGCAACAATACTTGAGTCATTACTCAAATATTTTATTTTCTGCATGTTAGCATGGTCAAGCCCCGATATAATGTGCATGACTTGATTAATCATTGAATTTACAGAAAATAATTGATCCAAGTACTTACTTTTGTTCCTAGCAGACCAGATTATCCAAGATATTTCCATATGGAGGATTGTTCGGATACGAGTATCCTTATTTGTAGACCATATCCAATTTCTTATCATGTGTGTGAAATTCATACTTCTGTTAATTCTGATTTTGAACATATAAGCAAAGAAGAACCGAAAATCCCAAGCTTTAGAACACTGAATGAAAGTGTGATCCACTTATAGGCCATTTGGAAAAAAATATTATGGAGTATATAATCAATAGGTAGCCATCTGTTTATAGTTCTCTAAACCAAAAAAAACATTTTTTTGGAGTACTTAGATTCCACAGTTTCTTAAATATATTTGACTTGTTGTTTTTTGTCTAATACCACTCCATCTATCTTTAGTAGTGAAGTCCCCAATTTTAGATATAGCCCATTTTATTGAGTCGTTAAATGAGTTTAAAGAGATTTTCATGATGTTTTCCATAGTAGTTGTAGAAAGTTTTTCTTAAAGCCTAGACAAATCCCACTGACCATCAACCCAGTAGTCTCTAACTCTAATAGGACAATACCAAGCTCTATTTTCTATTGTGTTAATGAGAATGAAAGGATTAGAAGTACACCACTTATCAATCCAGAAAACCACTTTTCCTTCATCAACATTCAAGTAAATAAAAAGATCTGCTTTGTCTCTAGTGCTGATTAAGCGATTCCAAACTTTAGAACTTTTGTTAGGCTTAGAAGCAGCAAGAGGATGAAAGGTATTACAGTAAATTGATGCCATTAACTTGGCCCAAAGAGATCTTTTTTCTCTGAAAATAAACCAAAGCTTGCACGAGAATGATTCCTGAACATCCTTAAGGTCTGTAAGATTAAGTCCACCCTCTTTGTAAGGTTTACAGAGCTTGGACCAAGAGGCCTAGTTGATATTCTACTTATTCGCATTAGATTGCCACAAAAATCTATTGTAAAGCACATTGATCTGGTGTATTTTAGTTTTAGGTGGAACTAGAAGTTGAAGAGTGTAGGTAGGAATAATGTTTAGTACAGATTGAATCAGAGTGAACCTTCCTCCATAAGATAGATGAATGTTGTCTCAATCCATGATTCTTTTCTTGATTTTGCTGACTAGATTTTCAGAATTGATGACTCTGTTATTGTAATTGATAGTTGTACCCAGGTATTGCATAGGTAGAGAATTGTGGATGAAACCCATAATATTTTTTAGACTTTGAATTATGGAATTGATCATATTAGAAGGCATTATAATCTTTGATTTTTCATTGCTTATTAACTGTTACGATCTCTCTTGGTACTGAATTAGGAAATTGTTAAGCTTTATGTTTGAAGAAGAGTTACCATTGCA
The DNA here is from genome assembly GCA_036936605.1 of Limnanthes douglasii subsp. nivea. Taxonomy (NCBI): domain Eukaryota; kingdom Viridiplantae; phylum Streptophyta; class Magnoliopsida; order Brassicales; family Limnanthaceae; genus Limnanthes; species Limnanthes douglasii. Next base: position 191,033,958 of record JAUPFV010000002.1, on the reverse strand, counting down.
GAAGATTATAAAATCATTCGCGAAGGCCAAGCAAGAAAAGCAATTGTTTCCCCTGTTCTTGAATCTTATTGAGTGATCTTGAATATGCATTTATTTAATACCTCTGGCCATATATTATTCAACCGTTATAAAAAAAAGACTTGGAGACAAAAGGTCTCCCTATCTTAATCCATTCATTGATTAAAAAAAACCTTTCAGCTCACCATTAACAATGATGAAAGAATGAATGTTGCTGATATTCTTGTGAATTAAGTCTTGTAATTGTGTATCAAACCCAAAAACAGAAAGGATCCTTAGAATAAACTTGTGAGAGAGTTTATCGAAGGCTTTTGACATATCCAACTTCAATAGAACATTACTTCTCCTAGTTTTATAATTCAAATTGTAACAAAGTTTCTGGGTAATAAGAATGTTCTCATGAATGCTTTTGTTTTTTACAAATGCACTTTGCTCTTCAGATATAATCCTGGGTAATAGATTTTCCAGTCTATTGTTTATAGCTTTTGACATAATTTTGTTCATAATTGTAGATAGGCTAATATGACCAAAGTCTTTTCAGGTTTTTGTAGATTCAATCTGGGGAATTAAGCAGATTGAAGTAGCATTAATCATAGTAGGTATATGCCTACCTCTAAAAACATCTCTAATAGCTTCACGTAGAATATTCTCAATTATATTCTAGCAAATCTGGAAAAAATTCCCATTGTATCCATCTGGTCCAGTAGCACCATCCTTGTTAAGGGAGTTAATGGTATTAAAGATTTCTTCATTCTTAGGAACATACATCAGCATTATGTTATCTTCACTTGTGATTAACTTTGGAATAACATTAAATAATTCATTTTCTTCCTTTTGGTTAGGGGGCTCTGTCAGCAAAGCTTTAAAGTATTTTTCAGCAGAAGACCCAATGGAAGATTGATCCCCAAGCCAGACATTATCATCCCAGATTCTGGTAATTTTATTTATCTTAATCTTCATTTTAACAAAATTATGGAATGAGGCAGTATTCCTGTCATTATTTCAAAGCCACTTAGAGTTAGATTTTTTAACCCAATAACTTTCTTCTCTAGCCAATAACTCTAAGTGGTGAGATTTAGCCCTTTCAGTTTTAGCTAGAAAGCTTGAATAGGATTGCCTTGAATTTCAGTATTCCAGTTCATCTCAGTCATCTATATAAAGTCCGTATTTCTAGCCCATATGTTAATAAATTTAAAGGAGGATTTAACCTGATTTTTTTTGCATATAGAGTAATGCAAATAGAAGCATGGTCTGAACAGGTCTTAGTAAGATGCTTGACAGAGGTGTTGTCAAAGTAATCATCCAGGATGTGTTAAAGAGCACTTAATCCAACCTTTTCCACTTTCTGCCATTAAATCATGTGTATCTTGAACCAGAAAATGCAACATCAATTAGGTGACAATCCATCAACATATTACCAAATTCATCCATGCTTCTTAAACATATTGTAGAGCACGAGAGTTGTTCATTAGGGTGTAGAATTGCACTGTAATCGCCTAGAATTATCCACTCAGTAAAGCCATCATGAACAGATCTTATATTATCCCATATAATAATTTTAGAGATCTTTTGCACTTCCCATAGACAACTGTAACTCTGAATTCTTTATCAAAGGTGTTATGCTTAACACTTAAATTGAGCATTTGATCTTCATTTCTTAGAGTGTTAACAATGAAGTCAGAATTACACATGACCCAGCTTTTGTTACTGACATTTCGAGCAGCCCATTGATAACCCAACTTCTTTGAGATAGAATCTAGATGTGATTGAAAGACCATAGGTTATTGTAATTCCATAAAGTTTGTTTTTCAGATCATTTAAAGGATTTAAGCTTTTTCAAAGTCTCTTTATTTCCCAGACCGCTCACATTCCATGATAGCACCCTTCTTATACATAAACTTGGAAGATACAGGTCCCTTAGTAACCCAACCTTTAGGTCTTTTAGCTTTTCTCTTTTTAACCTTCTTAAAAACGTCTTTATCTAATTTTCCGGATCCATGAGAATTTGGCAAGCTCTCAATATTATTTTTACTTGGACTTTGAGATTGTTTAGAAGGTAATGCATCATTTTTAATGGAATAAAAATTTTCCTCTTTTTCAATAATTTTTAAAACTTCAATGATATCAGAGTCATTGGATTTTATTGGGCCAATGTTTGAGTTGACATCAGAAGGAGATTTATTGTGATTGTTTGAAGACTTTTTGACAAATTGAATAACATGACCTATGGTTTCTTCACTTTTTTTAAGAACAAAAGTTTTGCAGATATTGTTTTGTACTTTTGTAGGTTTAAGAGGTTGAAGATGATCATATAAAGATTTGAAAATGATAGATTTCAATATGCCATGTATTGATTCTTGGACATGCTTCTATTTTGGAGATGAGACAACAACATTTTCAAAACAACCTTGATTCTCTTTTTGTTGATTCAGTTTCCTACATTCACTTAAAGTATGCCAAAGATTATGACATTTGTTGCAATAATTAGGCACATAACAATAAACTATGTCTTGCCGAAAACCTTCTTCATTTCCAAAACAAATCTATACTTTTTATGTGAGAACCTTTGATAGATATATTCCAATCCAGATTTTACAGCAGTTGAATTTAGCTTTGTTTCTAGGTGTAATCCAGAGTGATATTGGATTGCCCAAAGCTTTATAAATCACCTTAAGAGTACTTTCATTGAACATGTAATCAAGTAAGTTAGGCAGAGTAATCCATACCGGGGATATAAGGCATTCATAATTAGGGTTGAAGAATGGAGTCCATTCCAACAATCTCATTTTTTTGTTCCGAACAGTCGAGACATTACGTTTCCGGATTTTCTTTATTTCTTCTTGGCAATAAAACTCAATAAATACATGCCTATAGTCCTACTGAGAAAGACTTAAAGAATTTTCCAAGAACTTCTTAATATATTCTAGAGTATGCTTTCGTGATGTAAATTTTCCAACTAGAGTTTTCTTAGCAATAGCTTCCAACTTATCTTTATCTTTCTGGTTGAAGTTAACAACAACATGCTCATCTTTTTCCCCGATTGTGTAACTGTCATGAATAACAGTATTCTTATTACTTTTAAATAGATCAACATACAAATTTTGATTATGATTTGTTGTAGGAAGATTTGGATCAAAAGTTTGATTGATTCTTAAATTCGTGATGTTTTCACAAATCAATTGTGATTTATTCTTGAAGTTAGATTGAATCTGATTCAAATGAAGACCATGACCCTCAGAAACCATATGAATATAATTGGAGAGAGATAGATTAGGTGATAATAATTCACCATTTTTCAAAGATGAAGGTGATAATAATTCACCGTTTTTCATCGTTGGTGGCAGATGGCTCTGATAGAAGCAAGAGAATCCGGGAAGTATTACGTCAAGACTTTGTTTCTTGGAGGCAGAAACAGAGCCATAGCCTCTTATTATTATCAAAATAAAATTTGAATTTCTCAAACATATCAATTCTAATATAATATATTTTATAAATTTTACTATAATCTTAAATATTTGAAATTTGTATTTAACGTAAAACTACATCGTTAGCCCAAAATTATTGTAACTTTTTATTATTATTATATTATTTTAGCAAAACATATTTTGAAATGTTCACTTTATGAATAATTTTTATATACATTGAAGGTTTAATCATAAACTTTTGAAAATATATTTTAATAAGGATTTTGGTGTTATTTAAGACTCAAACACCATAGTATTATCCATTTACTATCTATATTTTTATGTATTTTTAGAAAGACTAATTTCACTCGAATATTTACTATTTAAGATCCACTAATAGCCTATATATCCTTAGTTAATATATAAAAGCTTATTTATTTCCCAACTCAAGTTTTTTTCCTTTTCTCCTTTCTCTCTATTTTACGTGAGCGCTATAATACCATAACAATAACATGTTTGATTCCTTGTTTTAGTATGATTTTGAATATCCTTTTATTTGATTTCGACGTTTGATTTTGGATTTATGTTTAGGTAAGTCGATTTGGCTGTTTAGTTAACTCGAGTTTTTAATTTTTTTATATTTTGAAATATGTTACTAGATTTTTATTTTCTTCATGTTTTCTGGAATTCATCTGATATTTATTTAAGTTTGTAGTTGAATTATTGTATTTTAGTAATGTTTTGATTGTTTTTTGTGTATTGTTTTGGTGTTTTTGGAGAATCTGGTTCGAGAAACCAGTTCAAGCTTTGACGAAGAAAATGAAATTTTTGAAAATGCAGAACACGTCTATTAATTGTATTACGAGATACGAAACATGTTTATTGTCTATAGTGGTAGATGCAAAGCATGGTTATTTTATGTAAGATAATAGAAGATAGACGCTAGATGTGAAACCAAACATATGATGGATGCCAAACGAGGTAAGGTAATAAGAAAACAGTGTAGAATATAAAAAAAATTTAAAAAATTCAAAACACAACATGAAGGGATTTAGTTTTGTTCGTCTTACAAAAACAAAACCAATGGTATTTTCAGATTTTTTTTCCGAGTTACCGTTCAAAATATACAAACTTTTAAAAAAAATAACTTTACACTGTTAACGAAAAAATGACTCTTTTGAAGAAGATGTGAAGCCTTATTTTTTATAGATGCAAAATGTGTTTAAAATTTGTACTGCTAGATGCGAAACCAGACCCACTATGATAGATGTGAAACCAGACCCACTATGGTATATGTGAAACTAGTTAATGAGAAACTAGTGTAAACTATAAATTTTTTTTAAACAAATTCAAAATATATCATGAATGGATCTAGTTTCGTTCATCTTAAAAAACAAAACCAATGGTATTTTCAGATTTTTTTTCTGCGTTACGGTTTAAAAGATACAAAATTTAAAAAATTTAAATTTATAGTGTAAAAAGATGCGAAACCTTCTTTGTTTTGCTTGATGCAAAGCCTATTAATTTGTTTTACCTAACCTATTGATAGATGCGAAATCATATAATGAGAAACGTGCGTAATATATATATATATATATATATATATATATTAAAACAATTCAAAACATATCATGAGGGGTATTAGTTTTGTTCATCTTAAATAACAAAACCAATGGTATTTTCGGATTTTCTTTTCGAGTTACGGTTTAAAAGATATGAATCTTTAAAATTTTAAATAAAAAAATAAAATAAAGAGAATGTGTCATGTTGTGTGGTAGATTTTATATAAAAGGATATTTTAGGTACAAAGCCTCTTAATTTATTTGGGCCTTTATCCGTAATAAGTTTGTTAGATGAGTCTTAAATAGTAAATCTTCATTTTAATATTTTTTATTATTTATAATAACATTTTGGTTTAGTAAAGTTATAAAAAACTCGTAATAGTACTTGTCGCGCAAGATCGTGTTAAGTAAATCAACAATATTCGAACAAGATTTGATCCATATCTAACAAAAGACTGAATTTTAGCCACGAGACCAAAACCATTAATGAAATTGGAAAACACATGCCAAAAAGCTGAATGAGGTAATCAAAGCTTCGAATTTTATGTTTCTCAAGAAAAAAGTTAACGAGAAAACGCAAATGTCAAATAAAACGCATAACAAGAGATTTAACTTGGTTCTTTATGAAGAAATCTTACATTCTCACATGACAAACACAATATATATAGAGGAGTTTAGAAGAATAATCTCAAACGCTAAATAATCAATCACTCAACTTTATTACAAAGATCTCTTATGAACTTACATAAAGAAACCGTAAATCTCATAATACACATTCAAATGTTTATCTTCTACCTCATTATAGTCTCTAAAAGAATATAAGTTGCTCTCCTTTATTCTCCTTATTGTTGCCAATTTGTAACGTTGTAGCACACTTTCAGTGTATGCCTTTTTTAATAATCCAAGAATATCATATGAGCGATCCCAATATATCTAGATTCCTAACACAAAACTGGCATCACTGAGATTCTTCATATCAAACTTGTCTGATAGAGAGCTCTTTGTAGTCTGTGATAATTATTTATTTTTCGAGACTAGAAATATGACATCCACATATAATATAAGAAATATAAAATTATTCTCATTGAACTTGTGATACACACAATCTTCAACTGAGTTGACTTCAAAGTCAAAATAGACTATCACCTCAAGGAATTTGTTATACCACTAACGAGAGGCCTGTTTGAGCCCATAAATGGATTTCTTAAGCCTGCAAACTAGATCCTTGAGTTTCCTACTAAAAAGTATCTTGGTTGCACCATATAGACTGTTTATATAATATTATTAATAATGGTGTGATTTACCCGAACCGAGTCCGAATGGGTTGAATATTGAGTTAGTTTGGTTTAACATAAATCTTGTAATATAAAAACCCAACAAATGAGTAACATTGAGGGCATGTAATGTAATAATAAATATACACGTGTGAGATTAGTAGAATACTGAGGTGAAATAGCCTTAAATGGGTCAACCATGTGGTTTTTGGACACACAACTTTTACTATATAAAGTCACATTCCCTTTTTCGGGAAGGGTGAACATTTATTATTCTATTACCATTTTTGGATTTTTTTATCTCTAATTCTCGTGTTTCTCTCTCTAAATACTGGCTCAAAGGTATCCTAGACCGCATTCTATCTCCGAATATTTTTAGAACCATCATTGGTGACCACAGTGGGAAACATATGGTACCTAGAATCTACTTCCAAAACCAATCAAAGAGATGTGAATACTTATAAAGAATTTTAAAAAAGAGATAAACACCGATTTGAACGAGGAGCATTTGACAAGAATCAAGAGTTTGATGAATATTGTTGTATCCAAAGAACAACAATTTGAAGAGTAACGGTTCAAGAATTAACACTGTAAAAATCAGTTCACAAATAAAGAACTTGAAAAATACGCAATAGTGGCGCAGCAGAAGGAACTATTAGAAGACATAGCAAAGCTAAATATTGAGAGAGATGCAACGAAAACCGCTTAGAAAATCCAATACGAGGTTAAGAGAGAATGATCCTCCGATGAGAATAAAGCCGAGTATGGCCATGACCATCGGTTGGTCGATAAGTATGATAAAAAAAAACACCAAGACAGTTATGAGTGTACTGAATCTAGTAACTACTCTAGTTATGATTCAGATGAATCTTCCTCTTCAGAAAGGGAAATCAAGGCAAGAGAATTTCTAAGAAATGAAATTCAATAAAGTATTCAGACGACCATTGAATATGGCATCGCACTAAGGAACCAATTAATAGAAATGATGCAGAGAAGCAAACCTCAATATCCAAAGCCGTGGATAGGGCTGTAACCGTTAGAAGATGGGAGCAAACAACACCCATGTCCAGTTCCTATTGGGAAGTCAGAGGTTTGGTTACCGGGTGAGTAATTAATTTGTGAATCCTTATGAGGAAGGTATGTACATGATGGCGAATGAAATCCTGTGGGGAAATTTATAAAAATCGGATCATAATTGAAGGTTGTTTCCTTTGTCAGCTGAAATTTTGTTAGGACGCATGTTGAAGCATTTCGACATCTCCAGATTGGAGAAATTAGATGGAACTGAGGACCCATACAACCACATTGAATAAATCAGAAATTTCATAATATATTTTGACGATGATGACAACTTACTATGCTGAGAGTTTTCTCAAAAGTTCAAAGACAAAGCTTCAAAGTGGTATAATCGATTACCTCAAAGTTGCATTAGAAACAATGACATGTTTTAGATTATGTTTAAGCAACATATTGTGGGAAGTAAAAAGTTACGGGCCAGCAGGTACACGGTCAGAAATGTCAACAGAAACTCAAAGAAAGCGTGAGAGAGTATACCAGATGTTTATTAAAATAAAAAAACGAGTTAGAAGTTGTGAAGAGAATGTGACTTGTGCAGCATACACGACGTGGCTCCTATCCGAGTTTTTAAGGAATAACGTTTCTAAGAAACAAGTTATGATGTTAAAGGCTTTGTTGGTGTAAATAGAGAAACATATACTCGTGGAGGAAACTCAAGCGTCAGATCTGGCTTCGATGAACCAACAAGGGTTAAAGGCTCCGATGGTAATTTACCAGCAACCTCTCATCCAAGTTGTTCAGCCACAACTGATTCAAATTTTTCATCCTTCAACCTTATTATGACCAAAGGTCTCAAACCAAATACAGCATAGACCAAGAACAAATGAGCAGGTGGTAAATGTTCAGCAGACTACCAGACCAATGTCAAATAAGTGAGTCCGACTCACTAATTTTGTTGAATGGTATGACTGTCTGGCTACAATTTTTGATCAAACCCAAAACCACATATGTTGATGAAGCTTTTTTTTATCTAAACCTTGAGGAAAGGTAGAAGCGAGAAGTTTTATAAGTATCATTGCAATATTAGACATGAGACGAAGGATTGTATAGTGTTGAAAAAAGAAACCCAAGTATTGATGAAAAATGAGAAGTTGACTATGTTTAAAAAAAAGAACACTCAACAAAACCCGACGGGGATGGAGGTAGTAATGATCCCAAAACAAGAAAACACTTTGATGATATTGTATTCAATCGACTCAGTTGATATGTCTTCAGATTATTTAGACCCCAAACCTGACCGAAGAGTGGTTATGAAGGTAGAAGAACCTAAACTTAAATGAAAGGTTATTGAACTTTGAAAATTCTTTGAATATCTAACTATTTTTTGTGAGGACACTATTTCAGGGGTTTCTAATTTTTCTGGAAAGAGACACGTTGTAAGTTTGGCCACTCAGTTGGAGGCACGGGCGCCACCACAATTATACCAAATCCTTCTCCGTTGCTTTGTTTTGATAATGTCGATATGAGAGAGGGGGGCTAACCACATGAGGATACAGTAGTGATTGTGGTTGCTATTGCATGTGATGAAATCCGGTGAGTATAATTGACATTAGTAGCTCGACCAATATCTTGTTTACGACAACGTACAAACAAATTAAGAACCCTCAAAGTATCCTTCGGTCGGACCAAACTATCATGGGCTTCACGAGGGTAACGCTCGAAGGTGTTGGAGAGTTTGATGGGGTGGTAGAGGTGGGTCGTGGGCCGTTAAAGAAAGATATCACAATATCGTTTATAATGGTCGATGCGCTAACATCTTATAATGTAATTTTGGGTAGATCTTGGTTATCTAGAATACATGTTGTGTGTTCAACAATCCACCACTGTTTAAGTATGTTGTATGAAGAACTTTATGAAAGATTTAAAACAGTCACAAAATGGTTAAAAAGTATTACAGAACTGATTTGGCCCTGAGGCATGTTAAAAGGGTTGAATTAAAGAAGTATTAACAGTTAATGGATCTGACTTCAGGATCCGATCTTGTGGACAATCCGAGAGAGACTCGACTATGAAAGTTTGAAGATTGGTACGTTGTTATCTCCAAAAGTAAGGGGGTAGTCTATCGACTATGTCGTTTTGATCTAGGAATAAAGCAAGATAGTGGTGAAAAACATATGGTTGATCGTAACTATGAAGGAGAAAATGACTACAAGGTTTTTGGAAAAAAAAAATTAGACGATGCCAAATAATCTCACCACGACCAGAGCGATACTGATCGCGACCACATGGTACTTTGTTGCGGTAATGACCTTGCTAGTTGTGGAAACGTTGAGACAAACACGACATTATGGCCAAACAATTAAGTTTTTCGTGATCAACACGACAATGATCACGATCGAGACCTTGTCTGTAGTGGAAAAACTATTGTTAATCGCTTCCATCATAAGTTTTCTGAAGTATAAAATTCTAGTGAAGTTATTTGTCGAGGCCAAGGTCCAAGTAGTCGTGGTAACGTATGAGATGCAGACTAAAACACTTCAAGCTCAAAATATGCCCTTGAGTTCCATATCCAAACCGGAAGAATGAGTAAAACACTAACAATCAATTCTATGAATTTTTTATATATTTTTCAGCTTGGAGATAAATATGCATTTTGCGATTTGCTTAAGCAAATTCCTAAACACACAAAGTTTCTCAAAGATATCAGTTCGCACAAAAGGAAATTCAAATACTTTCATGTAGTTACATTAACATAAGAATACATTGTGGTAATTTAAAATAAATTTCCATCGAAAGTACAAGATCTAAGAAATTTTACTATTCTTTTTAAAATTGGTGATTTAACTTTTGAAAAATGTTTATATGATTTAGGTGCTAACATCAATTTAATGACTCTGTATACCTATAGAATATTAAGAAATATGAAATAAAGGGTACACGTTTTTCTCTACAGCCCATCAAAAACTCTATTTTATATCCTAAGAACATAATATAATATGTTTTGATTAAGGTTGATTAATTTATTTTTAATGTTAATTTTATAATCTTAGAAATAAAGGAAGACAGATCTGCACCTCTTCATTCTATGAAGATCTTTGATAGTTATTACTAAAACTATGATTGATATTAATGTTAGAAAACCAATCATTCATGTAGAGGTTGAACATGTGGAATTTAATGTATATGAACGTTTGAAATTTCTAAAAAAATAGTAATGCATTTTTTCTCAACTGACATGGTTGATAGTCTTGTGGATAAATGTTTACAAGAGCTATTACATTCTTCTGCTTTACAAAATTATCTAGTACATGAAATACTAGATGAAATTGAAATTGAAAATGAAGATGCAATATAATGTGTTAAGAATTTGAATAATCTACCTACTCAACCTTTTAATGTTTAGAACTTAATTCACCAAAAGCTGAAACGTCTAAACTGGAATTAAAATCTTTACCATCACACTTGCGTTATATGTTTTTGGAGAAACCTAATAATTTTTATGGATTTTCATACATTTTTAGTGATACATATACATGAAAGGTTTTGAGGGTGCTAAGAAAATTCAAAGAATCCATTGGATGGACAATTACGAATATAAAGAGAATCAATCATTCTTTGTGTCAACACAAATAAATCGTTCAACCCCAAATGCGATTAATCCAGCGTTGCAAGAAGTAGTGATTAAATAAGTATTAAAGATTATGGATGCATGAAGTATATACCTTATATTAGATAGTATATTGGTGAGTTCAACAAAAGCACTTCATAAGAATATAGGAATGTCAGTAATCACAAACTCAAAAAATAAGTTTATACTAACACGAACATTACCCGAATGGAACGTCTATTGATTACGGAGGGAAAAAACATTTTCCAGTTGAACAATTGTTGGTAGTTACAGTCGAACCTTGGTTTGTAGACATTGCAAATTTTCTTACATATCAGGAGGTTAGTAGACATGAATTATTATAACATATGAATAAATTATTTTGAGATCTTAAACAATACTAATGGTATGGTCATACTTATAAAAGTAACATGACGACCACATTACTAGACGGTGTGTATCAGAGAATAAAATGGTTAATATGCCACGTCATTGCCATTATTTAGAGATCGAATGCTATTTTGATGCAACAACAACACCGATTTTTTTTACAATTAGGTTTATTTTGGTTCATATTATTTAATGATGCTCATATATATGTAATAAATTGTTATATATGCGAAAAAATAGGTAAAAACACCTATAAAAACTAAAAGGCCATTAGTTTGTAAAAAAAATAAAATTTTCTCAATAATATTTTTATAAATGTCACATAATATAGAAATAATAATTACCATATCATCTCATCGTTAACCTCTCTTTAAGATTAAAATCTAAAGACAAAACAAAATAATAATTATCACTTTATCTCATACTTAACCACTATCTTATATTAAAATCTAAAGACAAAACAATGTAACACATTTATTATTTAGACTAAATGTTTTTTAAAGCATATGATACAATGTGTACTAAATCAACACAACCTATTATTTGACTCGATTACAATTGATAGTATCTGATTTTGGGATATATAAAGGAAAATACACAACTATTTTCTCCATGGTTTATGTTATTTCCACCATGTTTTTAATAAAATTCCTCTATGTTAAATCTTGCATCAAGAAGATTATTAACTAATCTCTATATCAATAATCTTTTAAATAAACCATTGATAAGATTTCAACCTGAAACACACTTATTTATCCATGAAACCATAATACTCTCCTAGATAAAATCATTATCGACGCAAATCTGATAAACTTTTAAACAATGCTTATTCTCTCTTTAACACAACATTTTATTTGAAGTAAATATTTTGATTTCAACATATGTTTGATTTCTTTCAACTTGTTTGTGTCTAAATTTCTTTCACTTTATACGTGTTTAATTTCAAGCTCTCTCGTAAACCTTTTCGATTTTAATATTCTCTTGTAAACATGTTTGTTAATATGTTTGAAGTTTGTTTATTGTTTTGTTTGATTTTTCGTGAACATGTTTGATCAATTTGAACTATTAGTGTGTTTTGGGTAGACCAATAAGTTTATTTTCTTTAATTATGTTTTGTAAATCCATATGTTGGTGTGTTTGTAATGCATGCATTATTTTTTAAAAACCATTTGTGGTTCTGAAACAGACCTTTGGAATCACAAACCTTTATTTGACTTTTCTTTTTTAATGTGACAAGTTTTAAATGGTATATTTATACATATATTAGAAACTAAACAAAGAGAAAGCATTCTTATTCTATTTTTTTATTTCGAAAAGAGAAAGCAAAAGTTATTGACTTTCAATCTATTTTTTGTAACTGATTTATTTTTCAAGAATTCTCACCCATTTTCCAACTTCCTGCATTTCAGACTCTCTCTATTAAAGGATGCTACATTTAGGAGGACCTAAAATCTCTATGGTACCAGTACATGAAGAATGGGTTAAATAAGAGAATACGGTGAACAAACAACGGCTTCAATAGAGGATACAAGAACTCACCAAGCTCAATGTTACAATGGCTATGAGGTTTGGATCATAGTTTTCAAAATTTTGATTTATGTTAATGTACTGATTGTAAAAAGATTAGATTTGTTTTCTTTTTTTCTTTTTTCGTTTATAAATGGTTTGGTTTTATCAATAGAGAATAAAAAAAGTTTATTGATTTTAAGCTTAAAATCTCTAAAATTATGGTATCATACTAGACAGGATTGGTCAATAGAGAATAATTTTTTTTAGTGATTTTACCTTTCTTCACGAGGAAGCATACATGTTAAAACCTCTAATATCCTACTAGACACCGTTGGTAGCGAAATTGATGAATATAGTTGAATACCGTGTCTTACTATTATGGTCGTCTCGACTTACTTAAAATGGTTGTTCCAAGATTATAATGGTAAGCATTTTGATTTTGAACTTGCTAAAAATACTTCGGAAGAAGGCACGTCGCATTTATATGCAATGCTCGACTATGTAATGACCAGTAAGCTTTAGTTATTCAAATTCTACAAAATAGAATCTTACCTATAATCAAACAAAAAAAGTTCAGATTTTATGAAATTAGCAATATAACCATGAAAATGAATAATATCATAAGTTAATTACATAACTAATTTAAATTTTTAAAGTTAAAAATTATATAACATTCCGTTACTATTTTGTATTGTTGAAAGCTTTGTTTGGTATCTTGAAAAAACTCTTTTGTTTGATCTTCTTGCTTTTATACATTTATTGGTAGATGTTCTTGCTTTTCTGCAATAATATTTTTTGTCGATCCACCATTATACATGAAATGTATTGGATTGTTACTTTACGTTGTTGCTATCTGCATTGGGAAGCATTGACAAGTGAGTATGAAAAAGTAGTAAGATACATTATAATGATTATGATACTGTAATTAGGACTTTCCATTCTCCGTACATAAAGAATATTATAACATTGCATTAAAATTCTTGAAGTACTGATTTGGGATACCAAGAGAAAACTAAAACGCGAAATTCTTAAAGAACTGAATTTGGGATATCAAGAGAAAACCAAAACGCAAAAAAGCCAAAGACTTATTGAAACAACAATCTGGTGACATAGATTAGTATAATATAGTTACCGAAGGACCAAATGTATATGTCAGTGTTTTGGAGAGCAATACAATAGATGCAAAATTGATCTTTTTGTGTTTACATATGTTTAATATTTTGTAAGTTATTTGTAGTCTTTTATGTTTTATATTTTATAAAACAATTATTTACAATTTTTATTTGTATTTAAATAACCATTTATGATATATATTAAATATCAAAATAAATAAATAAATACTAATTATTATAATCAATGATATTTAGAAGAATGTTTGTAATATTTTATTTTACCTATGTTTTATTTATTATAAACAATTGTTTGAAACTTCAATTTTTTATTTATATAACTATCATTTTGAAGTAAATTATCTTCAAAATACGTAAAAAAAGTAAATAATTTTATATACATAATCCGCAGGTGTTTATGCTAGTATATGATAAAGAATAAGAAGGTGTAAAGGAATGTGAGATTGAAATTGCAAAAAGGATAGGTAGGCGAATGAATGAAAAACACGATAAAAATATAAAGACAAAACGACGGAACCTGTTTTTTTATTTCAGAAAAAGAACTTTATTATTGAGTGGATAAAATTATTACAAAATTAAAATTTGGGACTGAAAAGCAATTTCACCCAAAAGAAAATAAAACTTCCCTCTAGAGGGGAATTCAAAAGACAGAACAAATTTTCTATTCTCTTCGTCTGCTCTGCAACCAAGAATTGATGCTCCAACTTCGACATTTCTTATCTTTATCAACCAAAACCCTGGCCCTTGTCTTCAGAATCCTCTTGAAACCTAAAATAAACAAAGAAACACATAGAAACTATTCTGGAAAAAAGTTAATCCAGACTTAGACTAATATAACCAAGATCCAAGCTTTCAAGCAAAACAATGGCTTGAAGTTGAGGAGGAACTTGGTAATGGTTTAAGGTGAATTTGCATTTACATCTCAAAGTACATTTAGCAAGCCAATTGACTGCTTGATTTTGAACTCTGGAAATATATTTTATGGTCATTTTGGGATTGATTAAGCTTCTGCAAATATTTAGAAGAGGCACCATGAACCAAGGTTCAATGCCACTGCTTAATAAGTTAATGAGATTTTGGCAATCTGACTTTATGTCAATGTTTAACCAATTACTGATTTTACAGATCAGTAATCCTCAATGAGGACTCTTACCTCAACCATACATGGAGCTAATTTACCAAAAGTGTTTCCATAACAGAGAATGATGGGACCATGATTATCTTCATACCCCCACTTGTTTCTCCATTCTCTGCACAAACAGCATCAACATTCATTTTGATTCTGCCACTTTTAGGAGCTAGCCACTTAAGGTAAACAATTCACTGCTTGATATTATTTGTTGGAGAATACCTTAACTCATTTCCTGCAGATCGAGCGTTAGTCCAGAGATTTCTTGTTAAAACGTTAGAGATATCCAAACCAAAAATAATTCTTTTAATATCAAGAACAACAATATTTGACGAAACGTGAGATTCTTTAAGCTTAGAAGCATTACGGTACTTCCAGATAATCCAACGAATTGCAGGGGGAATGAGATGAGTGATATGCTTTTTGTTTTTAGAAAACCAGTACCAGTTTCTTACAGTATGAGTAAGAATCATGTGTCTTTCAGTTTGAATATTGAAAAGGTTTCCAAGGAATTTCCAAAATGTCCAAGAGAATCTACAACTTACAAAGATGTGGTTTAAATCTTCCCTATTATTGCAGAATTGACACTTCGAGGCTAAGATTAAGTGTCTCCTCTGCAATATAGATTCAGTAGGGATGTAGCTTCTAAAAACTTTCTAGAATAAAAATGAAATTTTTCTTAGAATGAAGCTGGACCAGGTTTTTCTATGGATACTATAATAGGTGGAGTGCTGTCTAATTGAATTCCAAGTCTGCTTCATGTTTAATTTAAAATCAGGAGAAGCCTTCCATATCATAATGTTATTTCTATCAGAGTTAATACTGAAATTTCTTATCTGTTTGATACGTGAATCAAGAAGAAATCTCTTCAGCAAGTCATCATCCCAATTGTTATCTTTCTAAAAAATGTTCACCTTAGCTTCCATATACCAGGAGTTGTCATCACTTATTATTGGGGCATGGTCATTCCAATCTTCGTACAAAAAATCCACCTCGTCTTTACCACGAAGCCACCTGATATTAGGCTCTGTAAGATTCTTAATTCCTGCAAGTCTCTTCCATGTTAAATAACCAGAGAAATTGTAATTAGCATTTAAATGATGCTTATTATAAGAATAAATGTTGTGCATATAAAGAGACCAGAGGCTCTATTTCTTCCTAAAGTTGAACCAAAGTTTATGGGAGAAAGTGGTCTGAATAGCATAGAGGTTTCTAAAGTTCAGGCCCCCTTCTTCAAAAGGTTTACAAAGAGAGCTCCAATTAGACCAATGCATATTTATTTCAAGGAGAGAGGACCTCCACAGGATTTTTTTGAAAATTTTCTCAAGCCTATTGATAATGCCTTTGGGAAAAATACTGCTCTGGATCCAATATATGGGAATAGACATCAGGATAGAAGATATCAGTGTAAGCCTACCCATGTATGAAAGATGTTTACATTCCCAATCTGTAAGTTTCTCATTCACTTTGTTAATACTCACATTATAATTAGAAGATTTATTGTTGTTATTTAAGGCCACACCCAGATAAAAAGTAGGGGGGTGTCAATAGAAAAACTTGGAAGAGTTTCCAGATTTGTAATTCTGCTATACTGAAGTTTTGGAGAGAAAATGATCTTCGTTTTACTTTTGTTAATAGACTGCCCAGAAACAAGCTGATAGATGTCCAGAAAAGAGCTGAGATTCTTCATTGTGAGCTCAAGACTGTTCGTGAAGATCAAAATGTCATTTATGAACGCCAAACAGGGGATTAAGTGATCTGATCTGGAGGCGAATTGTATCTTTTTGTTGTTGGTGAAGAGCTGATTTAGCCCTCTGATCAGGACTTCCTCACCGATAATAAAAAGGCTTGAGGACAAAGAGTCCCCTTGCCTCAGACCCCTCTTAAGATTGAAATAACTGTAAACTCCACCGTTAATAAGAAGATATATGTGGACATTCTTAGTTAGAGTGTTGATTAAGCTAATAAACCCAGAAGAGAAGCCTAAAGCCATCAAGACTTTAGCAAGAAAGGAAAGAGACACCCTGTCGAAAACCTTCGACATATCAAGCTTTATCATTAAATTTCTAGTTTTAGGCTTCTTGTTGATGTCAAATAACAACTGTTTAGCAGTTAAAATGTTTTCATGAACATAACGATTCTTCACAAAGGCTTCCTGGTTGAAAGATATGATCACGGGGAGGATGTCCGCAAGCCTGTAATTGATGAGCTTCAAATATAAGTTCATTAAGCATTGAACAGAGGCCAATTGAACGATAGTTACTCCAGGTATTAGGATTGCTGGTTTTGGGGATTAAACAGAGACCAGTCGCAAAGATACCAGTAGGGATAGGACTACCCTTGAGGAAAGCATTTATGGAGGTGCACATGTCTTCCTTTATAATCAGCCAGCAAGTCTTGTAGAAGGTAATATTAAAATCGTCGATACACACAACACTAGAAGTGTTCATAGATGAGATTGTAGTCCAAATATTATCTTCATCAACAGCCTTTAATAACAAGTCACTGTCATCACTAGTAACCATATTAGGGATGTTGTCAAAAGAACTGCTAAAAGACTAAGCTCCTCATCATGATTAGTGTAACGGTTAGAATTAAGGATATTATTAAAGTACTTCTCAACAGATTTGCCGATTTTAGCAGGGTCAGTAAGACAAATGTTGCCTTCTTTGATACAATTTATAGCATTTCTTATTCTCCTTTTATTGACAATGGTTTGGTTCATTTTGAGCTGAGGGTAGTTTGGTAAAATGTTTTAATAATTTTGGGGTGTTTTGTGTTTAGTGTGAGAAGTAATGAGATTCTTAAGCAGCATACTAGTATTAAATTCTGATTAGCCTCATTAATGAGAGTGGTTAGGGTATATATACCTTAATTATTGACCAATAGGCTTACCGGGTCGGGTTAAGAAACCAGGTCGAATTCAATGACCCATTAGCCTTAAGTTGATTAGCAAATAACTTAGTCAAAAGTTAATACATTTGCCATGTTCAGATTTTTAGTGGTGTGATATGGTTTGAATTACCCCTGTTCGGATTAATGAGTTTGTTGTGACTGTAAGATCTGAACTCATCAGTAGCCCCTTTTTTATGCCTTGTAAAGTAGCTTTGGAAGGGCTAAAAAATTCACCAAGTCCGAATCAACTTGATCCAATCTGCTTGTGTCGTTCGAACTGAAAAACTTCTTCTCACAACTAACCCTGTTCGAAGTTCGTCAGAACTGATTTTCCTTCCCATAATTCTAAGAGTTGTTTCTTGAATTGTGGGACACGTGTCAATATCTGGTTTGACCTCCTAGCCATTTTTTCTCCTACATCATTGCACCCACTAGGTCTAGAAAGTTACCTAGGTTTCGATTTTTCACACGTTGCGCAGCCTTTAATCATTGCGAAAACTCTGTTCACCTTCTCCTTGGTAACTATCGTTTTTCAGTGTTATATATATATATATATATATATATATATATATATATCTTTTTACTATTTCATTGTCTTCCACACTCAAATCTTGCTTAAAGAGAAAATCTTAGTTCATCTTCAAACTGTTCTTGAGAGATATATGTTCATAGCTAGAAACGCCTTAGTTAAATGAAGTTGGTTGAACTTATCTGAACTAGAGAGGGAAAGGAAATTAGAGAGAGAAAGTCGTATCGTCACCGGTCTCCCTGTTTCTCCAAGTGAGAAAATCAGCCAAACCAGAACGTTGATCAAGGGTCATATGCCTCAAGAAACCCTAGAACTAGAAAAATTTCATTCATACCAAACCTTTCACCCCTCTTTTTGGCTCTTTAGTGCAAAAATCTCAACACCCTGTTTCTAAAGACAAGGTTGTCTCAAGCGTTAGAAAACCCTTACCATTCATAGCGATGGGCTCTGATACAGGAAGATCACCAGAGAAGATAACTCCTCGTCAGACGACTCGTCAAGCAAAAACCCAGTCAACACCATCATCTTCAAAACCCTCCGGATCAGAGGTAGCTAAAACCGCTCCACAGTCCAAGCCCTCCGGACAGCAATTTTCACCAGATATCAGGCCCTCAGAGGCAACAGCTGCACAACCATCCATACAACTTCCGATGAAGGAACCGGAGCAACCTCCTTCAAAAACAGCCGAAAAACATTCCACACATATGGAAGAAAATATGGAGAATAACATCAAAGAAGCCCCTTTTGAGACCGAGGCGTCAGATCAAACAAAGGATGATTTCTACAAAATTAGAGGTAGAATTAAAGTTGGCTTGACTCATTCGGACGCACTTCCGGAGTGTCTAGAGGGTAAGGTAGGCCCTTGTTTCAAACATGTCAGCGTTAATTATTTAATAGCCTTGCAAAATATCAATTATGTTTATACCCATACTGCTGAGTTGGGTTGAATCCGGACCAAATGAGGGATTCTAGAGTCTGTAAAAGTGAGAATACCAATCATTCTGGAGATCCTCATGGATTGAAAATTGAATGAAGTGGTAGTATATACCGAAGTGCTGAACTGGGGACTTCGGTTCCCTTTAGACCCAGAGATTGTCTGATACTTTCATCTAGTCAAACTATGCCCCAGTCAGCTAAGCCCCAACGCATGGTATACACTCTTAGCTTGTATCATGGCGTCTAGGCTATCAAATATCCCACTTCCAATGGAGCAGTTTTCCATTGTAGCAAGTCTGTGCAAGAACTACAAAATCCCCTTCTACCACTAAAATATAGGGAATAATTTCAAGGTTGTGGACGACCTGCTAGAGTCCAAAAAACCTTGGAGGACACAGTTCATTTTTTTAGTGGGACATGGGACAATGGTAGGAAGATCAAGGACAACAAAAACCCTAGCTTGCTCACCAACAGATAGAAAAACACTGGTAAGTTTTTCTTTCTTTTCCTTTTTACTTTTTAAGTTGCAACTTTTCCTATTCTGACTAATTTATTATCTTTCCTCAGTTCCGCCGAAGGAGTTCATAAGCCACTTGGAAGAAGGGCAAAAGACTTGTGCAAAGCTTAATGCATGGACTTCGGAGAATTGGGGGAATTCCTTCCACAACTGCTTCAAGTCGGGCAATTTTGTGAGGTCTCACCTGTGGAACACCACAGGCAGAAGAGACCTTTCATGGGAGAAGCTAACCACCCCTCCTCCTGCTGACATAATTTTGAAAAGGACAGAAGCCAAAGATGCCAAGTCGTACCTGCCTTCCAGGGCCAAACCCCCAACAAAATGAAGAACAAGAAGAGGAAGGCTACAACAGACTTGGCTCAAACAGCTACAGAGGGGGCTGGTTCGGGGAACCTGGGTGGTATTGATGTGGCCTAGCTAAAGGCAGTAGAGGTTGAGACTGTAAGGGAAGCCGAAGGGTCAACGAACCCACCAAGGCCTCCTAAAAAAGACAAAAATCGCAAGACCAACAGTAATGAGAAAGCTGCCAAAAAGAAAAAGGTTACTCTAGGGGAAGAGATAATCCTTCGCCCCACAGAAAGCCCACCCCCAGTTCCTGCTGACCCTACTTTGCAAGAGGAAATCCCAATTGACCTCCAGTCCGAACAGATTGCTGGTGGAGGAAACGATAAAGTGGACCTTTTTGCCCTCCAAAACATAGATTTGTATTTTAATGACTTTGATAAGGATGATTTTTTAGGTCTTTACTGTTCCTCTAGTTCCTCTAATATGGTAACCTATAACTTGAAATCTTTCTCCACATCCGGAGAAAAAAATATCTTAAGTCATGCTCTCCTCGGTTATATCCAGTAGTACTCGATCTGGAGAGGCAGGTAAAAATTCAAACCAGTGTTATCAACTCTCTCACCACTGATAAGCAAACTCTGTCAGATAGTCTTTAAAGTGCTCAGCAAAACATAGAGGTGCTGAAGAAGGAAAATAAGGATTTGGAAACCAAGCTGACCGCATTAGAAGCAACCAACACTGAGTTCCAAACTAAGTACTCCGGCCTGGAGACTTCTTCCTCACAAAACCTCACAGCTTTGAAGGCGCAATTGAAAACTAAGGATGGTGCTATCTAAACCTTAACCAACGAGAATACTAAGTTGGAGGGCACTACTTCGGAGATGACTACTGAGAAAGAGGCCCTGGAACGTTAGCAAGAACAAGCTATCAAAGCAGGTATTGAAGAATATTTCAATGGAGTAGTAGACCTTAGAAAAGAGAGACGATGGGATTCAGTTCGACATGGTGTTGTTGTTACATGAGACCTTCCCTAAGAGAACCCTTGCTCGCTTATGGAAATATTTGGAGTATGATAACATCCCATTTCATACCTTAGCATATGGTGACAAACACAACTATGCTAGCGGAGTTGATTTCACTGATGATGAAGAAGGAACGGGTGAGAGTTCAAGTGCTGAACTCAAAAGTCCCCAAAAAGATGGTGGTGAAGAAAAATCTGAAGGGAACAAACCTTAAGGTTTTATAATGTATTGTTTTTTAACAATTAAAGTCCTTGGATGGCCAAATCATGTTTTATACTGTTGTTCGGTTCAAGTCTGAACATGTTTAATTTATCCAATATCCCTTTCGTTTAATACTTTGCTTTAAATCTTTCATGGCTAATGTTTAAGTAGCCCCTACAATTTCAGAAGTATTGAATTGAGAGTGTTTAATATCTCAATCAATCACTAAGTTTATCCGATCTACTCAAGACCACTAGAGATCCGGGGTGTTGAATAAGTGATTCATACATAAATTAAATTGAAGTAAAATCACACCAAACTTTTGTTAAAGGCATCATATATTATTGAAAAAACCGGACACCTCATTAAAACCTCTCCGCGCCACCAGGGTAGGAAATAGTATGCCCCCTAATATTTACATTGGTATTTAACAAGTAAATATTTACATAAAAAATTTATTCTAAATATAACCTGAGATGCTCAACATTCCATGGGTGCTTCAAAGCTCTTCTTTTTTTGTCTTGAAACGTATATGTCCCAGGTTTGACCTTTTCACAGACCTTATAAGGGCCTTCCCAGTTTGGAGCTAGTTTACCGAACTGCCTCTCCTTGGTATGTAAGAAGACTTTTCTTAATAATTTATTCCCTGTTTGGAAATCTCTTCTTTTGACTTTGGAAGCAAATCTGCTCCTCATCAAGCCTTGGTAGTGCGTTGTTCTCAAGTGTGCTTTAACCCTTCTTTCCTCTACTAAGTCCAACTGATTCCTAATTGTTGTCTCATTAGCCTATTCTAAATAGTTATGGAGCTTGTATGATGGTAAAGTAGCCTTTATGAGGGTAATTGCATCCATCCCTTACACCAAGGCAAAATGAGATTCTTGTGTAGTAACCCGATGAGTAGTTCGGTAGGCCCACAATACTTATTGAAAATAGCTTGACCATTTCTCCACAGCCCCCTCTAAATTCTTATTTAATCCAGACAAAATGGTTCTTTTTGTAACTTCAACTTGGCCATTTGCTTGAGGGTCGAAAGGAGAAGAAAAACAATGCCGAATGCCTTTGGAGGCACAAAAATCCTCCATATTTTTGTTATCAAACTGTGGCCCATTGTCTGTAGTAATCTTTTGGAGGACTCCAAATCTACAACATATATTGGATAAAATAAATTTAATAACAGCCTTCGACGTGGTCCCAGCCAAGGGAGCTGCCTCTATCCACTTAGAGAAATAGTCAATGGTGACTATAATAGTTATGCACCCCCCAGATGCCATGGGTAGAGGTCTCACTAAATCCATCCCCCATCTAACAAAAGGTATTGGCTCAGAAATATACTCCATATGTACTGCTGGCATATGCATTTCATTCTCATACATTTGACATCGATCACATTTATTCACCATTTCTTTAGCATCTATCATTATGGTTGGCCAACAATATCTAGCCAGTAAGACTCTCCGGGTTAGTGCCTTGTACCCACAATATACTGAGCCTTCCCCATCATGTAGTTTGGATAAAACAACTTGGGATTCTTCAAATCCCAAACAACGTAGGAGGGGTCTGCTGAAAGATTTTTTATAGATAATTCCTCTTATTATCAAAAAACCACAAGTCTTGTGTTTAATCGTTTTGCCACAACTTTATCTGAAGGCAATGTCCCATCAGAAATGTATTGAAGGAGGGTATATCTCAATCCTTGGGCTGGATCACATGTATACTCATATTTTCTCCATCCTCTTTTTTCTGATCTAACTGTATAGACGGATATTCTTGTATGAAAATTCAAGGGTAGGACTCAGAATATGCTATAATTGGTAGAGAATCTGCCAATGTATTTTCCGATTTAGGAATATGCTCATAGCAAACACTTTTGAAGCTTGTTGCCACTTCTTTAAAAAAAGTATATACTTAAGACCAGTTATAGCTGCTTCATATTCAGACTCATTGTTAGAGGCCCTGAATCCAAAATATATAGCTTGATATATTTTGTCACCATACAGAGAGGTTAAGCAAATTCCAACTCCATAACCCATAATGCTTGATCCACCATCAGTTCAGACCACCCATTCTTTCGTGAAATTATCTTCTAAAGTTTGTTTAGAGCACCTGTCTGCACGAAATTCTACCAAGAAATCAGCCACTGATTGAGCTTTAATTACCGTTCGGGGGGAAACATCAATGTCATAGTCACCCAATTTTACTGACCACTTGGTCATTCTGCTTGATATATCTGCCTTTTGAATAACATTCTTTAGTGGGAAAGACGTTCGGACAATAATACAATGAGACTGGAAACACAACCTCATCTTTCTTGTTGCAATCACTAAGGCTAGTGCCAACTTTTCCAATTTTAAATATCTTCTTTCAGCATCCAACAAACTCTTACTGACATTGGTGTGGTTTATTTTTGTCTGAGGGTAAGTTTGTAATTTTTGTTTAGAGTTTTGTGAGTATTTAATGTTTGGGTAGAATGTAGAGGGAGAATTGAGCTGCCTGGTTGTATTTAATTTTCATTATCCTCATTTAATGTTGGTGGTTGGGTATTTATACCCTCACATTTGGGCCTTATGGGCTTTCGGGTCGTGTTTAATAGATTCGGGTCGAGTTTAAAGACTCATTATTTCTAAGTAAGTAAATATGCAGCTTAGTCAAAAAGTGATTAGTGTTTTAAGTACTTTAGTTCTGTACGGATAGTTCAATGGATGATGGTGTCCGAACTGCCCCTGTTCGGTAAGGTGGACATTGTACGAATTGACCCTGTCTGGTTCCCATAAAAGGTGGTGACAGAATCCGGACTCATCAGTAGCCCCTTTTTTAGGTGGTGTTCAAAAACCTTTGGCAAGACCTAGAAAACAGCCTGTTGCTGGTGACAGTTACATCCGGACAGGTCCTTCGAACTGTGTTACAGCTTTACCCGGACTGAAAAAAGTTCTTGAAAACTAAACGATTTCTTGCCAGAGTTCGTGGGACATGTGTCTTTCTCTAGTTCGTTACTTTAGCCATTTTTTCACCTAGAATTTTGCTCCCACCTTCTCCAAAAAGTAACCTCTTTATTTAATGAAGATGGCATCAGCGCCGTTCATTAATCATTGTAATCCTTTCGAATTCTCCTAGGTATCAAAGCACCTTTTTGGGTGTTTACTATAAATTAATCACTTCTTCACTATTTTACCATCATCTTCATACTTACTTTGCTAAATTTCAGAGCTTTCTCTCTCAAACACAAATTCTTCTTTTTGGTTTGAGTTTATGTTCAGATCTAGGAACGCTTTAATCAAAGGCGGGTGGCTTAATCTATCAGAGCTAGAAAAGTCACAAAAAGTTGAACGGGAAAGGCGCATTGCTGCAGGCCTACCTACTTCCCCTGTCGACAAACCAAAAATTCCAAACACAGAGCCTGACTAGGGCTCTTCTTCAACCAGGAGCGTTAAACCGAGGAGATTGTTTCAAACCAATTTTTCGCCAATTGTTTCAGGCTCGTCGGTTCAGGAATTGGAGCCCACTATTGAACCAGGGCAAGCAGTTACCAGTTTCAAAGAGCCTTCCCCATTTATCGTCATGGGATCAGATGCAGATGTATCTCCCAATAAACTAGTTAATCGGAGAAGAGGTCGCCTGGTAAAAGGGCAGGCTAAAAAAGGTACACCTTCCAAGTCAGAGGTCAAGGACAGTGACAAGGGGTCAGAGGCACCCATAAAAATACCTAAGGACAAGCTGTCCGGACCGGAGGCATCTAGCTCAAGTCTCCGAAAATAAACTAACGCATCTGAGCCCCAGCCGGAGACCAGAGTTCAAGGAACCAGTGAAACCAAACAATTCGGAGAGCATACAGAGCCAATCTCTAACTCACCTCACCTAAAAACAACCAAAAATCCCTCCTCAGTAATGGAAGAAGTATTGGAGGATTCTATCGAAGAGGCTCCGTTTGAGTCTGAAGTCTCCGGACAAACGAGTGATGTTGGTGCTACCAAGAAGGACAAAGGCAAAGAAAAACTATGCCTTAGGCACCCATATCTGCCAGAGATCCTTGATGGAAAAGTGGGACCTTGTTTCCACAAGGTTAGTGTTAAGTATCTTCTTGCTTTACAAAAAAATACTTATGCTTTCATCCATACAGCCGAATTGGGTTGGATGCATATAAAGTGGGGGATTCCGGAGTAAAAATAAGGATCCCAATAGACACTGAAACCCCAATGGACTGCAAGCTCAGTGAAATAGTCATCTTCACTGAACTCTTTAACTGGGGACTAAGGTTTCCCTTAGATCTGGAGATAGTTAGGTACTTCCACCTCATCAAGCTTTGTCCAAGTCAACTGAGCTCTAATGGCTGGTACACTCTCATGGCCTGTATCATGGCCTCTAGGCTCTCCGGAATTCCCCTTCTAATGGAGGAGTTCGCAGCTGTGGCCAGCCTCTGCAGAAACCACCACATTCCCTTCTATCACTTCAACATGGGTGATAATTACAAAGCAGTGTATGACCTGCTTGAGTCGGAGAGAAATTGGAAAACTCACTTTGTGTTTGTGAGTGGTGCTTGGGAGAATAGGAGGAAGATCAAAGCCGGTGTCAACCCGAGCCTCCTCACCAGCAGATGGCAAAGCGATCGTAAGAATCCTACCCCACACTTCCACTTTTATTTTAATCAAACTTGTTTAACTAACTTATCTTGTTGCCAACCTTTTTTATAGAGTTGCCCAAAGAATTTAACGATTATCTGAAGGCCGGGCAGGCCACTTGTACCAAGTTAAACGCTTGGGCTGCTGACAAGTGGGGGAACCGTTTTCAAAATGCCTTTACCGGAGGCAATCTTGCAAGGTCTTACCTCTTGAAAACTACTGACCGAAGGGAATTATCTTGGGAGGAGCTTACCACCCCACCCCCTCCGGATGTAGTCCTTAAAAGAACACACGCACCGGATGGGGCATTGTATCTGCCCGGTAGAGCCAAGGCCCCAAGTAAGATAAAGGGCAAGAAAGGTAAGGGGAAACTTAGTGCAGTTGAGGCCAACCCCACTGAAGTGGAGGAAACTGCCCCAACAAACCAAGAGGGGCCAGTTTCAAGTCAAATTGACGCTGCTCTTCTTGAGGTAGTGGAGCGTGAGAGTACTAGGGAAGAGGCAGGATCTCCAAAACCTCCAAGGGCTCCTAAGAGAGACAGGAAACGGAGAGCAGAAAGCAAGGACATGAAGGCCAAGAATAAAAAGACCTCCAGGGGTGATGAACTTTCTCTCCGGCCTCCAGAGCCCCTCCCTCGTGTTGACCCTACTGATCCAACAAGAGCAAAAGAGATCCCCAGTGACTTTCAAACCGATGAGGTTAGAGGATGAGACATCAGTATTGACGGTGTCGATATTATAGGGCTTGAGGGACTTGGTGACTACTTTGAAAACCTCCCCAGAGACGACTTTGCTGGGCCCTATCTCCCTCCAAGCACTTCGAACACTGTTACCTTCAATGGTAAGTCTTTCACCATTTCAAGTGAAAGAGATGTTATAACGCACTCTATATTGAGTAATTTTAAGCCAGTGCTGGTTCTGGAGAAACAAGTGCGAGGTCAGTCAGCAATCATTACTGCCCTTAATTCTGACAAGAAGAGATTGTCCGAAGACCTCCTTATTGCCAACCAAAACACTGATGTTTTGAAGAGAGAAAACAAGGAGTTAAAGAAGAACCAGGAGGGTTAGGTCACAAAGGTAGCTGCCCTAGAAGATACTATCAAAGGCCTCCGGGAAAAGCAGTCCGGTTGGAGAAAGATCTCACCTCTTCAAAAGAGGAGATGAGGGCCATAGACCAAGTCATCCATACTCTGACCAATGACAAGATCGCACTCGAGGACTCGGTGTCCAAGGCTACAGAGGAAAAAGCCGATCTGCTAAGGGAGCAAGAGGAAAAAATCCAGGCCAAGATTGATGCTTATGCCAACAATGTGATAGATACTCAGAAAGAGATGTATGCCAAAGTGAAGTCGGACATGGTCTTGCTCTTCTACGAGAAGTTTCCGAAGAGGAATCTGGGAGACTTATGGACTTTTGTAGAGTATTCAAACCTTCCCTTCCATACAATGGCTGAGGGTGACAGTTTTGATTTCTCCAGTGCATCCTCATCCGATGAAGAAGAAAACACCGGGGAGAGTCCAGGGGAGGAGAATGATGACCTTAAGAAGAAGAAAACAAGTGAGGCTGAGCCGTCTTCAAAGGCTCAGTCTTAGAATATCAATTATCTTTTACCTTTTGTTTTGATTGAACTAAAGTCCTTGGAAGGCCAAGGCATTTTTGTAACTGTGTCCGATGTTTGACCTGACAGATCTTTTTGCTTTGATTGACAATTTAAAGTCCTTGGATGGCCAAGGCACTGCGGTCGTTTTAATGAGTATGTTTATTTTGCACAATTCTTGCATTCTTTCATAGTTTTTCAATTTTGGTGGCTAATGTTTAAACAGCCCTTAGTTATTTCATAAACATCTTAAAGTGAGAGTGTTTAAATTCTCCGATGACAAATGTTTAAGTAGTCATCACACCTTTAATTCAATCCGGCTGGTGTTTAAACAAAAATCTGACAAGAAACAAAGTAAGAAAACTCCGAATTTTTAAGAAGACATCAAATTTTATAAAAGAGCCCGGACACCTCATTAAAACCTCCTCGCGCCACCAAGGTAGGAAAGAGTATGCCCCCAAATATTTACATGGACTTTTAAACAAGTAAATATTTACATAGTCTCTACTCCAGATACATCCGGAGGTGCTTGATATTCCAAGGGTGATTCAAAACCCTTCCATCCTTGTCTTCTAGCCAGTATGTCCCAGGTTTAAGCCTTGCAATGACCATATAGGGTCCTTCCCAAGTTGGGGCTAGTTTGCCGAGAAACTTCTCTTTAGTGTGTAAGAAGACTTTCCTTAACACCTTATCCCCCGGCTGAAAATCTCTTCTTTTCAACTTTGGAAGCAAACCTGTTTCTCATCAAACCTTGATAGTGCACAGCTCTAAGGTGTGCCTTAACTCTTCTTTCCTCTATCAAATCAAGTTGACCTCGAATAGCCCCCTCGTTAGCGTGTTCGGAGAAGTTATGAACTCGAAATGAAGGGAGAGTTGCTTCTATGGGAGATATGGCATCCATCCCATAGACCAAGGCAAAAGGTGACTCTTGTGTTGCAACCCCAGGTGTAGTCTGGTAAGCCCACAAAACCTCTTGTAAATAACTAGGCCATTTTCCAGCAGCCCCTTTTAAATTTTTCTTCAAACCGGACAGTATAGTTCTGTTAGCCACTTCAACCTGACCATTTGCTTGTGGGTGGAAAGGTGAAGAGAAACAATGTTGTATACCTTTAGAGGCACATAAACTCTCCATTTCCTTGTTGTCGAACTGTGGCCCATTGTCTGTTGTTATCTTCTGTGGAATTCTAAATCTGCAACAGATATTGGATAAAATGAACTTTATGACAGCTTTTGATGTTGTTCCTGCCAATGGGGCTGCTTCGATCCACTTCGAAAAATAATCAATAGCAACAATTATTGTCCTGCGTCCTCCGGATGCCATAGGTAGATGTCCCACCAAATCCAACCCCCATCGAGCCAAAGGTATAGGCTCAGATTTGACTCTAAAGGGATGGCTGGGATATGAATTTCATTGCTATAACTCTGACATGGGTCACACCTCCTCACCAGCTCCTTAGCATTTTGTATTATAAAAGGCCAATAATAACCAGCCAATAAAACTCTCCTTGTTAGAGCCCTGAATCCACAGTGAGCTGACCCCTCACCATCATGTAATTCGGAGAGGACTACTTGAGATTCATCAACCCCCAAACATCTTAAGAGGGGTTTACTGTAAGAATTCTTATAAAGAACATCTCTTAGTATGATAAAACCACGAGCCTTGTACTTTAATTTCTTTGCTATTGACTTGTCCGGAGGCAAGATGCCATCAGAGAGATATTGAAGGAGAGGAAACCTCCAATCTTGGGGCTACTTCATTTGTATATCGAAGCTTTCTTCCTCCTTACCCATATTGAGTTGAATGGAAGGGCACTCCAGCACATGGATCCAAGGGTATGATTCAGTAGAGGCTATGGTTGCCAAGGAGTCTGCTAGTTCATTTTCTGTTCGGGGGTATGTGCTCATAAACAATACTCTTGAACTTAAGTGCCACATATTTGAGAAGAAGTAAGTATTTTATTAGCTGCTCCTTTTTTGCTCCAGATTGACCTTGCACATGATGGATAAGAAGCTGGGAATCACTCATCAACTTGCCCCTTTTGGCTCCACAAATAAGAGCTAACTTTAAACCAGCTATAGCAGCTTCATATTCAGACTCATTGTTAGAAGCCCTAAAAGCAAAACATATAGCTTGGTACATTTTGTCACCATACGGAGAGGTCAAGCATACACCTGCACCACATCCCATAGTACTTGATCCACCATCCGTCCGGACGACCCAGACCTTTTTATTTTTCATCTCAGTTGTTTGCTCTGTATCCCTATCTGAATGGAATTCAACTAAGAAATCAGCCACAGCTTGGGCTTTGATTGTTGTTCGAGGAGCAAAATCAATATCGAAGTCCCCTAGTTCCACTGACCACTTAGTCATTCTACTCGAAATATCTGCCTTTTGTAGAACGTTTTTCAGGGGATAGGATGTCCGGACAATAATAGGATGAGCCTGAAAATAAGGCCTCATCTTCCTAGCAGCAATTACCAGGGCTAGTGCTAACTTTTCAAGCTTTAGATAGCGTTTTTCTGCATCTATCAAGCTCTTGCTGATCTAATATAATGGAAGAGGATAACTATCCACCTCTCTCACCAACACAGCACTTATGGCACAATTGGAAACTGCCAAGTATATGAAAAGAGTCTCTCCGTCAACAGGTTTATATAAAGTCTTAGGGGAGGACAAATGTTTTTTTAATTTCATTAAAAGCCTCATCACATTGCGAAGTCCAGTCAAATCCTTTGCACCTTTTAAAGTTTGAAAGAACGGGGCACACCTGTCCGAAGACCTTGAAATGAATCGATTTAACGCAGCCAACCTCCCGGTCAATCTTTGTACTTCTTTAACATTCCGAGGTGGCTCCATTTGGAATAAATCATTAAGCTGGCCCGGATCGGGCTGTACCCCTTGCTCACTTATTATGTACCCTAGGAATTTTCCGGACTATACTCCAAACACACACTTTTCTGGATTTAGTTTCAAATTTACTTTTACTAAGTTGGTAAAAGTTTATTGGAGATCTGCCAAGTGTAGCTCTTCGTCCACACTTTTAACCATCATGTCATCAATGTATACTTCTATATTTATTCCAATTTGATCAGCAAAAGCTTTGTTTACTAACCTTTGATAGGTAGCCCCAACATTTAATAACCCAAATGGCATCACCTTGTAACAATGAAGGCCCCTATCAGTGACAAACGTAATATGCTCATGATCCTTCGGATCTACTTGAATCTGGTTATACCCGGAGAAGGCATCCATGAAAGATAGTAGCTTATTCCCAGATGTAGAATCCACCAGCTGATCAATCCGGGGGACAGGGTATAAATCCTTTGGGCAAGCCCTGTTGAGATCTGTAAAATCAATACACATACGCCACTTGCCATTTTTCTTTTTCACCAAAACCGGATTGGCTGTCCATAAAGGATACTGAGACTCCTTTATGTGCCCCATTTTGGTAAGTCTGTCGACTTCTTGAACTATGACATCAGCCTTTTCCTTGGAAAAGCTCTTCTTTTTTGTACCACAGGTGCTATGTCTCTTCAGATGGATAGGTGGTGTGATATAATATCTGCTGGTACCCCGGTAACATCAGCATTGCACCAAGCAAAAACATGCTGATGGTCTTTTAGGAACTTCAAATTTTTGCCCTTCAGTTCGGATGCCATTTTGGAGCATATCTTAACATTTTTTCCCTCTTCCAAAGAATGTGTTTCGACTTCCTCAACTGGTATTAAAACTCCAGGGGTCTCTATGGGCTCTTCAATTTCACCCTCACCCCCAGAAAGCCCCTCAAACTGCTATTCTTCATTGATACGAATTGCTCCCAATGTCAGAGGAGCCAGTGCTGTTGCATAACACTCTCTTGCAATATTTTGGCTGCTCCGAACAACTCCCACTTGTCCTTGCACAACATATTTCAAACATTGGTGGACTGTTGAGGCCACTGCATGCATCCTCAAGAGCCAAGACCTCTCTAGAATAGCATTATAATAAGTGGGACAATCCACTACGACAAAAAGTATTCTAACCATCTTCTTAAAAGGGCCCTTGCCCAACAAAACTTCTTCTTCGAACTCCCCGATCACATCTGCTGAGCTTCCAGTGAAACCCAAAATTGACCTATTCGAACGCTGTATTACCGCAGGGTTTTTCATCTTTTTGTAGGAAGTTAAAAAGAGGATATTGGCTGAACTCCCAGTATCCACCAAAATTCATCTTACGTCATTGCCCCCAATGGATGCTCCTATGACAACAGCATCTTCATGAGTACCTGCTATATCCCTCAAGTCATCCTCATCGAACACAATGAAAGGGAATGGAATCTGCGATTGATAGGAAGTCATGCCTCCCTCCAGCTGGGTAGCGAAAGTATGAACATGCCTCTTTCTCGAAGAAGCAGTGGGTGCTGTCATGGTATCCCCTCCGAAAATTGTGAGTGACTCAAAAAAGTTAATAAGCTCGGACACTGTTTTACAACGCTTCTAAATGGAACCCACTATGTTTCGAGTTGGATCAGGGTCCAAGTACTCTGACTCTATATCGAACCTCTCGATTATCACCATAACACCCTCCGGAGCAGATGTGCCTGCATTGTTCGGACCAGTCCGATGAGCATTATCAAGCCTATTTCCTCCCCTTCTTTTAACGTATGCTCCCAGCTTTCCTCTTTCAATTAAATTCTGGACTTCTTGCTTTAAAGCAATACAATCATCAGTGGTATGGTCAGTATCATTATGGTACTGACAGAATGAATTGTTACGATGCTCCCTAGGAGATTGTAGCGCGGCCGGCCTTCTATAGTGTACTTCTTCCTTTGTTTTGTCATAAATGGTGACTACACTTTCTCTTAACTCAGCAAACCACTCCGGTTGAGCCCAAGGCCCTCTTTTATTTCTAGATTATTGACTCTGGGCAGGCGCAGCTGGCTGAGACTGAGCTTTAGCTCTGTTATGACCCTGCCCGGCCTCCCTTGCCTTGTTCCCAGACTGAGTTTGGTTGGGGTTTGGTGCAGCCGGAGCAGACCTCACCTACCTGTGCACCCTAGTTTTCTTTGTTTCATCAACGTTAATTTGATTTCCAACCTGATTCAGTAGACCTCCCCAAGTTATGGCTTTTTTCCTGGTCACTGAATCAGCCAAATTTCCAGGGTTTAAGCCCTGCCTCAAATATGTTATTGCTACTTGCTCAAAGTAATCAACCAACCTGTTTTTGGTGTTTACAGAACGACTTATGTATTCTTTCAGTGATTCGTTCGGCTCTTGGGCACAATGGATAATTGTGTCTCCATTGCCCTTCAACTCCTTACTTCCAACAAACTGCCTCCGGAAGGCCACCCAAAAGGTATCGGAATTTCTGATGCACCCCTGTGGTAAGCTGTTATACCACTTCAAAGCACTCCCCGTAAAGAATTGTGAGAATGCTCTACAAAGCAACTTGTCGTTATCATTGAAATTCATCATAAATTTTTTGAATTGTTCCAAGTGGTTGTCCAGATCTTTACTGCCATCGTATTTCTCCATTTTCGTACTATCAAACCTCTTAGGGAGGTTTCCGGACAGGATCTTGGATGACAATGGAGATTGTCTCCAATTCCGGCCACGACTGAAAATGATATCCTCATTGGGAGTCGCAAAGATACCTGGTTAATCATGGAAGGCAAAAGGATCCACCAACATCCGGTCTACGTGTCTCCGGCTATGAGATGCCCCTTTGCCTATATCCCTCTTTAACTTTCCATGTCTATCCCTTTTTCTTGAATACTTTTTAATCAACTTTTGTTTCTTTTTAGATCGGCCCTCATCACTGCTGGAGGATAAGGACTCTTCAACTCCATCCTCGCCCGATGAGCTACTAGAAGATTCTGAGTCTGAATCAGAACTCTCCACCAGCTTGGACCGGTGAGACTTTTTGGAGCTAGCATGAGTCTTCTTCGTACTCACATGGGTCTTCGAAGGCTCATGCTCTCTAGGGTTGTCGGTATGATGAGCAACTGATGCCTTTGACCTCTCTTTTATGCCCATCTTTGCCTTCTCAGCCCTCAAAGCTTCTATCTCACCCTTTAATCTATCACGCTCCTCGATGGTGTATTCATCATTTTCATCCACCACTTCAAGCAAAGCTGGTGGTACTTCCGGATTCATTCAGACTGATTTTTTTTTATGGTTTTGAATGCTAGATTCAGGCACCGTCGCACTCCCACTGTGGTCGCCAATTTGGTGTGGTTTATTTTTGTCTGAGGGTAAGTTTGTAATTTTTGTTTAGATTTTTGTGAGTATTTAATGTTTGGGTAGAATGTAGAGGGAGAATTGAGCTGCCTGGTTGTATTTAATTTTCATTACCCTCATTTAATGTCGGTGGTTGGGTATTTATACCCTCACATTTGGGCCTTATGGGCTTTCGGGTCGTGTTTAATAGATCCGGATCGAGTTTAAAGACCCATTAGTTCTAAGTACGTAAATATGCAACTTAGTTAAAAAGTGATTAGTGTTTTAAGTACTTTAGTTCTGTTCGGATAGTTCAATGGATGATGGTGTCCGAACTGCCCCTGTCCGGTAAGGTGGACATTGTCCGAATTGACCCTGTCCGGTTCCC
The DNA here is from genome assembly GCA_036936605.1 of Limnanthes douglasii subsp. nivea. NCBI lineage: Eukaryota > Viridiplantae > Streptophyta > Magnoliopsida > Brassicales > Limnanthaceae > Limnanthes > Limnanthes douglasii. The sequence goes on along the minus strand of JAUPFV010000002.1, from coordinate 190,999,738 downwards.
ATAAAAGGTGGTGACAGAATCCAGACTCATCAGACATAGTATACCGGACGAGGATAATTGTCCACTTCTCTTACTAAGACAACAGTTATAGCACATTCTGACACAACCATGTATACATAAAGCTTTTCTCCTTGAACGGGCTTGAAAAACGTCTTTGGTGAGGATAACTATTTCTTTATTTCAACAAAGGCCTGGTCACACTGCAGGGACCAATTGAAGTCTTTAGCATTTTTTAATATTTGGAAAAAAAAAGTGCACTTGTTTGATGACCTTGAAATTAATCTATTTAATGCAGCCAACCTTCCGGTGAGCCTATAAACTTCTTTAACATTTCGAGGAGGATCCATTTCTAATAGTGCATTAAGTTGATCCGGATCAGGCTGGATACCTTTCTCTTATTATGTAACCGAAAAAGTTTCCAGATCGGACATCAAACACATATTTCTCTGGATTTAATTTCAAATTCACAGTTTCTAAGTTAGCAAAAGTTTCTTGAAGATCAGTTATGTATTAATCCTCCTCCAGGCTTTTAACCATCATGCCATCTATGTATACTTCCATATTTATACCGATCTGATCAACAAATGTTCTGTTCACCAACCTCTGATAAGTAGCCCCAACATTTTTCATTCCGAAAGGAATTACTTTGTAGTAGTGGAGACCTCTATCTGTAATAAAAGTAGTGTGATCTTGATCCTTCAGATCCACTTGTATCTGATTATACCCTAAAAAGGCATCCATAAAGGACAACAACTTATTTCCAGATGTAGAGTCTACTAGCTGATCTATCTGAGGGACAAGATATATATCCTTTAGGTAAGATTTATTGAGGTCATTGAAATAATTACACATACGCCATTTGCCGTTCATTTTCTTGACTAACACCGGATTGGCAGTCCATAGAGGATATTAAGACTCTTTAATGTGCCCCATCTTGGTCAGCCGATCAACCTCTTGAACTATCACATCTACTTTTTCCTTAGAAAAAGATCTTCTTTCTTGTCCAATAGGTGCAACATCGCTCCGGATAGACAACTTGTGTGAAATAATATCCGCTGGTACCCCGGTTACATCACTATTGCACGAAGAAAACACATGCTGATTGTTTAGCAAAAAAGGCAACAATTTATTCTTTAACTCTGTCGCCATCTTAGAACCAATCTTGACGTTCTTACCCTCTGCAAGGGAGTGAGTTTCAACTTATTCAATGGGTATTATGACACTGGGAGCTTCTATGGGGTCATCAATCTCATTTTCCTTAGCAGAAGGCTCCGGTAACTGCTAATCTTTATTAATTCAAACTGCCCCCAATGTCTTAGGAGAAAGAGTTGTTGCATAGCACTCTCTGGCTATCTTCAGACTACTTCAGACAATGCTTACTTGTCTCTGAACCGCATACTTTAAACACTAATGGACTGTTGAGGCCATGACATGCATTCTGGAAAGCCAAGACCTCCCAAAAATTGCATTTTATGATGTGGGGCAATCTACGACAACAAATAGTACCCTCACCATCTTTTAAAAGGCCCCTTGCCCAACAATACTTCTTCTTCAAACTCCCTAATTACATCCGCAAAAGTCCTTGTGAAGTCCACAATAGTTCTGTTCGAACGTTGAAGAACAACCAGATTCCTCATCTACTTGTAGGAGCTTAATAAAATGATGTTTTCCGAACTTTCCGTATCAATCAAAATTCGGCGTACATCATTCCCCCTATAGAAGATCTTATAACCACCCTTCTAATTGAGTAGTCAATTTGTGGACATGACTCTTCCTTGATGAAGGGGTAGGTGTAGTTACAGTATCCCCTCCAGAGATATTTAATGATTCGAAGAAACTGATAAGTCCGGATGTTGTCTTGGTTTTTTATGTTATCACCCCCACCTTATTCCGAGTTGGATATGGATCCAGATACTCAGAGTTTACATCAAACCTCTCAAGGATCACCATTGTATCTTCTTGAGTAAACGTTCCAGGATTGTTCGATGGACCTATCTGAGGAGCATTGTCAGGTCTGTTTCCACTTTGTCTTTTAACGTACGCCCCTAGTTTGCCCATCTTAATAAGGTTTTAGACTTCTTGTTTCAATGCTATGAAGTCTTGAGTATTATGGCCTATATCATTGTGATACTGGCAAAAACAAGTGTTTCGGTTCTCTCCGGGGGACTACAACGCCGCTGGCTTTCGAAAGTGCACTTCATCCTTAGTTTATCATAGATTGTTGCCATATTTTCTTTTAACTCTACGAACCACTCAGGCTGAACCCAAATACCCCTCTTACTCCTCGATAGTTGGCTCTGGGTATGGTTCTGGTTGGATTGAGTTTGCTTTGATCAGTTAGATCCTTGTCTGGTCTCCTTTGCCTTTTAACTGGACTGGTTAGCGGCTGGAGGAGCTGTTACAGTGGACCTCACCTGATGGTGCACCTTTGTTTTCTTTGTTTCTTCCACATTAATCTTCTTTCCCACTTGGTTTAACAAGCCACCCCAGGTCATAGCTTTCTTCCGGGTTACATAATCTGCTAAGTTCCCATGATTCAACCCCTGGCATAGAGAAACAATTGCCACATGCTCAAAGCAATCTGTTAATCTGTTCTTTGTATTTACAAATCGACTTATGTAATCTTTCAAAGATTCGTTTGGTTCTTGGGAACAATGGATAATGGTATCCCATTACCCTTCAGTTCTTTACTCCCAACGAATTGCCTCCGGAAGGCAACCCAAAAGGTATAAAAGTTTCTAATACACCCTGAGGCAAGTTATTATACCATTTAAGAGCACTCCCCGTAAAATTTTGGGAGAAAACTTTGCACAAGAGTTTATCATTTTCATCAAAATTCATCATGAAGTTCTTATATTGCTCCAGATGGTTGTCCGGATCTCGACTAACATCATATTTTCCATCTTAGAACTATCAAACCTTTTGGGAAGGTGTCCGGACAGTATTTTTGCAGACAAAGGTGACTGCCTCCAGTTTTTATAGCGACTAAAAACTGTATCTTCATTAGGAGTTTCAAAAATACCTGGTTCAGACTCAAAAGTAAAAGGATCAATCAACAACTGATCAACATGCCTATGGGATGACCCTTTGCCCTGATGCTTTTTGAGCCTACCATGTATGTCCTTCTTTCTTGAGTGCTTTTTTGTTAACTTTATCTTTTTCCTGGATCTCCCTTCTTCACTGCTTGAGGACAAAGATTCTTCAAGCTCCGCCTCATTCGAAGAGCTGTTGGAGGACTCAGATCCAAAACTTTCAACATGCTTAGACCGATGTGTCTTCTTTAAACTGAGGTGAATCTTTAAGGATGACTTATTATCCCCAAGGTTATCAGTATGGTGAAGGACTGACGCTCCAGATTTCTCTTTGATACCTTTCTCTACTTGTTTTTTGTCCCTTAGCGCCTCTATTTCTGTCCTCAACTGGTCTCGCTCCTCAACGATATATTCCTTTTTTTCCTTCACCGTTTCCACCACAGGAGGTGGAGTACTTTTCCTATTCGGATCCATCCTAAATGTTTTTCTCATTGGCTTTGAATGTAAAATTCAGGCACCATCTCCTCCCACTGTGGTCGCCAATTTGGTTTGGTTTATTTTGGGCTGAGGGTAGTTTGGTAAAATGTTTTAATAATTTTGGGGTGTTTTGTGTTTAGTGTGAGGAGTAATGAGATAATTAAGCAGCCTACTAGTATTGAATTCTGATAACCCTCATTAATGAGAGTGGTTAGGGTATTTATATCTTAATTATTGATCCATGGGCTTACCGGGTCAGGTTAAGAAACCTGGTCGAATTTAATGACCCATTAGCCTTAAGTTGATTAACAAATAGCTGAGTCAAAAGTTAATACATTTGTCCTGTTTGGATTTTTAGTGGTGTGATATGGTCCTAATTACCCCTGTTTGAATTAATGGATTTGCTGTGACTGTAAGATCCTAACTTATGAGACAAAATCATGATAGATCTTAGTATTTCCATCAGCATCCTTTAACCAGCTATTATAAGTCTTCTGCTTCCAGTAATCATCATCGATCCTAAGAGCTTTCATATGTAAGCTAATAGCCTTGTTTAAATCAGCCTTTAAAGCAGGACTTTTGTCAGACCGGTGAAGCAATTCTTTTATCTTGACATCATCTTTAGCTTATATAACTTTAGTGAATATGTTACCAAAATGATAAGTATTCCAATCCTTCAAACAGAGCTTTGGTTTCCCTAATTTATACCAGAATATTTGATTATGTTGGCAATTCAAATTTAAACACCAATTCTATTTAACAACACTTAAGAAACTGTCATCATTAGTCCAAGAATTCAGAAATTTAAAGATTTTCTTAAGATTAAAAGAACTGTTGGTAACATTAGGAGAAGCATTAATAAGTAAAGGGCATGGTCAGAACATGTTCTAACCATGTGAAAAAACCCAAGTCTTAGAAAATGTATTAGACTAGTTAATTTTGAACATCGCACGATCTAATCTCTTTCACTTTGTGTTTTTATTCCAGGTATACTTTTTCCCAGCATACCCAACATCTTTAACCTAGCAATCGTTGATAAAATCATTAAAATCATCCATGCTATTTTGGTATAAAGCAGTACAACCCAATTGCTCATCATTTGAAGAAATAACATTGAAGTCGCCTACTAGTAAACCAATCTTTATTCGATGTAGCACCACTTCTTAGTTGATTTCATAAGTCCAACCTCTCAAGTCTGCTGCATTTAGCGTAAATAACTGAAAGAATGAAAGTATTAGCGAGCCCAGGATAAGTAATCTCCAGGTGAATGAACTGCTCCATGTTAATACGATTATCAACGCAAATGTTATCCATCCATAAAACCCAAATTTTATTAGATATGTTAGTGGTAAAACCAGTAAAGTTGATCCTTTTGGCAATCCCTTCCAACTTTTCAATACTTTCCATAGGCTCCTGGATAACTAAAATCTTAGCCTTCTCCTCGATAACCATAGATATCAACCTTCCCATAGTTGAATTATTGCAGATTCCTCTCACATTCCAGCTAATCAACTTAATCATTATCAGAGAGAGATTTAGAGTTATTCCCAATTTTTTTAGGACTTGATTAACAATTTTTTAGGTTTCTTCCATTTCTTTGCTGATTTGTATATTTATGCAAGAGCTCGTTTAATTTGGTTCTGGAGAAGTTGAAGGAGGCCTCGTGATAAGAATTGAAGGAGGCCTCATGATAAGAGTTGAAGGGGAGCTACTAATATTGTCACGATTAGGAGAATTCGTTCCACTGCCCGAGTTTTCATAGTCCATAGATTGGACTAATCTTTGTTCAAGAATCTGAATAGCTTCTATAACATCCATACTTTCAGAATTTATAGAATATAAATCTTGCTCAAGAATCCGAGGCGTAGCAGACCTTCTTCTCGAAATTATTTTAGGGGAGTCATTTGAATGTTCAAGAAACTGAGTTGATTATGTATCTTATTTTCTTTGAGAGTTGGCTATGGTAACGTCATTTGTATTTATTTGTATATCTTCTGTACTTTTCTTCTGAGTAACTATCAAATCTTCTTCCTCATTTGCCTGATCTTCTGGTTGAATGGCAATAGACTTGATTTTGGGTCTATAAACTTCTCTTAATTGATTAGCATTGAGATGCTTGGATTGAATATTGTTGATAGTTGATTTTTTAGATAAGGAATCCTTAGCAGTTTCCACCTCTGTTTTCCTGGTCTCTTCATTTTTCTGAATTTACTTGCAGTCAGTGATTGCGTGACCCAAATGAAAACAGAAATCACAGTACGAAGGAAGGTTTTTGTAGCTAAGTGAAAGACAACAACCCTTATTCATTCCAAAACCAATCCAAAAGCTGTATTGAAGCTTTCTGGTTATATTGATCTCAATAAAAGCATAACATGCGTTTTTGAATCCTCTATTTTTATCCGGAACAATGATTCTGTAAGGTATTCCGATTGCAAAAGCGATATCATTCATGATATTTTTGTTGTAAAGATAGTCCGAAACTCTTTTAATCCTAACCCAGATTAAAGAAAAGACTTTATTTCTTAGGATTAAAATCGGGAGTCCAACGAAAAAGTCTTATGATCGAGTCACCCACAGTCCAAACGATTCTCGCCCAAAATTTGGTAACGTCATATTTAAGATCAAATTCAAATAGAATATGGTAAGAGTCATTAATTTCCATATTATATTCGCCATTGAATTTGAAATAAAAAAAATCATTGAGGCTCTGCTTTTTCGGCAGACCTTTTGAGAATTTGCCTATTAACGTTATTTTTTATTTTTAGAAAAGCTTTTCTTGGGTCTCTTGTAAATACTGTAAGTAGGGGTGGTAGATGGTTCAGGAACCGCGGTTCAAAGCTGGAAAACTGTTTATAAACCGGCGGGTAAACTGCGAAACTGGCCCATTAGGACTGCAAACCGCAAGGACCGCAAACCGTTAGGACCGCAAACCGCAAGGACCGCATAAGGAGTAAACCGCCAGGACCGCAAACCATTAGGACCGCAAACCGTTAGGACTGCAAAACCGCGGTTTATTTGTACAAAATAATGTTATTATTATTATGTTTTGGGATCCAATAATAATGTTGATATTATGTTACAAACCAAAACTGGTGTGGATAATAATCGCCTGAGGGTAGGCCGGTAATTTCAGTTGGTGTTTTATGGTAGTGTGTGGGTGTTTAAATGTTTAGAGAGTAGAGAGATAATTAAGCAGCTTGGTAGCAGTTAATTTTCATTACCCCATAGTTAATGCAGGTGGTTGGGTATTTATACCCTGATGTTTGGGCCCTTATGGGCTTTCGGGTCATGTTTAATGGACCCGGGTCATGTTCAAAGACGCATGAGCTCTAAGCAGGAGAGCAAGTAGCTTAGTCAAGAAGTGTTTAGGTTTTTTAGTACTTTTGTCATAGTTCGAACAATCCTATGGTTTTAGTGTTCAAGGTGATCTGTCCGGTCCATACGATCTGTCCGGTCCGGAGACCTTGGACCGATCTGTCCGCGTCCGGGGAGCATGCTGAATTCGGACTCATCAGGAGCCCATTTTTAGGTGTTTGAGCAAGTATTCTTGTCAGAGACCTGAAAAACAGTCCGATATTAGAAGTAGTTTTCAATCCGGACAGGTCTATGGGTTTACCCGGACAGATAAAGCTTCATGAATTCAAAACGGTTTTTGCCAGAGTTCGTGGGACACGTGTCACACTCTGATTGGTTGCTTTAGCTGTTTTTTCACCTTGAATTTCGAACCCACCTTCTTCGAAAAGCAACCTCTTTAATTACATATGGTGACATCAGCGCCGTCTTTTAATCATTGCCAAACTTTTCGAATTCTCCTAGGAATCAACTGCTTTTCCAGATTTACTATAAATTCTGACTCACTTTCTACTGTTTTACTATCTCTTTCATATTTACTCTGCATATTTACTTAGAGCTTTCTCTCTCTAAAGCAAAGATTTTCTTGGTAGTTTATGTTTACAGCAAGGACTGCACTGATCAAAGGCGGGTGGCTCAACCTTTCTGAGTTGGAGAAGGCACAAAAAGTCGAGAAGGAAAGACGAATATCAGCAGGGTTACCTACCTCGCCTGTCGACAGACCAATCTCCTCTGCTACAGAGTCAGATCGAGGCTCGTCATCTTCTAAAGGTACTAAGCCCAAAAAACTATTTCAATCCACTCTCCCCCCCCATAGTCTCTGGTTCCTCAGTTCAGGAGTCAGTGCCTACTGTCGAGCCAGGAGTTACAGTCACAAGTTTTAGGAAACCTTCTCCTTTTCTCGCTATGGGATCAGACACAGAGCACTCTCCGGATAAACTGGTTGTTAAGAGGACAAGCCGGCTGGTTAAGGGGCAAGCCTCCAAGAACACTCCCTCAAAATCGGGGGCAAAAAATAGCAGTTCTGGGACTGGAGTGCCTATCAGAGCTCCCTGGGAAAGACTACCCGGTCCGGAGGCTAGCAGTCCAGCACCCCAAAGAGAGACTTCTGCCTCAGAGCCCCAGCCTGAGACTAGAAGTCAAGAAAACACAGAAAACAAGCAGTCCGGAAGCCATGCTGAGCCAAGTTTAAATTCTCCCCGGGCCACTGATATTCCTCCTACGATCATTGAGGAAAGAATGGAGGACTCTGTTGAAGAGGTCCCTTTTGAGTCTGAGCCATCCGGTCAGACTAGTAACACTGCGGCTGCCAAAAAAGATAAGGGCAAAGAAAAACTATGCCTGAGGCATCCAGAGCTGTCGGAGTGTCTCGAAGGGAAGGTAGGGCCCTGTTTTCACAGGGTCGAACTTAAATATCTCTTGGCCTTACAGAAGACCAAGTATGCTTTCATTCACACGGCTGAACTAGGTCGAATGCGCACAAAATAGGGATCCCATAAAATGTGAAGATAAGGATTCCCATAGATCCTGAAACTCCTATGGATTGCAAGCTAAATGAAATAGTCATCTTCACGGAGCTATTTAATTGGGGACTCAGATTCCCATTGGACCTAGAGATTGTCAGATATTTTCATCTGGTCAAACTCTGTCCGAGCCAGCTGAGCCCCAACGGGTGGTATACTCTGATGTCATGCATCATGGCATCAAGGCTGTCCGGGATCCCTCTTCCTATGGAAGAATTTGCAGCAGTGGCCAATCTTTGCAAACATCACCAATTCCCCTTCTACCACTTCAATATGGGGAATGATCTCAAAGCTGTTGATAATCTGTTGGAGTCTGAGAGCAAATGGAGGAGCCAATTTTTGTTTGTCAGTGGCGCTTGGGAAAACGGACAGAAGATCAAGTCCGGAGTGAACCCAAGCCTCCTCAAAAGCAGGTGGAGGAGTGACCGTAAGTTTTCTACTTTAAATCTTTGTCTACTTCTTCCTTCTCATAGTTGATTTAAATTAATTGGTCTTTCTTTTGTCTTAACAGAACTGCCTAAGGAGTTCGGTGATTACCTGAAGGCCGGACAGGTCACTTGTGGCAAAATCAATGCCTGGGCCGCAGAGAACTGGGGGAACCGATTCCACAATGCCTTCACTAGTGGAAATCTGGCAAGGTCTCACCTGTGGAACACCACAGGTCGGAGAGACCTGGCTTGGGAGGAGCTCACTACCCAACCTTCTACCGACACAGTGCTTAAGAGGTCCCATGAAGCAGATGGGACACTCTTCCTGCCAGGCCGGGCCAAAGCCCCAAGCAAAATGAAGGGCAAGAAGAAAGGCAAAAAGGTGGTGAGTAATGCTAATCCTGCTGATGCTCAGAAGGATACTCCAACAGACCCGGAGGGGCCGGCTCAGAGCCAAATCGATGCTGCTCTTTTGCAGGTAGTGGAGCAAGAGTCCGAAAGGCAGGAAGCAGACCTCCCAAAACCTCCAAGGGCTTCCAAGAGGAATCACAAGCAGGAGAGTGAAGGGGCAGACTGGGCAGCCAAGAAGAAAAAATCTGCTAAGGGAGATGAGCTTGCTCTCCGGGATCCGGAGCCTTCTTTCCAGGCTGACCCAACACATGCTGAAGAGATCCCAAGGGAATTTCATACTGATGAAGTTGAGGGAGGAGAGCTCATCATTGACGAAGTGTACATCACCGGTCTTGGTGAACTTGGCGAATACTTCCTCAACCTCCCCAAAGACGACTTCGCATGGCCCTACGTTCCTCCGAGCAGCTCTAACACTGTCAACTTCAATGGTAATACTTTCATTGTCTCTAGTGAAAAGGACACCATAGCCCACTCTTTGCTAAGCAATGTGCAACCGATACTTACACTGGAGAGACAAGTTCGGATTCAAGCAGACATCATCAAAGACTTTAAGTCTGAGAAGGAAAAGCTGTCCGAAGACCTTCGCACTGCTATTGCCAATGCTGACATGCTAAAGGAAGCAAATGAGGAATTGAAGAAGAATCAGGAGGAAAGCAACACAAAAGTTGCTACTCTAGAGGAAACCATCAAAGGCCTCCGGGAGAAGCTGTCCGGTGTGGAGAAAGACCTTACTGCCTCAAAAGAAGAGACCAAGGCAAATGACAAGATCATCACCAACCTAACTACTCATAAGATTGCTCTTGAAAATGCAGCATCCAAGGCTGCCGAGGAGAATACCATTTTGCTAAGGGATCAAGAGGCTACGATCCAAGCCAGGATCAATGCCTATGCCAACCAGATGATTAAAAGTGAAGAGCTATTGATTGAGAAGGTGAGGTCTGACATGGTTCTACTCTTTCATGAAAAATATCCGAAGAGGAACCTAGGGGACTTGTGGCGTTATGTAGACGATGATGACCTTCCATATCATACAATGGCCGATGAGGATCAGGATGGAGTCTCCAGTGCATCCTCATCCGATGATGAAGAGCATACCGGGGAGACCCCGGATGAAGAGAAAGACGATCCCAAAGGCAAGAAGGTATATGAAGGTGAGCCATCTTCAAAGGCTCAACCTTAACCTATGATTTACTTTGTTTATTTTTTATTCAGACTAAAGTCCTTAGAAGGCCAAGGCACTTTTTTTTGTAATGGTGTCCGGTGCTCGACCGGACAGGTTTTTTGTGTTGTATCTTGACTATTTAAAAGTCCTTGGAAGGCCAAGGCAAGTTTAAGTTATTTCATTCAATGAATATCTCTGTTTTGTACAACCATCATCTTCTTTCATTGTTCATTTTAATTTTGATAGCCAGAGTTTAAGTAGCCTTTAGTTGTTGCATTGTGAGAGTGTTTAAATTCTTCGGCTAGAGTTTAAATAGCCCTTAGATATTTCAGTCCGGATAGTATGACAAGGGACAAAACTTTAAAAAATTCTTAGAAAATCTTTAAGAAGGCATTGAATTTTATTTAACAGCTCGGACACCTCATTAAAACCTCTCTGTGCCACCGGGGAGGAAAGAGTATGCCCCCAAATATTTACATGGATGTTTAAACAAGTAAATATTTACACAAGTGCTATTCCAATTACATCCGGAGATGCTCAATATTCCAAGGATGGGTTAGAACTCTGCCATCTTTCTCTTCCAACCAATAAGTTCCAGGCTTGATTCTTTCAACAACTATATACGGACCTTCCCAAGTTGGGGCCAGCTTTCCGAAGAGCTTTTCTTTAGTGTGTAAGAAGACCTTCCTTAATACTTTGTCCCCTGGTTGGAAATCTCTTCTTTTGACTTTGGAAGCAAACCTGCTCCTCATCAAGCCTTGATAGTGTGCAACTCTAAGGTGAGCTTTAACTCGTCTTTCTTCTATCAAATCAAGTTGACTCTGATTGCCATCTCATTAGCCTGTTCGGAGAAGTTGTGAACACGAAAAGAGGGGAGAGTTGCTTCTATGGGAGCTACTGCATCCATTCCATAGACCAAGGCAAAGGGTGATTCTTGTGTTGCAGCCCCAGGTATTGTCCGGTAGGCCCACAAGACCTCTTGTAAATAACTAGTCCACTTCCCAGCAGCCCCTTCCAAATTCTTCTTTAAGCCGGACAGTATAGTTCAATTAGCCACTTCAACCTGCCCATTTGCTTGTGGGTGGAAAGGTGAAGAAAAACAATGCTGTATACCCCTTGAGGCACATAAGCTCTCCATTTCTCTATTGTCGAACTGTGGCCCATTGTCTGTTGTTATTTTCTGTGGGACACCAAATCTGCAACATATGTTGGATAGAATGAATTTTATAACAGCTTTTGATGTTGTCCTTGCTAGATGGGCTGCTTCTATCCACTTCGAGAAGTAGTCAATGGCCACAATTATAGTTTTGCGCCCTCCGGACGCCACAGGGAGAGGCCCTACTAAATCCAATCCCCATCGAGCAAAAGGAATAGGCTCAGAGATTGATTCTAAAGGAATGGCTGGTACATGAATTTTATTGATGTACCTCTGACATGGGTCACACCTCCTCACCAATTCCTTAGCATCTTTCATGATTGATGGCCAATAGTAACCGGAGAGTAAAACTCTTCTTGTTAAAGCTCTAAACCCACAATGGGCTGATCCCTTACCATCATGCAATTCGGAGAAGACCATTTGTGATTCTTCATCCCCCAAACAGCGCAAGAGAGGTTTACTGTAAGATTTCTTGTATAACACTTCTCTCAATATGATGAAACCACGAGCCTTGTGTTTCAATGTTCTGGCTAGTGACTTATCCGGAGGAACAACACCATCGGAGAGATATTGTATGAGAGGAAACCTCCAGTCTTGAGGTTGTTTCACTTGTATTTCAAAAATTTCCTCTTCTTTACCCTTACAAAGTTGGATGGAGGGGCTTTCAAGCACATGGATCCATGGGTATGACTCCGTATAGGCTATGGTTGCTAGTGAGTCTGCTAGCTCATTTTCTGCCCGGGGAATGTGTTCATAGACAACACTTTTAAACTTAAGCGCTTCATTTTTTAGGAGGAGTAAATATTTCACAAGTTGCTCCTTCTTAGCCTCAGACTGGCCTTGGGCATGGTGGATAATCAGTTGGGAGTCGCTTAGCAGCTTGACCCTCTTAGCCCCACAAATGTAGGCCAATTTTATCCCAGCTATAGCTGCTTCGTATTCGGACTCGTTATTAGATGCCCTGAAAGCAAAACAAATAGCCTGGTACATTTTGTCTCCATATGGGGAAGTTAAGCATACCCCTGCACCACATCCCATTGTGTTAGATCCACCATCTGTTCGGACGACCCATACTTTTTTATCTTTTATATTAGTAGCTTGCTCCGAATCCCTATCAGAGTGGAATTCGACCAGAAAATCAGCCACAGCTTGGGCTTTGACTGCTGTTCGGGGAGCAAAGTCTATGTCAAAGTCCCCCAACTCTACTGACCACTTAGTCATTCTGCTCGAAAGGTCTGCTTTTTTAAGGACATTCTTTAGGGGAAAGGAGGTCCGGACGATGATAGGATGAGCGTGGAAATAAGGCCTCATCTTCCTTGCAGCTATTACCAGGGCTAATGCCAATTTTTCCAGTTTTAAGTAACGCTTCTCTGCATCTATCAAGCTTTTGCTGATGTACTACACTGGATGGGGATGACTATCGACCTCTCTTACCAGCACAGCACTGATGGCACAACTTGAAACTGCCAAGTATACAAAGAGAGTCTCTCCATCGACTGGCTTGAACAAAGTTTTGGGGGAGGACAAGTGTTTTTTGATCTCATTGAAAGCCTCATCGCACTGCGGGGTCCAATCAAAGCCCCTTGCACCCTTCAAAGTTTGAAAGAAAGGAGCACACCTATCCGAAGACCTTGAGATAAACCTATTTAAGGCAGCTAACCTCCCCGTTAACCGTTGTACTTCTTTAATGTTTCGAGGAGGCTCCATTTGGAAAAGAGCATTTAGATGGTCCGGATCGGGCTGTATTCCATGCTCACTTATGATATAGCCCAAAAACTTCCCGGACTGCACTCCGAATACACACTTTTCAGGGTTTAACTTCAAATTCACTTTTACCAAGTTGGCAAAAGTTTCTTGGAGATCGGACAAGTGCAACTACTCATCCACACTCTTCACCATCATATCGTCAATGTATACTTCCATATTTCTTCCAATTTGATCAGCAAATGCCTTATTGACTAACCTCTGATAAGTAGCCCCAGCATTTTTCAAACCAAATGGCATCACCTTGTAGCAATGAAGCCCCCTGTCTGTGACAAATGTGGTATGCTCTTGATCCCTTGGATCTACTCGAATCTGATTGTATCCGGAGAAAGCATCCATAAAGGAAAGCCGCTTGTTCCCAGAGGTAGAGTCTACTAACTGATCAATCCGGGGGACCGGATACAAGTCTTTTGGGCAAGCTCTATTGAGGTCTGTGAAGTCAATGCACATGCGCCACTTGCCATTCTTCTTTTTTACTAAGACAGGATTGGCAGTCCAAAAAGGGTATTGAGACTATTTGATGTGCCCCATCTTTGTGAGCCTGTCAACCTCTTGCACAATGTCATCAGCCTTTTCTTTGGAAAAAGCTCTTCTTTTTTGAACCACTGGAGCTACATCTCTCCGGACGGATAGGTGGTGTGATATTACTTCTGGTGGAACTCCAGTAACATCAGCATTGCACCAAGCAAAGACATGCTGATGGTTCTTCAAAAACTTTAACATCTCATTCTTCAACATAGGTGGCATTTTAGATCCTATCTTGACATTTTTCCCATCTTCCAAACAGTGCGTTTCTACCTCTTCAACTGGTATCAACACTCCGGGGGTCTCTCTGGGGTCATCAATTCCACCCTCACCCCTAGAAAGGCCCTCAAACTGCTATTGTTCATCAATGCGGACTGCCCCCAGCGTTCGAGGAGCTAAGGCAGTAGCATAACATTCTCTTGCAATCTTTTGGCTGCTCTAGACAACTCCAACCTGCCCCTGAACAGCATACTTCAAGCATTGGTGGACTGTTGAAGCCACTGCATGCATCCTAGAGAGCCAAGACCTACCTATAATAGCATTATAGCAAGTGGGACAATCCACCACAATAAAGAGTATTCTGACCATTTTCTTGAAAGGGCCCTTGCCCAATAACACCTCTTCTTCGAACTCCCCGATCACATCTGCTGAGCTGCCTGTGAAGCCCACGATTGACCTGTCCGAATTCTGAATTACAGCTGGATTTTTCATTTTCTTGTAAGTGGTTAGGAAAAGGATATTGGCTGAGCTTCCAGTATCCACCAAGATTCGTCTTATGTCATTGCCCCCTATAGATGCTCCTATGACAACAGCATCCTCATGAGGGCCAGCAATGTTTTTTAAATCATCTTCATCAAACACAATGAAGGGAAATGAGTTTGGTGACTGATAAGATGTCATGCCTCCTTCTAGCTGGGAGGCCAAAGTATGAACATGCCTCTTCCTCGAAGAAGCAGTAGGAGCTGTCATAGTGTCCCCTCCGAAAATTGTAAGCGACTCGAAAAACTTAATGAGCCCGGAGACCGACCTAGAACATTCCTCTATAGCACCTACTCTGTTCCGAGTTGGATCGGGATCCAAGTACTCAGATTCCACGTCAAACCTTTCAACTATAACCATGGCTCCCTCCGGAGCAGCATTACTTGGACCAACCCGGTGAGTGTTATCAGGCCTGTTACCCCCTCTTCTTTTCACATAGGCCCCCAACTTTACCCTTTCAATCAAGTTCTGAACTTCTTGTTTCAATGCTATGCAATCATCAATGGTATGACCAATATCATTGTGATATTGGTATGACCAATATCATTGTGATATTGGTAAAAAGAGTTGTTGCGATGCTCTCTGGGAGACTGCAGGGTTGCCGGTCTCCGGTAATGCACCTCATCCTTTGTTTTATCAAAGATAGTGGCCACGCTTTCTTTTAACTCTGCGAACCACTCCGGTTAGACCCATGGCCCTCTCTTGTTTCTGAATTGTTGACTTTGAGCAGGAGCAGCTGGCTGAGACTGAGCTTTTGCCCTACCATGCCCCTGTCCGGTTTCTCTTGCTTTGTTCCCGGACTGATTCTGATTGGGATTTGGTGTCACCGGGGTAGACCTCACCTGCCTGTGCACCCTGGTTTTCTTTGTTTCATCGACGTTTATTTGTTTGCCAACCTGATTCAGCAACTCTCCCCAGGTCATGGCCTTCTTCCTGGTTACTGAATTAGCTAGATTGCCTGGATTCAAACCTTGCCTTAGAGATGCTATTGCCACCTGTTCGAAGCAATCAGCCAACCCATTCTTGGTGTTCACAAAACGACTTATATATTCTTTCAAGGATTCATTTGGTTCTTGGGCACAATGGATTATTGTGTCTCAATTGCCCTTCAGCTCTTTACTCCCTACGAACTGCCTTCGAAAGGCCACCCAAAACGTATCAAAATCTTTAATACAACCCTGAGGCAGGCTGTTGTACCATTTCAGAGCACTCCCCGTAAAGGATTGGGAGAATTCCCTACAAAGTAATTTATCATCATCGTCAAAGTTCATCATGAAGTTTTTAAATTGCTCCAGATGGTTGTCCGGATCAGTACTGCCATCGTACTTCTCTATTTTAGTGCTGTCAAACCTCTTGGGGAGGTTTCCGGACAGAATTTTAGAAGACAATGGAGATTGTCTCCAATTTCTTCCACGACTGAACACAGTATCTTCATTGGGAGTTGCAAAGATACCTGGTTCATCGTGGAAGGCAAAGAGATCCATCAGCATCTTGTCCACATGCCTCCGGTTATGAGATGACCCCTTGCCAATATGCTTCTTCATTCTTCCATGTCTATCTCTTTTTCTTGAATATTTTTTAATTTGCTTTTGCTTTTTTCTGGTTCGACCCTCATCGCTGCTAGAGGACAAGGATTTTTCAACTCCATCACTGTCCGAAGAGCTATCAGAAGATTCTGAGCTTGAGTCAGAACTCTCCACAGGCTTGGACCGATGAGACTTTTTAGAACTGGCATGAGTCTTTTTGGTGCTCACATGAGTCTTCGAAGACTCATGCTCTCTGGGGTTATCGGTGTGATGAGCAACCGATGCTTTGGATTTTTCCTTCACGCCCATCTTGGCCTTCTCCGCCCTCAAAGCTTCTATTTCACACTTTAGCCTATCACGCTCTTCGACAGTGTATTAATCTTTCTCTTCCACCACTTCGAGCAAAGCTGGTGGAAGTTCTGGATTGTCCGGATTCATTCGGACAAATTTTCTTAGCTGGTTTTGAATGCTTGATTCAGGCACCTTCTCCTCCCACTGTGGTCGCCAATTTGGTGTGGATAATAATCGCCTGAGGGTAGGCTGGTAATTTCAGTTGGTGTTTTATAGTAGTGTGTGGGTGTTTAAATGTTTAGAGAGTAGAGAGATAATTAAGCAGCTTGGTAGTAGTTAATTTTCATTACCCCTAGTTAATGCAGGTGGTTGGGTATTTATACCCTGATGTTTGGGCCCTTATGGGCTTTCGGGTCATGTTTAATGGACCCGGGTCATGTTCAAAGACCCATGAGCTCTAAGCAGGAGAGCAAGTAGCTTAGTCAAGAAGTGTTTAGGTTTTTTAGTACTTTTGTCATAGTTCGAACAGTCCTATGGTTTTAGTGTTCAAAGTGATCTGTCCGGTCCATACGATATGTCCGATCTGTCCGGTCCGGAGACCTTGGACCGATCTGTCCGCGTCCAGGGAGCATGCTGAATTCGGACTCATCAAAAACTATATCTTATCATGTTAAAATATTACAAATTTTATGGTTATAATTTTAATATTACATTTTGAATTTTATTATTGTGATTTTGTTTTAAATATAAGCAAGTGTTATTTATTATTTTTAAGTTATATTGTTATAATTTTAATATTACATTTTAAATTTTATTATTGTGATTTGGTTTTAAATATAACAAGTGTTATTCATTATTTTTAAGTTATATTGTTATAATTTTAATATTACATTTTTGAATTTTATTATTCTGATTTGGTTTTAAATATAACAAGTGTTATTTATTATTTTTAAGTTATATTGTTATAATTTTAATGTTACATTTTGAATTTTATTATTGTGTTTTGGTTTTAAATATAACAAGTGTTATTTAATATTTTTTAAACCAAAATTATATTT
The DNA here is from genome assembly GCA_036936605.1 of Limnanthes douglasii subsp. nivea. NCBI lineage: Eukaryota > Viridiplantae > Streptophyta > Magnoliopsida > Brassicales > Limnanthaceae > Limnanthes > Limnanthes douglasii. Next base: position 190,982,275 of record JAUPFV010000002.1, on the reverse strand, counting down.
TCTCATGCTAAAATATTATAAGTTATATTAAAATATTTAATATTACAAATTCTAAAATATTACAAGTTATATTAAAATAGTTAATATTACAAATGCTAAAATACATTTTTTAGTCTCTTGTCGGAAACCATTTTTTTAAGTCGCAAAACTTTCTCAACAGTAACTGCAATTTGTAATGGATCTCCCAAAACTTGTCCTCGAGTCTCACGATTAACCTTATTTACTTAACGCAACAACAATCAAATCGACCATCTTCGTCTTCGTACCAAGACTTTGTTTATGAACAACGGTCTTACTCTTAGTTATAGTCGGGTGTTTGACACTTCGTGTCACCTTGTCGACAATTTTAGAACTAAAAGTTGGTTTGACGGTCTTACTCAAAGTCGTACGTGTAGTACTAGCAGGTTTGACGCTTCGTCTCTCCTTATCGGAAATTTTCAAACTAAAAGTTTGTTTGACGGTCTTACTCATATTCGTAGGTTCAGTGGCAGATTTGACGCGTCGTGTGATCGGATCCCTCTCGGGTGGAGGAGACATCATAAAAGAAAAAAATTACGAAAAATCAGTTTTCGGAGTTGCTTGTCCTACCATGTTGTTGAAGCCACAAAACGCCATTGGAAATTTGAGATAATCACAAATAATAACTAATAAAAACTAATAACAATTATTTTTTGGAAAAAAAATCTAACTATTTCGAAAATAAAACTAGAATATGTAAAATAAATTTTATAGAAAATCTAGAACAAGTAGAGAGATTTAGAAAGATTTATAGTAGAATTTAAGAGTGTGCGAGGTTGGAGTTGGGGTCTATTCTATTTATGGTGTTTATCCTAGTATATGATAAAGAATAAGAAGGTTTAAAGGGATATGACGGCTAAAAACCCTGGTTAGTCACCGGTGATTGACACATTTTACATTCGTGCCACTAAGCTTCATTCGTCCCCAAAATGAGTCACTCGTATTTCAAATTATTGCATTCTTGCCACTGGCGCGTGCAAATTAACAAGAGGTTGACACGTGTCACCCAAATGTACCCATCCATGTTTCATATACGATCACCTATAATATTCTACCAAAAATACCCTTCTTTATTATTTTTTACTTTTTACATTTTACTTTTAACTTTTTACTTTAATTTTTTACTTAATCTTATTTATTTTTACCTCAAATATTTACTTTATTACTTTTATATTAACTTATTTACAACTTATTTTCTTCTTTACCCTAATATTTATCTTTAACGTAGCCTTACAGAACTTTTTTTCTTCTCTATTCTTCTACTAAATCAATCGACTCTTTGATATATATATATATATATATATATTCAACAGATCTAATTCACCAATAATTATCAAGCTTCAATTTCACAATCATTTTCTCTCTAACCAAACACTTTGTATATGTTAAGCATATTTAATTTCACACAACCTCCATTCTTACCTCTTCATCGACTCTTTAATCTCATTCCACAAAAACTGTTGCCGTCTATTAAAATATTACACTGAACTTCGCTCGAAATCAACCACCCAGACCACAGCGGTCCACCGGCTCGGTGCACATAGAACCATCGTGGCTGCAAACCCATCAAACGTCGAACACATTTTCGAAACCCATTTTGGCAATTTTCCTACAAGTAAACCCTTTACGGGTCTTCTCGGCGGCCTACTTCGTCTAGGTATTTTTAATACGGATGAGATTTGGACAGTGAAACACTAGTTAGCTAGCCACGAGTTCAACAGCCACGAGTTCAACACGAAGCTCTTAAAGAGAGTTTGTCCTTAGGGTTCTTGAAGAAGAAATCCATAAAATACTTATGTCTCTACTCGAACATGTGGTGAAAGACGAAAAAGTTATTGATTTTCAAAAAACAGTAAGAAGATTTACTTTTGTTGTTATTTGAAGAGTTTTATTCAGACATGATCTGGTTTGGGTGGATGTCGATAGGCCAATAACTCAAACTTCGAGATTTTTATCCCGCTTATATGTTGTTTAAATGGGTTTAAAACTCCAACCCCCAGTTTCATTGGTTGGTTAGAGCACGTCTCCTCCATACTTGAGGTCTTTGGTTCGAGCCTTCCTAATGATAAAATATCATTTGTTTTTAAAGCCTTCCTAAGAGTAAAATATCATAGGTTAATTAGGTAGACCAAACAGGTTGAAAAATTAAATTTGATGGGCTCAGTTAAATAAATATATGATATTTAAAAAGTAAAATTTTAAGCGGTTGAAAAATTAAATTTGATAAAAGAGAAAAAATAAAACTAGTAAACAGGGATATTTACGGTAGAATTTAAGGGATGACCGTCTATGAATCAAATAGATGTACATATGGGTGACACGTATGTACATATGGGTGACACGTGTCAGCCTTTTGTTAATTTGCACAGGGTTTTTAGCCGGGATATGACATATAAATTGCAAAAAGAATAGGTAAGTGAATGAATGAAAAACCCGATAAAAATATAAAGACAAAACGACGGAACCTGTTTATTTATTTGGACCAAATGTGTTTTCAGTCCTTACGGTTGTGTACTAAACTAACAGGCCCATTACTTGACCCGGTTACAATTGATAACATCCGATTTCTGGGTATATAAAAGGAGACTCGCTCGAACCCTAGATCTGTCAGTCCCAATCTCATTCTCCTCAAACCCTAAATCGAGTTCTCTCTATTCCTCCCCTCAATCCGAACCCTAGGTGAGACAGTTTCGTTTTTCTCTCTTTAATTGATTTTTGATGTTGGAGTTCTTTGGAGAACCTTTTGTATCATTATCATCCGTGTCATTTCACATACCAGAGCTGGTAAGTTCTTGTCATGAATATTTTAAACTAAATTGTTTGTCATGAATTTGTTAAACTAAATTGCAAATATGTTATCCTTGGACGCAGTCGTTTGAAATATATTTGTATGGTTTAATAATATCAGTATGATTGGATGTATATCTTCAAACAATTTGCTAGTTAATTTTGGTTTGCATTAACCGATGTCGGTCTTTTGACAATTTGCTAGGTTAGTTTGGCTCTTTATATTTTAGATAGAATCATAGAAATGTGGTTTTGGGGTTGAATTTTGTATCTACCAGATGATGAAAGTGGCTTCAAAAAGTTTGAACTTGTTGAGTTTTTGAAAAATTTATAGAAGCTGTCCCTTTACAACTGACCTCAGTAGTTTTAATCTAATCTTATTATTAAATTGTAATTATTCAAAACGTTATGTATATATTTTTATAATATTTTGAATAATTATAATTTAAATTAATATAATTAGATTATAATTATGAACTCTTTTGTAACCATAGCTTTTAATAATTTTTCTTAAACCAAATAAGCATGAGAATTAACATATAAGAAGTTCTTCTGATGGTAGATAAAATTACTATTCCAATAGTTTTTTTTATCTAATTTGTTCTTATATATAATGTCAAGTAGTGATATTCTAAACTGCCATATGATGTTTGGGAAAATTGCGCAAGGGCTTTGAGTTCCTCGTGGAACTGTGAGAAGTTTTGAGTTACCACATCCCTTCTGATGGCACATCATATCTTTTTCTTTTGTTTGCAATGCAGTAGTTTATCTACTCTGGTCTTTTAGAAGAGCCAATGAAACACAACACTGAATTGTATAGGGAGTTATAAAACACTGAAATTTGGCAGCATCTCGATTAGTTAAAAGCTTGAATATTGCATCTCTCTCTGCTTTCTTGTGCAATAGTCTTAGTTAAATGCTATTCATCTTTACTTTTCTTTCCTTTTTGATTACATTGGAAATAAATGTGCCTGGGTGCACATGTAATAACTGAAGAGCTAAAATTTTGGATGAATAGCATTTTGCTTAATCTTCAACTTATTTATTACGAAAGGGAAGTTTTAACTTCTGATGGCAAAGAAATTTTCTGTTTGAGACGTGGTATCTAGTAGCATATCTAATCTCAAATTATTTAAAATTACTAGATCTTAGATTTATTTGAATTCACTTATAAAATCTTCATTTCAAATTCATTTATTAACATTTTGGCTTTCTAGTTTCTTTTTTTAACATTTATTAAAATTACTAGATCTTACATTTTGGCTTTCTATTTTTTGGGTGAATTGTGCAAGGGCTTTCAACAACTGTGAGAAGTTTTGAACTATTGTTATCCTTTCTGATGGCATCCCATTTTGTTTGTTTGTTGCTATGTCACAAGCTTTTGTCTGTTGTTGTGGGCAGTGGTTTTTGTGTTGCAGGCTGGTCCGGGACGTAAAATAAGTGTTAGTGAAAAAAGACATGACATTTGGATTTCTGTTGTATTTCTTTGATTTTCGCGGATAGAGAACAATCCCATAAATGTGAATGACCTGTCTGATACCAACCTTTTTGCCAAACCTAACAAAGGGTTTGCTCCCTTAGCTAATGGGAGGCTGCTGCATTCGGAGGTGCCAAAATACTTGTTAACGCTCGATAAAATACTTTTGCTCAATTTTTGTTTTAATAGATATAATAAAAGATATTATTGACTTAATATTCTGGTGGGCATATTGACTCAATGATATAATTCATAGTATACATTATTAGGGTAGACTAAATTACAATTAACCTATATATATATATATATATATATATATATAGACAGTAATGTCTATATTACTGTCTATATTTAGTCAGTGATGTTTTTTGCAATATGCGTTAACCATTTTTATCAATTTTGTGCAAAAATATTTGAAAAATTGTTATAGCTTATCATAGTATTGTTTTTAAAACTTGAACAAGTAGCTTGGTAATAGTATTGTCTTTAAAACTTGAACAGAAGTTTTTATGGGTAAAGAAAGACTGGCATGAAATATATTCTTTTTTAAGTTTCAAGTTGGGAGCTTTTAGTATGTTACAATTGTATGTAAGTTGTGATCCATTTAGTATTTTGATATATTTTGTATGTTTGAAATTTTATTGATTTTTTTCGTAGATAAAATTACAATCAATCTCATTATGTTTCGTGAAAATCGGGATTAGATGCATTGTGATGTGTCGTTTGATTATCAAATCATAACATTGTAGACATTGTAGTTTTGATGCCAATATCATTTAACAATTTAGAAATCCAAACTATCTCATAATTATTTTGAGCCATGACTCTATATTCAGTTTCAACATTCGATCTCACTGACTTACACCACAAATTGGATATGTAATGTCTGGTCCAGTTATCGTAACATAATGTTTTTTAACAATCAACGATAATTTTCTGGATCACTAAATAATTCTACGTCATCTTTTAGTAATTGCAAATTAGGAACCATTTGTTCTGCTCATAATTGTTTCATGTCCATCAACAAATCCAACACATATTTTCTTTACGATAGAAGATTATCATTCTTGCTTTTTATTATTTCAACCACCAAAAGATACTTCAATGGTCATAACTCTTTTGTTTGAAATTGTGAGTGTAAATTTTTTTTTTACTATCATTCCCAATAATAATGATGTTATTTTTTGTTTCAGTAACACCATTTTTTAGATAACATTTTTGAGATGCCATATCTAATATGGAAAAATTTAATTCGAAGAGTTATTTGATAAAGTAGAAAAAAGAAGTTAATTTTAGGTAGAGAGTAGAGAGATAAATGGACTGTTTAAGTAAATGTTTAGAGTGAAAAAATATGATTTAAGTAGTAAATGCTTCATCCCATTAAATGTTCTTTAAAAGCTATTTTATAGGCTGAGCCTCCTTAATTGGCATAACCGGCCATACAAATTTAATGGGCCAAATTCTAAGTATCCAAACCCACCAAAACCCATTTAAGTCCAAAAAATAAAAATTGAATAAATTAACTAATTATATAATAATAATAATAATAATAATAATAATAATAATAATAATAATAAATAGAAATAACAAAAATAAATATTGGTTTTTAGTCCGATTTGCCTTTCGTATATTTATACCATCATCAGTATCCACATATAAAGTTTGATGGAACATTCATTTTTGTTCCATAAATAATTGAATTGCACTTGCGTAATATTTGCTACCATTATCACTTCTTAATATACGAATAACACAATTGAATTCAGTATTAATTTATGCAGTGAATTTGTAAAATATAGAAAATAACGCAAAGCGACTTTTCATTAAATAAAGCATCATGTACTAGTTGAAAATGGAACTTAGTTTGTTTATTGACACAAGGATATGATGGTAGGAGATGATGCATAGCAAATTGACATGTTTCACATTCTAATGATATCAAATGCTGAAATTTAGGATAAAGTTATTGTAAATAGATTAAGGATGGATGACCAATAAGACAATGTGCTTCAAATAGAGATGTGATACTAGATCACGCAGTAGATGTGCGATCGTATTTATCAAGATAGTAGAAAACTCCACTCACATGTCCTCTACCAATTATTTTATTCGTCGTAAGATCCTCAAACAAACAATGATCAGAATAAAAGGTGACAAAACAATTTAGTGTTTTTGTGAGTTTGCTAATAAAAATAAAGTTGAATGAAAACTGATAGAGATGTAAAACAAATGTCAAAGACATATTTTTGGTAGGATTGATAATCCTAGAACCTAAAACAAAAGATCATGATCTGTCTTCCAATTAGGGGTGAGATTCGACCAATTCGGTCGGTTTTTGACATATATATAAACCAATATGAAATATTTCGATTTATAAATTATTAAATCGATTTATTAAAATAATATCATTTTTTTTATTTCGGTCGGTTTGAACATCAATGCGGTTCGATGAGATTCAGTATAGTGCGGTTCGATTTGATATTTTGAATTACTTTTTTGGAATTTGAGAAAAACAAATTAAAAAGTCAAATTAAAAATTATAATAAACCCGTTAAGTTAACTATCAAACTTTTTTTTATGTTTATGGTAACAAAATAATAATAGAATTTATCGTTATAATTTTGATACAATAAAATCATATAATAATATTGTCACTTTCAAACAATAAACTATCTATCATCTTCTTTATATCAACCTACGAAGATAAAAAATAGAAGAAATATATAAATTTTTTTACTATACTCTACAACCTCTTCTTTACAGTAACTTATGAAGATAAAAAATACAGTAACCTACAAACATAAAAAATAGAAGAAATAATTAGGGAATTTTACTATACACTTTGTTCAAAAGATAAATAATAGAAAATATAAATAAGGAATTTTACTATACAATTTGTCCACAAGAAAAAATATATATGCATGTGGGGTTTGAACCCTTGCCCATATCAATACTAATACTTCCAAAGATTTCTTAGAGGGATTATATGTCTAAGCTATGTTTAGAGGATAATATTTAGAGAGAGATCTTGACAAAAGTTGTAATAAAGTAAAGATTGTTAATCATTTACCAAAAAGAGATGTTGCTTTATATAGTACAAGAGGTGAGCCTATAAATCACATGATTAACCCATTTATGGTTAATTTACCACACTATTTTACTAAGCTCAACCATTAATATTATTTATTATATAAGTCCCGCTCAATGTTACATATTTGTTGGGTTTCTTTTACAAGACTTTTATAAAACCAAATTCCCTCATATTTACCTAACTTGACTATTGTTCTAAATAATTCTTTTTCTTATTAGTAGCCTCACAGTCCTTGTGAAGATATTCGAGCGATGACTAAATAGAGTAAGCTTCATAGAGATGTTTGACCTCTGATGAGTTATCCAACACCTAAGACAAACCTTTCATCTACTTGAGCCTCTTGACCGTTGGAAGCCCAAACTTTTGCCTATAAATACTCAAACACTTCACAATTAAGAGTTATTCATTTTCATAATTCTAGAGAGAGAAAGACGTATTATAAAGCGAGTTGATACCCCTCAAAGCGTTTTTTCCATAGTTCATGTCTGGAAAATTCACAATCCTAGATTGGTTTTCCATTGGTAAAAAAACCGAAGAGATAAAAACAACTGGTTTAGACGAGGAGCTCAAACCATTGTAATTTTTTAAAACCACCTACTACGATCTCTGGTCTCCAGTCAAGAAGCAGTCCAAGACGACATGAACTACGAATACTAGTAACCCATCCGACCCTACTACCACTCAGCCCCCCGATCACACTTGTCCGATACCCGACAAGGGTGATCTTGGCCCTATAAGAAAATTAGTTTCTACATCTACGGTTGTTCTGATGGGTGATAAACCAAAAGGCTTCGAGACAGAAAATGATGCAAATGATGATGGTTTGAAGAGGAAATGGTACCCCGTACCTACAACGAAAAGGTATGTAAAATTTAAAACTACATCAACTACATTCACTCCTCAAAATACTCCCTAAAACACCCCTCAAAACACTCCTTAAAAGTCTTTGCAAGTAGCCCCTCGACTGGTAGCTGTGAAAAATATTGTACCTATAGTAATTTCTGCAGCACTGCAACCCCTCAAACCAATTAGAGATATGAGGCCTAGACACTGGGTCGACGAGCCTGAATAAAATCAGGATGAAATTATTGTCGAAGGTAATGAACATAAAAAAGCGACTGTTGCTTCGTCTTCTCAAATCAGAAATTCTGTGCAAATTGAGGTGCCCACCTTCCAAAATAAATTTAATGTGGGGTCCCTTACATAGAATAAAAAACCCAAAGCAAAGAAGAAGAAGAAATATGACATTGAATTCCAGATAGTTTCCCGACTAAGTAGTTGGGCCAGTTTTCCTGGTCCAATAAATTCCATCGCTGTTTTAGTCCGTCCAACCTAGCCAAAAGCCATCTTTGGAGGGCTGACTTGACAAAATTTAAGATACCAGAGGAGCTCATGGTACCTCCCACAAAAGCTAAAGTGCTTGAATGGTTATAAGCCACATATGTTCTTGTTTACTTTCCTGCAAGAGCTAGGGCTCCAAGCATCAGATCCCTAAAAAATATGTGGTTGAGGAATAAAATATTAAGGCTTAGGCCGATGAGGAAGAAGATGCCAAATCTGAGGTCGAGGAGGTTGGTCCCGCAGAGGATGGTGACTTCAACATGCTAACAAAATAGAAACCTTCTAAGAAGAAACATAAATGTAAACTTGTTGCAGAGAGTGACAAAGAGATAGGAGAAATTTTGAAGTTGGAGCCGATGAAGAAGAAAATATTGCCCCCTCAAGTAATGAAATAAATGAGCCTAATTTACCTTATCCTGAAATAGTCGAGCGTAAAGTGGTACCCATGAAGATGAGACAACTGAAGATGAGTCACTTTACCTCACTATTTTACTAATCGTGTGTTTTAATTCTGCCTGAGGGTAATCTTAAAGTGTTTAAAAGATGTTTTTGGGTATTTTGTGGTGTTTAATGTTTAGTGCGGTGAGTAGAGAGATAATTAAGCTATCTACTAGCCATAAATTCTAATTACCCTCATTAATGAAAGTGGTTGGGGTATTTATACTTAATTACTGACCCATAGGCTTATTGGATATGGTCGTGAAGTCGGTTCAAGTTTAAGGACCCATTAGTAATATGGTTTGAAGTGATTAACATCTAGCTTAGTCAATACTTAATACATTTGCCATGTTCAGAATTTCATTGTAGCACCTGAAAAACAAAAACTTGACAATGCATTATCCTTGCCTTTTTTCTCTACTTGAAGCCTCGTCAAAGAGAATGAAGATGTGCTACCGGTACAACCATTATAAGCGGTGTACACTGAAGTTACTGTATATGTTTTAAGTGTAAACGCTGAAATACTGGTACCAACTGAAAAAACAGCAGTTTTGCCATCTGAAATGCAGGGACAGGCTACAACACCGCAAGGAAAAGCATAGGAGGCCGAAAAGATTAATGAAGCAGTACTAGAGGAGGAGATCGATGGTAGTGCCTCAAAACACGACAGACGTGCCATTGGTGGACAAACTAGAAGAGGTAGTGGAGACACATCAGTCGCCCCAACCGGAGAGACAAACATACCATGCTCCTCATCTATAGGAGACAGCTGCACGTTAGAGTCCTCGAAATGAGACAGATACAGATGAGTCTCTTCCGAAGAAGACACAAGTGAATGACCCATCTCGCGTATCGCACATGCAAGAGGAAGGAGGTTACGAAGCATTTAGAGAAAATAAGGTAGAAGCTTGTGAAAATGAAGTGACAACCGAAGAATTTGCTCTTACGAATGTATAAGATCGTGAAGAAGTAAGTGGATCCCAAGTATACTAAGATTCAACTATGTGAATATTTGTTGTGATATACTGTTTCTTAAGTGATATTGTGTAGAGGTAGCAAAATGTTTGGTTGTTAAACTTTGATACATTGTTTTGAAAAAACTAACAGGGTTAGTGTTTTAAAAGAAGTTGCATTAATGTATTTTAAAAGAACTCGCAAAACCTTATAGTAAAAATCGCGCATGAATGTATTTTAAACAACTCTTATGATATGTGTTACAAATAACTCGCATAAGTAAAGGTAAAAGAACTCCCATGATATTGTACAAACAACTCGCGAAATGTTTTTTGTTACATTGTACTTGGGTATCTAACGCATCAAACAACTCTCGTTCATCTAATACTATGCAACTCGCAATATATGCATTTCAAACAACTCGCATGTTTAGAAAACAAACAACCCGCATGTAGCAACCTCTTGCATTACACAGAAGTCTCATTTTATATAATGTGAAGAACTCGCATTTAAATTGTTGTAAAGAACTCTCATCTTTTATTATTGCAAAGAACTCTCATGTTCGATATAAAAAAAACATACCAACGAAAAACAAACCTAACAAGAACAACAATATCAAGGCTGATGAGTCCGGAAATATTCACCACTCACTGTAGAAACCGGACAGGGGTAATCGGGACAATAATCACCCACTGCAACATCCGGACAGGACAAAAGTATTAAAAACACTAAGCACTTTTTGACTAAGCTAATTGCTAATCTGCTTAATAAACTAATGGGTTTTTGAACTCAACCCGATTTCATAAGTTTGACCCGAAAGCCCATATGGCCTATGATTAAGGGTATATATACCCAACTACTTCCATTAATGAGGGTAATGAACATTTAATACAACCAGGCAGCTTAAATCTCTCACTACAAAACACTTAAACATTTAATACCCTTGAAACACCATAAAACATCTGACAAAATTACCCTCAGTCGAAAATAATCCACACTAAATTGGCGACCACAGTGGGAGAAGAAGGTGCCTGAATCTAGCATTCAAAACCAGCAAGAAAAAACTGTTCGGATGAATCCGGACGAGCAAGCAGTGCCACCACGTTTGGTAGAAGTGGTGGGAGAAAACGATGAGTACACAATCGAAGAACGAGACAGGTTGAAAGCTGAAATAGAAGCCTTGAGGGCTACCAAAAAGATGGAGTTAGGCTTGAAAGAAAAATCAAAGGTGCTAGTCATTCACCACACTAACAATCCAAGGGAGCATGACCCATAAAAAAAGACCCATTTGAGTACAAAAAAGACTCATGTCAGCTCAAAGAAGTCTCACCGGTCTAAACCGGTGGAGAGCTCGGAGTCAGAATCCTCTAGTAGCTCCTCGAATGAAGATGGAGTGGAGGAGTCCCTGTCATCCAGCAGTGATGAAGGCAGGTCTAAGAAGAAGCAAAACTTGGTCAAAAAATATTCAAGAAAGAAGGACAAATATGGAAGGTTGAAAAGGCATCAAGGTAAAGGGTCATCTCATAGCCACAACCATGGCCAGAGGCATATAGACCAGTTGTTGATGGATCCTTTCGCTTTCTATGATGAACCAGGTATCTTTGCAACTCCCAATGAAGATAATGTTTTTAGTCATGGCCGGAATTGGAGACAATACTAAGATACTGTCCGAAAACCTTCCTAAGAGGTTTGACAGTACTAAGATGGAAAAATACGATGGGAGCAAAGATCCAGATAATCATTTGGAGCAGTTTAAAAATTTTATGATCAATTTTGACAATAATGACAAGTTGCTTTGTAGAGCCTTCTCTCAATCTTTTACAGGGAGCGCTCTAAAGTGGTATAGCAGTCTACCACAGGGGTGCATCAGAAATTTTGATACTTTTTGGGTGGCCTTCCGGAGGCAGTTTGTTGGGAGTAAGGAGGTGAAGGGCAATGGAGACACTATCATCCATTATGCCCAGGAGCCAAACGAATCATTGGAAGAATATATAAGTTGGTTTGTGAACACAAAGAATGGATTAGCTGATTGCTTTGAACAAGTAGCAATAGCTTCTCTAAGACAGGGTTTAAACCCTGGCAATCTGGCCGATTCGGTAACCAGGAAGAAAGCCATGACTTGGGGCGGTTTATTGAATCAGGTGGGAAAGCAAATCAACATGGATGAAACAAAAAATACTAGGGTGCACAGGAAAGTGAGATCTATCCCAGCTGCACCAAATCAGAACCAGAATCAGTCAGGGTACAAGGCTAAGGAAGCCGGACAAGGTCCCAACAGGGCCAAGGCTCAATCTCACCCAGCACCAGCTCAGAGCCAGCAGTCCAGAAATAAGAGAGGACCTTGGGTCCAACCGGAATGGTTTTCCGAATTGAAAGAGAATGTCGTAACCATCTATGACAAAACAAAAGACGAAGTGCATTTTAGGAAGTCGGCAGCGCTTCAATCTCCCAGGGAAAGTTGTAATTCTTATTTCTGTCAATATCATCATGATATTGGCCATAAACAGAAGATTGCATCGCTTTGAAACAAGAGGTGTAAAATCTGATTGAAAGAGGAAAATTGGGTGCTTATGTTAAAAGAAGAAGTGAGAATAGGCCTGATAATGCTCATCGGACCGCCTCAACAAACAATGCAGGGGCGTCGGCTCTGGACGGGGCAATGGTAATTATTGAAAGATTCGATGTGGAATCAGAGTATTTGGATCCTGATCCATCCCGGAATAAGGTGGGCTTTATAACATAACATACCGAGATGGTGTCTGGGCTCATAAGCATTTTTGAGTCACTCACCATATTTGGGGGCGGGGATACCATGACTGCACCAACTCCATCTTCAAGGAAGAGGCATCTTCACACCGTGGCTACTCAGTTGGAGGGAGGCATGTCCTCCTATCAATCGCAAATTCCTTTTCCCTTCATTGTTTTTGATGAAGATGATTTGAGGGACATAGCTGGTCCCCATGAAGATGATGTGGTGATATGAGAATCAATTGGGGGGCAATGGCATTAGACGAATTTTGGTGGACACTGGCAGCTCAGCCAATATCCTTTTTTTGACTTCCTATAAACAAATGAAGAATCCAGCAGTAATTCAACGTTTGAATAGGTCTATCGTGGGTTTCACTGGAAGCTCTGTGGATGTATTCAGAGAGTTTGAGGAGGAGGTTTTGTTGGGAAATGGCCCTTTCAAGAAAATGGTCAGAGTACTTTTTGTTGTGGTAGATTGTCCCACATGCTACAATGCCATTTTGGGAAGGTCTTGGCTCTCCAAGATGCATGATGTCGCTTCGACAGTTCACCAGTGTTTATAATATGATGTGCGAGGACAAGTGGGAGTTGTCTGGAGTAGTCAAAAGATAGAAAGAGAATGTTATGCAACTGCACTGGCCCCTAGAACTTTGGGGGCAGTTCGGATCAGTGAAGATTAGCAGTTGGAAGGGCCATATGGGGAGAGGGTGAAATTGATGACCCCAGAGAGACCCCTTGTGTTTTAATACCGATTGAAGAGGTTGAAACTCACTCTCTAGCTGAAGGAAGAAGTGTCAAGATTGGATCTAAGATGACATCAGAACTAAAAAGCAAAGTGTTATCTTTTTTAACAAACACTCAACACGTTTTTGCTTGTTGCAATGTTGATGTAACGGAGTGCCTGCAAATGTTATATCACACCAGTTATCCATCCAAAGAGATGTAGCACCCGTTGTGCAGAAGAGAAGAGATTTTTCTAAGGAAAAAGCTGATGTCATAGTTCAAGAGGTTGACCGGCTTACTAAGATGGGGCACATAAAGGAATCTTAGTACCCTTTGTGGACCGCCAACCCAGTGTTAGTGAAAAAGAAAAATGGAAAGTGGCGTATGTGCATCGACTTTACTGATCTTAATAGGATTTGCCCAAAATATTTGTATCATGTTCCCCGGATAGATTAGTTGGTAGACTCCACATCTGGGAACAAGTTGATGTCCTTCATGGATGTCTTCTCCAGTTATAATCAGATTCAAGTGGATCCGAAGGACCAGGAACACACGACTTTTGTTACTGACAGGGGCCTCCATTGTTACAAAGTGATGCCTTTTGGATTAAAGAATGATTGGGCTACTTATCAGAGGTTGGTGAACAAAGCATTCGCTGATCAGATTGGAAGAAATATGGAAGTCTACATTGATGATATGATGGTAAAGAGTATGGAAGAATAATTACACTTGGTAGATCTGCAAGAGACTTTTGCCAACTTGGTAAAAGTTAATTTAAAATTAAATCCATAAAAATGCGTTTTTGGAGTACAGTCTGGGAAGTTTTTGAGGTATGTGATAAGTGAGAAAGGGATACAACCTGATCTGGACCAACTAAATGCTTTATTGCAGATGGATCCTCCTCGGAATATTAAAGAAGTACAAAGATTGACAGGGAGGTTGGCTGCTCTAAACTTTTTTTATCTCAAGGTCTTCGGATAGGTGTGCCCTGTTTTTCCAAACTTTAAAGGGTGTTAAAGACTTCAACTGGTCTCCACTGTGCGATCAGGATTTTAATGAAATAAAGAAGTATTTATCTTCCCCGAAAACCCTGTTTAAACCTATTGATAGAGAAACATTGTATATATATTTAGCAGTCTCCGAATGTGCCATAAGTGCGGTGCTAGTAAGAGAGGTGGACAATTATCCTCGTCTGGTGTACTACATCAGCAAAAGCCTATTGGATGCTGAAAAAAAGTATTTAAAACTCGAGAAACTAGCGCTAGCTTTGGTAATTGCTGCCAGGAAAATGAGGCGCTACTTTCAGTCTCATTCTATTGTCGTCCGGACGTCTTTTCCCTTGAAAAATATCCTTCAAAAGGAAGACGTATCAAGCAGAATGACCAAGTGGTCAGTAGAATTGGGAGACTATGACATTGATTTTCCCCTCGAACTGCAATCAAGGCTCAGTCTGTTGCTGATTTTCTAGTTGAATTCCATTCGGACTGGAGTACTAAACAAGCTACATGTGAAAAAACTAAGAAGGTATGGGTTGTTCGAACCGATGGTGGATCAAGTACTATGGGTTGTGGTGCTGGGATATGTTTAACCTCTCCGTACGGTGACAATTTATACCAGGCTATATGTTTTGCTTTTAGGGCTTCTAACAATGAGTCTGAATACGAAGCTGGCATAGCTGGTTTGAAGTTAGCCTTGCTTTGTGGAGCCAAAAGAGTTAGGTTAATGAGTGATTATCAGCTTCTTATCCATCATGCTCAAGGTCAATCTGAGGCAAAAAAGGAGTAGTTGATTATATGTTTATTCATTCTTAAAGAGGTGGCAGTTAACTTCAAAGAAATCAGCTATGAGCACATACCGAGAATGGAGAACACACTAGCAGACTCCTTGGCAATCATAGCATACTCTGAGTCCTACCCATGGACTCATGTACAAGAATGCCCATCTATCCAACCCAGTCAGAGCAAGGAAGGGGAGGAAAGTTTAAATATACAAGTGGTTCAACCTAAAGACTAGAGGTATCCTCTTCTTCAATACATTTCAGATGGCATTTTACCTTCGGAAAAAGCAGTAGCAAGAAAAATGAAGTATAGGGCTCGTGATTTTTTAACCATAAGAGACATCATTTACAAGAAATATTTTAGTAGACCTCTCTTGCGTTGTTTGGGGATTAAAGAGTCCCAAATAGTGTTGTCCGAACTGTATGATGGTGAAGGGTCAGCACACTATGGTTATAGAGCTTTAACCCGAAGAGTTTTATTGGACGGGTACTACTGGTCATCCATAATGGAAGATGCCAAAGAATTGGTAAAGAGGTGTGATCCATGCCAAAGATATGGTAATGAAATTCATATCCTAGCTGTCCCTTTGGAGTCGATTTCTGAGCCAATACCTTTTGCTCGTTGGGACTGGATCTGGTGGGACCTCTACCAATGGTGTCCGGAGGGTGTAGAACTATTATGTAGCCATTGATTATTTTTAAAAGTGGATAGAAGCTGCCCCTTTGGCAGGAACTACTTCAAAAGCTGTTATAAAATTTATTTTATCTAATATTTGTTGCAGATTTGGGGTTCCATAAAAGATAACCACAGATAATGGGCCACAATTCGATAACAAGGATATGAAGAGTTTCTGTACCTCTAGAGGCATTCAGAATTGCTTCTCTTCTCCTTTCCACCCACAGGAGAATGGTCAGGTTGAAGTGGCAAACAGGACTATTATGTCCGGTCTCAAAAAGAATTTTGAAAAGACTGTTGGAAAGTGGCCAAGCTATCTACAAGAAGTACTATGGGCCTACCGGACTACTCGTGGAGCTGCAACACATGAATCCCCGTTTGCCTTGGTATATGGTATGGATGTGATTGCTCCTATAGAGGCATTTCTTCCATCATACAGAGTCCACAATTTTTCCGAACAAGCTAATGAAGTGGCAATCATAAGTCAACTGGACTTGATAGAAGAGAAAAGGGTTAAGGCTCATCTTAGAGCCACCCATTATCAAAGATTAATGAGAAGCAGGTTTTCTTCCAGAATCAGAAGAAGGGATTTTAGACCAGGGGATAAAATATTGAAAAAAGTCTTCCTACATACTAAAGAGAAGCAGTTCGGAAAGCTAGCTCCAAATTGGGAAGGACCCTATGTGGTCATTAAAAAGCTTAAGCCTGGGACATACATGCTTCAAGACAAAGAGGGAAGAATCTTAAACCACCCTTGGAACATTGAGCATCTCCGGTTGTATCTAGAATGAAAGTTATGTAAATATTTACTTGTTTAAAGTCCATGTAAATATTAGGAGGCATACACTTTCCTACCCGGGTGGCGCGGGGTGGTTTTAATGAGGTGTCCGGGTTTTTAAATAAAATTTGATGCCTTCTTAAAATATTCGGAGTGGTTTGATTTACAGCCTTCTAAGTATCTTTGACGGATCAGATTGATCTGATGGAATGATGACCATTTAAACATTTGTCATCGGAAAATTTAAACACTCCCATCTTAAAATACTTGTAAAATAAATAGGGGCTATTTAAACATCAGCCATCAAGATTGAACAAATAATGAAACAAAGCTAGAATTTGGCAAAGTAAAACTACCCGGCTAACAACGGTGGATGATATTAAAATATGTAGAATGCCTTGGCCATCCAAGGACTTTGAAGTTTAAAAAGAAAAGGCTTGTCCGGACTCGATCCATACACAATTACAAAAATTCCTTGGCCATCCAAGGACTTTAGTCTGATATAAGGATAAAAGAAAAAACAGAAAATAGTTAAAACCTTAGGGTTGGTTTCCCTTAGATGTTACTGCTTCATCTTGTTTCTTCTTTGAATCTTTGGGTTCATCATTGGAGCTCTCTCCGGTCCCTTCTTCCTCATTAGTGATATCATCAAAACCACTGGAATAGTTGTGTTTATCACCATCTGCCATAGTATGGAATGGGAGGTCTTCGTATTCCACATGTTGCCACAAAGTTCCAAGTGTCCTCTTCAGGAATGTTTGATGAAAAAGCAAGACCATGTCGGATTTAACTTCGGCATACCTGTCTTCTAAGGAATCTATCACCTTGTTGGTGTATGCATCGACCCTGGTCTGGATTTTCTTCTCCTGCTCTTTTATCAAATCTTCATTTTCCTTGGTAACTTTAGACACAGCACCTTCCAAGGAGGTTTTGTCACTGGACAGGGCTTGGATAACATTATCCTTGGTCTTCACCTCCTCCTTCAAAGCAGAGAGATCCTTCTCCAAGCCAGAAAACTTGGTTTGAAGTTCTGTGTTAACCATCTCTGAAGTGGCTAGCCTGGTGGCCAAGTCTTATTTTCCCTTCTTTAACTCCTCAAGCTCTTTCCTCAATGCTTCAACACTCTGATTGGCACTAAGGAGATCATTAGATAAGCTCTCTTTGTGTGCATTGAGTGTGTTGATAAGGGCAGATTGACTTCGTACTTGCCTCTCCAGGTTGAGCACCGGCTGAATATGGCCCAGCAAGGAGTGAGTCACCGTGTCATTCTCCCCTGAAACAGTGAAGGACTTACCATTGAAAGTAACCATGTTTAAAGAACTTGCGGGAAGTTAGGGGCCAGCAAAATCATCTTTTTCAAGATCATCAAAGTAGAGACCGATATTTTGGAAGCCACTGATGTCCACCCCATCAATATTGATATCCCCTCAGGTATCCTCTTCGGCATGTAGACCACTTGGGATTTGCTCTGCCAAGGTGGGGTCTGTTGGGTCGACCGGAGGAAGAGACTCCGAAGGCCGGAGGGCAGCTTCATCCCCCGAGGAGATTTTTTTCTTCTTTGCTGCCCTATCTTCACTATCTTCTCCCTGCTTTCGGTCCTTCGTAGGAGCCTTTGAAAGATCTGGAGGTCCGTCTGCCTCCCTAATACTCTCATCTTCAATCACTTGAAGTACAGTAGCATCAATTCCTCCTTGGGCTTGCACACCCTGACTTACCGGGGCGATCTCCTCAACAGCACCTTGAACAACCTCTGTTGCAGCTTGTTTTTTCTTACCCTTCTTGCCCTTCATCTTACTTGAGGCTTTTGCTCTGGCAGGCAAGGTCAGCTTACCATCCTTCTCCTTTGTTCTCTAGAGGATGACAGTCGGATGAGGTAGAGTGGTCAGCTCTTCCCAAGTAAGGTCTCTTCGGCCTGTTGTGTTCCAGAGGTGGGACCTCACTAAATTGCCGGAGGTAAAGCAGTTGTGGAAATGGTTTCCCTATTTATCAGCAGCCCAAGCATTCAGCTTGGCACATGTAGTCTGCCCCTCCTCCACATAGTCGAAAAACTCTTTCGGCAGCACTAACCAAAGAAAAATAAGAGCAGTTCAGAAACAGATTCTTTACAAAGAAAGAAAAACAAACATGATGAAATATTTACCTGAGCTTTTCCATCTGCTGGTGAGCATGTTAGGATTGACAATAGCTTTGATTTTCCTCCCATTTTCCCAATCCCCACTGATAAACAGAAATTGGGTCTTCCAATTCTTCTCTGACTCGAGCAAGTCATCTACCACCTTAAAGTTATCTCCCATATTGTAGTGGTAGAATGTGATATGATGGTTCTTGCAGAGGCTGGCCACAGCAGCAAACTGCTCCATTAGGAGTGGTATTCCGGAGATCCTAGAAGCCATAATACATGTCATAAGAGTGTACCAAGCGTTGGGACTCAGCTGGCTTGGATAAAGTTTTATCAGATGAAAATACCTGACAATCTATGGATCCAAGGGAAATCTGAGTCCCCAGTTAAATAGCTTCGTATAAATGACTATCTCGCTGAGCTTGCAGTCTATTGGGGTCTCCGGAGTGACCGGTATCCTCACCTTAGCAGACTCAGGGATACCTCACTTCGTCCGGATCCGGCCTAACTCAGCAGTATGAGTGTAGACATAGTTGATATTCTGCATGGCCAGCAGATACTTCACGTTCACTTAGTGGAAGCAGGGTCCCACTTTGCCTTCCAGGCACTCCGGCAGATCCGGATGTTTCAGACAAAGTTTCTCTTTTCCTTTACCTTTTTTATCAGTGGCAGCATCCCCAATCTGCCCAGAGACGTCGGTCTCAAATGGAGAATCTTCTATGCTGTCCTCCATCACCTCTTCCATCACCATGGAAGGTTTATCATCCGTTGTTGGTGGGGGAGTGCTGGTGGCTGGCTCAATAGGTTGTCCGGACGATTGAGCATCACCCTCTCTTAGGGGTCTGGTGTCAGGCAGGGGCTCAGTTCCGGAGGGCTCAGTTTGAGAGCTGATTTTAGTAGCCTCCGGAACAGAGGATTTGTCTTTTGGGACTCTAATAGATGCCTCTGATCCAGTAGCTTTATCCTTGGCCCCAGACTTAGAGGGCCCTGACTTTAGGGACTTGGGTTGAGAGACAGTTGTCTGACCCTTTATTAGACGGCCTGTCCGGTGAAGAGTAACTTTTTCTGGGGATTTCTCAGTATCTGACCCCATAGCAATGAACGGAGAGGGTCTCCTTGTGCTTGATACTGCTTTCTCCCGAACAACAGGGGGTTGTGACTTTTGAACCGAGGATTATGATGGAATGGGCGAAAGGCTTGGTTGAAACAAATGTCTGGGTTTGAAACTTTTAGCGGAGGATGAACCTCGATCAATTTTTGAAGACGGTGTTTCGGGCTTATAGTTTGGAGAAACTGGAAGACCCGCAGCGATACGTCTCTCTTACTCAACCCTTTGTGCTTTTTCGAACTCAAAAATATTAAGCCAACCACCTTTCACCAATGCATTTCTTGCCGTGAACATAAACCTACGCAAGAAATGTTTTTGAGAAGAGCAGTAAAAACAATGAAACGAAAGTGATGAAGATGATGAAACAATGAAAATAAATAATTTATATTAGTAAGGCAAAAAAGTTACCAAATACCTAGGAGGAAACGAAAAGGTAAAATTAATGATTGAGGGCGGCGCTGCCGTCATAAATATTAAATGCAGAAGTTGCTTTTTGGGATTAGTGGGAGCGCCTGACTAGGAGGAAAATGGTTGGTGAGACGAATCAAAATGCGACACGTGTCCCACGATCCATAGCAAAACTCTTGAAATTCTGAGAAGTATTCAGTCCAGATAAACCCTGAGCTGAATACATAAACAATCCGAAGATTGTGCTAGCGTCTAAGAGGATTCTTTGGTCTTGCCAAAGGCCTTCGACAAAACCTAAAAAAGGGGCTACTGATGAGTCCGTAAATATTCACCACTCACTGTAGAAACCGGACAGGGGTAATCCGGACAATAATCACCCACCGAAACATCCGGACAGGACAAAAGTATTAAAAACACTAAGCACTTTTTGACTAAGCTAATTGCTAATCTGCTTAATAAACTAATATGTTTTCGAACTCGACCCGATTTCATAAGTTTGACCCGAAAGCCCATATGGCCCATGATTAAGGGTATATGTACCCAACCAATTTCATTAATGAGGCTAATGAACATTTAACAAAACCAGGCAGCTTAAATCTCTCACTACAAAACACTTAAACTTTTAATAACCTTGAAACACCATAAAACATCTGACAAAATTACCCTCAATCGAAAATAATCCACACTAAAGGCGAAAAACAACAACCATCCTTGGCAAAGAGTGAAAGGCTAGCACAAACTGAAGCAGCACAACTAGTACCAGTGCAACCTCTAGAGTTTTCCCAACCCTGCATAAAGTCAGAATTACTCAACCAGCCAGAAGCATCGCTAGAAGTCCCACAGCAAGCCAAAGAGGTAGGTGAACACAAACAACTAGGCTACAAAAAGTTAGAACAACTGATCCAAGCAGAAGTGGTGGAATAAAGATTGAATCCAGTGGAAAATTGAGAAGGATAAGTTCGGAAAGCAGGTGATACACCTAACAACACAATATGTTTAGAAAAATAATATTTTGATATTTTAGATGCAATATACACAGTCGTTTGTTTGCGAAGTTGATAAGGTTGAGCTTGATGATATGCTGTAATGGACTTTAGATTCCATGATGGATGATGCGATTGATGGACTTTAAAAAGATGGTGCTGCTGAAAAGGTTGTAGAGGAGTTGACATCATTGGTCTTCGCTGCAGATGTGGTAAGTGGATTTTTAGATAATTTAACATAAAATGTGTGTAGTTAAGATGTTATAATTTGACAACCACTTTTCTATGTTCCAGTCAAGGAAAGAGACATTGGAAGAGGATGATATGCACCCTAATGTTTCTCTATTGAGTCCAACACAGGAGCCAGTGGAAGAGGTAAGTCCAATACTAGAACCATAGGTATAGGTAGAGGTAAGTGTTCATGATTAGAAAAATACTACACCAACAACGCAGTTGATCGATGTCAGTAAATAACACATAGTCCTTAAATTAACAGTAAAGAAAAACAGGAAGATTCTGAAGTGTGGTATTTACGAATATCACAGTTTACCTACAGAATTAACATGGTCGTGAGTGAAGTGTTGTGCTAGCTTACAACGAGGACGCGGACTACAAGATATAATATAAAAGTCTTGCATTATCATTTGATGGCATATGTTTATTAATATCTCATATTCGGTTATATGACTCAAACTTGTCATTTGGTAGATTGTTGACGCTTGGATTCTTAAGATGCTTAAATTAGTAGATTGGAATTTCATACAAAGGTTGCCATAGTTCCAAATACAGCGCCATACAAATTTGTAGCTATGCTAAATTACAAATAAATCTTATGTTTTCATTACAAAGAACTTGCTTATGGTTTTCTATAAATTACAAAGAACTCTCGTGTTCAAATTACAAAGAACTCGCATGTTCCCAGTGTAATCTACTTTAATTTGAATGCTAGAAAACACTCACCGACAATGAAGATCTGTCATGTCTAGATGACGGATAATTTGGGAACATGAGGAAAGACACGAACATTGTGCTCCTTCCAGACTGCCACGTAAATAATAATACAATGAACCACTAGACATTGATTGTTATTGATATAAATGAATGAACGAAAAAAAAACTATAACCCGCTCTTGCTTGTTAATAAACATACAACGGACTACACAACAAAGATTACTGATCCGCTGGCAAGTTTTTTCGTATTCTAAATAACTCACTTTCTCATATTTTCAAACAACTCGTTGGTTTTGTATAAAACAACTCATGGCCATGTATTCCAAACAACTTGCACTATTAGTTGGTGAAGACAATTTGTGGTTGGAGGGTATTTTAGGGATTTTGTGAATTGAATATTATTTTCTCGGTAGTAAGTAGTGAGATAAAGAAGTTGTGAGCTTGTATTTAATGTTTTACAAAAAGAACATCCCTTAAATAAAGTTGGTTGGGGTATTTATACTAATGTTTTTACCCATGGGCCTTATGGGTTGGATTCTGGATCAGTTCAATATTAGCACACAACTAAGTCACGTATTGACTGGTCGGATTGTTCTTAGTTTGTATGGTTCAAGATATCCCCAAACTGACCCTTCAGTTTTCATAAGTGTGTCCTTCCAAAAAGATCTGATCCTATCATTAGTTATTAAACAATTCGCGGTCTCGTATTTCAAAACAATTCAAATTTTTATTTACTAAACAATATGCAGTTCATTATCATCGGATAACTACTATAAACTCTTATAAACAGTTGGCACATTGTGTCCAAAAAGCATACTTACCTAAGTCAAACAATGAATATAAATTGAAAAATTCCAGAGGGATTCCACAACAAGGTCTAAGCACCCTAAATTGAGGTATTTTCATTTTTCAATACGCCAAAAACATTATCGAACAAGGCTTTGTGTCGAAGACTTCTCGAAAAGATATGGTAAGCACTACCAGAGCTGAAATGTTTTATCATTTCCTAGATGGTACCAACACTAACTTTTACTGGTAGATATATTGCTCGGTAATGATCTTTTTTGTTGATAAAAGATTTGTACATATAGTTTTTATATCAACACTAACATGCAATGGTAGATATATTAGTTGGAATCATTTTTTATAGATATATCAGCACAAATATATAACATTCGGGTTTTTTGATAAATATACCTCTTTTTTGCTTTAAAAATGTAATGTATCACATTTGGAACTAACTTGAAAGAATTATGTGTAATTGAATAGAACACTCAGGTTCGTCATATAAAACAAAATGTAAAATGTTATGTATTTTATATCCCAACAACTCGCATTGGTATAATATTTATCAACTCTCACAATTTATCTTGACAAAATAGTTTTTAAAATATAAGTGGAATTTATACTAAAACAAATTGTGTATAGCATGTGTAATTATCAAACAACGTGTAATATTCTCATTTTGATGTGTTCAAACAAATCGTAAAATGTTGTTGAATACAAAACAACTAAAGCATCTTCCTTGGTAACTATTATATGCATTGAGCGCGCAAAAAGCTATCTAATCACGTTAACTAACTTATTGATTATTTGACAAAGGTAGAGATTTTAATCATGCCAATAAATAATAGTAACCAATATTACATGCTATACACGATTTGTTTTAGTAAAGCCAATATTACAACCTCAAAAGGACTTCTGCCAATAAATAACAGTAACGAGAGGTATCCATAAACATAAACTCTTAAAATCAAATGACTTATAACATCTTAAACTTCAAATACCATGTTCAGTTCTGGTTCCTTAGGTGACTCATGGTCTTCTATTACAACAAACAGAACCTCCAGCTACTTATCTCCAGTGGTACCTCCAACTCTCTCAAATTTGTATTATCGTTTCTCATCGACTACTTCTCTGCATAATAGGGGTCACTAGAGTTGGTTGTTGACTCTCACAAAAACGAGGTTCCAACCTTAAAAAGGAAGAGGAATAAGATGATCGGATGTTGAAGAAGGTATATAAGATGGAGGAAGATGATGAGGACTTGGATACTGAACAATGGGAAGTTGCTGACATTGAACATGAAAATGAGTCTGAAGAAGAAGACTCCTCTGGTGATGAATGATTGTTTTGCTTTTGTTTTTTTATTTTGTATGAAAACTGACCAACCCTAAAATATAGTAGTATTTTTTGGAATGTTTGAGTGTATGAAGGCTGTTATAGTTTTGTAATCTCTTTTATAAAAAAGTTTATAAAGTACTAGCAATGGTTTAATATCCAACCAACATGCGCAATATAATCACAAAGAACATGCAGGTTTAGTATACAAATAACTCGCACAAACAACTCTCATATTTTATTTAAAAATATTTTGCGCATGGTTGAGTATATATACAAAGAACTCTTATAAGAATAATATACAAACAACTCTCATTTTGTCATTGTAATGTAAACAAATCGTAATTTTAATACTACACAACTCTCAAGTCTGAATATAATATACAAAGAACACTTATTTTATCAGCATACAAAGAACACTCATTTCATGAGTGTAATTTTATAAACTCGCAATCTTAATACTACACAACTCTCAAGTCCGAATATAATATACACAAAAGTCTCATTTTTTCATTGTATTGTAAACAACTCGCAATGTTAATACTAAACAAATATCAAGTCCAAATTTAATACACAAAGAACTCTCATTGTTCTTATTACTATAAAGAATTCACGGTTTAGGATTACAATAAAGAACTTGCATTATCAACAAAATACAACTTGCATGTTGTCAAATTAGTTTAACAAATAAATCGATCTTTAAAGTGGAACCTCACAGGTCCTCCTGTTATGGTATGATTTCGAACAACGGCCACACCTCAACTGCTTGGTTATCACTTCTCCTCTAGAATGAATTCGTTTTTTCTTAGGTCTTCCGAGGCATCTTTTAATATTGGGAGGCAGAATTTCCAGCTCCGACGAATAGTTAGAGCTTGATCATTTGCCGAAATTGGTTATTGTCGATATGTTGAAAGAGTAGCTTGGCCTGTAATTGTTAACTGTGAAAAATGACTCTATCAACGTTAGAGGATCTTTCTAAGTCGATTATATTGCCGCTAAAGTGTGAGAACATGGAAAAAAATATTGTTGTCATGCACCACAATATCATTTTAAACCTAGTATATTAACAACCAGTGTACGGTCTGAAAAGACTTCAAACAATATTGTAGAAGACTTACGGACTAATCAGGTTCGACCTTTTTTGACGTTATACTTTAACTTTTTTTTATACTCATGGCATAAATTAGTACTCCAGCTTAGTCCTTATAAATATTGTCGTGAAATTTGAGTTATAAGCAAGACTTTAATCTTGTCAACCAATTCAACAATGGGTAGGCTGTAGAGTTATTTTATATGTGCGCTAAAATATTCGACCGCAGTAGATGCCATATCATCGTATCATTTCCCTTTAAAAAATGTTTGAGCATACTTATCCGGATGTAAATTTTTCAAGAAATTTTTTAATTCTATCACCGCTTTCACATAGAAAATATGAAATTATATTATTAAAAATATCCGCAGTGGAAGAATAAGCACATCGATAGAACAAACATAACATCCTAGCCTTATACTCTCTATTAGTATGATCCAGAGAAGTCATCAAATTCTAAATAAGATGGAAATAAAAGGTACGCATGATAACAGTTTGGATACAAGACACAAACACCATTAATGATACATAAATGACGGTAAAAATAAATGTGATTTGGTGCGTCAAGAAATGAGGTTTCAAACACTCCTAAAAACACAACAATTATCAGAATCCTCAGTACCCACGATACCAAATGAAACAGGGAATAGACCTGAAAACAGGATAAACATGGTCAAATGTATACACAACATGCAATGTCTGTTGTAAGACAACTCGCAATGTGTGTTGTAAAACAACTCACAATAACACTATATTATCTTGAAAACCTCACATTTGGTTAACAAGGAAATGTAATTTTATATACATAATATAAATCAAACAAATCGTACGTGTATATTATAATAAACAACTCGTATTTGGTTAACAAATAACTCTTATATTCATATGCAGGATATAAATCCAACAAATCGCATGGTTATTGTAGTGAACAAATCGTATTTTGTTAACAAAGAACTCTCATATTCATATGCAGAATATTGTTATCAAATAACTCGTATGGTTATATTGTAGTGCACAACTCGCATTTGTTTAAAATAAAATCTCATATTCATATGTAGAATATAAATCAAACAATTTACGTCGTTATATTGTATTGAACAACTCACATTGGGTTAACAAGGAACTCACATTTTTTCAACAAAGAACTCGCATTCCATTTTCTAATGTTAACTAAACTCTCTCAGTCAATCAAATTATAAGAAAGCATGAAATTAACCGTTGTTGTTGTCCTTTCCTACGACAGGCATCAATACACCTTTATATTTTCCAGTTAAAAAAGTTCCATCTATATACAACATCAAACGGTATGCATAGAAACCTTGAAAACATGAACTGAATGATATAAAACAACGCTTGAAGACGTTTCCAGTTGATAATTCCAACTGGCAGACGGTAGTAATATCACGACTCTTTAATCGTTTGAAGTATCCCCTTAGTAAACTAAAAAGACTATAACTAACTCTAAAAACTCCCCTTGTTGCATTCTCTAAAGCATTCCATGACAGACGGTAGGAGATGTCTAAATCGTAATCTTGTTTGACATACAATTGTATGGTTTTGACTGTCAACATATGACATGTCTGTATAGAATCATGAATTTCCTTCACAATCAAATCCGATGTCAAATGCATATGCCCTCTTATGTTTTTTGGATAAAATTAGGTTGCAGGTATGGTGCACAACATACCGCTTAATCATAATTTAGCTGGTGTTAGAATCAACTGATGCATAAAGTCTTCATTTACATCCGCTTGAGACTTTCTTTTCCCAATAAACAGTGATCTTGCTTGTTGTATTATGCATGTATTTGAAAGAAAAACCATGCTCTAAAGCATATCAGCATAACGATAACCTTAGAGCTGCATCACCTTCTTCAAAAGCTTGACCAACCCTTGTGATAGCATCAGCCCAACCACTAGTAGCAAGTTGTTTTCTCCATGATCAAAATTAACTAAACCATTATTGTTCTCCACCCATAGTTAGTTGATTATAAGAGGGTTCTCCCAAACGTATGTTAGACTGTTTACGCTTTTGACCAGAACCCTTATCACCTGAACCTTTATCAAGGAGTTGTTGATTAACAACAAAACTAACGCATTTTTAACGCTCCAAATTAAGATATAAATCTAAACCAACAAAATCTTTCTCATCATTAAATAAACAATTACTGTGATCACTGCAGGAGTAGGTAATAATGTTGTTACCCTCTGACCAGCTCCTCTATTTCTTCTTTCCTCGTATTCTTATATACTTTTAAAAGTTTTTAAACTCCGTGAAAGTCACAATTGCAGTTTGGTGACCATGTTTGAAAATACAAACTCGTGGTTTAGACATACCTTATCGTGCATTGAACAATTATAAAGCAGTCATGTGGTATAAAAATACCAATAGGTTAGTTAATAATAATCACAACTCACAGTAATATAATCAAACAACTCGCTAAGTCAAGTAACAAAAGAAATCGCTTAACGATAATCCAAGGAACTCGCATTATCAACTTAATAAATACAACTCTCATTTTCTCAATATAATGTACACAAATATCATTATGAATATTATACAAAGAGCACGCATTAAAATGTACATAACTCTCAAGTTCTAATTTAATCAGCAATAACTCGCATTATCAACGTTTTCAATACAACTCTCACGTTCTCGGTGTGATGTACACAAGTCGTATTGTGAATATTATACAAAGAACAGACAATAATGTATAAAACTCTAAATTCCTAATTTAATCACCAAAAGAACTCGCATTATCAACAGAACACAACTTACATTTGTAAAGTTCACTAAACTCTCATGTTCATATACAAATATAAATCAAACAACTCGCATTTTATACACATTAAAAAACGAAAGAATTCGCATCCGCATCCAAACAACTCACATCATCTACCACGCATGCCTGGACAACTATAATACCAAGTCTATATATTGTTTCAAGCCTAAAAATGCATCCAATACACTAAAATAGTATATAACTTATTAAACAACGATTAGATTCTTGAAGTTCCCTAATGAACATTCGTTCGATAAAAAAAACAAAAAACCAGGAATCATACTCACGTAGGTTATACTAACTCGAAAAAGTAACGAAACACAAGATTTAACCCAAAAATCAAGAAATAACCTAAAAGCCAATAGTTGGAAACCAGTATGATGAAAAAAATAGAGGAAGAAAAACACCGATGAACGTCTGATCGGCTTGTATAACCTAAAAACAGTAGTTAGATGCATTTTATATATTGATCTTAAACTTGTCGATCACCTGAAAAATCTGTTTTTTTTGTGGTTTTTGGTGGTTGTAGGGTTAAGGTTGTTAAAAATCAGCTAGATATTTTAAATTTTTAAAAACTAGAAAGGGAAAGAAAACAAAAATTACACATTATATAGTTGGTAGAGGGTATTAGGATATTAAAAATAAATTAGATATTAAATGTAAGTTAAATAGTTTAGATGAGTATTAATTAATAATAAATTGGGTATTATGTGAAAATATAATAGTTGAACTGATACTTCATATATAATTTCTTTAAATTTTATAAAACGTTTTGTTTGATTCTAAATTTTATAAAACGTTTTGTTTGATTTACTATTGAAATTAAAGTTTTTTTTCCTGTAACTCTAGTTGTTGTTTTTTTTCTTGAGATCTAAATACATGAACAATTATCAATTGTCTAGCATCCAAGATTTTCTCTCTCAAGAAAATCAAGATTCTCATCAAGATTGAAATCCCCAGAAGCTCTACTTATTAAGAATGAATTCCTTGCTTGGGATTGATAAGGACCGACCCCGCTAATTGCTAATGTCTTGCATCGACCATTTCCTTATCCGCTTTTTTCGCCAAGGTTGCCCGATAACATTCCCTTGCGGTCTTCTGACTGCTTCTGACAACTCCTACGTTATTTCCAATCACATACTTCAGGCACTAGTGAACTGTAGAGGTTACAGCATGCATCCTTGATAACCAAGAGCGACCGAAAATTGTGTTGTGTGGCGTAGGTGCGTCGACAACGATGAATAAAATCGTCACCTCTTTCTTAGATGGTCCTCTCCCAAGCTGAACTACTCCTTTGAATTCTCCTACAACTTCTGCCGATGCCCCTGTAAAACCGATGATTGTTCGATCTGACTTCATAATTATTGGTTTATTCCTAAACCCTGAAAAAGTTGATAAGAAAATTATGTTCGTTGAACTGCCGGTATCCGCCAAAATTCTTCGCACCTCATCCCCTGCGATAGCCGCACCTATTACGATTGCATTCTCATGAGGGCCTGCCACGTCTCTCATGTCATCATCATCAAAGCACAAGATAGGAGAAGGATTCTGATACAGATGAGGTGAAGTCCTCGCTTCTAACTAAGTTGTTAAATTCACTATGTGCCTCTTCCGCGAAGAATTGGTAATACCTGCCATTGAGTTGCCTCCAAAAATAGTCAGAGATTCAAAAAAATTGCACAGATCTCTTACCTTTTTTGGTGCTGGTTGCACCCCTTCCTCAATTAATCCAATCAAATTTCTACTCTTGTCCGGATCTAGGTACTCAGTGGATACGTCGAACGAATCACTGACCTCAGAAATTGCCAAAGAAACTTCCTGCTTAGGTGCTGCTACGATTTGCTTAGCCGCTCCGCCTTGCTGAGCTTGTTTTTTCACATATTCAAGCAATTTTTGACTATCGATTTACGCTTGGACTTCCTTCTTGAGCGCAATACACTCCTTGGTATCATGACCCGCATCATCATGATACCTACAAAAGCAGTTGTTTCGGCCTTCACGGGGGGTATCAATAGGAAACGGCTTCCTCAGATGGTCGAAATTTTGAGGAGATTCTAGGTAATGATGGAAATCAGGGCCGAAGCTGCCGGTCGACCTTAATCATGACTAGGCAACAGCTTTTAGATGACATTGCTAAGCTAAATGCTGAGAGGGATTTGGCTTTGGCTGAAAAGAAAGGTTAGTTAGATGGTCGAAGTGAACGATCAGATGAAGAGATAAAAGAGGTTCGACGCAGTACTGGTCAAGAAGAGGTGGAGTTTTTCAAGGGCAGGAGTCGACCGAGGAGGATCGACGAGGCTGCGCGAAAGAAGTCTGGATTCTGATCCAGGCTGGAGTAAGAATTTTCTTCGGGGGAGGATTTGAGCGAGTCCTCTTCCTCGGTCTGGGATTTCCGGCGCTTCTAGAAATATAAAATGATGGTCAAAGAAAAAGAGCTCGGAAGGCGAAAGTCGTCGAGAGCTAAAATGGTCGAACCTCAGGGAGTTAGCATCGACAAAATTACACCTACATCAGCTGAAAAAATCGGAAACGTTACTTTCAACAGAGAGAAGGTGATCGGTCCTCAGTTCCAGTTTCTATCAGTAAGCTAATCACGGGTCTACAGAGTGGGGAGTCAATTTGCCAACCCACACGATGAAGGGTTGTTCACGAGTCGAGCCGAAGGCTTAGGAGGAGGGACCTTCAACATCGGGCATAACTGGAGGTCGTCTCCATTATCGGATGAGATTTTGTTAGGAAATCTCCCGAAGCGTTTCGACATCTCTAAACTTCAGAAGTACGACGGTAAGAAAGACCCATATAATCATCTGGAGGCTTTCAAAAAATTTATGTTGAGTTTCGACAATGACGACAAGCTGGTTTGTCGAGCTTTTTCAATGACATTTAAAGATCGGGCATCAACGTGGTATAATCGGTTACCACAAGGATGCATCAAGAATTTTGATATGTTCTGGATGATGTTCAGATAGAAATTCATCGGTAGCAAAAACTTCAGAGCAAACGGGGACACAATAGTTAATTGCCGACAGAAGGTCGAAGAAAGTATGAGGGATTATACTCGGCGTTTCATAGATGCAAAAACAGATCTAGATTATTGTGATGAAAGTGTAGCCTTAACTGGCTACAGGTTGGGCTTACTACCAGGGCCGATGAAGCAAGTTGTGACGAAGAAGCAAGCCTTCACTTTCTCAGCCTTGTTAGCCCAAGTCGAAAAGCAGATCCTCATTGAGGAAACCGAAGCCTCGGAATTAGCAGCGCAGATCCAGCAAACAAACCAAGCTTCGGTGGTTACGAATAAAAAAGTTTCGAAGACAAGTTCGATCCCTCAGCCGCAACCGATAAGTACCGTAGCTCCTGCAGCATACGCGAAAGGATCGGGAAATCAAACACACAGGATGTGAAACGGCTACCAATGAAGAAATTATCAAGGGAATAATTACCGACCCATATCAACCAAATGGGTTCAGCCTGATTATTTTGCTGATTTAACTGAATGTGTTGCGACTATCTTTGACAAGTCGCAGAAGAACGTACATTTTCGGAAGCCGTTCCCTATTGGAACTCCCCGTGAAGGCCGGAACAACCGTTTGTGTAGGTACCATGATGATGTGGGTCATGATACCGAGGATTGTATTGCGCTCAAGAAGGAAGTCCAAGCACAAATCGAGAGTGGTAAATTGCTTGAGTATGTGAAAAATCAAGCTCAGCAAGGGGGAACGGCTAAGAAAATCGTAATAGCACCTAAACAAGAAGTTTCTTTGGTAATTTCCGAGGTCAATGACTCATTCGACGTATCCACTGAATACCTAGATCCGGACAAGAATAAGAATCTGATTGGAATAATTGAGGAAGGGGTACATCCGACACGAGAAAAGGTAAAAGACTGTGCAAAATTTTCGAATCTCTGACTATTTTCGGGGGCGATTTGATGGCAGGTATCACCAATTCTTCATGAAAGAGGCATATAGTGAATTTAGCAACTCGGTTAGAAGCGAGAACTTCGCCTCATTTGTATTAGAATCCTTCTCCTATCTTATGCTTTGATGACGATGACATGAGAGACGTGGCAGGCCCTTATGAGGATGCAATCGTAATCGGCGCGGCTATCGCAGGGGAAGAGGTGCAAAGAATTTTGGTGGATACCGGCAGTTCAGCGAACATTATTTTCTTATCAACTTTTTCAGGGTTTAGGAATAAAATAGTAATTGTGAAGTCAGATCGAACAATCATCGATTTTACAGAGGCATCAGTAGAAGTCGTAGGAGAATTCGAAGGAGTAGTTCAGCTTGGGAGAGGGTCGTTTAAGAAAGAGGTGACGGTTTAAACATTGTTGTCGATGCACCCATATCACACAACGCAATTTCCGGTCGCTCTTGGTTATCAAGGATGCATGATGTAACCTCTATAGTTCACCAGTACCTGAAGTATGTGATAGGAAATAACGTAGGAGTTGTCAGAAGCAGTCAGAAGACCGCAAGGGAATGTTATCGCGCAGCTTTGGCGGTAAAACCGAATAAGGAAATGGTCGACGTAAGGCATTAACAATTAGTGGGATCGGCCCGTGGATCAAAACCTGCAGATGATCCTAGGGAGACCCCGGGTGTTTTGCTCACAGATGAAAGTTGTTGAAGATTGGGGTAAATTTGAAGTTACATATTTTCTCTTGGTGTTTAGAAGATGTAACAGGGGTCCCTGAAAACGTCATCTACCACCAGTTGTCTATAAACCCAAGTGTTCGACCCATAACACGGAAGCGCCGAGCATTTTCTCAAGAAACGTTAGAGGCGATCATTTCAGAAGTCAAAATATTGACAAGGGTATGGCATATTCGAGAGTCCCGTTACCCATAATGGACAGCTAATCCGGTTCTCGTAAAAAAGAAAAGCGTAAAATGGATAATGTGCTTGATTTCACTGACCTTAATAGAGCTTGTCCCAAGGATCCTTTCCCATGCCGAGAATTGATCAGTTGGTAGAATTGACATCAGGAAATAAGATATTATCATTCATGGATGCTTATGCAGGGTATAACGTAATTTATATTTGTGCCACGGTATAAAGAAAAAAGAAACCAGATAAAGATGAATCCTAAAGACCAAGAAAGCACTACGTTCATCACAGGAAGGGGCTTGTATTGCTAAAAAGTTATGTCGTTTGGTCTGAAAATGCAGGGGCTACCTATCAAAGTCTTGTGAATAAAGTGTTCCAGGAGCAAATCAGGCAAAATGTAGAGGTCTACATTGATGATATGCTGGTTAAAGGCATAACCGACGAGAGTCATTTTGCTGACCTTGAAGAAACATTCAGGAATCTTAGGAAGGTGAATCTTAAATTGAACCCAGAGAAATGTTCTTTCGGAGTTCGGTTTGGAAACTTTTTAGGGTTCATGATTAGCGAGAAAGGGATAGAAGCAGATCTAGCTCAGCTAAACGCTTTGAACAACATGGCGCCTCCAAGAAACGTTAAAGAGGTACAGATTTTAACCGGGCGTTTAACGGCTCTTGAACAGATTTATCTCGCGGTCGTCGGATAAATGCGTATCATTTTTTCAAATTCTAAGGAATGCAAAGAATTTTTGTTGGACTCCTGAATGTACCGAAGCGTTCGTCGACATCAAGAATTATTTGTCGTCCTCAACACTGTTAACAAAGCCATCACTCCAGGAAAGGTTATTCCTTTATATAGCGGTCTCGGAACACGTGGTTAGTGCAGCGCTGGTTCGAGAAGAGGATAAAATACTTAAGTCGGTTTATTATGTAACTAAAATTTTACTGGACGCAGAAAAGTGGTACTTAAAGCTCGAGAAATTGGCGCTGGCGTTAGTGACAGCCGCCAGAAAATGCAACCGTATTTCCAAGGACATTCTATCACAGTTCGAACCGCTTCTCCTCTCAAAAGTGTTTTGCAGCGGCCCGATATTTCTGGTCGAATGACGAAATAGTCGATAGAACTGGGGGCTTTTAACATCAATTTTGAACCAAGAACAGCTATCAAGGGACAGGCGTTGGTAGATTTCCTAGTGGAATTTCATTCTAGCAGACCTGAGGAAGTGCCGGAGAAAGCAGAGGTTAACACGGACGAGTGGATAGTTAGAACGGACGGAGGCTCCAGTTTCATCGGATGTGGGGGTGGCGTTCAAATTTCTACACCTTCAGGAGTCGCGATGCATCAAGCAATCCGTTTCGGTTTTAAAGCCTCGAACAACGAAGCAGAGTATGAAGCTGCATTTGCAGGACTGCGATTGGCAATTATTTGTGGGGCAAGAAATGTTCGGTTGATCAGTGATTCACAACTATTAATAAATCATGCAGCTGGACAATCAGAGGCAAGGAAAGAGCAGCTGGTGCAATAGTTAGCGGCTTTAAGAATCCTGGCATCGTCATTCAAAAAGGTAACTTATGAACACGTCCGAAGGGAAGACAACACAATTGCAGACTCGTTGGCCACAACGGTATTTTCAGGAGAATACCTTTGGATTTTAACGCAAGAGCATCCATCCATTCTTAAGAGGAAAGATATGGAGAATTGACCGGATGTAGCCTGCCAAATTTTGACGGTTACAAGTTCTGATTGGAGAAGTAATATTACAAAATTCTTGACCGAAGAGGTGTTGCCCGATGATAAGAGTTTAGCGAGGAGTATTAGGAACAAGGCACGAGGCTATGTGTTTTTGGGAAATGTTCTTTACAAAAGATCTGCAAGCAGACCTCTCTTAAGATGTTTGAGTCACGAAGAATCACAAATGATCTTATCTGAGTTGCACGACGGTGAAGGATCAACGCACTGTGGTTTCAAGACATTAATCAGAAGAGTTCTTTTGTCAAAAGGTGCGACACTTGCCAGAGGTTTGCAAATTTGATCCACACTCCAGCAGTTCCTCTAAATCCATTTCGGAGGGATTACCATTTGATAGATGGGGAATAGTCTTGGTGGGACCACTTCCACTAGCATCTGGAGGAAGACAGAGTATTGTGGTAGCAGTGGATTATTTTTCGAAATGGGTCGAAGCAGAACCATTGTCGGGTACCTGAGCCAAAGATGTGGTGAAGTTCATATGGTCAAACATTTCTTGTAGGTACGGTGTTCCTCGGAAGATAACCATGGACAATGGACCTCAGTTTGACAGTAATGAGATGAGGGAATTCTGTGCTAATCATAACATACAATAGTGTTTTTCAGGTCCATTCCATCCTCGGGCGAATGGGCAGGTTGAAGTCACCAACAGAACAATCATTAATGGGTTGAAAAGAATACTAGAAGGAAAGGCGGGGAAATGGCCGGATTTTTTACGAGAGGTATTATGGTCATACGAACAACACCTAGAACAGCGACACAAGAATCACCTTACGCATTGGTGTATGGGATGGATGCGGTAATACCAGCAGAAAACATGTTCCCCTCTTTCAGGGTCGATCATTACGAAGAAAACAACAACGATAAAAATAGAGCTTTGGCTTTAGATTTGATAGAAGAGAAACGAGCAAGGGCTCATCTCAGTTCTCTACATTATCAGACCCTGATGAGAAGCAGGTATGCCTCGAAAATTCGAAGAAGAGATTTCAAAGTCGGGGACAAAGTTTTACGAAAGGTTTTTATCCACACTAAAGATAAACAGCACGGAAAATTAGCACCGAATTGGGAAGGACCGTACCAAGTGATAGAGAAGATAAAATCAGGAACCTATCGCTTAAAAGACAAATATGATCGTCCCCTACGCCTCATGTGGAATATCGAGTACCTCAAATTGTATCTCGTATGATTTGTATCTTTTATCTTTTTAATTTTGGACGTGTAATTGAAACTTTAGTCGGGGGCACACTCTTTCCTACCCTGGTCGCGCGGGGAGGTTTTAATGAGGTGTATACTTAAATCGACCCCTTTATAGTAAATATTCAGAGCCTAAAAATAAGTCTACAAAATGTCGAACCCGTCAGATGGGTTTTTCAACTTAAAAGTTGATCCACAAAATGTCGAACCCGTCAAAAGGGTTTTTCAACTTTCAAGTTGATCCATAAAATGTCAAACCCGTCAAAGGGATTTTTTCAACTTTCAAGTTGATCCACAAAATGTCAAACCCGTCAAAAGGGTTTTTCAACTTTCAAGTTGATCCACAAAATGTCGAACCCGCCAAAGGGTTTTTTCTCAACTCATAAGTTGATCTACGAAATGTCAAACCCATCAAAGGGATTTTTCAAATTTTAAGTTGATCTAAAATTTGTCGGACCCATCAAAGGGGTTTTTCAACTTTTAAGTTGATCTAGAATTTGTCGAACCCATCAAAGGGGTTTCCTTCAACTTTTAAGTTGATCTACAATTTCAAGACATAACTAAAAACATAAAAACAATTAGCATCGAAAATTGATCCCTTCCAATGGTAAAAATAACATCTGACATAAATAGTTCGATTTGCATTAAACAAATAGCATCGGACATAACAGTTCGGTCTACAAAATAAAAATACAGTCACAAAAAAACTTGAAGTGAAGGAAAGACAGCATAAAATCTGAGTTAACAAAATCAGGCATCAGAGAAATGATCAGAAGGCTCGGATTCTTCGACGGCATGGTCAGAGCAG
Source organism: Limnanthes douglasii subsp. nivea (assembly GCA_036936605.1). Lineage (NCBI taxonomy): Eukaryota > Viridiplantae > Streptophyta > Magnoliopsida > Brassicales > Limnanthaceae > Limnanthes > Limnanthes douglasii. The sequence continues at coordinate 190,945,331 of JAUPFV010000002.1, read as the reverse complement.
TCGACGCCATCAAAGCGATCTTCTTTTGGAACATCAAGCCACATCGACCCAAGTGGCATCTGAGGCCACAAGGCATGGAAATTCAAAACGTAATCAGCCCTCGCATCGGCAACTTGCTCATCCATGACCATTTTACACTTAAATCCAAAAGCATGGTTCTCCTCTTTGCTTTGATCAAGAGCTGTTTGGAGCCTCTGAAATTCTTTGGCCATCGTCTTCGACCGCCATCGAAGAAATTCGTTCTGAATTTTCTGAGCAGCAAGTTCCTTAATGGCTTTGGTGTGGTTCTCCTCGATTTCGGAGAGGGTTTTTTCCCACTCCTCGATTTCAACTCAAAAGCTCTAACTTCAGCCTCGGCAGCGTCGGCTCGTTCTTTAACAAGATCGACCAATTTTTGCGATTCTTTAACTTGAGTCGAGATGCTCCTCTTGAGTTCGGCAAGCTCCTTCTGAAGTTTCAATACCTCTCTCTCTTTTTGAGCTATAGGAACAAGCAGGGCCTGTAGAGAGTTAGCCAGAATGTCCGAGTCCTGAAGGAAGAAGGAGCTCAAACTTTGGGCGTGAACGGGAAAAAGTGAAGTTCCTTGTCCAGGAGGGATAGGGTCCTCTGAGTTCGCCTTTGTCTTGAGACAGCCAACGGGAGCGGGAAATTTCGTACCCTCAAAATGTTCGAACATTAAGGGTATGGTAGTCTGTTCGTTGGAAGGGTTGACAGTTACCTTTTGAGCAATAGTTTTCCCATTGGATTTCTTGCTCAAGGAGGATTTGTCTCCTTCTTCAGCCAAAGGATCCTTCTTCTGTTTCTCGCCACGGTCTTTTTTCCTTCCCAGGATAGCAGCGAGAGATTTGTCGCTACTTGCAGCCGGGCCATGAAGAACGACAGTAGCTTCTGGTTTGGAAGAAAGAACTTTAGTAGGTTGGTCCACATCGGTACCCTGTTCACCCTCAGTGTCGGACATATCCTCGGATTTCACGCGCTTGCTTGGAGTTTGGTCTCGTTTGGGTAAGAACACTTCGCAATCTGGAGCCGTGAGCCTTTTGACAAAATCAACCACCTCATGAGGGGTCTGTAATTCTGCAGATATCAGGATACGGTCTGAAAAATGCCAGAGGTTGCTGTTGATAAGATTGGTGTTCTTGAAGCATTAGCAAAATTTCTGACCCCAGTTCCTCCTTGCAAAATGTTGAAGCTGGGCAAAGATTGTCGAAGATTTTTCAAGATGTGCCTTCCGCAACTGCTGGATGGTAACCTTGCAAACTAAAAAGACAACTTTTAAATAAAAATTATATAAAAAAACATATAATAGTTTGACCATATGAATACCTTCGGGAGCCCATTTAAAGGTGAGTCGCCTCCGATTTTCCTGGCTGTAGGGTCGGCCATTCTCCCAAGCTCCACTAACAAAGACAAATCTATATTTCCATTATCTGTCAGCCTCCAACAAGTTGTTCAATATTTTTTTTGGGTTGACGAGGGATGAGTAGAAAAAGGGGATCTTCCCAGATTTTGAGAGGCCATATATCCCAATGTATTGTTCCATTGTGATAGGGATTCCTGACAACCGAGAGGCCATTATGGTCGACATCAACGTGTACCAGGCATTTGGGGTCAGTTGGATCGAACATAGTCTGAGGATCTCAAAGTACCTAACAATGTCAGGGTCGAGGGGAAGTCTCAAACCGTGTTGAGGGAACCAAACCATGACGCACGAAGGAATCCCCCATATCTTTTTTAACTCCTCCTCTTCGCTAGGCGAGTAGTACAGATATTTTTCGTTGAATAAAGAGAGGATCTGCTCCTTGGTTAACCGAACGTGGTACCCAGTCACGACGTCGACCGTTCCAGATGGCAGCGGCTTCCTTTCGACGCCATCAATCAAGATCATGGAAGGGTTTTCCAACGACTAATTAGGATCGCCATCCTCGCCATCGATTGGTACAATCTCGGGGTTGTTGGCAGGAGCGACGACATGTCCGGTCGAAGCAACGGATTTGGAAGCGTGTGAAGATCAGCTGTCCTTGACCCCAGGTTTCACCGACCTGGAGTCTTTCTCCCCAGACTTCGTCAGTGGAACGGTTTTGGGAGGAAGCCTAGGGGCAACCGTTTTAGGTACGTCATCGCCGACTTTTATCACCATGTTAGGTTTCGAAAACTTGTGCGAAGACTTCTTGGCAGACCGGTCAGTGGTTTTCTCTTTAACATCAGTCGACGCTGGTTTTGAGGAAGATTTTGAAATTGGTGGCGTAGCATCTGCAGTCATCGAACTTGCGAGCGGATGCTTGTCGGCAGACATCAGATCCCGAAGAGAAGGGGTAGCTAGAACAGCACTCGAGCCGCTATGAGTTCGAATATGGCCAGGACCTTTAGCCTCGACGTTCGACGGAGCCCTCTTTTGGTTCTTTCTTTCTTCATCTGTCAGAACGCCTCTCTTAGCAGTTGTCGCGGTGTTGTGACTCGTTTTTATTCTGATGGTGTCATGAGTAAGTTGAACGTACTCACGTGGAGGAACATACTCACTAGGAGGTGTAGAGGAGGAACTGGAGTCACCTATAGTTAGAAAAGGAGTTTTCAGTCGGCTGTTGAGATTCCGAGGCAGTGAAGACGAAGGAAGATTTTCGGTATTGGATATTCTGGGAGAAGCTCGAGCAGCAGGGGGCTTCAAATAAGATACTTTTTGCGAGGGGAAAATATCTTTGGAGGTAGAAACGTTCGACACACCAGGGTTATTAGGTCTTGGAAAAATCAGAGGTTCCGAGTACGCTGGTGAAACAACACCTTTGTGGATCAGCCCAGCTGCTCGGTATTCTTCCGACCTTTGAGTGATTTGCAAGTAGTCGACGAAGCGAAAGATAGGTTTTTCAGGAGCGTCGGTTTTCTTCGTCGATTTTTTGTGAGACAGAGGTTTTCTCATAAACTTGGGATTTTCTCTCTCTAGAAAAGTGAAATGGCCAGAGCTTATCTCTTTAGAAATTACTCAGTGAAAGTGAAAATGAAAACAAGAACTATTTATAGGGGAAGCAAGTGTGGTAAAGATCCGCTCCATGGAGAAGCGCAATCGAAAAGAGCCTCCGGAATTTCAAGAGTCGCTTATTAAAAATGCGAGTTCAAGTACGACCCAATCACTATGTGACACGTGTCAAACCGAGGGGCTACAACAGACCTAGAGGGATACGATCTCAGCATGCACATAGGTAGTTAATGATTAAAAACGCACCGATCAATTATAAGAAGACACGTGGATATGAAGAAAGAACCGATCACAGTATGGGGCTCGGTGGGCCTCGAAAAATTTAAACCCGTTTTCAAGCCCATTAAAGTTTCCCAAGCCAGTTTGTCAATTTTCGGTACTTAGGTGAAAAAGATTAGAGATAGTATGTCGATCACAGCATCGAAAAATTGATAAATACTCGAATTCAAACCAGGTAATAGTCGGCCCTCGTATCAACAATCAATGACAGAGTGTCGACCCCAGCATCGACATCTAACATAGTTTCGACCTCGACCACAGTAATAATCAGATCAGTAGTGTTGTCGACCTTAGCATCGACATTTATCATCAGTTGATAGGATGTCGACCCTGGCAACGACATTTCATCGACAGTACAATCTAACTTGGTAACAACTGCATCAATAGTGGGATGTTGACAATACGTTCAACACAACCAAATCGAGGGGAAATCGCCAACCCAGCGCTCTGCACACAATTAGTTTTTGCTCGACTCTCCGCAAAACTAGGGGGCTACTGATAAGGGAATTAAATACTAAGTATAGGGCTCAAATTATAATGTAATAATGTGCGGAGACTTAAATGTAAAGTAAGAAATAAGTAACAAAATCTCAACTAAAGGGGGTAACACATGCAATTAGAATAAGTATGACATGTGACCATGGGTCCCACAACCGTCACTATATAAAGAAAGATTATGTCCCCTAAAAAGGGGACCTTCCAATGATTAGTACTTGATTTTGACTACTTTATCTCTCTAAACTTTTGTACTTTCTAGCCTGACACCTACTTGCACACTTTCCGATAAACCACCCAAATATTCTGACACTTATCAGGGATAAATCAGTGTTCTATTACAAGATTAATCATCTGAATCTATCCCTGTTACATCTTGTAACGGTAGCTGATCTTGGTAAGTGGAGCCTTGTGAGTGGATCTGCGTTAGAGTTATCCTTCAGTATTGAGCTCTCCCCATAAGCTTCTTGTTTTCCTCTGGATCGAAGATGGAAAATGCCATATCTTATGAACCGCTTCGAAAATCCTATGTTGATGTTGTAAAAGAACATAAAAGTATTTTAGAATGTCTACCAATGGATTACCTCCATAAAACAGACCACATTTCTCTTCAATTCGAGAAACAAATCAAAGAAAGTCTTGAAATGCAAAGGAAACATACTCTTGTAGCAAATTTTAGTTAAGGAGTTTCTAAAAGACAGGCTATTGAGGACTTCTTGCAAAAACTGAATCTAAAAATGCAGTACAATATGACTGTTTGGGACTCACAACATTTGCTCCTTGAACCTAACTGTATAGAGGACTTGTGCTGTTTTTGGAGAAAGAACGTCTAGCAGGTGCAATCCCTAACGATGCGTCTTCTCAAATGGACGCCACATTTCAATGTCAAAAGAGAATGTCATGTGTGTCATGTATGGATTAAATTAGGCCGTCTTTCTGAATTTTTGTATACTGAAAGAATGATTACTTCTATAGCTAAGTCTATAGAAAATCCCCTCCAATAAAAATACCAGTTAAAAATCGAGTTTATTATAACTCGCGTCTAGTATGGGTGGAGCTTAACGTAACAAGGAAGATCCATAACGACATCTGGATCGGGTATGTGGAGAATGATGGGTGCTGGATTACAGCTAGTTACAATGACCTTCTCAAATATTATGGAACCTGCAGTCATATAGGACATAATGAGATATCCTACATCAAAACTCAAGAAAAATAAAAAATTCAAGAGAATCCTGAAACAATCAATCTTGACAATAAGGAAAACAGCATCAGCAATCATGAGTCTGCAAAGAATACTAAAGATAACAGTGTTGTGATAAGGAATGATAATGTTATCTCTATCCATACATAAAGCATAATCGGCAGTCCTCAAAAGTAAGATGTTATAAAAGATGATCGCCCCACACCAAATGAAAACAATATTACAAAAGTTATACAGCTTATGGAAGAAGGGCATCAAAAAAAATGTGAGAATAGTTGTAAGGGATTACCTCAGGAAGATGAAAAGCTGGAAAGCCTTCAAACTACTCCAACTTCCAACAAAGATGTAGAGGATGAGGACTTTCATATAGTGTTAAACAAAAATCTAAAAGTTGTTAGAAGTTCTAATAGAATCAGACAAAGAAAGGCATCCAAATCTCTGAATTTCTCAAAGACCAACAAGTTTACAAAATCAAGTTCAAGATGATAAACATCTTAAATGGGAATCTACGTGGAATCAACAACAAAGCCACATTCAAGAGACTCAACTATATAATCTCAATTCTAGCTGTCCAAAAACCTATGTCTAATCCTATTAACATGTCATCTATATCTGGTAAGTTATGCTTTGATTCATGCATTGGTAACTTAAATAACAAAATATGGATCTTCTATTAGAATAAAATATCTGCTAATGTTATTAAGGATCATGAGCAATATCTTCACATTGATGTTTTGTTACTAACCTGAATTTAAATTTTAAGGTAACTATAGTATATTCCAAGTGTCAAATCTCTAAAAGGAAAGATATATGGGAAGGCCTAAAGAAAATCTCTGTGAATGAACCTAACACGCCTTGGTCTATAATGGGAGATTTCAATTCAATTATCTCCCCTGATGAACATGTGGGTTGTGTCACTTACTCTTATAACAGTACTGAAGACTTTAAAGATATGATTAGGGACTGTTGTCTAGCTAATCCATGGTATTTTGGTTCCAAATTTACGTGAAATAAAAATTCTAAATGAAAAAACTAGATAGAGTTCTTGTAAACTATATATGGTCTTCCCTTTTTAATGAGACTAAGGTAAATGTATATGGCCGGGAACTGCTCTGACCATAGCCCTCTATGCATTACTATCCAAAATATTAACACAAGTGTTCATAAGAGTTTTAAATTTCTAAATATGTGGACTAAATACTATGATTTTATTCCTTTTGTTGAGAATAATTGGAATAAAAGTCTAGATGGATACCCTATGTTTGTTTTCTTGCAAAAACTTAATAGGCTTAAGCATGGATTGAAAGATTGGAACATAACCTATTTTTCTAATATTTCTGTGAAAGTCCAGGAGGCTGAAAGGCATGCTAAGGACATGGAAATCATCCATCAATCTAGTAATAGTTTAGAATCTAAAAACAATCTAAATAAGGCCAATGTTGATCTTACTCTTGCTCTTAAAATGGAAGAAAGCTATTGGTTTCAAAAATGTTATACAGGTTGGCTAAGTGAGGGAGATAAGAACACAAAATTATTTCACAATTTAATCAACAAAAGAAGGAAAAACACAAGCATCAATAGTATCAAAGAAGATGGTGTTTGGCTTACTGAAAAAGATGTAATTGGGGCATCTGCTGTAAAATTATTTAAGGACCTCCTAACTGACTCTCCGTATGCCTGAGAGAATAATGAAGATGAGTTAATGAGCAACTCTTTATTTAACATTATTCCTCAACTCATATCTAATTCGGATAATACTTACCTGATGTCTGACGCTTCCGAAATAGAAATGTATGATATTATATGTAATCTTAACCCTTGTAAAGCTGTAGGAATTGATGTTTTTAACAGTGTTTTCTTCAGAACCTGTTGGAACATAATAAAAGGTAACTTATGTCAGACCATGATTTCTTTCATCAAAGGAAATAAAATCCCTAAAGGGGTTCTTACCACTGGTGTATGTCTTATTCCTAAGACCTCAAACCCTATTTCATGGAAGGACTTCAGGCCAATCAGCCTGTGTAGCCTTCTTCATAGTGTAATGTCTAAGATTGTTAACAATAGGCTGGTAACTATTCTTCCCAAAGTTATGTCTAGAAATCAGACTGCTTTTATTCCTGATAATATTATTCAGTATCATATTCTAATTATTAAAGAACTGCTTTATGATTTAAATAAGAATAAGCAATCTGATAATATTCTTATTCAGCTAGATATGTCAAAAGCGTTCGACAAGCTTTCTTACATTTTCATTCTTAAAGCTCTTAAAAGTTTTGGGTTTTCTCAATGTTTCATAAATCTGATTAACAATTTAATTAGTTATGTATACGATTCTATTCTACTAAATGAGAATGCATTTGGCTTCTTTAAAACTAGAAGAGGGCTCAGGCATGTGGATCCCCTTTCCCCTAGCCTTTTTATTTTAGCTGAAGAGGTGGTCATAAGGGGCTTACATATTCTTTTTACTGAAAACTGTGACATGCATTACTACTCTATGGGTAACATGCTTATCCCTACTCTAGTCTATGCGGATGATATATTAATTTTTACCAGCAGTCTAGTAAATTTAACTAAGAAACTGGGGAAATTTCTTGACATATATCAGAAGGTTTCGGGTCAGTCTATCAATAAGGAAAAAATAAAAATTATTTTTCCTCCTAATACAAATTGTGTTAGGCTACTATATCTAACATTTCAGGATTCAGTGCCAGCTCTTTACCTACTGAGTATCTTGGAGTCACCCTAAACTGGAGAAATAAATGTAGTGATTTCATTAGCCTCATGAACAAAATCAACAAAAGGATTACTAATTGGGAAGAGAAGAACCTGTCTTTTGCGGGGAGACCCTGATTGAGACTGCGCTTATGCCCATCATCAACTATTGGGATCCAAAGCTCTATTTTTCCTAACTCTGTTATTAAAAGAATTTAGGGGATTTTTAATAAGTTTTTTTGGGGCTCATCTTCAACAGAGAAAATAATACATTGGTGTACTTGGAAAGATGTCTGTAAGACATACTACGAAGGTGGCCTGAACATGTGCTGCATAAATGATCTTCAAAATTCCTATTCCTGCAAAATCTAGTTTAACTTCAGGAAAAATAATAGCTTATGGGCAAGCCTAATGCACACGACTTACTATAAGAACATACATCCTTTACATGCTGCTTATAATAAGTTGAATCCACTATATGGAGAAGAATGTTTAAAATCAAGAGAGCAACTGAGCAAAATATTACCTGGAAACTTGGTAGAGGTAATGTTGAATTCTAGCTTGATAGCTGGTATGAGAGCCTCATTTAGTCTCATATAACTAACTTGCTTTCTACTGGCAGTTTCCTTATCATCTTAAACTAGCCGTAAAATGTTGTAGGATGTTTATCTCTTCGAACATGACCATCTGAATATTTCAAGGTTCCAAAATATGGCAGCCGAATGGCTTGCCAAATGGACTTTGAAATGTAAGCAAAAACTACATTTCGATGATAATCATTCTCCTAAGAACTTGATAGCAATTATTAATCTAGAAAGTATGAATTTAGGGTACATGAATATAGAGGATTGAGGTAGTGGCTTGTCTTGTTCACTAACTCTGGCACCAAGTTTCTACTTTAGGGAAGTCGCCTTCTTTCTTCTTCTTAATTCTGCAGGTCTGAAGATTCATCTATGATAAGTGAAGCGTTATACGAAAAGCTGAATCAGGTGTATACTGTAGCTCTTATCTTCAATCCTGCTTAGGAGAGCCATCTTGCGAATCTGAAGACTTTGAAGTCCTTTCTTTTACCGATAATTGAAGAATTCGAGAGCTATCGGGATGCTTCTACCTCTTCTGTGAGCCTTGATCTGAAAGTAACCTCTTTCCGAACAGTAGACCGGTTTGGAGGCGGCTGGCGACCTTTTTGGCCACAAAGGTCTCTTTGCATGTTGGTCGCACACTGATAGATCGAAGATCGTTGGCCAGGATCTTCTTCTACTTGGGTCAAGTTTGATGGGTTAGCTTGTAAGACAAAAATTTGGTTATCGTGAAGCTTGGATATGTGGTGATGGCTGTGCAAATTAGGATCTAGATGCTTCTCTCTGATTTGGGGTATCGAGCAAAAGAAGCGTTCCATGTTTCTTTATATTCTCTATAGTGGGCTATTCTAACTTTGTATTAAATTTTTGGCCTACAATTTTAAAGCCGGTTTATGAAATATAGATCCGTTTAATTAAAAAAAAAGGTGTCCGTTTCATAAAAAAAAGTTACAGAGAAACGGTTAGATCAGTAATCTTTTTTTTCGGAGGGAACCCGCAGCCGCTACTCAGAGTGCAATGAGTGCGCACAGGGTAAACCCTCAGTCTGACGCGATAGCCTGCAAACCAATGCCAGAAGGTAAACCACACAAGGTGACAGGCTCAGCCGAGAAAGTGTATGTAGAGGGACTCGAACTTATGACCTTTTGGTCATAAGAATGCCATCCTCAACCAACTCGGCTACCCAAAGGGTGTTAGTAATCTTAATTAGTATTAAAATTGTTTTATTAACGATGGACCCAGTCTCGACCACGACTTTAAAAACCGAAAACTGTTAGCTCTTTTGCATAGAGTTAAAAGTTAAAATTTTAAAAGTATGAGGTCGTAAACACCACAATCATTGGTTTTATATCATTCGGAAAAAGAAGAAAAAAAGGATAACGGGGACCATTTGTAGTAAATGAAACAATAGGAGTGAAAACATAATGCAAACAAAAGACAGGTACTAAATATAGAAATTCAAACCATTTTATTTTCAATTTTTTCTCTTACATTCTTATTACTATTCGATTTCACGACCGTCTCTCTCATTCTCTGTCCGTGTTTCTGGTTATTTTCTTTCAGGAGAGAGAAATTCTTAACATTCTACTTTCCTTATAAACAAACAAAGCACATAGTACACAACTTTCGTCATTACTTTATAATTTCTATCAACCAAACACAAATACTAATTACTACATTTTGTAGATCGAAGATTTTCTAGCACTTAGTCAGTGAAGAAAGCTCGATCGGTAGATAGAGAAATGAGAGTTTCAGTGGATTCATTGTGTTTCTGCAAACGAGTTGGTAAAATCGAGAGAATGAAAGCCACTATCTTCTCCAATAAGGGTCCAGCAATGGCTGGAATTTCCGGTGCCGGAAGCGGGTTTCTTATCCACCGGGATCTTCTTTTAACCACTCACGGCAACCTTCCGTCTGTCTCCGCGGCTGAGAGCTCCGAAATTCGTCTCCAGAACGGCGTCGCCACCACTCTCGTTCCTAACAGGTTGCTATTTTGATTCGTCTCTAACTTTATGTTTGTTTGATAGCGAACATTTAGGGTTTAGTGGCTTAACACTGAAGTTTCATTTGAATTTTAATAGTGAGTTGTGTGTTAGATTTTGTTGGTTATGTATAGTGTTTTGATTATTACTACTATTGCAAAAAATAAAAAACTGATGTGAAAGATTTAGAAGATGAATTAGGGTTTGTGCGGATTTTTGAATGTTCATGTCTTGGTTAGCAGGTTAAGCAGGGTTTCACTTTAGCTTTCTTTCTTTTTTCGAAAATGGATGCCTCCCTTTTTGGAAGAGTTGATGAGTATCTTCTTTTATTAGACACATGAAAAGAATTTGATTCTTAAAGTTCTTATATCAGAAACTTGGTGTATACAATATGGTCTTTGGTTCTTGATTCTTGATTCAAATGCAGGTTTTTCATTACCAGCTCCGTTCTAGATCTTACAATAGTGGGTTTGGATCGTATCGATCGAGAATCAAATCTCCATCCTCATTTCTTGAAAACCTGTTCGAAGCCAAATCTTGATCTAGGGACCGTAGTTTATCTTCTAGGTTACACTGAGAATAAAGAAGTAACAGTTGGTGAAGGAAAAGTGGTAATCGCGACCGACAATCTCATAAAACTATCAACGGATGGAGGAACGACGTGGTCTCCTGGGTCAGCCGGATTTGACGCACAAGGGAATCTTGCGTTCATGGTTTGCGATCCTATGAAACTGGCCACATCTCCTAATACTGTGTCTTCGTCAACTACCACATCGACGTCATCTTCGTCGTCTAAAAAGGATACACCCAATAAGCAATTTGGCATCCCCGTTCCCGTAATCTGCGATTGGTTAAATCAGCATTGGGAGGGAAGTCTTGACGAATTAACAAAAACAAAACTACCACGTATTAGATTGATGTCTACAGGACAGAAGAGCGACAACAACTCTTGCGCTTCTTTTACGAAGAGGTGCGTTTTCAAATCAACAGAAGCTGATATTGATCGAACACCTTCGTCGTCTTCAATCGTAATCTTGCGAAACCCAGTTCATGGATGGAACGTGCCATGTCAAGCAATCACTACTGAAGAAGAAATTCCGGCATCCGATCCACGTGCTATGCATGTGCAAGGGATTCCAACTCCGGAAATATACGAGTCACCATATTTGGCTTCAGATCCTATTCGGAAGAAAAAAAACACTCAAAATCAGAATCAGGTTCAAGTTTTAGATATTAATTTTCCTCCCTCAGTTACTGCTAAACCAGAACATCAACCCTTTGAAGTAGTCCATCCGCCAAGAAGGAGAAACCAGATCGAGAATTCAGAACCAACTACCCCAAATGCAGATGCGGAAGTAGCTTCAACGGGTTCGGTTATGTCAAGTTCATGTCCGGTTCAAGTTTTAGCAACTCGAAAGGGATGTAATAGTAGCGATGAAGAGACGATGTATTCTGCCGAAACTGCTGAAAGCCGGAATTATACTAGCCCAAGAGAGGGCAAGTATACGCAACTAGGAAGGAGTCAGAGTTGTGTGGGTTATAACAGATGCGGAACAACTACTCAAAAGAACTCAGTGGTTCACCGGCCAATCTTAGAAAAGGGAAAAAGTTCATTCCGCGGACAAGAAGGAGCTGCTACTTCACAAAGAAGTAATGATTACTTTAGCCCTACTGTGTCATCAATCATGAAGAAACGAAACAACAATTCTGAACAAACTAATAGACCCCGACAGACAAACAACCCCGAGCAGACTAATAGGTTCGTACCAATAAAACAAACCCGAGCAGACAAACAACCTCCGTCCACAAAAGATCGTCGTTCATAACTGGATTTTTATTTTTTTTTCATTGACATTTTAAAAAGTATAATTGTACCACACTAATCTAAATTCCGACCACATTGCCACAAGGGACCATGACATTAGACAGACCGCCATGGAGCTGTATGAGCTGTACTTGTGGGTATAAAACGACTTATAACACATTACAAGTTGTAACTAGTATTGCTGTGACTTTGTGCAGGCTGACTCAAGTAGCCAAGAGGCCTCTTTGTCAATGTAGTTAGGCTGCTTTACTCACCTATCATGTTGTGGAGTTGAGGAGTTGAGATTATGCAGATTCTTCTAAACAAATCTATTTGGAATTAATATAAAATTATTACCTTTTTGTGAAATAGTGTAACACTATTTAGTGTATATTTGCTAGTCAATCAACTTTTGTATTATAGGTCAAACTTCAATGAGTGACTTTTCTTTTACGTGAGTGAATTTAGTCTTAACTAACGTATCAGGAACTAGCTCCTATTTTCTTGCCAATTTGAAAGGAAATTTGGTTGAAGCTTCTTTCTAAACAAAAAGAATGTTTAAAGACTTAAACGTATTAAAAATAATTCAATACAGAAGGATAACGTAGAAAACAATGAGAGAGAAAGAGTGGAAGTGTGAGGCTAGTACCAAATTGGTCAATTTGGTTTTCCACTTTTTAAAGTTTGCTTACTTAAACCGACTAATAAATCAATATAATTATATAAACATAAATTTTGTAATTTATTTTTGGTCTGAATGGGTTGAAAAGGCAGTGAAGCATACGCATGCACCCGTTTTATTTAGTTTTAAACATCAATTAGTGAGAGATTCGTGGTTCGATATCTTCTTATAGTAAAGAGTATCAAATTACCTATAAATTCACGTTACCTTATCAGCGTTTTACTCGCACACAATTCAGTTTTTTCTCGTGCCTAGAAACCTATAACATCTTCTCCAATTAAGGTTTCGTATATAAGATGTTTTTTTTCTTCGTAATTTCATGTCATCAATATTTATATAATAAAAAATAGATAATATTTTTTTAATATACTATATTATTTATATTTTACCTACTCAATTTAAAATATTAATCTAAATCAATACTTTTATATATATTTTTTCATTTTCAAGTAATAGTTTTAGTTTCAAATTGTCTATCTCGACTTATTTTAACCATCTTTCGAAAAATATTTTTGTAGTGACTATGATACCGCTATGTTAGATAGTAGTACACGACTGAGCTTCTTAGAGGTTAATCCGGATCGATACATTTTGTCTTCACGAAATTGTTTTTTGGTTTTTAGTGTAATATATAAAATCAAATGGAATCTCGAGACCGATACCAATGATTCTGATGATTCTTTTAGTTAAATATTCATAATCATTATGTTATAATCAAGCATATGGACCTTCTGCGGCTGCTTCAGTTATATATGAGTCCATCTTTAGCTTCTTTTTGTATAACACGATGATCTTAGGCATGCACTTTAAGAGTTTGGAACCCCGAGACATGAAGAATACATTTTTTTTAAGAAGAAGGAGGTGAATCCATACATAAAGACTAGGAGTTTTAAGAGAGAAACATTAGAGTTTAGAAGAGAGACGTTTTATTGAAAGTAAAGAAAGTGTTTTTATGACTTTGATCCTTACAAAGTGAAGGATGCATCTTTATATAGAGAGGTGCTTACTAAGGTGAGATCACAAGACTTGTTCTTATTCACTATATTACAGACACTTTGACAAGGGGAGAGCCACGTGGCTACTCTTCACAAAAATAGACATGTTGAACAGGACAAAATTACATGCATATAAAACAAATGTATTTATAAAACTTCGACACGTTACTAGTGGGTCCAACTTGTTTTTGTTAACTTGCTACTTTGAGAAGAGTTCTTTTTGGGCCCATTCAAATTTGTTAAGCATAAAGTCTTCTTTATAAAAGAAGTCCATTGGACTTGGACTTTGGATATTTTTTTGTCTTTTCTAGTTCTTCAAATTCAGCCGATATTGCTTCAAGAAGCTCATTGTCTCTAATATCCATGACTGATGGGATTAAATTTCTATCTTCTGATGGGCTTGACCTTTCTATTTTTATTATTGGATCAAATTCTATTCGTGATGGTCCTGTCAGATTTACTTCCATCGTGCTAGCTGCGGATTCTTCATTACCTTTGTCACTTGATTCTTTTTTGAAGATGGGAAACTTGTATATGTCATGGGTGGGTCCGAGGGACATATGCTCGATGTGTCTTTCAGAAATAACCTCACTGCTCCCTTCCAACATGTCTTCTTGAAAATTTATTCTTAAGAATTTGCATGTGTCTAAGAGGGCCATATATGGAAAAGTACACCACATGTTGGTATCATTTTTTTACCATAGTTGGTTGGTTTCTGGGTGATGGAAATATGGCCAGTGGAAACAGTAAATTACTGTTAATTTTTCTAGAGGATCACTAGGTTCTCGCGAGTGTTGCACATCGATTGACTTAACTTCTTTGAGATCAATTATCTATCATTGTATTAGGTTAACTCATTCAAAGAATCTCCAAAGAAGATCATTGGAACGAGATGATGTCTAGAGTTTCATTAGCATATGTCCTACTTTAAAAGCTATTGGGGTGTAATACAGTATTGTGAGGCACCACAAATACCATAGTTGTGACGGATAAAATCGTGTATCCGGAGTAAACCGGTGGATGGTAAGGTAGGGATGATTCATAAAAAAAAATGCTTTGACGAGGGAAGTACCTGGTATCTTTGAACGTTCTCATCATCCAATATAACATATGGTTTTTTGCATAGTACTGAAAATCAAATACAGTTTTGATTGTAACTCATTATGGAAATTTCTTTTTGATAGTTGCTTCCATGATCCTTGGTGCAAGAAAGGTCAGACCATAAAGATCAATGGGAATTATCGAGCAGAAGTTATGAGCCGAATCGCCGGTGGAAGTCGAGATAAGAGATCCAATATCAATGTGTGCTCTTCTTTTATATGTTTCATCTAAAAGTAGTATTTTAATAACCACATTTTTTCCCGCGGAGCTGTTTCTCGGGAAGTGACTTGTTTCGGAATTCGAGAAATTTTGGAAATGAAGAAATATCGAGTTGTACCGTAAAATGATGGTCGAGTATATGAAATTCGAATTAGTTGGTCCTGTTTATGACTACTAGTGTCTGCTTGTAGACTATATGATAATGTTTTTTCTGAATCTTTGAAGTATCCACTGACATGTCCACAGATTTACCTTTAACTTCTTCTAATAAGATAGCCCCTCTAAATTTATCACTTGCATCAGTCTATAAAATTACTTTTTCTTCTCTATGAATCTTTAAAGAATGAGGATTTTGAGTACTTTTTTTAAATTTTTGGTTGCTGTTGTTTGTGTTGGTCCCCGGGGAGGTGTTGTTTTCTTTAATATTTTTTATAATTGACTTTTATCCCGAGAATCATGTGGTAGAAAATCATTTAGGTAATTGGCAATACATAAGAACTGTTGTATCTGTTTTTTGTTAGATTTTCGTCTAGGAAGTTTTAAAGTTCTTGAGCGATATGCGGTCATAGTTGGTATATTTTTCCATCTTAAAACTGCATGCCCAAAAATTCGATGCTAGATTTCCCAACTGGCTCTTCTTTTCAAATAGTATAATCACATACTCCTATACAATTGACTGGAAGTGGCCATGCAATTCTTGATGTTCTTTTTCATTTTTTGAGAACAATGGTATGTCATCAATATATACCAATGTATGATGGAGAATAGGCTGGAAGATCTTAGTTTTTTTTTGAAAGATGGAAGGAGCTACATTGAGTCCAAAAATCATAATTATCTATTTGTAGTGGGCGTTAGGGATGCAAAATATTGTCGTGGATCGTTCACTTAGATCAATCCCCACTTGCCAAAAACCCGTCCTAAGGCCAAATTTAGAGAAGATATTGGATTTTTTAAGATGAATGAACATGGTATTTATTTTAGGTAATGGAAAATGATTAAGTAGTTTGTAATCGATGATGAGTCTCTTTTTCCCATGGTCTTTTTAGAGCATTTTTTAAAAATAAAAATCCTGACAATCTCATTCAGATGTGGTGGGCTCAATGAGGCCTTGTTTTAGAAGTTCTTGACACTCTAGGATTAACTCAGGTGGAGACATACCGGGATGTGTAGCTTTGCTATGATTTAAATCTTTGTTAAGCTTGAACGATAACCGAATAAAAAAATCTTTATTATTCCATAATAATTTTAGATGCTGAAAATCTGCATGAGATATTACGCATAAAATAAGAAGCTTGATCTTGATCACAGAGTAGTCGGCATGGTTTTTTTTATAAAGAAAATAGCTTGTGTATAGTCGTGTAAGGCTTCATTGACCTCTTGAATTTGATTCATTCTAGAAGAATTTGTAGCGTTTTAGCTTCTTGATATATGTCAACACCGATCAATAGGTCTTTTCTTGGAAGACTTGTCCAATGTTTGTCCATATAATACAACTATAAAGAACTGAAGTCCAATCATGTTTTTTTGTAATTACTTACGTTTTAAAATTTTTCCTGTGAGCTGCCATCAAATATTATGTATGCTTGACACAATATTCTAGAGGGAGAATGGATAGATTCACCATGCTCCAATGGGCTATGGTATCCATAAACCCAATAACAGATATAGGTTTATCATATTTAAAAGAGAGAACATTAATTTTTACCAGCGGAACTACTATATTTGGTTGAGCAGAGCAGGCTTGGGTAGTATATATGAGTATTTCTTGGCCACTTGTATATGAGCATGAATCATCTTCTGAAAAGGAGTCTTCTGAGTCCGAGATATTTTGGGGAAAAATTATCTCTTTGTTTGTTTTTCTTGTTCTCAGAATAGAGACTTAACGTCTTCATTTCATATCTCTATCGAAAATCTTTTTTATACTTGCTCTAACATTTGAGCGACTTTTTTTGCTTATTCGGACAATCTTTTGAGAAATGTCATTTTTCCCGCATACAAAACACTTGACAGATTTCGTTGATGCGAATCTGAATCCTTCGGAATAATTTGAAAGGTTTCTTATTATTATACATATTCGTCTTTAGGAATCTCCTTTAAAATTTCTTGTAGTGTATCTTTTTCTTTGTAGAACATGTGCATTCCTTCTTGTCTTTTCACTTTATCTCAAGGTAGGGTTTTGAAGACACTTTAATGAGGGATTTTGTATTGCTCATCATTGACTTAAAAAATCTGTTTTGTTCACACAACTTTTCAATCACTTAAAGAGTTAGTTTATGGATTTCTCCCATGGTGATTCTGACAACCTCCCTTCGTGATGCTGCAATAGTCCTTTGCAGTTCCGGTTGTACTTATTTTGAGAGAGATGCGATACATGTATGCCTTAGATTGGGGTCATTATATCTATTAAACATGTAATACATTTTAAAAATTCTTTGGTAATGATACTCAAGGTCTTTAGTTTCTAGCGAGCAAGATCTCATCTCAAAGTATTATTGTCGAGCATTCTTGTCTATCAAAGAATAATCCCCGATAAATTCTTGATATATGGTTCCAGGATGCTTGAGGCGTCATCCACTTGATAGAACTGTAGTTGTCTATAATTTCATAGTGTGTGAAACCCTTCTCTAAGAAATCCCATTATGCGGAAGGTAAATGCTCTTATTAGTCCGATAATTCAGCCTCGTCTGAAAAGCCATATTCTATGAGAAATCTTCGATTTTTTTTCTTCTTCTTTAGTTCTGATTTTAGCATGGTTTTTGGTTTTGAAGTAGGTCTTAACATTTCATGAGTCATCGTGAAATGGATTGAGTAGTCAGACATCTGAAGGAAGAATAATGGACTTGTTTCTGTTGGAGTATGCACCAGATTCGTATATATAAGAAAATGAGCACGTGACGTCATCATGTCAGATCAATCATAGCAATTTGTGCTTTCAATTTCTTTTTTATCTTTGCTTCATTCTGGTCAAATTCTCATCCCATTTTTTTTCTACATTATCAAGTTTACTAGGTCTTTATCCATCTGAGTTATTTGCAAGCGTAACTTCTGATGAAGCTGTTTGATCTGGTCATTCAATTCTATAAAATTATTTCCCGCTTGTTCATTCTGGTAAATTATCTATTCTACTTTGTTGCATATTCTGTGGGGAACCATATTCTATGCAATTTTGTTATTTGTATGCCTGTTTTGAATGGTTTCTTGCTGGCTAGGTTCCTCAATATTTCCACTATGCAAGATTGAAGAAGGTTTTACGTATGGCTTGGATACAACTTTAGTTTGTTCGTCCACATGTTTCTCTAGTTTTAGAAAATCATCCAAGTATGATGGTGATCCAGGGGAGAACATCATACATGACCGGAGAAGAGTACCTTTGTTTGGCCTAACTTTCTTTTCTAGCACATCTTGTTTGTAGGAGTATAACATATCATATTCGTCTTCATCTGAATCGTAATCTAAATTGTAGTCTTATATCCAACATGTGCATCTCTTATCACACATCGGAAAGATCAATATCCCAAATAAAATGGTCATTTATCTTGTCAGTGTAAGAATGTGATATGTCTCTGTAGAAGCGGACAATTGGTATGCCTTTTTCTCTCGGTTTGGAAACATGGCATATCATGTTAGAGTGGAAGATTGGAACTTTCACCACTTCTTCATCTTCTAGTTTATAAACTGTCTTGATGGTTCCATTGGTTTGATTGAGGAAAGTAGGGTCTGCCGCTCTGAGGGGGTATGTTTGAGCCTGAGGTTTTTCATAATTTGTGATCAACTCCAAAGGCATAAGCTTCTGAAGTTCTTCTTTTGGGATCTACCTCGGAATCTGGACGATGTTCAAGATCTTCTCATCATTTCTAGTTAGCACCAAAAGAGAATTAGAGGATTCTTGCTTTGACGGTAGATCCATAGCGTGGCCTTGTAAATAATAAATAATTTGGTGGTGCAAAGTGGCCGACGTAGAAGACCATTTTTGCTCGGCTTTTTTTATTTGCACCTGGAATTTTAGGAAAGTAGACAGGTTTAGATCTATAAGTGATAGATTAAAATTAGGGAAAAACGTCAAAAGTGCACTTGCAACATATAGGTGTGTGTCCAAAAAAGCGAGTTGTCGTGACTGGTAACCCTTTTCTCCCATGGTGTGTTAGAACTACACAGACAGCTTCAAGGTGGAGGTGTGTGTATCCTTCTTCTTTCCATTGGGTTATGAATTATTCTAGTATCTCTAGGGTGACATATTGCTCAGCCATAGTTGCATGCAAAACATACTGGTCCAATCTAGAGGACCATACATATTCTTTCAGCGGATGTCTCTTACTACTGATCAGAGTTCATATATCTTTTGTCAAAGATCCTCTTTTTATATAAATATTATAAGGGCTTGCCAAGGGTAATGATGATTCATTAACCTGGAAATTTTCAAGGACATGTGTTCATTCAATTAGATTTTATATTTTGGATGTCTGTATTTTTGTACAGGACGATGGTAGAGTTAAGGTTGAAGAAAGTTGGATGAGTTTGTTAAAAGTGGCGTGTGTGTGTGTGAGAGCTCATATTATTTGTGTGGGCTACTCTCCTTCTGCTACTTAGATCTTTTCTGTATTTCTTACTCTCATTCGAAATTCTTGTTGGTGAAAGTATCGAGAAATGACTAGAATCTATAAGTAGTTTTGATTATCCAAAAATGTTGTTATTTTTTATTTTTGCAAAACTAATGAAACTTGATTATATTAATATATTTGATATTGTGAAGGTTTATGCTCAACTAACATGTGTCGAACTGAACTGCTACACTTATTACATCTGGATTCGTAAGATCCTTGAGGTACGTTGTTCTTATACTCGCCACATTAAACAAATTTCGCTGGCCAAACATCATTTGCGGAAAAAAAAACTTTATTTTTACAAAAGGGAAATCAATATACATATAAGTAGTATTCTTATATTTTTATTTATTTAAGAGTAGCCGGTAATCTCATAAGAATAAAATTTAATTTTAAAATGGCAGAAAATTGAAAGGAGATTGCTTTAAACTAACTATTTTAGATTTTCAAATTGCTTCCATACGTGGAGTAGCCTCCCAAATATTTTGAAATGATGAATAAAGGATTAACAATATTTTGTCGAGGTTGGACTTTGTCTTGGAATATTATAGTTGAAGTAATTCCTTAAAATGTGTTCACTAGTCAAAGCTTTATAATTGATTGTCGAGTTGAAATGGAAAACATAAAGAATCGAAGGACTACATATTAGATTCTGAACGAAGTGTTCATAAAAGAACGATATTCTGACATGTGTCAGAAATGTGTGTCTTCTATTTTTAATTTCATGCGTGCATGCATTTGTTCTCTTTTCTTCTCGGACACTATATGCTTTTTAATCTTAATTGTCCATCTATAGCATAATCTAAATGGTTAATTTTATAAAAATAAAATAAAAAAGTTAGAATAAACTCACCAATAAGTATAAATATGCGTCGTCTTTCTCATTTTTACTTTTTTTTGAAAACATATCATTGTTATACTTTGAAGTTTTTTAGCATTTTTTTTATTTATCTTTAGTTCTTAAAGTTTTCAACTTTGACTTCTTTTTGCACTTCTCATCTTAAGAATTTTATGGTGATTTTTTTACTGAAATGATAATAAAAATAAATATAAAAGCCATGAGTCACCATAAAAAAGATGATACAATGACAAAAAGGTAATCAAGCTTGAAATGAACATTTTATAAAGTTGCTAAAAGTGTGTCAACCATCTATGGTAAGGACAAAATCTTTGTGAATTTCTAAAAATCATCTCCCTATGTGAAGACACAGAGAAGACATTAATCTAAATAAGTTATTCAAGTTTCTTGAATAAGAAATCTAAAATCTTATTGATGGCGAAAAACTAATCGAATTTGTGAAGAATCAAGCTGAAGAAAGTCAAAAACAGGGAAATTTAGAACCTGAGCAAGTTGAGCAGATGTATCAGACTTTAAATAATAAAATCCCCAATTATTGTGCCAAAATAGGAACAAAGTTTATAATCATGAACATACTCGCCAACTGCCTCAATCCAAACTCTAACGATGAAGTTGTGTGCACTAGTTCCAAAATATATTTCTTATTTGGAATAAAAACAATTATTCAAAACTTGTAGATCATTAAATCTTGAATTTTAGCATCATGGGAAAACATATACCCATATTTTATTTTTTATTATAATGACCTTAGATCGGTAGATAGACCTCATGAAGACGTTATGCTTAAAATTTATAGTATCGATATGATGAAAACTATGAGAGACTTGACCAAAATATGGAGTCTTTGGTATACTTTGTTCAAAGGAAGTTATGATGAGACGAGTGTTAGGGTTTTATCCTCACAAATTAATACCAAAGTAATAACTCAGCTGATCTATAAAAAAATGATAATTATTTATTCTGAATCAAAATATCTTTTTACATTATCTTTTTCCTCCTATTTATATATAAAGTCATCAATATGAAATCCATCACTCTATTACACAACCTCTATTACAATTGTGACTTAGTGTTCCTTAATATGTGGAGTGTAACCGTTGTGGTTGATGCCCACGTTCGTTGGTCATTCCCTTTAACGGGAGTAGTGACTATCCCAATCCTATCACTGATACTTGGCCTTGGGATGTCATTGTCTTTTCCCTATCGAGCTGCTGTCATTTAGTATTGCCGATACCTAGGGTCGGGAAGTTATTTTCCATGACCTTTTCGGTTTAAGCTGTCATCTATTGGTAAGTTTACTTTAACTATGACCTTCCCGATTTGAGCTATCATGGACTATAAGTCTTCTTTACCTAAGACCCTCTTGGTTTAAACTGTACTTAGCGAGAGGGGTCCCTCATGGTTGGCGTTACACCGTTTGGGCATCATTTTTTTATATGGGGTATTACTCAAGAAGAACGGTAATAATATGTTGATTTAACACTTTCGAGGGTAATGGCCTACATGAGGTACACCATTGTATCAAGGATCCCATTTCTCCTCTGATTATTAGAATTTTGAAATAATACTTATTGAATCTAATTAAACATATACCATGTTGTGTTAGGAGTTTCAGACTGAGGTACTTTCAAGAAGAGGTGAGTACAAAAAGATTTTTTGAGTTTTATTTATGGTGATAAACTCCATTTTCATCTTATAATGATATCCTAGTAAGATATTGACTTGACGAGATGCATGATGTTACTTCAATTGTATATCGGTTTTTGTGTTATAAAGCCAGGAACAATGTTTCAGTAAAATTTATTACGTCGATAATGGTTAACAGTTTGTGATCCTTGCTAGCCGAGCATATTGGACCCAATCAGACAAGTTTTATACCCAAAGTTCTACTACAGATAAAATAGTCTTTGTTCATGAGGTGGACCATTGGTTGCGTTGAGCCATTCAAGCATGAAGATATATAGCAATTAAGATCGATGTAGAAAAGCACCTGACAAACTCAATTGGCAGTTTATTGAGGAAATAACCACTCTGTTTTGGCTCCCAACAATATAAGTAAGGCTTAAAATTACCCTAATGAGGTCTAATGTGATGCAAATTATATGAAATTGAGAATCACTTAAGCCTTTCACACTACAAATAGGCATCAAGTAATGTGATTTGTTGGCTCATTACCTTTTTGTCATGTATATTGAACGATTATCTCTTATTACACAGGGTCATTGTAATAGTGGTGAATGAAGTCCACTATGACTCCATAGGCAAACTTCACGGTATCTTACGTCTTCTTTGCAGATGATTAATTTTGTTTGTAAAGGTTTCAACAGAACAAGTCTACTTGATTGAATGAGTATTATGTATATTTTTTGATGAATCAGGCCAATCGGTAAACAATAAGAAGTCGACAATGTTTTTTACGCGAACGTGCAATAAATTTGTAATAATGATTTGGTGTCTATGAGTGGCTTTTATCTTATTGAATCCATAAGGACGTATATGGGTACGTGAATTTCTTCTAATCGTCTCCCGAGAGGGGGCATAGTGCTATGAAGACGATGGTAGAATTAACATATTATAAAGCGCATAATATATCTTTAGCGGGTTATATAACTTTAATACAATCAATTTTGAGTGTGATATGACTTATAATATGCATATAATGAAATTATCGGTTAATGTTTGTAGTGAAGTCGATCAAATTATTAAATATTTTTTTTAAAGTTAATTTAATGAGTGTAGGAATATACATTAAATGTCATAAGATAACATGAGTAAACAAAATAAAGGATATAAATTAGGGTATAAATAATTTCAACAAAACTTTTTTATTAAACTAGCATGGAGGATCCTACAAAACATCAATATGTAATGGGCGAGGGTTCTTAAATAAAAATATATTAAGAAAGAATTGTTGGATCATATATTTAAGTCGTCAAATTCTAAGATGTGTAAAAATATATTTGAGGGGTGAGACATGCTTATCAATGGGGTAAGTATAGTTCAATATCGCGACGAGGAGTGATAGAAATAGAAATTAGAGCCATCATGAATATATTAAGCAAAATCAGCTTATAATTCGTTGATCCGTTGATTGAGGAGCCAATATTCAAGTGGGAAAAGCTTTTGACACTCAATTGTCTACAATACATAAGAGTATTATTGTGGTGTGTCATAAGTAATATGCTTCCAACGACGGTTAATTTGGTGATACAGGATGTCAAAAATCCGATTCTTTGCGTTGGATGTGGTAAGGCTCTAAAGACTGTTATTCACCAGTTCTGAGATTATGAGAGGTACACGTATTTTTAATAATCATATAGTGACCTCGCGGATTTAAAAAAAAAGCTTCGAGAGCATGACGTATTTTTGTAGCACCTACTAGAAGAGCGTTAAGACTTTAAAACGGGCAACGATCAATTTTTGTTTGTGCACCAGAAAATGAACGAGAAGATGTAAGAGATTGTAAATGGTGAAGCAAATCAGTAAGGTTCTGAGTGATAGGGTCAGATGTTATTGATAGTTGGGATTGAATTTTTATAGAGGATATTTTAGACCTATAAAAAAACTGTGCCATGTAAGATGAGTGCTTGATAACTAAAAAATATGCATACTTTGAATGTTATTAGGCCTAGGGGCTCATAAGATCAAACCAAATTTACAACCCGACCCTATGGGTCCATGAACCCCAAACATTTGTATAAATGGTCCGAAAAACAACATTAAATAGGTTGGAACATTCTCTATCAACATATTAAATACTACACCTCTATTATCTCTCAACTCGCTACCTAAAATTTAAGACTTTGTTTAAACACTTACCTAAAATGCCCTCTTACCATATTTTATCATCACTAAATTGGAAACCATAGTGGGAGCGAAAGGTGCTTGGATATCAATATTCAAAACTTATTTAGCCTTCAGAGTTCTTCGAGGCATGAAACTAGATATGCAGATAGATCCCCCATTTGGAAATGAGGGGATTAGAGGTAATAAGAAGCATGTATATATGTCCTATGTAAATCAAAATGATGAGAAAAGACTCTTAATGCAAGAGAACCATGATCAACTCACAGCATAGATTGATGCACTAAAAGCCAGAGGCATGCTGAAAACGATTTATGTAAAAAGAATCTAACAAAACACTTCAAGCCTGATGCGCCAGACAAAAAGTTTAGATGATCAATTCCTTATAGTCCACAAAGAATCTAAGAAAGATTATTGTGCTAAACATTGTACAAGCACATCAGATTCTGTTGACAACTGAGTCTGATTTAGAAGTTTATTCTTCCTCTTCGAGTAGTGAGCATGGACGTAAAAATAAAAAAAAATAACTAAGAAGCATTCAAGAAAGCATCGAAAGTCAAGTAAACATGATTCATCCGTAAAGAAGAGTGATCAGATGGGTAAAGGGAAATGTTCTATTAAGAGAAAATTGAATGATCAACCGATCATAGTATACATCATATACTAAGTGATCATTTTTCCATACAATCAGAACCTGGTTTTTTGCTACATCTAATGAAAATCACATGTTATCCAGGGTCATAATTGGAGGTAGTCACTACTGTCTTCAAAAATCTTGTCCGAACATTTTCCCAGAAGGTTTGATAGTTCATATAATATAAAAGTATGATGGAAGTCAAGATCCTGATAATCATCTTGAACAATTTAAAAACTTTATGATGAGTTTCAGTGATGATGATAAGTTTTTATGTAGATATTTCCCCAAACATTTAAAGGTAATGCTTTGAAATGGTACAATAAATTACCTGAAGGATCAATTAAGAACTTTGAAATGTTTAGAATGGCTTTCTGAAGACAGTTTATAAGAAGTAAAGAGCTCAAAGGGTCTGGTGACACAATAATATATTGTGCATAATTGAATCACTCAACGATTACATAAGTTGTTTTGTAAATACTAAAATGGATTAGTTGGTTACTCCGAAAAGGTGGTCGTAGCCACACTTCGGCAAGGATTATTGGCTGACTTAGTGACTCAGAAAAAAACTTATACTTAGGATGGGTTACTGAACTAGGTCGGAAGCATATTACGGTGGAGGAAACTAAGAAATCAAGGCAACCTCATCATTACAAATCTGCACCCACAAGCTCTGTTTCGGAAGCTAGTACTCAATCACATGCTACAGTTGTAACTACTCAATCATATGCTATAGTTGGTAATCGACCTAGGGACTCGGGACAAGGTTCACATCGACTCAGACAAAGTCAGTCTAATCAGGATCAGTAATCAAGGCCAAAGAGAAATCAATGGGCCTAACCTGAATACTATGCAGTATTAATTGAAAATATGGCTACGATATGGGAAAGGGCCAAGAATTCTGTATAATTTCCCATCCAAACTCCGAGAGAAAACTAAAATACATGATTTTTTAGATACGATAATGATGTGGGGCATGACACTAAAATTTGTATTGCTTTAAAGCATGAAATACAAGATTTTATTGAAAATGAGGAGCTAACCACTTTTATAGAATAACACGGGGAAATAGACAACCAAGCAATATAGCACAATCTTGTACAAGTGCGGTTCAAACTGCATCACCCAATACTTGAAAGAAAAATACCAAAACATCTAAAGAAGAGAGTAAAATGGTAATTGTTGAACAGTTCGCTGTAGATTCAGAGTACTTGGATCCCGATCTAGATCGAAACCAAATCAATATGGTAACAGAAAGTACTGGAAAAGTATATAAGTTGCGCAAATTCTTTGAATCACTGACTATTTTCGGAGGAGATACAATGACGATTCCATCAAATTCTTCCTAAAAAAGACAAATAGTCAATTTGACTACACAATTGTAACGAAATATGTCTACACATCTTTATCAAAGCCCTGCTCATTTTATAATATTCGATGAAGACGACTTGAGGGGAGTTGCAAGCCCCCGTGAGGATGTTGTGGTAATATAGGCATCCATTTAAGATACTGAGATAAGAAGAATTTTGATTTACATGTGTAGTTCATAAAATGTTTTATTTCTATTTACTTATAAGAAAATAAGGAATCATTCGGTTATCCAATGATCAAACAGAACTACTGTAGGGTTAACCGGAAATTATACCTAGGTCATTGGGTAATTCTAAGGTGAAGCTTTGTTAGGTAAGGTACCCTTTAAGAAAATGGTAAGAGTGTTGTTAGTGATTGTGGATTGTCCGACTTCATATAATGCAATTTTGATAGGTCATGGTTGCCAATGATGCATGTTGTTGTGTCAACGGTTTACCAATGTTTGAAGTATGTAGTTATAACTCAAGTGGAAGTGGTTTGGAGTAGCCAAAAATGGCTAAAGAAGGTTATGTTACAACTCTTGCTCATAAATCCATGGAAAATGTGATAACTAAGAAATAATAGCAATTAATAGAGTCCTTTTCGGATCCAAACAAGATAGATGAACCAATAGAGACCCCTAATATTGTGATTCAAATATAAAAGGTGGAGATACATAGTCTGGCAGAAGTGAAAATTTTCGAATTGGAACCAAAATACCATTAGAATTGAATAATAAGTTGTTAGCTTTCTTATCCAAAAATTTACATTTATTTTTTTGGTATAATAAGGATGTGACCGGTGCACTAGCATATATCATTTTCCACAAACTGTCTGCTTGCTCCGATGCAGGCACAATAGTACAAAGAAGGAGAGCTTTTATTAAATAAAAATCTGATGTGGTAGTTGAATAAATGAGGAAGTATATATTGATGACATGAGAGTAAAAAGTCCAAAGGGCGAGGATCGTATACTTGATCTCCAAGAAAAATTTTCTAACTTGGAAGCGTTAGTTTGAAACTGAATAATGAGAAATATACATTTGGGGTTCGATCTGGTAAATGTTTAGGCTACATCATCAATGAGAAAGAGATTCGGGCTGAACCAGACCAATTGAATGCTTTGTTAGCCATGGATCCTCCTCAGACCACCAAGAAAGTTCAAATATTAACTGGGAGGTTGGAAACTTTAAATAGGTTTGTTTCAAGGTTATCGGATAAATGTACACAATTTTTCCAAGTATTGAAGAATGCCAAAGACTTCAACTGGTCCCCAAATTGTGACCAATTTTTTTTTTTCAAAGTCATGGTTGGGGAAATGCTTTACATATATTTGGCAGTGTCGCATTATGCGGTAAGTGCAGTATTGGTTCAAGAGGTAGATAACTATCCCCCACCATGTTTACTACGTTAGTAAGAGTTTATTGGATGCATAAAAAAAATACTTCAAGTTTGAAAATCTTGCTCTAGCTTTGGTAATAACGGCCCAAAAATGAGACCTTATTTTCAAGCACATTCTATCACGGTTCGAACCTCTTTTCCTTTAAGAATGTGCTACAAAAATCAGACATATCAGGTCCGATGACTAAGTGGTCTGTTGGGCTAGAAATTTATGATATTAATTTTTCTTCTCGAACATCAATCAAAGCTCAAGTTGTGGTTGATTTCCTAGTCGGATTCCATGTAGAAAGACTTCGTAAGAAATCTCAAACATGTGAAAGAATAGGTAATTCAAATCGATGGTGGATAATGTATGATAGGATGCGGGGTTGGAATTTGTTTGCTTTCTCCTCATATGGATTTAATGTATTAAGCCATACGTTTTGGTTTTAAGGAATTTAACAATGAAGCAGAATATGAAGAAGTCATAGCAGGTCTAAGAGAAGTATCAACTGTTTTTAAATACTTTAAGTACAAACATGTGTCAATATTGAAAAATTTAATGGCTGATTCTTTAGTTACTATTGCATATTCAAAAGCATACCATTGGATTCTTATACTAGACTATCCTTCTATATCAACATCCCTTGAAATGGAAGTCGACAATGAATAAAATTTCCAAATATCAGCCATGGTAATCCCAGATTGGAGATATGATCAAAAGGCTTATTACTGATGGGATTCTACCTGAAGATAAGAGGTTAGCCAAAAAATTAAAGTTCAAGGCCCATAGTTTCTTGGTTTTGGATGGGGTCCTCTATAAAAAATCTTTTAGTAAAACTTTACTACGTTGCCTCAGATCCAATAAATCTTAAATAATGTAACCTGAATTGCATGATGGGGAAAGATCGGCTCACTGTGGATATAGAGCTTTAACTAGAAGAGTATTACTAGCAGACTAGTATTGACCATCTATTATGACAAATTCCAAAGAGCTAGTTAGAAGATGTGACCCTTGTCAAAGATATGGAACGCAATCCATATACCATCAGTTCCAGTAGATTCAGTTTCCAAAACAGTTCCTTTTGATAGATGGGGGATCGACTTGGTCGAACCACTTCCAATGGCTTCTGGGGAATGTCGAACTATTATTTTTGCAATTGATTACTTCTCTAAGTGGATAGAAGATGCACCACTCTCCGGAACAACCTTAAAGACGATAATAAGATTTATTCTCTCCAATATATGTTGTAGGTTTGGAATTCCTGGACTTATAACCACAAATAACGGTCGACAGTTTGATAATAAAGACATGGAGTAATTTTGTGCCTCAATATGAATTCATCATTATTTTTCCTCACATTTTCATCATCAAGCCAACTAGAAAGTAGATATGGCAAATAGAGCCATATTGATGTGAATAAAAAATAATTTAGGAGCAGCTGGTAAATTGCCTAACTTCTTACAAGAGGTACCATGGGCCTACTGAACTACTTCCCATACTGCCACACATGAATCTCTATTTTCCTTAGTTTACAGGATATACATAATTGCACAAGTTGAAGCTATTCTTCCTTATTTTAGGGTTCAAAATTATTCCAAAGAGGATAGTGAAGCTGCAATAAGAGCTTAGTTGGATCTGATTGAAGAAAATAGAGTTAAAGCCTACTTGAGAAATGTTCACTACTAGGGTTTAATAAGAAATAAATATGCATCTAAAATACGAAGAAGAAATTTCGAGGTAGAGGATGAAATACGAAGAAGAAATTATGCTATCTAAGCTAAGTGCTGGTGACTAAGCAGTATGCCTACTTCGAATGTTATTGGGCATGGGGGCTCATAAGACCAAACCATATTTATATCCCAACCCAATGGGTTCATGGACCCAAACGTTTCTATAAATGGTCCAAAAAACAACACTAAATGGGTTGGAACATTCTCTCTCTACAGATTAAATACTAACACCACTATTATATCTCTTCCCCCAACCTAAAATTTAAGACTTTGATTAAACACTTACCTAAAATACCCTCATACCAAATTTTATTATCAGCACTAAGGAAAATCCAAGAGCCTAAAAAATTCTAACTCTTAGATTTGCTATATTATGACATATATGGTTGAATAAGAATAACAAGAGTTTTGAACCTAACGTGACGTATAAATCTATAGCAAAAATTTGGACTATAGTTTATAACACGATTATATTCGAGCTTGGAGAAAAGAGGTTGTCGTGGGACTTATAGTTTTGCTAGAAAGTATACTGGTAAAATGGACGAAGCCAAATGTAAGAGTTAAACTCAACATGAATATATGTTTACGCTCAGATCGTTTGACACCAGGTTCATGAGGAGTGTTCCGGGTCATGATTGGTTCTTTTTTAGGTGGATTCGGAGGCTCAAGCTTAGCAAGATCATTTTTTCAAGCACACTTTTATGCTTTACCATTCAGCCTATATATGACGTTAGATGTAAGTATGAGAACTTGATGTAGAGACAGACTCGCTAAAGTTACAAGCGCTAATGAAAAATAGTGACGACAATGAAGATCACGGAGAGGATACACTTATGGTATGTAGAAAGATTTTTGCGAATACCCAACCTTAGAATTCAACAATATTTATAGATAAACTAACTATTGTGCTGACTGAATAACTAAATAGGAAAAAACTTCAGTGGTAGGTCTAATTCCATATGTTCATCCGCCGGTAAAATTGAAAAAATATTTTATAAAAAATAAATGTAAATAAGCTATTTCTAAATTTTTATTATGCATTCTTTAAAAATTTAATATACTTCATATAAAAAATAAACTCATTTGTCAATTCAATTGTATTAATTAATTAGTTATATATATATATATATATATATTGCGATAAGATTGTTAAAATCATTTCTTATCCTAATAAGTCATTTTTGCTGTTAGGGTTATATTTAGCTAAAAATCATCACTAGTCTCTCGTGTTTTGTGTTTGTTTCAAATTAATTTTTTCTTATTTTTTTATTAATATCTATGTTTTAAAATTTTGCATGTTTAGTCCATGCACATGTGATTGTTTAAGAGTTGTGATGTGATAATTCAAACAATAGATGTTTCGTCTAACATTTATTTTCCAATCTTTTGTCAATAACACTAATTGTTTAAATTTGAATATTGTTGGAAAAATATTAGAGATGTATTATTGACAAAAGGTTGAGGACGAAATGTAAGATAAAAATATACTGTTTGAGTTGTCACATGTCAGCTCCTAAAAAATTATACGTGCGAAAACTAAATAGAATTTATTTAAAAACGCGAGACTAAAAAACAAAAAAAACTAATTTGATAAAAATACAAAAATATAAAATAGCGATAGTATTTTTTGTGTGGTAAAAATGCATTAAAAATATAAAAAATTCTTACAAATACATAAGGCATACACCGAGAAATGACATTAAGAGCTAAGGAAGACATAAATCGAAGAAGTTAACCAATACTTGGTCAAACAAGTACAAGCAAAACAAAAATGTCAAGGCCGAAATAATTGACCAAAGCTTGGCCAAACGAGTACAACAAAACAAAACGAATATACTAAGATTGATATGATCAGAGAGACTGGACAACGACGATGTAGGAGTGCAAGAGAAACAATCTAGAAGAGAAAGAAGGTTGTTTCAAACAAACATAAAATAAATATTAAGTTTGAAAACTAAATGGGTTAGATATGCCAGATAACTTTGGTAAGAAATCTGAAGCGGAGGTCATACATCACGCGATAAGAAATCGTAGAGGCGAGAGTTGAAGAAGATTTAAAAATTCTGGCAATCCTGTCACACAAGACATGATAGACGACTGCGCAAAATTAGGCACACTAAATGTGTCGAAATCTAGATACAGGCTAGTTGAGCGTCTCCTGGATCCAATAGACCCAATTGTTTTTGTGACTTAAAAAAAACCAAGCTGAGAGCTTGTGAATCCCCAGATGCTCTGAGTGTAACTACACTCATAAAGAATACGACTATTGGTTTATGAGACGGGATTGCACAAGACACAATTCGGAAGGTGTTTAGACTCCAACTGAGAAGCTTATCTCGGGTGTAAAGTTTACCATGAGTAGCAAACCAAATGATGAAGGAATGGCGGATACTGTTAAATTTATGACAAACAATATCCGTCTACCCGACGTGGAAGGTGGGCGTACGAATGACGTTGTCGGTATCCTTGATAGTAAACTTGATAATTCCTCTATTTGCATTCCAATAATGAACGTCATTATATAGAGTGAGGGAGGGATATGATGAGATGGTTAATCTTCTGGAATGTTTGATGGTTCCTAACATTGGAAGACCTTAAATGAATATGCGAACTCCAAATACCATCCCGAATGATATCAGAGACTCTAATGTGTCCCTCCAAACCAACATCTTGAATAATA
The DNA here is from genome assembly GCA_036936605.1 of Limnanthes douglasii subsp. nivea. Taxonomy (NCBI): domain Eukaryota; kingdom Viridiplantae; phylum Streptophyta; class Magnoliopsida; order Brassicales; family Limnanthaceae; genus Limnanthes; species Limnanthes douglasii. The sequence goes on along the minus strand of JAUPFV010000002.1, from coordinate 190,913,268 downwards.
TTATTAAAAAAGAAAACTCAATCTTTTAAAGCTTAAAAAATTGTTGAATAATATTGTTAAAGAAGAAGTTGATATTTTCAAAATAAATCAAATAATCATAATGAATTGTGATCATGGTTTTGAAAACGCACTCCCAACTTTAAAATAAAATAAAAAAGACTTGTAAATTTTTACAGAAATAAATAGCATATTTTTAAAAAAATGTTAGAACAAAACTCCAAAAGAAAATCAACCTAAATTCAAACTAAAGTCAACATAAATTCAATTCCAACTCGAAAATATAGAATAAATAAAAGCTTGACCTTGGTTTGAAGTTGGTGCAATATTTACGAAAAATGATTTCAAAGTTCCATAAATATTTTCACAAGCTGAATTCAAAATTTAAATGTATAAGCTGGCCTCGTCAGCAGCCCTAGCCCAATCCAATACCAGCATTAACAATAATAATCTTTTTTCGCCTAATTTTACTAACAGAAGACAATCCTACATACAAAATTTATAAGTATATTATTATTTATGTTATATAAAATTAATATACGATTCGTCGAGCACCATCATCATAAACCCAGATCTGGTTCCTTTTTATCTAACTCTGTTTCTGTTTTGTTCTCGTCCTTCGTTATTTACATAGTTGTTTCAAGAGGGAGAGAGAAGAAGCAATACGGACCTTGCAGTTGCAGTCCACGTGACCCGTTTCCATTTCCACCTGCCTCTTTCTCTCGCTAACCAGAGAAATTTGCTTTACTCAATTCTGACATGGCTAATGGCAATCTCGTAAATTGATCCGAAAACCAGTGGTATTTCCAGTCCACTTACCCCAACCTCGGTCCCATCGACATCAATCCCTATAAAACAAGAGACCCCAAAGAAAACAAATTGAAACCAAATCAATTACCTCGTTCTGATTCTGTTTTGGTTTTTGCCGTATATACAGAGAGATGTTGAAACTCCCGTGTCATGTATCGGACCAATTGCAGGTCTTTGCGCAATGCAGATTCACGGCTCAGCCCAAACCCAGACCCCTTTGGAGAAACACCGTCGTCTGCTCCTCCCCGAGTCGGGGTAATGGTGCCACTTATGTTGGAGCGGTTGTCTCGGATCCGGCGGGGGTGGGGAAAAGAGTCGATCAGGATTTGGGTAGTTTAGCGGATCGGCTCCGGTTAGGAAATATGACCGATGACAGATTGTCTTATAAAGAGAGGTTCATTGTTAGAAGCTATGAAGTTGGGATTAACAAAACTGCAACTGTTGAGACGATTGCTAATTTCCTCCAGGTTTGTTGTTTTTCAAAAATTGATTATTTTTATTTTATTTTATAATTTTGTGTTTTTAATTTCTGGGTGTTAACTTGTTTCTACTCATGTTTTGTTTTATTCAAGCAAATTTATGACTCTTGAAATCTGGTTGTGTTTATTTGACTCGGTCTCGAGTTTGCTAGAGATCTGATGCTTTATGGTTTGAATTTGTTTCATCCAATTGAAATGTGTGAGAAAAATATTGTATGAAATGTACACACTGATTTCATGGTGCTCTTAGCTCAAGTGGTCCTTTGCTGATCTTACATTGCTAACGCCATTATATATTTTCCATGGTTTCACAATAATATATGCAAATGAATCAAACATATTTTGTGTGTAACTATTACTGTAATGTATGATCTGGGGTTGGAAGCTTCTTTGGGTATCTACTAGTATGATAACTTATTAATCATGTTCTATGTTGTTTCTTGGTAGTCCTAATTCATGAACATTCTCTATCATTCTTGACTTGGAATAAGACATTAAATATCTTAATACTAAGATTACTCTTTTATCTGAATAAATCAGGAGGTGGGATGTAATCATGCTCAAAGTGTCGGATTTTCGACCGATGGGTTTGCGACGACCAATACCATGCGAAAGTTGCATCTCATATGGGTAGCTGCCCGTATGCACATCGAGATTTACAAATACCCTGCATGGTTGGTTGTTTTAGTCCTCATAGTTATTTTGCCTTCGATCTCATCGTTTTTTTTATGAGTTGAATATTAAAGTACATGGTTTTCAGGAGTGATGTGATTGAAATAGAGACGTGGTGCCAAGGTGAAGGACGAATTGGAACAAGACGTGATTGGATTCTTAAGGACTATGCTAATGATCAAGTTATTGGAAGAGCTACGAGGTGCAAAGTTTGAGATTTTAAATTCGATGCCTATTGTTATTCTATACATGCTTTACTTATTTAATACATTAACATCTATTTATTATAGTGTATCGAATCTTAAGGTTTACTCGGTTTCCTGTCTTTTGCGGCTGGTAAGACATGACTAAGTCCTGAGTTACCCTTTTGGGCCCATTTAGTTTTGACATATTGCCTGGAGTCAGATCTTATATACTATAAACATCAAATATTTTCGAGGAGACCCTAAAAGACAAAATTTGGTGTATATATGTGGCAACTGAGAAACAACTTGCATCAAGAGCTTAGTTATGATGAGACTGTTTTCGTGTTAATTTTGTGCTATTTCAGTTGAATATACAAACAAATTTATTTGAATGATTTATTATCAGCAATAATGATATGCTTGATAGCTGGATCTATGGAGATTTCTGCTGCACATATGCAATTTCTTTATTAGTCATAATTAATTGTGTTTTCTGGTAGTTTGTACAATATCTTATGAAAGTAAGGTATACTGATGTTAATTGTGGTTTCAGCAAATGGGTCATGATGAACCAAGACACAAGACGGCTTCAAAAAGTCAGCGATGATGTTCGGGATGAGTTGTCAATTTACTGCCCCAAAGAAATTAGGTGCATCATTTTTCTTTCTTTTAACAAACTGACAAAATTTGATATCAATTCTATCATCACGTAATCACGTGGTACATCTAAGTAGCTTCTTTAGCTTGTAAGGTATTGGGAGAAATTCAGTCTAACTATTCGGGCTCGATCACAGTTTGAGATGCCGGAACTTTCTTTTAATTATTGTAATTTAACTTGTAACTTTTACTTGAATGTACTAACGATATGATGTGTTTGTTCATGGCATTTGTAGATTAGCATTCCCTGAAGAGGGTAATAGCAGCTTGAAAAAAATTCGAAAACTTGAAGATCCTGCTCTGGCGTCAGTTTTGGGTATTAAGGTGAGGGCACAAGCGATATTTCAATTATATTTGTATCAAGTTTTTAGTTGCTGAGTATCCGAATTTGGCAAAATGCAGCCTAGAAGAGCTGATCTAGACATGAATCAGCACGTTAATAATGTCAGCTATATCGGATGGCTTCTCGATGTGAGTGTTCTTTCTTCTTCTTCTTATACCTATATGAGAACCCCTATAAAGTACCAAGTTTTTACCAGATTTTATCAAAAGGAAAAGATCCTTACAGACTTCTATGTTATTAGTTATCGCGTTCTATAGAACTTCAAAATAATTTAAATAACAAACTTGTTTATATTCAAAATACATTTTTTTTGTAATCAAAATTAGTAACTTTTGCTTACAACATCAGAATTTTAATTCTGATATTGCGTGTGTACTTCGAAACTAATAAATTTCGTTCTTCCTGCTAAAATAGAGCCTGCCTCAAGACATCATCGACACCCATGAACTGGAAACCATAACATTAGACTACAGAAGAGAATGCCAACAAAACGACATGGTCGATTCCCTTACAGCTCCAGAGGAAGCCGAAGAAGAAGCTCCACAACTTCATGGAAGTAACGGATCAGCGACTGCACATCTAGAGAAACAAGAAAAGCTCCAGTTTTTACATTTGTTGAGACTCTCAGGGAACGGTCAAGAAATAAACCGGGGCAGATCAGAGTGGAGAAAGAAGCCGTGTCGATGATGAGAGAGAAATTAAGGATTATCTTTCTCTTATCGTGGTAAATTTCTTGGTTCACTTTTTTCAGTTTCAGAGAATTTGGATTTGAATGTGCCGGAGCCTGGACGAAATGGATCTCATTACTACACACATACTGCCTCAAATTCCTTAGAGCTGTTTTGTGTCTTTTGGTTGGTGGTGTCTAGAAAAGGAATCATGCCATATGTATTTCACTTATATAGAATCTTTGTAGACTTAGTTTTTGGGTTTTCACTAGATCATGAGTTTGGTTTGTTGGATTATTCTGCAGTACATGCGTGCACATTTAACACTGTTGCAGTGTGTAAAATGGGTAAGATCGAAATAAGTAGATCAGATAGATCTACTTGCCACAAAGAATTCTGGATATTGCACTTTTTAAAACAAATATATGATCGAAAATTGATTGGCCAAACGGAACAACTAAATAACGCATTGCACTTTGTGATCATTGAGATGAGAAGAAATACACATTAGTCTTCTCCACCAATGACTTGATGCATACATCAGTAAGGTCTTGACCAAGAAGAGAGGCCGAAGCACTTAGCATGAAAAAGAATCGACAACCCTTCATTCGAAATCGATGTCTTTGACTCTTTGTTGACAATATGAGCAGCCTTGGTTTTCACTTCAGTTTCCACTGCTTCAGGCGCATTGATTTTCTTTACTTTTTCCTTTACGCAGACCCACAATTTGGTACGGCTACATATATGCAAATCTCGTATAAGTTTATCCAAAAAATGCGGGTTATATATACCAAAATTTCGTATAAGTTTACCCAAAAAACGCAGTTGACTTTAGTTTGATTTTTGTAAGATCAAAATACCCTTGAACTTCCATTTAGTTACAGTAGTGCCATTAAGTAAAAAAAAAACATTAAGTATATCCTAGATAGCCCCAATTCACAAAACACTCTATCTAGCTAACTTGACCCAACCAATAATATTCTTTAGCAGATCAAGCTCCATAATAGTAAATTCTTTTGACGAACTTCAAAATCATCTTCAACATTCAAACAACTATAAAGAACATTCAACTCCGCCTTGAAGAAAGCCACAAAATCGATCATAATCGAGTCAGAGCTAGGGAGTAGCATGAAGGAGTTATTGTCGTCGGGAGTGAGAGATGAACAAATGTCGCCGAAGGAGGAGGTAGAGTCGCCGTGGAAGGAGGTAACAAATTACTTGAAGGTGTCCGGATACGAAAGCACCATCAGTTCTGGGCCTTGGAACCGATGGTGGGCAGCGTTTTTAGGCCGGTTCTAGGCCTACACACCACCGGTGCAGGGCCTCATAACCGGTGGTATTGGTGGTGCATGACCATCGGTTTGGTGGCCATGCACCACTGGTTCAAAGCCCTGAACCGGTGGTGCATGGCCACAAATTGTTTTTCATTTTTTAATCCTTTTTTTGTCCCATTTTTTCTTCCCCTAACTAGAGTTGTGTTTTAAAGTTGTTAATTAGGGAGCGGATGTTGCGCACGGATCCGAGGAATATTTCGTTACCGACGACACTCATGTGTTTTTCACAAACAAGTATTATATACAAGAAGCGTTGATTAAGTGAATCAAGAAGATCGGAAAACACAATGGTTTGGTTATCAATCTAATGCGCCACGATAAAGTAAAGAGTTGAAAAACGTCATAGGATATTTTTTTTCAGTGCGAGAGGTCGGGAAAGTATATTCCAAGAGTGCCCGACAAAGACCGTAAAAGAAAGGCGACAGGAAACAAAAAAATTGGTTGTCCATTTGAGCTAAATGGGTCAATGGTGCAACCGGATCGATGGAAGCTAGATATTTTATGTGGGATTCACAACCATGAGAGTTCGAAACAGTTTGGCGGTCATTCTTACACAGGCCGTTTGAACAACGAGGAGATGGAATTTGTTGAACGAGCGACCTATATAGGAACAAACCTTAGAGAAATATTGAACGGTGTTAAGAAGATCAATGAAGATAATGTTTCCTCTATGCGCACTATCTATAATGTTAGGCAGAAAAATCGATTGTTGAAGAAGGTGGGCAGGTCACAGCTGCAGTTTATGTTGGGAGAGCTTAAGACGCACAATTATTACGAATGGCATAAATCTGGTGAAGATGATGGGCAAGTTATTACTAATATATTTTTTGCGCATCCAATTAGTGTTGATCTTTACGAACATTTTCAATAGTGTTGATCATAGATAGCACGTACAAGATCATAAGATATGGTATGTCATTGTTTGAGATAATAGGCATGACGTTTGGTTTAACCTATTGTGTTGCTTTTTTTCATGTCTGGTGAGACATTAAACAAATTCAAATGGGTGTTAGAATGTTTGAAGTCGTTGATTGTTGTTCACGGGATTGAAGAATCGTCTGTGATTTTGATTGACAGAGATATAGTGTTGATGAACACCATAGAAGTTGTCTTTCCAAAGATAACGCATATGTTATACCGCTGGCACATCAACCAAAACGTTCAGGGGAATACGAGGAAGTATTTCCCTATGAAAAGTGATCATGCGAAGTTTGTTTCTGCATGGAAAAAGATAGCGTACGCGGCATTAGAAATTGAATTTGATCACGCTATGCTTGAGATGCAACTGGAATACAAAGAATACCCTATTACAATCAAATACACAGAAAAGTCGTGGCTTGATAAATACACTGATAAATTCGTTGTTTGGAAAATGAATAAGTTCATGCATTTGGGACATTGCACCACTAATCGTGTTGAGAGCCCTCATCCTAACTTGAAGTTACTTATGTACGAGCAAACTAAACTTTGAGTTATTTTGGGCTAGGGTGAATTCACCTGTTGAAATCCAACATGTTGCAATTAGATATTCATTTGAAAAGATTCGTCACATAACACAACATAAATTTGCTGAAAAACTTTTTGATGAAATTTGAGACAAGATTTCCCACACGGCATTGGAGCTTTTTTTTCTGAATTAGAAATGGTGGAAGACTGCGAGAAAATCGCTATTGAAAATGAGTCGGATGTTAAACACATTACAAGCGATGACATTTACATATAGCCGATAAGATCTTACACATGGTATACCGCTTCCACCAGATTGGCGAGTGGTGTAAAATGAAAAAGTTGCATCTTTAGCAGCACTTCACAACCACTGGACAAGGTTAGAAATACAGCCCCGTACGAACCGAACAACGATGGGGTTTCTAAAAGATGATTTGGAAAACTTGTGATCGATGTGATAGAGACAAAATATGAAACTCATATAAAACACATTTACGAGAAATGGTTTGAAATTGTTTATCCAGAGACATCATCCCTACTAGAAGCAGAAACACTGAGGTCGTCCACATGTGAAATGAAAAATTGTTATTGATTCATCATCCACTAAACGAGATAGATGTCACTGGGAACATGTGGCTGATGCTGATATAGCAAGCTAAGCTTCGGCGGCGAATCCTTTAAAACACCAAAAGTGACCACCCATAAAGCAGTCCCTAGAGTACTTCGTACTTCTTCTATATCCTCGCTTGCTAGCGATAGCCTACCATGACCTGTAGTTGGTGGGCTACAACTGATAGAAGATCCAAAAGGTTTTTTTGCGCTGGTTTCCGACACAATTCATTTCGTTTATATCTAGTGTAAACGACGTTAGGGAAGATTGACATTTTGGGTATCGAGCAGTTTCAGTTGGGTTTTATGGTCATGAAGAAGGTTAACAAACTGTTAGGAAGGAAACTTACAACGAACTAATGGACAAGTATGTGGTTTATAGCAATATATACAACGGTAAAGAAGAATACTTGAAAGGTTTTTAGAAAATATTAAGTATTATGACACACCAGCATCCACCAAATATTGGATGGCAATACCAGAGATGGGTATAGCTATTACAACCAAGTTCCAATGCATTTTTCATTTTGTGTCACTTGTGGTATCTCACAATTGCAGCTAAACTTTTCTACCTCTGCGAAGCGCACCCCCTATAATGATGAGGACATCCAAACAGATCCAATCGAAGTCCAAATTAAGACCGTCAAAGTACCAACTATTGGTATTGGTCCTATAACACGCTCAAGGGTAAGAGATCTTCATCGAGAATTCAACAAGGCTGTGGAGAGCCTTATAATCCAAATAAAACACAATCCAAATGCTATTTTAGTTACTAATCGAGCCCATCCTATTTTCTACATATTGGAAGCTCAATAAAACATTTAAAATGCTTCTTGAAGACCTGGTCAAAAAGATATACAAAAATGAAGCTCCAGACCTTTAAATGCTATATTTTAGCTATTTGGTTAGGATATACTTTGATTTACTAACTGTTATTTTAGTTTGTTAAGATCTATCTTAATTTGCTAAATTTTAGCTAGTTGTTAGGATATTTTTCAGATTTACTACCTGTTAGGATATCTTTTTATTTTCCATTTTAGTCTAATTTTTAGGATTTTCGGTATTATTTTTCCTTATAAAAGCTATAATCTCCATTTGAGAAATAAGAATTAAGAAAGTGAAAATTATCAGTAAAAAATGAGTTTTTACTCAAATATTTATACGAGACAAATTTATCTTTAAACTATTCTTGTGAGAAGCGAGTTTAGTTGACCTTTCATTCTGATTTATCCGGGATAAATTCAGTTTGGAGTTGTGCTTATCAAAGGCTTTCCATCACCTTTGTGGCGCAGATCGATCCATTGTATATCTATCAAACATTTTCCATCTCATTTTTGTTTGTGAGTGTTCTCCGAACAACAACGAGTCAAACCAACGCTCCATCTACCGGCATACATATAATTTGAATATGTTAAAGTGTTGGGTGTTCTCCGAACATCAACTTCGACAATCAAACCGCTTTCGTGCCTATATCACCTGGTATCAGAGCCGAAAATTCCGTTATCAGGGTCGTATCATACTTACACGCAACTAGTTACAATGACAGAAAACAATATTAATACTCTTGTTCAATTAGTAACTTCAATGAAAGAGCAAATACAAATTTAAAGTGATGAATTTCGTACGATAAGGAACGAATTTGGAGAATGTATTGGGCGAATTGAGCGACCCACAATGATACATGGAGCCATCAGAAACCTCTCACCTTTACAACAACATGATGAAATAGAAGATGAAGATGATGACATATCTAATTGGGAAGATGGACCTCCAAATCATTTGTTTCATTGAAATCAGAGAATTAATGATAATGTCTACAAATTGGAGCTTCTTGGAGATATTAACATTTCTCCAAGTTTAAATGTTTCTGATTTGTGTCCATTTGAAGCAGATGAACAAGTTTTAAGGATAAAACCTTTTCAATAAGGAGAGAATGATAAGGGCATCCAAACAGATCCAATCGAAGACCAAGATAAGACCGTCAAAGTACCAACTATTGGTATTGGTCCTATAACACACTCAAGGGCAAGGGATTTTCATCGAGAATTCAACAAGGCTGTGGAGAGCCTTATAAGCCAAATAAAACATGATCTAAATGATATTTTAGTTGCTAATCGAGTCAAACCCATTTTCTACATATTCAAAGCTCAAAAAAACATTTTAAATGCTTCTTGAAGACCTGGTCAAAATGATATACGAAAATGAAGCTCAAGATCTTTAAATGCAATATTTTAGCTATTTGGTTAGGATATGTTTTGATTTACTAGCTTTTATTTTAGTTTGTTAAGATCTATCTTAATTTGCTAATTTTTAGCTAGTTGTTAGGATATTTTTCAGATTTACTACATGTTAGGATATCTTTTTATTTTCCATTTTCAATCTATTTTTTAGGATTTTCGGTTTTATTTTTCCTTATAAAAGTTGTACTCTCCATTGGAGAAATCAGAATTAAGAAAGTGCAAATTATCAATAAAAAACTAGTTTTTACTCAAATATTTATACGAGACAAATTTATCTTTAAACTACTCTTGTGAGAAGCGAGTTTAGTTGATCTTTCATTCTGATTTATCCGGGATAAATTCAGTTTGGAGTTGTGCTTATCAAAGGATTTCCATCACCTTTGTGGCGCATATAGATCCATTGTATATCTATCAAACATTTTCCATCTGATTTTTGTTTGTGAGTGTTCTCCGAATAACAATGAGTTAAACCAACGCTCCATCCACCGCCATACATATAATTTGAATATGTTAAAGTGTTGAGTATTCTCCGAACATCAACTTCGACAATCAAACCGCTTTCGTGCCTATATCACCTCGTATCAGAGTCAAAAATTCCGTTATCAGGGTCGTATCATACTTACACGCAACTAGTTACAATGACAGAAAACAATATTAATACTCTTGTTCAATTAGTAACTTCAATGAAATAGCAAATAAAAATTTAAAGTGAAGAAGTTCGTACTATGAGGAACGAATTTGGAGAATGTATTGGGCGAATTGAGCGACCCACAATGAGACATAGAGCCATCAGAAACCTCTCACCTTTACAACAATATGATGAAATAGAAGATGAAGATGATGGCATGTCTATTTGGGAAGATGGACCTCCAAATCATTTGTTTCATTGAAATCAGAGAATTAATGATAATGCCTATAAATTGGAGCTTCATGGAGATATTAACATTTCTCCAAGTTTTAATGTTTCTGGTTTGTGTCCATTTGAAACAGATGAACAAGTTTTAAGGATAAAACCTTTTCAATAAGGAGAGAATGATAAGGGCATCCAAACAGATCCAATCAAAGACCAAGATAAGACCGTCAAAGTACCAACTATTGATATTGGTCCTATAACACACACAAGGGAAAGGGATCTTCATCGAGAATTCAACAAGACTGCAGAGAGCCTTATAAGCCAAATAAAACATGATCCAAATGCTATTTTAGTTGCTAATCGAATCCAACCCATGTTCTACATATTAGAAGCTCAAGAAAACATTTTAAATGTTTCATGAAGACCTGGTCAAAATGATATACAAAAATGAAGCTCTAGATCTGTAAATGCTATATTTTAGCTATTTGGTTAGGATATGTTTTGATTTACTAGCTGTTATTTTAGTTTGTTAAGATATATCTTAATTTGCTATTTTTAGCTAGTTGTTAGGATATTTTTCAGATTTACTAGCTGTTAGGATATCTTTTTATTGTCCATTTTTAGTCTAGTTTTTAGGATTTTCAGTTGTATTTTTCCTTATAAAAGTTGTAATCTCCATACGAGTAATCAGAATTAAGAAAGTGCAAATTATCAATAAAAAACTAGTTTTTACTCAAATATTTATACGAGACAAATTTATCTTTAAACTACTCTTGTGAGAAGCGAGTTTAGTTGATCTTTCATTCTGATTTATCCCGGATAAATTCAGTTTGGAGTTGTGCTTATCAAAGGATTTCCATCACCTTTGTGGCGCATATAGATCCATTGTATATCTATCAAACATTTTCCATCTGATTTTTGTTTGTGAGTGTTCTCCGAATAACAATGAGTTAAACCAACGCTCCATCCACCGCCATACATATAATTTTAATATGTTAAAGTGTTGAGTGTTCTCCGAACATCAACTTTGACAATCAAACCGCTTTCGTGCCTATATCACCTGGTATCAGAGTCGAAAATTCCGTTATCAGGGTCGTATCATACTTACACGCAACTAGTTACAATGACAGAAAACAATATTAATACTCTTGTTCAATTAGTAACTTCAATGAAATAGCAAATAAAAATTTAAAGTGAAGAAGTTCGTACTATGAGGAACGAATTTGGAGAATGTATTGGGCGAATTGAGCGACCCACAATGAGACATAGAGCCATCAGAAACCTCTCACCTTTACAACAACATGATGAAATTGAAGATGAAGATGATGGCATGTCTATTTGGGAAGATGGACCTCCAAATCATTTGTTTCATTGAAATCATAGAATTAATGATAATGCCTATAAATTGGAGCTTCATGGAGATATTAACATTTCTCCAAGTTTTAATGTTTCTGGTTTGTGTCCATTTGAAACAGATGAACAAGTTTTAAGGATAAAACCTTTTCAATAAGGAGAGAATGATAAGGGCATCCAAACAGATCCAATCAAAGACCAAGATAAGACCGTCAAAGTACCAACTATTGATATTGGTCCTATAACACACACAAGGGAAAGGGATCTTCATCGAGAATTCAACAAGACTGCAGAGAGCCTTATAAGCCAAATAAAACATGATCCAGATGCTATTTTAGTTGCTAATCGAATCCAACCCATGTTCTACATATTAGAAGCTCAAGAAAACATTTTAAATGTTTCATGAAGACCTGGTCAAAATGATATAAAAAAATGAAGCTCTAGATCTTTAAATGCTATATTTTAGCTATTTGGTTAGGATATGTTTTGATTTACTAGCTGTTATTTTAGTTTGTTAAGATATATCTTAATTTGCTATTTTTAGCTAGTTGTTAGGATATTTTTCAGATTTACTAGCTGTTAGGATATCTTTTTATTGTCCATTTTTAGTCTAGTTTTTAGGATTTTCGGTTGTATTTTTCCTTATAAAAGTTGTAATCTCCATACGAGTAATCAGAATTAAGAAAGTGCAAATTATCAATAAAAAACTAGTTTTTACTCAAATATTTATACGAGACAAATTTATCTTTAAACTACTCTTGTGAGAAGCGAGTTTAGTTGATCTTTCATTCTGATTTATCCGGGATAAATTCAGTTTGGAGTTGTGCTTATCAAAGGATTTCCATCACCTTTGTGGCGCATATAGATCCATTGTATATCTATCAAACATTTTCCATCTGATTTTTGTTTGTGAGTGTTCTCCGAATAGTAACTTCGACAATCGAACTGCTTTCGTGCATACATTATATAATACCCAAAAGACATGAAATTGGGTTTGGTTTTGTTGATACTAATCATTTCCTCAATCTAAGTCATTTGTCTCATATTTATGTTATTTACTACCACTGTCTTGTGAACAATATTAGTCTAACTCTAAATTAATTTTACAGCTAGCTATCAAGGCTCCATGTCCTTGCGCGCGTATACATCCTACGTGGAAGACACTGCATGACGATGACACTTCAACTTTGGAGTTCCCAATACTTAGTCGATACAAGACATACATGTAGCTCGAAGGTCAGAAGCCAATTAGTTCCTACCCAGAAGTAACCGATCTGGACGAATTTGTTTAATTGGTATCTAGTACTTTGCGTGGTTGTTATTATGCCGTGCTTTATTTGTCTGTTATTTCAAACATTATGTACTTCAGTTTTAAGAATTATGTTGTGTTCTTAATTAGTATGTCGTGTTTTGTTATTATATTGATAAAAAAATTAACTGCCAACATAACAAAGAAAAACTTATAATTTAAAAATCTCATAAAATTTCATTAAAGTAACAACGACAACTTGTGATTGAAGACAAAGCAACACTTCATAACTTAAGATAAAATACAAAATCAATCAAAATCATAGCCTCCATTGTCGGTAAGAGTACGCATTGTTTCCTCATTCAAGATTATTTGATCCTCAACATATTGCATCATTTAGTTAGACAAATAGTTTGTGACTATTAAACCAAAGGATTCAAATGCCTCATTCCTAATATCTGGTGGTTGGTTAAACACCAAAAACATTGGTCCATTTGTGATATACTTGTATCTAGTCGCTACATCTTCACGGTTACGAGGGGGAGGCCTTCTTGTAGTCGTACACATACCGCCATACAAGAAATACATCATACATAAAACCACATCGAAAAACCCTTCGGTATTATCTTCCGACCTAGTAAACTTCTCATGTTTTGCAGCTTTGAGTAGATGAGCATCGTCAAACACGCTACACCCCATAATTAAATAAATTGAGAGAGAATAGTTGAAATTGTGTGTTTGGTATAATGGAAGTCGGTATCCTTATAAATAAGAGTAAAAATTTAGTTTGACGAGAATTATTGGGCGGTATATAATTTCGGCGGAAATTAAATAACGAGAAAAAAATTCTGAAAAAAGTAGCACCATTGGTGCACAGTAGGCTAGACCGATGGTGCTTAGTCGGTAGCACCATTGGTGCACCACTTTCATACCAATGGTGCAAAAATAGTGCACCACCGGTGCAGAGGGTGTGGCACCAATGATGCCACAAACTCTGCACCAATGGTGCCTACCGGTCGGTACAATCGGAACCGACCGGTTCAAGGCACCATCAACGTGGGGTACCTGTACCCATCGGTACATGCACCATTTGTAACCGGTACTGTGAACCATTGATGCACAGTATGGAGTACCTATGATGCACACCTATTTTCACCATGGGTGCAGAGTAGTGTGCACCATTGATTCTCATGACTAAGCATCCATGGTGCACAAATACTTGTAATTATTTTTTTGCATCCCATCATACTTTTTAGATTAGAGCTAGAGAAAATCATTAGGTTTTCAAATTTTATATTTATTTTAATCATATTAGTTTTATCATAGTTTTTAGGTTTTCAAAGTTTATATTGGTTTTAATCATATCAGTTTTTATCGTAATTTTTAAGTTTTCTAAGTTTAGTGTTATGCTTTTCTCTAGTTTTGAATATGATTTATAGGCATGACCAAAATATATAAGTTGACAATTCGATAAAAGAAAATAAAGATGAACGAAAACAAAATAATGTTCAAATCATAATAACAAAATACTATTACAAATCAGCAATCAATCCTCCAATTCGATACCAAAACATAATCGTCCAATGCGATACCAAAACATAAACACAAAAAGAAAAAAAAGATCTATCTAGCATAACTAAAAAAAGTCCGATAATAAGAACAACTAGCCATGTAGACGATAGGTGAAAAACTTGCTCTCTCCACTGGAGTGCACTCTCTAAGTCTCGATGTATAGGCAAAGTGGTTAGAGATTTAGCTACCTCCAACAGTCTACCGTTGGTAGTGCGCGGGGGTGAGCTGATCACATGCCAACCATACTCAGCCAAGTGTCTCCAGTATATGTTTATCATCGTTTACTTGTAAGTATCGATGGTAATGGTCAACCGATCCTCTGGAAGTAAGTGGTGATGCCAGTCTAGCCATGCACTCTCATGCCACGTGTAGCGAGCCAAATAACCCTTTTTATAGCCAGTTCTAAGTACGAATAGGAGTTTGGGTTTATCCTGAACCCGTTTGAACTGGTGCATGACTCGATCAGGCATGTATCCCATCATCCGCAACTGATAAGCGATGGTGCAGATCTCCTGCACGGGGACTTGGACACGAATGCCCTCATATGGCTAGAAGACCACCTGTAAAAAATAGTTTTGCCAATAAAATATAATAGCAAATAAAATAGATAAGTTGCTAATAAAAATGTAGTTACTTACCTTTATCTCCTTAAGATGTGAAATAATCGAACGCATCTTCAGTTTTGGGTGGAAGTTTGATCCAACAATCCTTTTAGGTAGCCACCTTACAATCCTCGGCTGCCTCGATACATGATCCGCGTTCTTTGGGGCTTTAAATGAGGGGAAGTGATCATAAATCTAGCAATCTAGCACGGAAACGAATCCGTAAAGCTTATGCTTCGATGCTTTTGAAGCATCACCCAAAACACTGAACATAAATGCTAATGCACTGGTACCCCATGTGATGTCCCATAAACCCGTGTCTACATTCTCCAACCCATAATTATAATCACCCCTGATACTCTTCTGACTAATATCAACAAAGATAGTGCAACCAAATAAGAACACCAGGTATGCTCATGATACCTAACGGATAATGTCTGGGTTAGTCTTCTCAATGTAGCGGCCCTTTGTAAACGTCTCCCACAACCACTTGATCTTGAACCCAATGTCTCGCGTAGACTCCAGCTCCACATGGACCTCTGCAATGCTCAAACCCAACATAGTCGCCTAATAAGGATAAGCCTCATCCCGTGGAACCGTAACCACGTCCAAATTCCTACTCACTACAAGAAGACCTGTAATGAAGCTCGCATCGTCGAGAGTGATGGTCATCTCCTCGAAGCTGAAGTTGAACGTGTTGGAATCTTGATGCCAACGCTTGACAAATACCTCATTCAATACAAAATGCGTGAAGTAATGAGGCAAGTGAGCAAGAAGAGGTCTGAAATGAGTGCACATTCAGTGTTGCCGCATCTCTGGCTTATCGCTGATGTCCCACATGCGTAGCCTATTATAATGTGTCTATAAGCTTAATGATGTATGAGCTTATAAATAAAAGAGTAAGTCAGATAACATACAAGGTAAAACTTAACTACCAAAATCGTACAATAAGTTAATACTAACCTGTCCGGCGAAGACATGGAACGCCTCGTGCTCCTTAAAGTCAGGAAATAGGGGTATCTTGTTGCATTTAAAAAATGCAAACATATATCTATACTTCTCAGTGTGTATAGCATCAACCGCATTCGCGCCCAATATATCTTGCTCGGGATCTCCAGTAGCGTCCACCCTATCACTAACTTGTGGTGGCCGTGAAAAACTAATATGCGCTGGTGGTGCTGAACGAGTAGCGAACGATGGATGCGATGCACCTGGTGATCGGTGTACTAGTAGGTGATCGCACTGGTGGTGCATCCAGTTGTGATGAGCTCCCATTAGTACCTGGTGAGGTTTATTTTAAGATGGTGGTAATTTTGTCAAGTGTTTTCGAAAGTTTTGAGAGTATTAAATGTTTGGGTGTTTAGTAGTGAAAGATTTGAGATGCCGGGTTGTATTAAATGTTCATTACCCTCATTAATCAAAGTCGTTGGAGTATTTATACCCTTAATTATGGATCCGTGGGCTTTCGGGTCGAATTATGGAACCGGGTCAAGTTTAAGGACTCATTTACTTAATAAGCTGATTAGCACCTAGCTTAGTCAAAAAATGTTTAGTTATTTTATACTTTTGTCGTGTCCGGATAGTTCAGTGGGCAGTTTATGTCAGAATTGCCCTTGTCCGGAAGTCTCATTAAGTAGTGGTGGATTTATTCAGACTCATCAGTAGCCCATTTCTTAGGCTTTGTGAAAAATCTTTGGTAGAACTAAAAAATTCACTTAGTTAGTTACGATATTTTACGACCCATTTGTGTATCTAGTTTGAGGTTTGTCCGGACTCACTTCTTCCCAGAATTTTAAGAGTTTTTCTTTGGATCGTGGGACACATGTCATAATCTGATTCGACCTACCAGCCGTTTTTACCTAGATCGGCGCTCTCACTAAACCTAAAAAGTAACCTATGCCTTTAATTTTTCCCACATCAGCGCCGTCTTCAATCATTGCACGAATCTCTTCGTTTTCTCCTAGGTATCAGTTATCTTTTTCTACTAATATATAAACCATTTTTTCACTGTTTCATTATCTTCATCACTCAACAAATCTTTCACAGAACTTTTCTCCCTTTCTTTCAAAATCGTTCTTGGATAGTTTTATGTTCACGACTAGAAATTCTATTGTAAAAGACACCTGGTTGAATTTGTCTGAATTATAGAAAGTAAGGAAATTTGAACGAGAGGGGCGTATCGCGGCTGGTCTCCCGGTCTCTCCAGGCGACAAGTCTGATAAACCATCGCAAGAAGCTGATCAAGGATCATCTTCTACCAGAAATCCAAAACCCAAACGTCATTTCAAACCAAACCTTTCACCAATCTCATCAGGCTCCTCTGTTCAGGAGTCTAAACCTTCTACTACCCAAGAAAAGGCAGTATCGAGCATTAGAAAACCCTCCATTTTCATAGCCATGGGATCTGATATTGAAAAATCTCTAGAGAAATCCAATTCACGCCGGACAACTCGTTTGGTGAAAGCCCAAGCGACTGCCTCACAGTCAAAGCCCTCCAAACCGGAGTCTTGTAAATCAACATCCAAAGATAAACCCTCAGGATCAGAGATATCTATAAGAGCCCCCACGAGGTAAGCCTTTTGGATCGAAGGCAGCCAAAGTAGCTTCTCAAACGAAGTCCTCCGGAACTGAGCCTGAACCGGACACCAGATCTTTAGAAAAAACTGGCACTCAATCATCCAGACACACCGTAAAACTAGAAGCTGACACCCTTCCATCCACAACAGCTGATAACCCTCCACAGTGATGGAAGAAATGATGGAGGACAGTATCGAAGAGGCCCCCTTCGAAACTGAAGCCTTAGGGAAAACTGGGGATGCTTCCTCTGATAGAAAAGGGAAAGGAAAAGTGAAGGTTTGAGTTGCTCATCCGGATCTCTCGGAGTGCTTGGAGGTCAAGGTAGGACCTTGCTTTCAAAAATTCAATGTAAAGTATTTTTTGACCATGCAGAACATAAACTATGTTTATACTCATACTGCCAAGATGGGCTGGATCTGGATAAAGTGGGGGATCCCAGAGTCAGTGAAGGTGAGAATACCTGTCACTACGGAGACTCCAATGGACTGCAAACTTAATGAAGTGGTCATCTACACAGAACTGTTCAACTGGGGGCTCAAATTCCCCTTAGACCCAGAGATCGTCAAACTTTCATCTGATAAGCCAATTGAGTCCAAATGCTTGGTACTCCCTCACTGCCTGCATAATGGCATCGAGGCTGTCTGGAATCCCTCTCCCTATGGAGAAATTTTCCGCTGTGGAAAGTCTATGCAAGAATCACCACATCCCATTCTACCACCATAACATGGGAAACAACTTTAAAGTGGTAGACGGCTTGTTGGAGTCGGAGAAGAATTGGAGAACTCAATTCTTATTCATCAGTGGATCATGGGAGAATGGGAGAAAGATTAAGGCCAAGACTAACCCTAGCATGCTTACTAGTAGGTGGAAGAGTACAAGTAAACTCTTTAATTTAATTTTTCATTTTCTCATTCTCACTTTATAAATATTCCACTTCTGAATCATTCATTACTTCTTTTTAAGTATTACCGAAGGAGTATACCGGATATCTGGAGAAGGGGCAGACTACATGTGCCAAGTTGAATGCATGGGCCACAGAACGTTGGGAGAATGCTTTCCGCAACTGCTTCACTTCTGGAAATTTTGTGAGATCTCATCTGTGGAATACCACAGGCCAGAGAGATCTCACATAGGAATAATTTACCACACCCTCCCCCAATTGTCATTCTCAAATGAACAGAGGAAAAAGATGGTAAACTAGACTTGCCCTCTAGAGCCCAGGCCCCTAGCAAGATGAAGGGAAAGAAAAAGAAGGCTGCAGCAAAGGCAGTTCGAGTTGCTGCAGAAGAGACTGGTCCGGAGAACCAAGGAGGGGAGAACCAAGGAGGGATCGATGCCTCCTGGCTCCAAGTGGTTGAAGATGAAACTGTTAAGGAGGTAGGAAAAAAACCAAACCCACCAAGGCCTCCGAAGAAGGATCACAAAAGGAGGGCAAGTAGTGATGAAAGGGCAGCCAAGAAGAAGAAAGTCACTTTAGGGGGAGAAATCACCCTTCGCCCTTCGGAACTTCCTCCTCCACCAGCTCCTACTAACCCCGCCTTAGTAGAGAAAATTCCAACAGACTTGCAACTGGGAGAGGGTAACGGAGGAGGGCTTGACATCAGAGCCCTTCAGGACATCGGTCTCTACTTCACCGATTTGGAGAAACATAACTTTGCTGGTCCTTTCCGTCCTTCAGGTTCTTCCAACATGGTAACCTACAATGGTAAGTCTTTTTGTATGTCCGAAGACCAGGATATGGTGGCCCATTCTCTTTTAGGTCATATTCAACCAGTGCTCGATTTGGAGAGGCATGTGAAAAATCAGTCCACCCTTATCAACACCCTTAACACAGACAAGGAGACTCTGTCAACCAACCTCCTCAATGATAACCAGAGCATTGAAGCACGGAAGAAAGATCTTGAAGAATTGAAGAAGGACAAGTAAGATCTGTCCACCAAGCTGGCTACTTCGGAGAATGCTAACACTAAGTTCCAAGCTAAGTGCTCTGGTCTGGAGAAGGATGTCTCCACCTTAAAGGAAGACGTGAAGACCAAAGATGGTGCCATTCAAACCTTGTCCGGAGAAAAGACTTCCCTTGAAGAGGATGTGTCTAAGGCAACCAAGGAGAAAGAAGACTTGGAGAAATAGCAGGAACAGAGAATTCAGGCCAGCATTGATAAATACACCAACGAGGTGATAGATTCCTTGGAGACAAGGTATGCTGAAGTGAAGTCTGACATGGTACTGCTTTTTCATGAGAATTTTCTGAAGATGACGCTTGGTCCCTTGTGGCAATATGTGGAGTATGAGGACATTCTGTTCCATACAATGGCAGATGGTGATAAAAAGAACTACTCTAGTGGAATCGATTCTACCACCGATGAAGAAGAATAAACCGGGGAGAGTTCAAGCACTAAACTCAAAGGCCCCAAAAAAAGAGGTGAAGCAGGAACATCCGAAGGGAATAATCCCTAGGGTTTTTAACTATTTTTTGTGCTTTCTTAATCTTGTGAACTACTAAAGTCCTTGGATGGTCAAGGCGTTTTTGTAATTGTATCCGGACTAGGTCCGAATAAGTCTTTCACAACACTTAAAGTCCTTGGATGGCCAAGACATTTTATTTTATTTTAGTAACGTTATCTGGTTCATACTCGGACGGGCTTATCTATCAAATCTTGTTTCATTCCATACTTACTTTCAATTTTAATGGCTAATGTTTAAAGAGCCCTTCTTTACTTAAAAAATATTTAAAGTGAAAGTGTTTAATATTTCCGATGACATGTGTTTAATGGTCATCATTCAACCAGATTAATCCGATCTGTCAAAGATCCTTAGCATTAAATTGAAGACTTGAAAAGAATTGTAACCAAACCACACCGAATATTTTAAGAAGGCATCACACTTTATTGAAAAAACCAGACTACTCATTAAAACCTCCCCGCGCCACCAGGGTAGGAAAGAGTATGCCCCTAATATTTTCATTAAGCTTAAAAAGTAAATATTTACACAACCTTTATTCTAGATATAACCTGAGATGTTCAATATTCCATGGGTGCTTCAAAACTCTTCCATCTTTGTCTTGAAGCCTATATGTCCCAGGCTTAAGATTTTTGGAGACCTCATAAGGGCCTTCCTAGTTCAGAGCCAGTTTACCGAACTGCTTTTCCTTAGTATGCAAGAAAACGTTTCTTAATACTTTATCTCATGATTGAAAATCCCTTCTCTTGATCTTGGAAGCAAATATGCTCCTCATCAAGCCTTGGTAATGGGTGGTTCTAAGATGAGCCTTAACTCTTCTTTCTTCTATTAAGTCCAACTAACTTCTAATTGCCAATTCATTGGCTTATTCGGAATAGTTGTGGACTCTGTATGATGGTAGGGTTGCTTCTATAGGAGTAATATCATCAATCCTATACATCAAGGCAAAATGAGACTCTTGAGTAGCAGCTCTAGGAGTAGTCCGGTACGCCCACAATTCTTCTTGCAAATAGCTGGGCCACTTCCCTGCAACCCCTTTTAAATTCTTTTTTAAACCAGACAGAATTGTCCTGTTTGCCACTTCAACTTGGCCATTTGATTGTGGGTGGAAAGGAGAAGAGAAGCAATGTTGAATGCCCCTAGAGGCACATAAACTCTCCATATCTTTGTTATCAAATTGTGGCCCGTTATCTGTGGTTATCTTTTGTGGAACCCCAAATCTGCAACAAAGGTTAGACAAGATAAATTTTATAACAGCGCTCAAAGTAGTTCATGCCAAGGGGGCTGCTTCTATACACTTTGAGAAATAATCAATGGCTACAATAATAGTCCTGCACCCTTCGGACGCCATTGGTAGAGGCCCAACTAAATCCAGTCCTCAACAAGAAAAAGGCACTGGCTCAGAAATTGACTCCATAGGAACTGGTGGGATATGAATTTCATTATCATATCTTTGGCATGGGTCACATTTTTTCACCAACTCCTTAGCATCTGCCATTATGGATGGCCAATAGTATCCGGCCAACAAAACCTTTCGGGTTAGAGCTTTATAGCCACATTGTGCTCATCCCTCTCCATCATGTAGTTTGGATAAAACAATTTGGGACTCTTCAGCTCCAAACAACGCATGAGAAGTCTGCTGAACGACTTTTTATAATTGTGTTTCCTTTTCCTTGCCATAGCCTTCTCCGGAGGCAAACTCCCATCAGAGATATATTGAAGAAGGGGAAATCTCCAATCTTTGGATTGAACCACTTGTACACTCAAGCTCTCTTCTTCTTCCTTGCTCTGATTTGGTTGTATGGATGGGCATTCTTGTACATGAATCCATGGGTAGGACTCAGAGTATGCTATGGTTGCTAAGGAGTCTGTCAGCGTGTTTTCCGATCTAGGAATATGCTCATAGCAAACATTTTTAAAGTTGGCTGCTACTTCTTTAAGAATGAATAAGTATTTGATCAACTGCTCCTTCTTGTCTTCGGACTGACCTTGAGCATGGTGGATAAGAAGCTGAGAATCACTCATTAATCTAACTCTTTTAGCCCCACACAGAAAAGCTAACTTTAGACCAGCTATAGCTGCCTCATATTCAGACTCATTGTTAGTACCCTAAAAGCAAAGTATATAGCCTAGTATAACTTATCACCATATGGAGAGGTTAAACAAATCCCAGCCCCACAACCCATTGTGCTTGATCCACCATCTGTCCGGACAACCCACTCTTTTTTTAGTTTTCTCTTCTGAAGCTTGTTTAGTACTTCTGTTCGAATGAAACTCTACCAAAAAATCAGCAATAGATTGAGCTTTGATTGCAGTTCGTGGGGCAAAATCAATGTCATAATCACCCAATTCTACTGACCACTTGGTCATCCTGCTTGATATGTCTGCTTTCTGAAAAATATTCTTCAAAGGAAAAAATATTCGGACGATGATGGAATGAGACTGAAAATATGGCCTCATTTTTCTGGCAGCAATCACTAGGGCTAGTGTCAGTTTTTCAAGCTTTAGGTACTTCTTTTCATCATTCATTAGACTCTTGTGGATGTAGTACACCGGACGAGGATAATTGTCCACCTCTCTTACCAACACTACACTTATAGCACATTCTGACACAGCCAAGTATACATATAGTGTTTCTCCGTCAACAGGCTTAAAGGGTTTTGGGAGAAGACAAATGCTTTTCTATTTCATCAAACGCCAGGCTGCACTGTGAAGACCAGTTGAAGTCTTTAGCACCTTTCAAGGTCTGAAAAAACGGGCACATTTGTTCGAAAACCTTAAAATAAAACGATTTAAAGCAGCCAATCTTCTTGTCAACCTTTGTACTTCTTTAATATTTCGAGGAGGGTCCATTTTTAATAGGGAATCAAGCTGGTCCGGATCAGGATGTATCCCTTTTTCACTTATTACATAACCCAAAAATTTCATGGACCACACCCCAAACACACATTTTTCTGGATTTAATTTTAAATTAACCTTTGTCAAGTTGGCAAAAGTTTCTTGAAGATCAGTTAGGTGCAAATCTTCTTCTAAGCTTTTAACCATCATATCATCGATATAACTTCCATATTTCTCCTAATCTGATCAGCAAATGATTTGTTCACCAACCTCTGCTAAGTAGCCCCATCATTTGTCAACCCAAAAGGCATCACCTTGTAACAATGGAGACCCCTATCTGTAACAAAGGTAGTGTGTTCTTGGTCCTTTGGATCCACCTGTATCTGGTTATAACCGGAGAAGGCATCCATGAACGATAATAGTTTATTTCCAGATGTGGAGTCCACCAACTGATCTATCCGGGGGACCGGATACAGATCTTTTGGGCAAGCTCTGTTGAAGTTAGTAAAGTCGATACACATACGCCATTTCCCATTCTTTTTCTTCACTAACACTGGGTTGGCTGTCCATAAAAGATATTGAGACTCCTATATGTGCCCCATATTGGTAAGCCGGTCAACTTCTTGGACTATTACATAAGCTTTCTCCTTAGAAAAAGCTCATTTTTTTGCACAACAAGCAACATCTCTCCGAATAGATAGCTTGCGTGATATAACACTTGCTGGTACTCCGGTCACATCAACATTGCCCCAAGAAAAACATGTTGGTGACGTGCCAAAAAGGACAACAATTTTTTCTTCAATTCTGGTGCCATCTTGAAGCCAAATTTAACACTCATTCCTTCAGCCACAGAGTGGGTTTCAACTTCTTCAATTGGTATCAAAACACAAGGGGTCTCTCTGGGGTCATCAATTTCACACTCACCCCAGAGGGCCCCAACAACTGCTATTCTTCATTAATCCGGACTGCCCCCAGTGTTTTAGGAGCAAGTGCAGTTGCATAACATTCTCTTGCTATCTTTTGACTACTCCGGACAACTCCCACTTGTCCTTGAACTGCATACTTTAAACATCGATGGACTGTTGAAGCCACAACATACATCCTAGAGAGCAAGGACCTCCTAAAGATCGCATTATAGCATGTGGGGCAATCCACCACAACAAATAGTACCCTGACCATCTTCTTGAAAAGGCCTTTGCCCAATAATACCTCCTCCTCAAATTCTCCGATTACATCCGTAGAGCTCCATGTGAAGCCCACAATGGATCTGTTCAAACGTTGAATCACTACCGGATTCTTCATCTGCTTATAAGAACTTAAAAATAGAATATTGGCTGAGCTGCCAGTGTCAATCAGAATTCGCCTGATGTCGTTACCCCCAATTGAAGCTCCTATCACTACAACATCCTCATGAGGCCTAACTATATTTCTTAAATCATCCTCATAAAAAACAACGAAAGGAAAAGGAATTTGGGACTGATAAGAAGACATGCCTCCCTCTAAGTGAGTAGCTAGAGTGTGAACATGCGTTTTTCTTGAAGAAGGAGTCAGCGCAGTCATAGTGCCCCCCCCGAATATAGTAAGTGACTCAAAAAATCTTATGAGTCCGGACACTGTCTTAGTTTGTTCTGTTATGACCCCCACTTTATTCCGGGTTGGAT
The DNA here is from genome assembly GCA_036936605.1 of Limnanthes douglasii subsp. nivea. NCBI lineage: Eukaryota > Viridiplantae > Streptophyta > Magnoliopsida > Brassicales > Limnanthaceae > Limnanthes > Limnanthes douglasii. Next base: position 190,888,663 of record JAUPFV010000002.1, on the reverse strand, counting down.
CAGGATCCAAATACTCCGAATCAATATCAAAGCTTTCAAGGATCACCATATCCCCTTCTGGAGCAGATGTCCATGCATTGTTAGTTGGGCCAGTTCGAGGAGCATTGTCAGGCCTATTTCCACTCCTTCTCTTGACATAAGCTCCCAACTTTCCCCTCTCAATAAGATTTTGTACCTCTTGTTTCAAAGGGATGTAGTCTTTGGTGTTGTGGCTAATATCATGATGATACTGGCAAAAATAAGTATTACGACTTTCCCTAGGAGATTGAAGCGTTGTCGGCTTCCTGAAATGCACCTCATTTTTAGTTTTATCATAAATGGTTGCCACATTATCCTTTAACTCAGCAAACCACTCCGGTTGGACCCAAGGTCCTCGTTTATTTCTGGACTGCTGGCTCTAAGCTGGATTTGGGTGGGATTGAGTCTGTTTGGCCCTATTGGACCCTTGTCCGGTTTCTTTGGCCTTGTATCCGGACTGGTTCTGGTTTGGAGAAGCTGGGGAAGACATCATTTGTCTGTGTACCCTAGTATTCTTTGTTTCATCCACATTGATTTGTTTTCCCACCTGATTTAGCAAACTGCCCCAAGTCATGGCCTTCTTCCTCGTTACTGAATCAACTAGATTCCGAGAGTTTAACCCTTGTCTTAAAGAAGCTATTGCTACTTGCTCAAAGCAATCAGCTAAGCCATTCTTGGTATTTACAAACCGGCTTATATAGTCTTTTAGTGACTCATTTGGCTCGTGGGCACAATGGATAATATTATCTCTATTGCCATTCACCTCTTTACTCCCCATAATAGATAATAGTATCTCCATCCGAACAACCATCAAAGTTTCTGATACAACCCTGTGGCAAGCTATTGTACCAATTCAGTGAACTTCCCATAAAGGATTGGGAGAAGGCTCTACACAGAAGTTTGTCATCATCGTCAAAATTCATCATAAAATTCTTAAACTGTTCAAGATGGTTGTCCGGATCTTTGCTCCCATCATATTTCTCCATTTTAGTATTGTAAAGCCTCTTAAGAAGGTTTCCGGACAATATCTTGGCAGACAATGGCGATTGCTTCCAATTCCGACTACGACTAAAAACTGTGTCTTCATTAGGTGTTGTAAAAATACCTGGCTCATCATGGAAAGCAAAGGGATCAATCAACAGCTGGTTCACATGCCTGTGACTATGGTTGTAGCTGTGAGACGACCCTTTTCCCAGATGCCTCTTTAGTCTCCCATGCCTATATCTCTTTCTTGAATATTTCTTAACTAGCTTTTGTTTCTTTCTGGACCTCCCCTCATCACTGCTTGATGACAAGGACTCTTCAAGCTCATCCTCATGCGAAGAGCTACTAGAGGACTCAGATTCTGAGCTCTCCACCGGCTTGGACCGGTGAGACTTCTTGGAACTGACATGGGTCTTTTTCGTGCTCAAATGAGTCTTTGCTGATGGGTCGTTCTCCCTTGGGTTGTCAGTTAGGTAAGCAAATAAAGAATAAAAAAATAAATGTCACACAACAATACAGATACAATTCTGAAAAGTGTTAGGACAATCTGATAAGTGAGTAGGTACCCATAACCAATATGAAGGATAATCGTCGAAACTGAGCGGAACTAGACAAAGTAGAACCAAGGACAGCAGAGCAAGACAAAACCTAGCAGAGCAAAGCAGAGCGAAGTCGAGCAAGACCATATAGAGTAGGATGAAAAGAAAGACTGAAAAAGCAGACAATGCGCTCAATCCGAGCAGGAGAGATACGAGGCCAAGCGCACTCAAACTTAAGTCGAGCAAAGCCCGACTATAAGTACGCACGCTAGGTCAAAGCAAATACAGAAGGGCTAGTTCCCACTCAACTACAGTTGAGCAGAACACGATCAAACGCAAGCACGCTCGAGGAACATAGTGTGCGACATCGCTCAGCCAAAAGTAAATTGGCATCGGACCCGGTCTGGGAGGACATGGCAGCCTTAGCACCCACCAGACAGAACTACAAAGAATGCTCAACACGACAAATTGTGAAACTAACCGTTATGTCAACAAATTAAAGGCCGATAATCAAGGAAATGTAGTCAACAGTGAAATATCCAAGGACCACGATTAAAAGAAATTTATGGTAATTAGTTTAATGATGGCCACGACCCATTAAATGTTTGTAATTAATAAGGGAGTTACGGCCAATAATAGTATAAATATAGGGCTAAGGGTTTTGTAAAGGGGGACTGTACTATCTTCTCGAATCAATAAAATTACTACTTTGGCAGTTCATTGTTTTAGGTTATTCTCATAACATTTTTGGTGCCGTCTATGGGAAACATCAAAAGCAAAAAAAAAAAATTCAAATGGTAGTAACTCGATCCGGGATTGATATTGAACCAAACGAGAGACGCATAACCATGCCAACCCCAACCATGTCACCGATCCTTCTGTAGGGCCAACACTACCGCCCCCGCCTAACGAGGATATTCTAGAAGAAGCTCTACACAGAAACGCTCCGACCCCGGTCGACCCACAAGTGGCACGAGCCATCGCAGCACTGGTTGCTAACCTGACCGATCGCCCCCTACCACCTAGCCTTCCCGAGGACACAACCAAAGTTCAGCGATTGGAGCAACAAATTTTGACGATGCAAGCAGTCCAGTGCGAGGCGGATCGCGACCAAAAAGCCAGGGACCTAACAAACAAGATGACCATGGCAGAGCTACAGGAAGCTGTCAATATGCTGACGTCAAAACTGCGTTCAAACGATCACCAGCACCCACCCAAGTTGGTCATTGAGGTAAGTCGAGCAGCAATACGAGAAATTTCCTCCAAACGGGGCCAGCTTGGTGAAGGAACGAGAGACAGCGGTGGGCAAAAGCGCCACAAGCAGCCCGCACCCAAGGATGACAAAGAAGGAGAAATATGGCAGTATGACCATGTACGCATGACTATGGCCGCCTATGGCTGCCTATGTCCTCAAAGAATCATCTTATACCGAAAAAATCCTTGCCGCCCAGCTCCCAAGGAAGTTCGACCTTTTTCGATTAGAGGCTTATGATGGATCAGGGGACCCGGAAAGGAATTTGGAGAAATTCAAAAATATGATGCTCGCCTTTAATCTAGATGATGTTATGTTGTGTAGGGCTCTTTCCATGACCCTTAAGGGCAATGCGATGGACTGGTTCAGCAGCCTCCCAAAAAGTTCTATAAGCGATTTCGTAGGCCTCTGGAATGCATTTCGGGAACCGATTTGTGGGTAACAAGGAATTACGTCAAGATCTTGATTCCATTATGGACCTCTACCAAATGAGGGGGGAATCCCTCAAGGGCTACATCCGACGATTCGTGCACGACATGAATAAACTCCCTGACTTAGCCAAAAATATGGCGGTGGCTTCCCTCAAGCGGGGATTGGACAGGTAGGGTAAGCTTTACGCTGATTTAATTCGTTTTCCCTACGATAAAATAGGTGACCTCCTGGCCCGGGCGGACCAGTTCATTAAGGTAGATGACGCCACCAAACCCTCCCTCCCCCCACCCTCGGACAAGGTCACTCCAACCATCACAAACGCCGAAGAGAGCAGTGGCAGAATCCATGATGAGCGTCGCAGGGAATCGCCAAGACAAGTCGATAGTTACTGGGGAACATCATCAAGGGGGAGCGACCGACCCAGAAGGAAATCTACAAGACTCACGACCACTCCACGCTTGGCCGCTTATGAAAACCCGGTGCGACTATTCACTCAGCTCACAAAGTCCATCTCAACCATTTACGACCGTACCAGAGATAGGATTCGATATCAGGCTCCTCGATCCATGTCCACCCCAAGATAGAAGCGTTCAACACGACATTTACGCGCATACCATAATGATCACGGTCACGCAACCAACGACTGCTGGAAATTACAGGAAGAAATCCAGCGACTGGTCGACAACGGCCTATTAATCCAATTTGTACGACAACAGACCTCGGGATACCAAAGCGGCAACACAGAGAACACTCACACTAAACAAGAAGAGCCCCACCACAACGAGCTGCCCTGCCGCCGAGAGGATCGGCCCACCGGGTCAGGAAAGAAACAATGGATGCTCACAATCGCCGGAGGTGGCTCCTTAGACGAGGCAGACCATCCGAGAAGGAAGCGGTCCAGAGATGATGAGCATGTGCCGTCTGTAGGAGGGCCGTCTTATAGTCACTATCGCGACCCAGTTGCTGATCTCATTTTCAACAACGATGATATGAGAGGTGTCGCCACCCCCACAAGGACGCCCTGACAATAACCCTGAACATCGGAGGAGTAATGGTCACCAAAATATTGGTCGACGATGGCAGTTCGGCCAACATCATCTTCAAAACCAGCTACGATCAAATGTTGGGGGTCCCACCATATATACCCACACAACGCACTTTGACAGGGTACGATGGCAAAACCTCTCAGTGTGCAGGAGAAGTCAAGCTACTGGTAAAGACAGGTTATGGAGTGACAAAGAAGGAGCTCAACACCATCTTCCTCATTTCAGAAAACCCGAGCCCATACCATGCAATCATAGGCTGCCCATGGTTACACAGAATGGAAGCTACCCCATGCACGTTTCGCCAATGTATCAAATATCCGGTTCGCAATTCAATAGGGATCATCTGCGGAATCCAGCGAGCAGCATGGATATGCTACTCGGTGATCGTGGACCCCAGCAAACCCATCAGATAGTAATTAGTCGGCGAGGGCGGTTTTGATCAAACCACCAACACCCCCTCGCTCGACCTCCTGGACGACCCCCATGATAGTGATGAATAGGATGTCAACGAAGCACTTGAAAATAGTCGCGTCCTACGCCTCGGTGAAAATTTGGACATAGGTTTCAAAACTTTATTAGTAGCTTTATTATGTAACAATCTAGATGTTTTCGCGTGGACTGCGCAGGACGTTACATACATTGACCCGACAATCATATGCCATGAGTGAAACATTGACAGATAAGCCAAACCAGTGCGACAGAAGCGCCGGTATTTTTCAAGCAACAAGCACGCAGAGATCGTCTCGGAGGTCGCCAAACTACTTGGGCTCAGCTAGATTGACCGAGTTTGATACCCTACATAGATCGCAAATCCAGTACTTGTAAAAAAAGAAGAGTGGTGATTAATGCATGTGCGTCGACTTCACCGACTTAAACAAAACATGCGCAAATGACGCCTACCCCTTGCTGCATATTGATCACCTGGTCGATTTCGCATCCGGTTGTGACTACACGTCATCCATGGATGCATATTCGGGGTACTATTAAATCCGGATGCTCCCACGTTGCGAAGTGCATACATCTTTCCAAACTGAGCGAGGTCTTTATTGCTATACTGTTATGCCGTTTGGACTCAAAAATGCGTGGGCCACATACCAGAGCCTCGTCAACCGAATTTTCAAAAATCAGTTAGGACATGACCTAGAAGCCTACATCAACGATATGATAGTCAAAACTAATGACATCGACCGACACTTAAGAGCACTACAAGACGTTTTCACCATACTGCGTAAGTATAATCTCAAGTTAAATCCACTAAAATGCTCTTTTGGGGTCTGCACGGGCAAATTTTTAGGTTATGTGATCAGCAAGAATGGAATAGAGGCCGATCCCGCATAATTACAGGCTTTATTGAAAATGGCGCCCCTTCCAGCATCAAGGAAGTCTAATGCCTAACCGGCCGCCTTGCGGCCTTTTCCAGGTTTATATCCAAGGCCTCAGAAATAAGCCACCCATTCTTTGGAGTACTACGAGACGCGGATAAATTTTCTTGGAATAGTGAATGTGACGCCGCTTTCACTGATTTGAAAGCATATCTTACCTCTCCTGAAATCCTTACTGCTCCAGATCCCGACAACCCTCTATACACATATCTAGCCGTCTCCGCCCACGCCGTTAACACGGTTTTGGTTAAGGAAGTCAGCAAGAGTCAACTCCCGATTTACTACACTAGCAAATTATTAGCCGATGCAGAAATGCGCTACAGATATCTGGAAAAACTTGCTTTGGGTCTGGTGGTAGCAGCGCGCAAGATGCGGCCATATTTTCAAAGTCACACCATCACCGTCCGCACATCCTCCATGTTGCGTACCATATTGCATAACTCCAACACTTCGGGGCGTCTAACTAAATGATCTATCAAACTCGGGGAGTATGATATCCGGTTTGAGCCGCGTCGAGCAATCAAGGGCCAAGCCGTGGCCGACTTCATAACTGAATTCTCCACTCCACGACCACCTAGCGACACCCCTGATTCCCCCATGGATGGAAGTTATGGACCCTAGAAGTTAACAGAACTTCTACCTCGGGTGGTGGAGCCGACATTCTTTTACAAATACCAGCAGGAGAGAAAATCAAACAAGCTATCCCATTCAACTTCCCAACAACAAATAACAAAGCAGAGTATGAGGCAGTTATTGGAGGGATGCGTTCATCACATATCTTTGGTGCGACCAACATCCGCGTGCGCTTGGATTCACAGTTCCGCTCCGTCCAGTACGAACAAGTACCCCACCTCGCCAACTCCGCCGCCGATGCCTTAGCCAAAGCGGTCGTGGCCGCGGACCAACCCCTATTTATTAACCAGGAAGTTCCAAGTACGGCCTATTTTAGTCAGGAATCTCAGGTATATTCGGTGAGCGATACCCACGATTGGCGCATCCCTTTCATCGAGTACCTCACCCACAGCAAAATACCACAAGATAAAGCTCTCGCCCGTACATTCCAAGTCAAAGCGGCCAAATATTACCTTCTTGACAACACTCTATACAGGAAAAGCACAACCAGGCCACTCCTCCATTGTTTAAAAAAAGAGGAAGCTTCATCAATCCTTCATGATTTACATGCAGGCGACTCCGGGATGCACTGCGGCCACCGAAGCCTCATTCATCGTTTCCTCCTTGCAGGATTTTATTGGCCCGAACTCGCCGCCGATGCTGAACACTTAGTTCAGCAATATCATGCATGTCAGCAATATGCAAAATCTGCTCATAAGCCGGGCGAGCCAATAACAGCTAGCCCTATCCCTTGCCATTTCAACAAATGGGGCATTGATCTCGTTGGACCTTTGCCGATGGCTACGGGCAAACGAAAATTTATAATCGTCGCAGTCGACTACTTTACCAAATGGGTAGAGGCCAAAGCACTGGCGCGCACCCGATCCCAGGAGGTATGTGACTTCATACACACCCAAATACTCACACGCTTTGGCGTACCGCAGGTTCTAATGATGGATAATGGGCCCCAATTCCGAAAAAAGTACTCTCCCCTTTTTGTGATAAATTTGGCACCACGCAGCACTTTGCCACCACATACTACCCACAAGCAAATAGGGGCCAATTGCATAACCTAGTGCACTTTTCCCAACGCCACTTGCATAACCTGGCGCTCCCTGGCTTCTAAGTCGTCAGCAGCTTTTTTCTTCAATCCAGCCACATCGTCGCGCCTCTCTTCTTGTTCCCTCCAAAGTTTGGCCAACTGAATTTTCGCATCAGCCAGCTCCACTAAGAGGTCAGCCACCTTGGATGCCTGTTCTTCCAACTTGGTCGCTTGGCGTATGCTTTGCTCCATCAGTTGCAAGTTTTGCGTAACGAGGGCTTCGTTCTTCTTCAGCAGCTCGTTATTCTGCGCCGTCAAAAGTATTGTGCTCACCAGCGTCTCTAGGCGCTGCTTACTCCCTACATCTCGCACCGCACATGCCTTCCCCCATTGATGCAATAGCTTCTCGTTCTCTTTCTGTGCCTTCTCTGCCCGTTGCTTAGCCAGTCCATACGCATTTTTGAACCAGTCCAGTTCAGTAGTAAGCCCTCACACGGAGCCAAAAAACATGGGCTCTGGCTTCCACATTTCCATCGCCCGGACGTCCACTGAAGACATGCGCCGATAAGCCAGAGCATGCGAGTTATATTGCATCTGCACAAACACATCATTAAAGCACTCATTTCTCCAATACATACATATTACAGTCAACTGAATAAATCACAGTTTGAACTCAACAACATTTACCTCCAAATCCAACTCCAACTGGCGTAGCAAAATCTCGCTCATTGGCAGCGTATCGTAAAACGACAAGTTTGAACCGTGTTGGACCTGATCAATGATCATCTGGGAAGCCGCATGCATCACCAGCTTCACTGACGGCTCTGACAGCACTTCAGTATGCTAAGGGAGTTGCTGAGCCCCATCCTTGGCTTCTCCTGACCTCTACGACTGCAAGGGCTCAGGCACCACGATATTTACCAACGATGCCCCTTACCCAAGGCCATGCACAAAGTTCTTCATCCTTTGTGCCACATGCGGGGGCACATTCTTTTTTTTGACCCCACCATCGGCTTCTGGGCCTTGTCATCAATCACTACTACCTCTGGCACCTTCCCAGAGGATTTCTCCTTCTCCTCTACTTGCACATCGTCAGCATCCTTCACCTGGACTCCCACGGTTCTGTCCACCTCGTCATCATCCACCAGCACCGGGTTCCTTTATGAAAAGGGGGCAGACTTAATTACCCCCTTCTTCTTCATTTTGAAAGGACTGACCGCATCCTCCGAGTCTTCCTCCCGAGACCTCGTCTTCTTGCCACTATCTTCCATCTCTTCAGCAACAATGGCCAACTGCCCCTCTTTGCTTGGGATCTTCACATCTTCTCTTTTCTACGTCCCTTTGAGCGTAAATGATTAGCCGCTCGCCTCCCTTGTCCTTCGACCTGCCGGCGCTGTTAGACCCAGCCCAGAAAAATCACCTTTCTCACATCTCTGCTCTAATAATGCTCGGAGCCTCTCCAACGTGGCCTCTTCTTCATTACCAGCCATTAAAACTCTACCGTCTTTTGCCACCACCAGTTCAGGGATACGCCACAGACCAGCTTTAAGATACTTCACCACAGAGAAGACCTGTGTCGACTCGCCTCCCCAAGCAGCGTGCGTCGTGGCAGATAACTTTTCTAAAAGATTCACCGACCCCTTTGGACGACCCTCTTTGCACCACTTTTGGTATTTACCCTAACCTGCATCAACACGACAAATTACAATCACGTTTATAAACTAATCTACACTCAAACACATAAAAATCCTTACAGCACTCTCATGCTCCTAATTACCAGACACATAAATAAATCTATGCTTCCAGGTCTTATCTGAATTGGGCAGGTCCAAGATATGCCTCGCTCCATTTCACTGTACATAAAAAAAAGGGCGACCGCGTCAGCTTGGCCACCTTCATCCCCGCTAATACGTCGGCCAAACATAGAGGTATTTTGAAGTACTGTGAGCTAAGGACGATGCTCAGCAATGTCCTCCACTCATTCACTGTTAGCTGGGTAGGACAAATACCAATAAATCTAAAAATGTCCCTAATAAGTGGTGGCAAAGGGAGCCGCATGCCCCAATCAAACAAGGTTGTAAATAAGCAAGTCTCCCCCACCTCCGTTGTATAAGGTTGGTCTCCCACTCGAGGAACCCTAACGATCACATCGTCGGGAAACCCATATCTACTTTTAAACTCCATTAGGGATCCATCAGTCAGGTATTCATACTCCGGAGTAATTTTGGAAAAATACTCTTCTAAAATTGCCATTTCCTCATACTCCGATTTCAGTTCAATTACTTTCATCTTCATTGTTTTCTTTGGCGCCATGAATGAACCGACTGCAATTACCCAAAAATGGTTATAAGATTAGGGCGTGTGGCCTTACTCTCAATAAACCCATTATTTGGTACAAATCATGCATTCTTAAGATCCTAGAAACCCCTTAAACTGTTTTCAATTTCCCCTTACACTATTTACCCAAACTGCGAGCAAAATACTCACAAGAGAATACATAACTTTTTTTAGTATTCTACTCTCCGATGATATCTCCAGCGACTTCTCCGACAATTTCTCCGACAAGTGTATCAAAATACTGATTCAAACACGACGGCAACCCTGGTTCTCTTCTCCAACTTTGTTTCAACCAAATGCTCACAAAGTACTTTATCAAAATAAAGACTTAGATAGTTGAAAAACCCGTCTAAATAGTTACCCAAACGGTTCACTTACTCAACCGTCGTTACAATGATGACAACTGTCGAATCCTTCATCGAGAATTAAACGTTTAACACGCGTTTCTACAGTAACTTGTCAGAAAATCAAATTAAATCAACACACGCTATCAAATCAGTGATTGCCACGTCACACACATATTTTTTCATATTTTTATTTATTTATTATTTCAATCAGTAATTGTTTCACATTTACTATTTGGACTAGGGGGAACCCTGATAAGGGAGTAGGTACCCATAACTAATATGAAGGATACGTGTCGAAACCAAAGGGAACTAGACAAAATAGAACCAAGGAAATCTAAGCAGAGCAAGATAAAACCTAGTAGAGCGAAGTCGAGCAAGACCATATAGAGTAGGACGAAAAGAAAGACTGGAAAAGCAGACGATGCGCTCAATCCGATCAAGAGAGATACGAGGCCGAGCGCACTCAAACTTACATCGAGCAGAGCCCAATTATAAGTACGCACGCTCGGTCAAAGCAAATACAGGAGGGCTTGTTTGCACTTAGTTATAGTTGAGCAAAACACGATCAAAGGCAAGCACACTCGAGGAAAGATAGTGTGCGACATCGCTCAGCCAAAAGTAAATTTGCATTGGACCTGGCCTGGGCGGACAGGGAAGCCTTACCACCCACCGTGTAGAACAAAGAATGCTCAGCACGACAAGTTGTGAAACTAACCATTATATCGACAAATGATAATAAAGTCAGTATTGTAGACTATACTAAAGGCAGCTAATCAAGGAAAGGTAGTCAACAGTCAAATATCCAAGGACCGCGATTAAAGGGAATTTATGGTAATTAGTTTAATGATGGTCACGGCCCATTAAGTGTTTGTAATTAATAGAGGAATTAAGACCAAAAATAGTATAAATATAGGGCTAAGGATTTTATAAAAGAAGACTGAACTATCTTCGCGAATCAATAAAATTACTACTTTGGCAGTTCATTGTTTTAGGGTTTTTCCATAACACAATCTAATTAAAAAAATAAAACAATTCGATTTTTTTTACAATGCATGTTTTATAATTTAATGATTTTTCGCTTTAATAAAATAAAGTACTAATTTATAAACCCCAATTACTTTTATATATTATAATGTTTAAACAATACGTAAATTACTGTATAAATTTAAAATTCGGCTGTTTATAATTTTTGAATTGCAATGAAGTATTATTATTATTAAATATATTTGATGGAGTCCTATTCGAAACTAATAATTTTTTAAAATGAAAAGTTGGTTAAGTTAAAAAATTTATACCGTTTATTTAGTATTTCCAAAATATGTTATGTGGTGAGTTTTATTTTTTTTTGGTTTTTAAAAGCATTAAATTTATAATAAAAAAATTTACAGCGTAATACAAAATATTCGGTGGAAACAGATTCCCACATCAGAAGTACTAAATACTACCGCCGATAAAGATTTCGGCACCTAAATACATCAGAAGTACAATAAAAAGTACAATAAAAATCGATTTCAATACCTAAATACGGAAATACAATCCAGACAGATTCCGGCGCCTAGATACAACTATAAAAAAAAATTCATAGACATAATCTTGCAGCAGACACAAACACAACGTCTTACGAACCAGATCTGATGGATACTACGTCTCAAACTTCAGATCTGATAGAAACCATCGTCTCAGACTTCAGATATGATGGATACTACGTCTCGGACTTCAGATCTGATGGAATCCATCGTCTCAGGCTTCAGATCTAATGGACTCAGACTTCAGATCGAAGAGTACCGCGCGAAAAACGTACCGAAAAATCGCTAGAGTCGCCTGTTTTACTAGTGGATGCACCTTCACGGCGAAACCACGGCAAGCAAAGTCTTCAACAATTGTGATACTTATCGATCCTCGTTCAGAAGAGTTAGAAACCAAGGCTATGAAATCCAAATAGTAGGAAGATGAAACAAAAGAAATATAAGGTTTTCCAAAGAGACGACCATAACTCGAAAGAGAGGAATAGATAAAATCTAGATTTAAAACTCCAAAAAAATCTAGATTATAAAAGAAAAGGATTGAATTGCCTAAAAATAGCAATTGACGGCTGGGTCTCATAAGTTTCAATAAGTTTTGTTCGTACACAATTAACCATCAGATTAAATTCGGTTGACGATTCGACTAATAAGTAAATGCAGATTTTTTAGTTTTTGTGAGTTATCAAAAAAGGTTAGATGAGTGTTTTGCACCATTTGATTTGACAATGACTGTTTGTAGGACATTATCTCTCACTTGTTTCATTAAAAACTTTATCAACCAAAATATCATTTGCAGCAAAATACTATAGTTTGTAGTCTATCACGTCTGAGTTGTAGTTAGGTCGACCGTACCTGAGTTGTAGCCTAAAATGATTAGAAGCCGGTAGATCTGAAAGGAGTTTATCCAAAGGTATTATGGTTTTGGCTGAATTAAAAATTCTTGAGTTCAAAGTGTCGAGTTAGAAGTTGTGACACATGCTTTTCCAAGGATGTCGAGGTCTGAACAGAAGTATTGGCTTTCTTGGAAGAGAGTGCTTGAGACCGATCTTTGAGATTGGATTGAAGAAACTCCGATGTTAGCTTACTATACTGATCAACAAAACTTGGTTTGGAGCTCTTTATCTTTGAGTATCCTACCAAGAGTCCATTCATATTTTGGCACGTGTCGATCTAGGCTTAAGCTTGTCAGAGCTCAATATTTATACCTTTGTTAGAGTGATTTAAGTAGTCTTAGGTGTGCAATTGATTACTTCAACTATTCGCGTTCTTGTATGATACATCAATTAAATAATAAAAAGATAATTGCTTAGAAGTTACCTTAACAATAGTCAAAGCGCCGTTCTCTTTCTCTCTTTTTCTCCGTGAACCGCTTTCCGTCTTTTAGAAACTCTGAACATCATTCTCTTCGATTAACCTAACGGTGTCAACGCAGTAAAGATAACCTATAGTTATCGGCGCTGTGTGCGGTATGTGCGCTCTTTTCCATCACTGGCAACGTGTTTCCTCCACTATCTCCTTCACCGGAGTTTGATCGTCGTTGAAGATTTAAGCCAGGATGTCTCTTTTGTTAGTGCTATTTCGATTCACATCTGGGGTTTAAAGCCGATAATATCGCCTCAGCACCCCAAGATGACGAATTATCTTGCCACCTCGAGGGGTTTCTAGAGAGGGAAACTCTCGCCTCTCTCTAGAAACCCTAATTAGGGTTTGAGACCCAGCCGTCAATAGCCATTTTTAGGTGATTCAATCCCCTTCTTTCCTTTTATAATCTAGATTCTTCTTTTTGGAGTTTTTAAATCTAGAGTTTATCCATTCCTCTCTTTCAAGTTATTGTCGTCTCGTTGGTAAATCTTATATTTCTTTTGTTTCATCTTCCTACTTTTTGTATTTCATAGCCTTGGTTCCAGCTCCTTTGAACGAGGATTAATAAGTATCACAATTCTTGAAGATTTTACTGGTCGTGGTTTCGCCGTGAAGGTTCATCCACTAGTAAAACAGGCGACTTCAGCGATTTCTCGGTACGTTTTTCGCGCGGTACTCTTCGATCTGAAGTCTGAGACGATGGTTTTCATCAGATCTGAAGTCTGAGATGTAGTATCCATCAGATCTGAAGTCTCATCTGAAGTCTCAGACGATAGTATTCATCAGATCTGAAGTTTGAGACGTAGTATCCATCAGATCTGGTTCGTACGACGTTGTGTTTTGTGTCTGCTGCAAGATTATGTCTAGCTTTTTCATAGTTGTATTTAGGCGCCAGAATCTGTCTGGGTTGTATTTCCGTATTTAGGTACTGGAATTGATTCTTATTCTACTTATGATGTATTTAGGTGCCGAAATCTTTAACGGCGGTAGTATTTAGTATTTGGATGTCAGAATCTGTTTCCACCGGATATTTTGTATTACACTGTAATTTTTTTATTATAAATTTAATGCTTTTAAAAACAAAACAAAAACAATATATATTTTATTTTATTTTTTGTATAAAAAAACCTTAAATTAATTGAAAGGGTTCATACATAATTCTGGGGTATACTTCGCGGTAATACATCAACTACAATAAAAGTCAAGAACAAGACGATAGTAGTAAACTACTATAAGACAGATCAGTGTCTAAATTCCCAAATAGAGATATGGCGCAGTAGATATGACATAGCATAACAAAAATCAAGCTAAAGAGATGAAGCTAGGGTGACTCAGAAGCTTTAAGCTGACTTCGGGTGCTTCCAGTCAGAAACCACGCTCCAATCTAGAAAGAAGATCACATGAAACAAAATTAGAATAGAATATTATATTTTATATTTGCTTTCATTTGTTCAAGAAAACAATTATAGATAAAAAAAATTATCTTTTGATTTCCAACAATCAAAACACCCTAAAATCCTTTAGGGTTCGTGTTTGACCTGCTTTACACCACCTCCAAGCCTTTATTGAGAATTTTACTAATAGCTCACTATGTTTGAGCTCGCCGAGAGTTGGCCGAGTTGTCACTTTTCTTTTTCCAGTCAGCTATTAGACCTTTGCGCCTGCACCCTTCTTGTCCTCATACTAACCCAGGTAAATCTCTAACCTTCTAGTTGATTTGTAGTTATAGGGCTAAAAAAGTAATAAAATGAAAGATTTTTTTATAGGTCAAGAGAAATGCAAGCGGTCTCAAATTATCCGGATGAGGAGTTAAACTCCAAAACTCTCTCATGGATAATGAGGGTGAAGTACCTTACAAGTTGGGAAATCAATAGATTCAATAAGAATCTAAGAAAATAATGATTATTATTAGGATCCAATCAAGGAGCCAGACCTCTCAAGGGCCCACTCTCAAAGAAAATTGTGCGGACCCAATGTCTAAGGATAGATCTCGCTTGTGTGTCATGCATAAGAAAATGACTTCAACCGAGATATCCCATGTCAAATCATCCACGTCTACCACTAAGCTTTAGATATTCCAAAAGGGTAAATGGGTTACATGAGTCAAGGCTAGTAAATCCAAGTCTGATACTATTACCACCATCATTATAAATATTAAATGAACTCTGATGCGCAACCTGATGGACATCCGCTACATATATCATGCTCTCATCTCTTTTGTCGGAATTCAAAATAATTATTTGATTCCTTATAGTTTTAGTGTTTGGCTACCCGTTCCCTAAGATACTCATGGCTCGAACACTAACAAAGAACTAATGTTATACAGTGATGTTCTCAACTAAGGAGCTTGGTTTTCGTTTCATCATAATTTAATGAGACTCTTTGAGCTTTTGGGCATTTTCCCAACTCAAGCTACCCCAAACACTTGGAAGGATGTTATGGGTTCTTTGATAACCTCAAGCTTAGTTGGAATTCCCTTGAAGATGGAATAGCTCATCTTGATCTTCCGAGTTATTATAAATAATATTTTTCTCTTTTATTAGTTGGTTGTTCAGAACCCTCACAAAGTGTTTGATGATCTCCGGAATGAGACAAGTTATGAAATAGAAAATTTATTTTATAAGTAGGGTGTGGAAGCCCTATCCTAGAAGAGGTCGGCGTAAAACCGTAAGTAGTTGGCAAAATGAAAGTAATAGGCTAGCTTCTTTAGCCGAAATAAATGCTACCGCCCGGACTTTATGATTCAATTTCTTTTTGCATTTATGTTTGATTGAATTTTTACTTTGTGTTATTATAACTAGATTTTACCTATGTTACAAAGTTCTTAAAGCTTTACTTAAGACAAATACTATTAAAAATATCTTTATTAAGATTAGGACGTTTGCATCCAAAAAATTGTCAAAATAGTTTCATTTTTATTTACCCTAGAGAATTTGTTCTTGTTAGGCTTATGGCCGTTGGACAAAAAAAATCAAGTGCGAAGAAAGATTTTAAGAATAATCTGACAGAAGAAAAGGCTCGTGCTCAAGTCCTTGATGTCATGTATAAGTCATCGGCTAAGTTGTACATACCCTTAAGAACAAAATGCCTCAATAAACTCCGAAAATTATACAAGGTCAATCCACAACAAAAGCATTTTAAAATGGAGAGAAGGAGAAAGATAAAAATGTCTTTACCAGGGTGGGGCATTTTGCCAACAGAGCTAAAAAAACTAGAATCTCGACCCACTTGACAAACATCTGGAACCTTGACATACATTGGAGGTTCATCATATGCTAGAGCCCAAACATGCTTATGTGGGCCCCATTTAAATCTGGATTTTTGAGGGTGCAAGATCTAAGGCATGTGGTCTATAGATATGAGCTACTAGGTATGAGGCTTCACATTGCTCCAATTGACAGAGGCTTGACCGATACCTGTACATGGTAATTGGCCTATTGTATTAAGGTAAGTGTTATGGTCATATTTATATTATTTTTACTAAACATTATAAATGCTTATCTTTACATCACTTATTATTGTAGATGATGAGTAATATGTTTACAGCTATCTAAGTTCTAGACGAGCAGAACAACTTAACCTTGCTTGATTTCTCAAAAACATTTAAGACTCTTGTCAAGAATGCAATGGACTTGACTTAGGTTAAGTCTGAGCTTCAAAAATCAAGGAATTATGGTATCGTGGTAAAAAAATATTGAGATCATAAGAAACTAGCACACGAGAAGAAGACGAAAAGGTTAAGAAAGCTACACGAGGAAGTCGAGCTTAAATGACACAAATATAAAAAAAAAGATCTTGAAGATAATAAGCGGATATGGGGACGAAGTTAAATGAAAGTGAGGAAATTAAAGAAAGGTTATTGAAGGTATTGGAGAATGACGTTGGGAGTAGCTAAAAAGTTAGGAGACAACATGTAAGTCAAGATGATCCCCGACTTCCATAAGATGTTAATTGATTTGTATTTGAAAAATATGGGGCTGAATGTGCTAGTAAAGAAGCGACACGAGGATTCCGAACTTTACTACTTCGTGGAGGAAGAAATAAAAGACCACAAAGATCTCCTCGTTGATGATACTAATAATCCCTTAGATTTATTGGTCTCAAATATCCATGCCAATTCTACAACTGCGAGATCAAAAGCATAGAGACCTTAAACGATACACCTACTAAGGAATATGTTGTAATCGAAGCTGAAGGAAAATGATATGTCTGAAGTCGGAAAGGATAAGGAAGTTACCAAGAACAACAAAGAAAACGAAGTTACCAAAGTCAACAAGAAGAGAGATTGAGCCAAAACCAACTATGAGTCTTTTATGTGTGCTTATTTTATTTACTTGTTTTCATATCATTTTTCTAAACCAAAATCGTTGGAAGACAAATAATTTTTTCGTATGTTTAAAACCAAAGTATTTGGAATACCAATGCATTTATTGTATATTTGGAACCCAAGTTATTGGAAGTCCAATGCAATCTAGTTTTAATTTTATGTTTCTAATCTAAGTATTGATGCTTTTGGCTTATCAAGATACACAATTCATTTCTTTAGAGATACTTTCTTCTTATTTTCATAGTATTATAAAAAACAATTGCATCTTGCTTTTGGTTTCATTGGGTTAGATCTATTAAGAAGTGAGCATTCTCTGCTAAGGAGGTCGAGCCATTAAACTTGACCATTTTATTTTATAGTGGGCTCGATGTACTAACCCTTGGAGGTTTGATTATTTTAGTCTATTATGATAAGTTATGTCATTAGCCGTCGAGGTCGTCTTGCCTTATTTTTGATAGTTATTAATTCGTGAGACTGACATCTCCATAACCTTTCTTCTATCTCTACATATTGAAATCGACTTGTCGAATCCCTTATCCTTAATAACCAGATTCAGTTTGTCGACTCTTCTAGCCTTTATAGTATTAGAATATTTTGAGAGTGGCATCTCACTGACCTTTCATTCAATATTTACCTTATGTGTTCAATTACTTAACAAATAAATAATATGGAATTTGTTTTTAAAAAGCTGACCAGTGAGGTGTCTTCTTAAAACTTTCATGTACCATGAAGGTGGGAAAAAGTACACTACCGAAAATATTGGTTGATTCCAAAGAGTTATGTCTATACATAATAAATTCATACTAAAATATTTCAAACTAAGTAAAGATTTAAATTATGAAAATTCTAGGAGTGTGGAAGTGGTCGGTCTTCATCGTTAACCATTTTATTTTCTAGCCTTAATATTTTTAACCACCATATAAAGCTTTCATAATTAGATCTAAGTTTGTCATCTTTTGGATATTTAATAGGGTATAATATCTTCCTCAATAATTGGTCATCAACTTCAAAATTACGACAATGCACCTTTGAATTATACCAGCTTCTCGCTAAAGTCTAATAATATTGAATATGCAAGTGTATATTAGTTTGTTTCTCTTATGTTATAGCTAGCTCGACTCTCCATCCATCAACGTTGTTATCTTTTACATAATTTTCAACCCAAAAAAAAAGGAAGCCTAGTTTTTGTAAGGACAACTATGTCCATCCCATAGACTAAGAGAAGTGGTGTTTTCTTTATCGTTGTTCGAAGGATGCTTTGGTATGTCCAAATGACCTTCTAGAAGAAGCCATGCCACTTACCAGTCGTACCCTCTAATATTTTATGTAATCCATCAATCAATCTTTTCGTTTTTGACTTCGACTTGTCTGTTAGCTTCAAGGTAGAAAGGATTAAGAATTGTTGATGGATGTCTCTTGTTTGGAAAAAAAAGAAACAACTTGAACATTTTGGAATTCCAGGCCATTATCTATGGTTATTATCTTTGATATTTCGAACCTGCAATAAATGTTATCCTATATAAGTTTGATTACCAATTTTTTTAGGTTCTCTATCTCAACCCACCTAGAAAATTAGTCTACTCCCATAATAAGATACTTTTGGTCTTCCAAATATCTAAGAAAATACCCAACTACTTCCATTCCCTAGTAGTAAAAAAAGAGCTTTAGATATTGTTAGTGTGTATATAAAATTAGCAAATCGTTGACAAATATCCCAATTTTTAACCATGTATTTTGCATTAGCATGTAAAGTAGGCCAATATTAACCCGCTAAGATTCTTCTTATCAAAGTTATATGCACATAGTGAGCCAAATCCACTCAATCATAAAGTTCATCTAGCATAAACTATGATTCATGTAGTCCTAAACACCAGAGGAGGGGTTTGGAAAGAATTGTGAGATAAATTGCCCCTCCAAGAAAAACTACCCTACTAGGATACATCCTTAGGTTGTGAGCTTTAGCTTTCTCTTTTAGCAAGGCCCCAAATAAGATATAGTAATCTGTGTTCGATAGTCTGCCTCAATGTTAAGGGTATTAACCTTGGTCATACTGTCACTTGAAATATCGGTTACTTCTGTTATTTATGTACACTATAGTAATATTATATAAGGGGAACTGTTTGAGTAAGCTAATAAATCTAATAAGTCATTATTCAGTCGGGCTAGACGAAGAATCACTAAGTAATGTCAATGTATTAGCCCCACAAACCCATGTTAGACGAAGACCAAAGGTAACTGCTTCTAAAGGTATGAAAGATAAAAAAACATATAGTTTGATGCATAAACTTTCCCAAAGGAGAGACCAACTAAATACCAGCTGGAAAACTCAAATAAAATGATCTAGCATCTAATATTATTCATTATGAAGGTATAGTTTGATGCATAGCCTTGGCCAAAGGGCATATTCTAGCCAGTTGATGGAAAATCACATAACTCTAGATATAACGGGAGCCAAATTCGCGCATCAGGCGTAGTAGTAAAGAACATTGTTTCATCACTTTAACAATCCCGTAGTATCCTCGATGGGAACTTTAATCCCCGTCGATGCTGGGATATTCTATATAGAGCACTATTACTCAAATGGATGATGATCACTAGCATCACAATACTTATGAACTACTTTCAGTAATCGGATGCCATCCATATTCATTTGGACATCTCAACAGTGCTCTGTACTTAGGGAAAATGGTTGTGCGTGCCTATACCGACACCACATTTTAAGTTTGGGGACTAATTATCTTCTGTCATCTCTCAAACTAAGACACCCGTGCTTTGTTCATTCTCTAATATAACCTTTTATCTTTTGAGAACTCCGATTTCTCTCGCACTACCTGACTTTGGGATATTTTCAGACAAAAAAACAAAATTCAACAAGGTTTCTTTTGTAAGAGATACACATGCAAGAGACTGCTTCAATCATTTCATCACCAAAAGAACTGCCTTATATGTTAAATGACACCCTCCTTTAGAAAATTGTTATAACTAAACATTGATGGTACCTGTCTTCAAAGTGGTAAGTCTAGTGGTGGTTTTTAATCAGAGGCTCTAATGGTAACATGATAGCTTCATGTTATAGGTTATATGGGAAGCAATCTCCCATTATTTTTGAAACTAGGGCTTTACTTGATGGATTAATATTATGCAAAAGTCTTGGATATATTCATATTGACATTGATATAGATTCTAAAATCTTGTTTGAATCTTTGGCAACTGGTTGCTAACCTTGGTTTTTATCTCATATTGTCTCTTGTTGCCATAAACTTATTACCTCTTCTATGATCCTAAGACTAATTTATAGAAAGCAAAATTTTGCAGCAAGTTGGCTTGCAATCTTAAACAAAAAAACAAGCAAAGATCTAACTTTAAATGAAACTTTCACTACATTATTTTAGCAACTTTATTTTTGGAAGCTCTTAATATAGGTTATTTGAGACTAAATAACAACATGTGAAGATTAGTTTTGATTATTCAAAGCTTTAAGATTTTGTTATATATTATGTAACTAACATTTATAAACAGGTTTTTTCACAAACTTGACCTACTAATGTTGTTCTTAAGGCATGTTTAAATTAAATATAGTAAAAGGCTTTCTCATGCTTTCTCATTTATGGAGTGGAGAACAAGAATTTATTTTGGGTGAAGTACAACACCATGGACACATATCATCCACACTGAGTAAATTTCAGAAATACAAAAGAATCAGCTACATATGGACTCTCGAGTTTCATCTACAACACGAGATTGAATAACTTCAAGAAGCCTACCACAAATGGTCTGAGACAACACTTAAAGAAGATTTAATGACTATATTTAGATCAAATTATGTATTACAATCAATATAGATACTCCAATTCTAGATATTACTACTAGTTATTTATATACAACATTTATGGCAGTTAAATAAAAAAGTACATTTTACAAAAAGGTTATGAAATTTGACTCGCGTTATTGCCCAAATAGCCTAAGAAGGTTTGTTCTATGAACGACGCGTGTCAAACAACTGTTGGTTGGCCGTCATTGTGTTTCCTTACATAGGAAATACTATTTACACGCATAATTCTTGCGATTCCGCAAGCATCTTTTATCTTTATTTGAGGCTTCGCTTACCTCTTAATATCCGCTAAAAGGCTTAAGAAAATCCAAAATGTTGGTATGACCTTTTTTTATGTCAATGGTCTTTGTACTAATAACACTCATGTTGTTTTTTATTTTGAAGTACTACGAGGGATACCTACTTAGGTACAATTAACAAGAAATTCTTTTCAATTCGGAAAAGTATACCAATTACTCTAGTATCATGCTACTTGTTTATGTAATTTTTTTCCTTTGATAAAATTGAGGGTTTTTTTTCTCAAGTGAGATTTTGGTCGGTGAGGAAAAATGAGAAAAAAAAAACAAGGTCGGTATCGAACTAATCTCTCTAGATTCATGTTAGTTTGGCTATAGGTAACTAGGCTCGTGAGAGGACAAGACTGACACAATGCAAACTCGACTCAGGTCAGTGCTTCTCCATACTAAACAATTAGTTCAGAAAAAATTAAACTCAAAAGATCAATTTTCTCATTTGAACCATTGGGTCTTGGTCCACGATAAAATATAATGCATGATCATTCGGCCAAACCATCAGCTTATAACTTTTGGCTCGATAAACTCAAAACAAGCAATGCAACAGTTTTGCTACACTCAAATGGTTAATTTTCTATTCTTATTTCTCTCTCATTTCATTCCCAAATACAAAAAGAGTTACTTATAAAGTTTAGCAATGTATTCTCAAAGACTGAAAGAGTTACTGATAAAATTTAATAATGTAATATAAATAAACCTTAGCTAATAAAGTATCCGGATTGTGACTTAGTAATACTCTACCTATAAGATGGTTTGGTTAAATGAGTTATTGACAAAGTTTGGCAATGTATTCCCAAAGACCGAAAGAGTTACTGATAAAGTTTAGCAATGTAATATAAATGAACCTTAGCTAATAAAGTATATGGATTGTGACTTAGTCGAACTCTACCCATAAGATGGTTTGGTTAAGTGCTTAAGATATAAGTTATTTGTATTAAATGTGGTCTATCATTATGTAATTAATGTAAGTGTTACGACCGTAATATAACTATACAAGAACTCCGACTTAAAATCCATTCTGAACATTTCAGCTGTATCTTTTTTACATTTTTATGTTTTATATTCTCCATATCTCTAATTAACTTACAACTATAATTACATTTTTTCGGTATCTCTCGGTTGAACAAAATTACAGGAAATCATGTAAAATAAATTATAGGTTTTGACTAAATTAGGATCAAAAGGGATAATCAGTCCCAAAACTTTGACCAACTTTAAACTTTATCAAAAATATCTTTTAATCCCCGCCGGTTGAGCTAGCGGGGAAGCTTCCCGTCGAGTAAATATAAATGGTCCGGCGGGTGAGAGGGTCTCACCCGACGGATGAGAAGGTTTCACCCGCCGCGGAGTTCTCCGCCAGTTGAGAATGTCTCAACCCGCGGATGAACAAACGGGTCCAAAAACAAAATAGTAAAAGTCCAAAAACCATCAAGAGAATGGTTAACATTTTTTGGACCCATTTTAACCAAAACCTAAATTATATCGCATATTTTATAATACATTCTCCATGAAATAAAGTTGTGTTCATCATTAAGAATTAAGCTCTTCAGATTTTATTTGTATTTTAACGCCTGAAAGATTTTATCTTATAATTCTAGTTCAGCTAAAAATATATATCAAAATATTATCTACTTTTCCCTCTAGTTACGTTGTAAATATAAATCTATATATACTAGGTTGTACTTTCTATTGAAAATTACTATGTTGGTTGTTTTTAAAATGTAAACCATTTAGATATCTAATTTTTGTTTTGTTGTAATTAAAGAAACATCGATTCATGCAAATATAAACTTTATTTGAATTCAAAATATATAATAAAGTATTACAAATTTTTATTTAATTTATCTTTGTTTATTTATATTTATAATATATATATATATATAGGTTGTACTTTCTATTGAAAATTACTATGTTGGTTGTTTTTAAAATGTAAACCATTTAGATATCTAATTTTTGTTTTGTTGTAATTAAAGAAACATCGATTCATGCAAATATAAACTTTATTTGAATTCAAAATATATAATAAAGTATTACAAATTTTTATTTAATTTATCTTTGTTTATTTATATTTATAATATATATATATATATATTAAAAATATATAAAAATTATGAAACTGATGCGGTACTAGAATATAAACATACGAAAATAATTTATTATTATCTTAAATAATAAAAGTATAATTAATTCCGTCCGAATCAATAAGATCATTTCAATCTTCAAACTCAATTGCGTAAATTCATGCACATAATTAATCAAAGATACACTAGATTAATAGTTACAAAAATATAATCAATTATCTTATAATATTATGGAAATATTAATCGTAATATGACTTGTATATAAATGTCCAATATCAATCAATAAAACTAACATATCTTTCATTATTGCTTTTGTGTTCTTATTTATGTTATCAATCTCTATTATTATTCCAACTCTAACTCAATTAACTCTAAGTCTCAAAAAATATGTCAACTAATCATATCGAATTAAATTTATCGACATCGATTGGTACCGTGTGTGGAAACCAAATTTTGTTTTGTCTTATTCAGATCATAAGACTTAGACAATCTTTCGAACATCATTGGAATAATTAATATGTCAGTTGATGGTGAGATTGATATGGAGCATCCATCAAATGAACCACTGAATGACCAGGTGTTTGAGGTCTGAGACGTCGAAGAGGACCTTGTGATACCTATAACTGATATCGAGTGTCTAGCCCAACAGTCGATGAATGAATAAGCAAGAAATTTTATGCAATTGCAGGAACTATTGTTATCACAAGATCTCAGACTCAAATCTGCCATCCAGACAGTTAAAACTCTGGATGAAGAAGCAAAATATGATGCTACTTCGAGAATGTTGTAGGACATATTCGCAAAAAGCTCGGGAAAACGAGAAGAACTATGGGAAGCATGAAAATGAGAAAAAGAAAACTATAATCGATGATCTAATTATAGAGGTATGAGACAAATAAAATATACAAGAATATGAGAATTAGCATGACACTAATGTCTAATTATGTCAACAAGAGGAGAAGTAGATCATATCTAAAGGTGGAAAAAAAAGAAAGACGTAATAATCTAACAAATCAGAAATGTGGGGAAAATACCAATCATGAGAGAAATACCGTGATACATCCCATCCTTACCAGGATTTATGCCTCCACCAAGCTATCCTCCATACCCTATATACATAACAACCAGTTATCTAAAATATCGAAGGAGTCCGACCATGATATTTATAACATCATAATTAAGGGAAACAACAATATGGGATACCTGTTTGATGCATAATGTTCCATAGTATCAAGCAGATTACATACAACCAGATCCACACATCCAGGTGAACAATCCAAAGCAAAATATGAAATCCAGGGACGCAAAATGGAAAGGCCATAGTTCCAATATGCTTACCCATTCATGAATTGTCTAGATGATTATTATGAGGATAAAGCACCTCAAGTATATGAAGAGTCCCCAATAGCCCTAGAAATATTTTTTCAAACCATGCACAAATTCTATGATAACCATAAAATGAACAAATACGATGACAAAAGATATTTGGATCACCACAACCAGAAAATTAATAGTGAAATACTACAATATGTAGCTTCTAATGTAATAAAGTGTTGAGTATTTGCCATGATCCTAAGGGAGTTTCAATGTAATGGTTTAATAGTCTCCCAAAATATTGTATAAAAAATTACAAGATGTTCTGAACTTCATTTAAGAATCACTTCATGAGTTAAAAATAAATCAAAAGATATGGGACTATATAGTCCTTTGCGAGATATTGAGAGCCTAAAAGACTATACCAAACGATTCATTGAAAAAACTATACTTACAATATTGCCACGACTTGGTGGTCGTAGCAACATTTAGAAAATGAACTAAAAAGATAAACCATGTCTGATGCATTCATAAAAAGGAAAGCACTAAACTTCGGAGATCCACTGGGCCATGCGAAGCGTTTCATCAAGAAGGAAGAAATGGCTAGAAAAAATAAAATAGGAAACACTGATCATCCAACTGGAGGTGCTTTGGCAAGAAAAACAAATTTTGTGGCGCTGATAAACACAAAAGATGAAGAATCGAGGAATAATGGTGATTCAACTCAAACCAGGTCGAGACCAAACTAATCATACAAAACATATCAACAAGAGAACGAATAGGTCATCTTGGAGGATATAGATAACCTAGAAAAATGCCAAGTGTAATTGGGGATAGTTGCATACGAAGTTATCATGGAACAAAGGAAAATCATGAAGATCGATAGAAACATACACATTGATCTCATGTACAAAATTTTAACTTTTTTGAAAAATAATTTAGATATGTTTGCATGGAGTACACAATATATAACATGAGTCCTAACCAAATTCATATGTTACCAGTTAAATATATATAATAATGTTTTACCAATAATACCCAAAAAAAATCTTATTCTCAACAAAATATCGAGGCGATCATCGTCGAGATAGATACACTGAGAGTTGTAGAATACATAAGAGAGTCTTATTACACAATGTGGACGACAAATCATGTCTTGGGAAAAAATAAAAATGAAAAGTGGAAAATATGCATGTACTTTACGAACTTAAACAAGGTATGTCCATTAGACCCATTTCTGCTTACAAGAATTGAGAAACTCACAAATGAAACATCGGGAAACAAAATGCTATCCTTTATGGATTATTTCGCAGGATACAATAAAATCAAAATAAAAAAATAAAGACAAATAACACACAATGTTCATTACCGAAAGAGGGTTGCATTGTTATAAAGTATTTTCTTTCGGATTAAAAAGTATCAGAGCAACCTATCAAAGGTCGATAAATAAAACCTTCACAAATCAGTTAGGCAGAAACATACAAGCTTATATTAATTATATGTTGATAACAATCCTACCTGAAGAATACCATCTGGAAGATCTTATTGAGACGTTTGGAAACCTCATACGTGTGAATCTAAAATTAAATCCTGAAATACAATTTCAGTGTTTGGTGTAGAAAATTCCTAGTATATATGATGAGCGAATAAGAAGTCGAAGAAGATACAACCAATCTCGCCAACCTAGAAGTAATGAAGGCTTCAAGAAACATAAAATAAGTTCATATATTAACAAGAACGTTAGCAGCACTCAATAGGTTCTTGTCACGATATTCAGACAAATGTAGACCATTATTTCAAGTGCTAAAAGAAGGAGGAAAATTCCAATAGACTCCAGCATGCAATGAGGTATTCAATAAACTCAAAAAATTCTTGGCCTCTCCGGAAATATTAACAAATTTGAAGCATGGAGAAGGCTTGTACATGCACTTGGCAGTCTCGGATTACGCTATTAGTGTAGTGCTGATAAGGGAGGAAGTAAAAGATTCTAAAGTCGTATACTCTATATGTAAATAGCAGCATAAACAAGATATTTACAGGTAGAAAAAATAGTTCTAGGATTTATGGTAGCGCCTAGTAAAATGAAACCATATTTTCAAACACACATCATAATTGTGCGATCCTCATTCTCCCATAAAAAAAATATTGTAACAACCCGATGTTTCAATAAGATTGAATTAATTTTCAGTAAACTAACGATATTACAATATAAATTTGAACTTAGAACAGAAATAAAGGCTCATGCGTTAGCCGACTTTCTAAGAAAGTTCCAATCTGAGCAATCAATCATGATAAATGATGAGTCAGAACACCACATAGATAATCATAACTGATGAAGGAAGTAACAATAAAGGTTTGGGAGCATGTATACAACTTGATTTCATAACTTGAGATATCTTAAACAAATCCACACGGTTCTGATTCTGAACATCAAGTAATGAAGTCGAATATGAAGCTGGCATTGTAAATTTCCGGTTAGTACAAATCTATGGAGAAGAAAATGTAGTTTTTTTTTCTGGCTCTCAATTAGTGGTTAACCATATCTAAATAAGTTTCAAAGGGAAAAATGAGCTGCAACGCTCTGGTTTTTAAATTCAAGCACGCCAAATTTAATAACTGCCAAAGGCATAAAATGAAATGATTGATTCACTTTCTTTTTCGACGTGTACATCTCCAGCACCATGAGTAATATCACAAGAAAAACACTCAATCACACTGCCAAATCACCTCTTCTCTACCTTCAGGCCCCAATGAGTAATGATAATTGCAGGAGAAGAATAGGAAGCAAAATAGCCAACATTAATAAATTATTACCTCATAGAATGAGTTCTTCCCAAAGGCAAAATGGAGGCAATAAAAATAAAAAGAATATCAGCAATGTATGTGTGGACAACAAACACATTGTACGACAGATAATTATCACAACCCTTGGAAACAAATCATTACTAAAAGTAATACTATAATTAGATGTCAATGGAAAAACAACCTGAGACAAAGAGGAAGAATTATCAAGAGGAAGAAAACAAGCATGTACTAATTTTGAAGAATTAGCAGAATATTGGAGGACTATGTGAACATCTTTCTCTAAACCAACCTCATGTTCATCATTTTCATTGAACGAAGTATTCTTCATCCTTGTTGGCTCACTTCTATCACTCTTTCCATTTGTGAAAACCCTAATAACGGTTCCATTACCAACTTTCGTCAAAGTTAAGATACAAGACTCATTATTAAAAGGAAAAACCAATTCTAAAGTAGGTTTAACTACTCAGTATACATATCGTCTAGAATAAAAAATAAGTTTGAATGCTGACAAATATGCAAACTAGGCTCGAAAATTCTCGTGCCCAAAATATCCTATGAAATAAACCTCAGACAAGCATATAATTTTTTTAGACCATAATCAAAAGAGGAAGATGAACCAGAACTATCGACGAATGTTATAGGAGACAAAACAGGGGTGGTTGGAAGAGTTGAAGGAAGTAAGGTCAACGAAGAGACATGTAGCTTATTTAATCGATAATGCAAAGGTATAAATTTCAAATGTAAAGCTACATTTACTTTGCTAATGGAGGAATATGGTTTAAAACACATGAAATATCTGAAAGCATATAGCCTCTTAAAAAGAAGATAATTGTTGCCATCTTCCTCTTCCTCTACTTTGGTAATATAAAAAAGCACAATGGTTACTCCAGAAACAATACTTGATGAAATAGTTGATGCCTTCGTCAAGTTACGGGCCCTCGATTGGATGCCTCTACCTTTCTTCTTACTATACTTTAAAATATTATCTTATTTGAGAAAAGAAACACGAGAAAAAATGCTTTAAGCAGTCTCGTTATGCCATAATTTTAGATGATTCCAAGTTTTTGGTGGAAGAACTGGAAAATGAAAAATTCTTCACTTCTCTGATCATTTCAGCATATCTCCAACATATACCATCCAACATCAGATCACCAACAAAGGTATATTGATAGCATGAGATGAAAAAAATAAACAGATTTAGCAATAGTAAAAATATCAATCTTAAATAAAAGAGATTAGAAGAAATGAATGGCTACGATTATCATTCTAAGAGAGGTTGATAGAGCCCTTGTTATTCTTAACCTCGGTGGCTCAATTCCCCCGAACATAAACAAAATTACTTTTCAAGTCCTCCATGACTTTGGGAATATCGTTAACTATTTACGCAAACGGATAAATACCAACATAAAATAAATGTTTATTATTTTGACCCAAAAAATTAGTAGTAGTCGGGAAATCCTTAACTAAAAAACGTCCAAATAGGATTCTCGAGAACATAATAGTCGAAATAAACAATAGCCAAAATTAAGGACTCAATGATTCGGGAAAATTTGATTCAAATAAAAAAATTCAATAACATTAATCTCCAGTAGAAGTCAGAGTCCGTGATGAAGAGAATGGAAAGAAAACAACCTTGTCTCCGCGAGTATCATTGAGTGTTTCTTATTTCTTTGGACATCGAAGACGAACGTCTCTAGGGATACACCAGTCTTCAAAATTCTGTAAAATATCACTTCTTGATAGCAATATATATGAGCGCATTATTCACAAATTATGGACACTGACAACTGATATGGGTTCACAATCATGGCAAATAGAGTTATCATCGCCAGTAGCTTGAACACTAGAAAAAATCATATTCGAAAATTATGAGTAGGAACAAAGAATAATTATTTTTTTGTCTAAAACATTTTTAGAGCAAAGCTAAAAAAAGTATATAGGAAACGAAAAAGGGTATTTAACCCAAATTAAAAATCAAAATTCAATTGTAGATATTTTTCTAAATCAATGACACATATTATGTCAGAGGAAATACAACTTCGATAGAATAAAAAAAGATGTTGCGGATAAACAAAAAGTGTTTCGATAAAGACCAAATAATGTTTCAGTCAGTAACAAGAACGCTTCAAGAAATGTTGGGCTAGTCTTGCATCGTTAGTCTCACAATGTCTAAGGGAGCTACTTATGATTGTGTAATTAGTGCATCCCGAACCAATCTTCCCATCAACTTATTCAAACATGTAAATATCTACATAGAATTAATCAAAATACACTCAACTTCATATCATAATAGTTAGAGAAATATACTATATTCTCCTATAATATTATGGTATATTTATTAAAATATAATCTACATAAAAATCCAGCGTCAATTAATAAAACTAACGTATATTTCACTATTATTTTCTTGCATCAGCTAAACCTAGCAACCTAAATTTATAGATTTCATAACTAAAAATATAATACAAATAAGTTACATAATTTAAAAAATTTTAAAAACCCAAAAATTATACACCATAGATTTATTTGTATGACATATGACTATATATAAATTAATTATAAACATATGTGTATATGTACTAGGTTCCAATTTGATGTTTAACTTAAGATTTTCCATAAAAAGTATTTGAAAAAAATAAGATATAAATGATAAAATTTTAGCTAAATAAATATATAACCGCTAAGTTGAATTAACTTATTACGCATAAATTTGGATTTAAATAAAAGAGAATGTCATCAAAAGCATCTAAAACCAAACTTTACTACTATCCACTATCTCATATTTGTTGCTTATCAAATATACATTTTATGTCAATAACTCTCATTCAATATCCAATTTTTTAAATAATACTTTAAATATTCATGCTTCATGACGAACCACGTAACCATTTTTCATTTTCAACCAAATATTTTTTTTTCTTATTTTTCTATTTTTTAAAAGGTTCATATCTTTCAAATCGAAGCTAAAAACGCAAATCAGTTTTGTTTTTTTAAGACGAATAAAAGTACATCCATCGAGGATATCTTTTGAATTGTTTTTAACTAGTAACATGCGATAGCAGACATAACCAAACATGTGAGACCATAAATAAATAAACATGCGAGACCATATATAAAATATTGTGAGACCATGTATAAAAAACATACGAGAATATGAGAGAAGACATGATCAATCATGCGCGACCAAACATAATAAACACGTGAGACCAGACATAATATATCATGCATGATCAAACATAATAAAGTTGAGAGACAAAAAATTATTAAATCATACGAGACAAGGTATAATAAATTATTCTGAGAACATACATTTTTTTAAGACGAATAAAACTAGATCCATTGATGGTTTTTTTCGTGAGACCTAGTAACTCTAGTGTCGCATCTTTATCATCAAGTAGTACATGTCTCGTATGTTCATTATGTATGGTCTCGCATGTTTATCAATGCCTTGTCTTACATGTTTTTTTTTTAATTCTGGTCTCGCATGTTTGGTATGTCTTGTTTCGCATGTTACTGACGAAAATATCATTAACGGATCTAGTTTTGTTCGTCTTACAAAAACAAAACTGATGGTACTTTCAATTTTTTTTTCAGATTATGATTTAAAAAATACAGATTTTTAAAAAAAAAGAATAAAAAACATAAATGAAAAGAGGGTTACTTGTGGATTTTCAGGTATCTATTACTAGTTTACCATTTTTTATATTAAATGGTAATAAGATACTTGACTAGATGTTTATAACTATTTCACTCCAAAAATAGATAATAGATTATCCAAAATAGTATATATATATCGGTTTTATTATTTTCAAATAATAATATTATCGTCTTATAACCGTGTTAACTATTTTATTTTCCATATTCTTCTTTAAAATATTTTATATATTAATACATTAAATAAATTTACCTTTTATTTTACCAAAGTTCTTTGTACGAAGTGATTCTTTTTTATTGTTTTAGCTTTTGTTGTATTCCTCCTCTTCTAAACTCTTAAGCTTTTCTTTTGTTTAAATTCGTATTTTTTAAATCAAACAAGAAATTTGATTCAATTTTTCCTTTCAGTCGGTCCAAAACCAAGATAAAAAAAAACAATCGTTGATATAGGTCAATTTTGAATTAAATTTGAAACTAAAAGAAAAATAAAATTAATTTCGAATTTCTTATTTTAAGTTTATTGATATCATTTCCAAAGTAGATAAAAACTAAAATGCATAACATTTTTATGGTAATTTATGAGTTCCACATAGTCGAATTAGTTTAAATACAAAAAAAATAGAGAAAAGTACCGGTAAATACCTTCTCAACTATATTATTACCCGGCGGTACCCGTTTTTTGGATAGTGTCACTTGGTACCTCGAACTGAAATTTGGACAAAAATACCCCCGACCAAAAATAGGCGCGCGCTGGTAAAAAAATGGTACAATTCTCAAGATGCGAATTGCTTGCAAATTCTCAGGATGCGAATTGCTTGCAATTTTTGAAGATTCTCATGATAAGATGCGAATTGCTTGCAATTTCTGAACGATTCTCATGATAAGATGCGAATTGCTTGCAATTTCTGAACGATTCTCATGATAAGATGCGAATTCCTTGCAAATTTCTGAACGATTCTCATTATAAGATGCGAATTGCTTGCAACTCTCAGGATTTCTGAACAACTAAAAAAAACTGGTACAATTCTCAAGATGCGAATTGCTTGCAAATTCTCAGGATGCGAATTGCTTGCAATTTCTGAACGATTCTCATGATAAGATGCGAATTGCTTGCAATTTCTGAACGATTCTCATGATAAGATGCGAATTGCTTGCAATTTCTGAACGATTCTCATGATAAGATGCAAATTGCTTGCAAATTTCTGAACGATTCTCATGATAAGATGCGAATTGCTTGCAACTCTCAGGATTTCTGAACGATTAAAAAAAAACTGGTATGAAAAAGAAAAAAAACTGGTACAATTCTCAAGATGCGAATTGCTTGCAAATTCTGAACGATTCTTGCAACTGGTGAAATTTTATTTTTTAAAAAAATCAAAAAATATCATCAATGGATCTAGTTTTGTTCATTTTTAAAAAACAAAAGTGATGGTATTTTCATTTATTTTTTTCGGGCTCCGGTTCGAAAGATACGGATCTTTTAAAAATAAAATTAAAGGAAAAGTAGGAAAGAGAAGGAAAGAGAAGGAAAGAGAAATTTTGGTTACGTGTTCATGAATGGTGAGGGTAGTTAGGGTATTAAAATAAAGTTAGGTACTATGTGACAATTAGGTAGTTGAGTTGGGTATTAAGTGACAATTGATCAAACCTTGGGTACTAGATGACAATAAAATAGTTGAGTAGGTACCTTTGCTACAATTTCCCAAAAAAATATGTATCAAACTGCGAAAAGGACGTGATATGTAAATGTAAATTCCGAAATTAAGGTTTTTTGTCTAAATTTAAAATGAAAAATCAGGTTTGAACGAAGTTGCAAAATACGAAATAGTTAAATTTGAAAAAGAAAATACTTCAGTGCGAAATGACTGAAATAGAAATATAAAATCCAAATTGCAAAATCATGGTTGAATTCGTTGTTTTTAAATGCGAAATTAGAAACAAAGGTTAAACAAAAATGTGAAATGTGAAATGTGAAATGATGGTTACATTTGTTTCTAAAAAGAACTGCATAAATACGAAATAGAAAACCTAGATTAACTCAAATACAAAATATAAAACGAAGATTAAATTTGAATTTTTTTTGTTTAAATGTGAAATAAAAAATCATGGTTAAATAAAAATATAAAATACAAAAAGGTTAACTAGTATTGATGAGGTGAAAATATATTTCGGGGGTAATTTTGTAATAAGTGGATTTAGTTCTTGGTTAAATTTGGAAGATTATCGAGAAAAGGGTTTTAAAACCAGATTTCTTAAGCTCTAAGATTCTTTTCTTAAGTTTTTCTCCATCCCCTTTAATGATTCTTTTTAGAGTATTTATAGAGTTAGATTAAGGTCATGGGACGGGTTTAAAGGTCTTAATTCTTTGAATTAACCAAATGGGTCATGGGTTAGGCCCAATTACTTAATGAAATATTAGTGTAGGCTAATTAGCTACATTTTAAGTCATCTCTAATGAGGTGTCCATTTGGAGAAGTCGGAAAGGTTGTTCGAATGTGGTTCGAATTTTTTCATTACTGTCTTTCGTAAGATTACCCGAACTACCCTCCAAATTGTTTACGTGGTGAGCATAATTTCACTCTAAAAGATTTTTGACCTATCATATAGTCCCCATTAGTCTTTACAAAAAGAACTCATTTTATGAAGACTAATTCTTAAGTTCGATTTTAACAAAATTTCAAAAGTTTTGATCATAGGAATTCAATTTTTTTGTTAAAATTGGAAAATCAAATTTATTGCCAAAATTAGTAATGTTATAAAACGTTACAACTTCTGGGATATTACCGTTGGTTTCCGCCATATTTCTTTTACATGTGTCAATTGCTCATCGAGTTCCACACTTACTATGCCTCGGGTAAAGTAGAGTAATTAACGTGTGACGTCTGAATTTCCCTAGAAAGTATAATCATTAGTCTTACCTTTATCTAAGTAACTAGGGTACTTAAGTATTCCTCTAATAAGGTTTTGTGACTTTTAACTGTTCCCCCATTTTTCTATATAAATTATTTTTTATTTGTCTTCTTATACGTTTTCAAAAGGGTTAAATTACTTGTTCAAATTAAGAAAACCACCGGTAATTGCATGTTTACCGCGATGACACCTTTAATCAAAGGTGGTTGGTTAAATCTTTTTGAATTAGAAGAAGAAAGGAGAAAATCATGAATAGTTGTCAGTCTTCCTACTTCTTCTCCTCCAATAGCCACTACACAAGTCATAGAGTACGGAGGGTCTCACACATGTATCACTAATATTCTACCAGAATCTTCTAAAAAAATCCTTGGTACTCAAAACCTTCTCCCTGAAATATCTACAACCACCCATTCATCAAATTATCCTCATCACTCACCAAAAAACTTCCTTGTGATAAAGCTTTGAATCGCCGAATTTCTTCAATTTTTACAACAATGGGATCAGATTCAGAAGAGGTTATCCCAACTAGGATAGTTAGGTCATCAGTAGCAAGAGCTCAGTCGACAACCGAACCACTGGTACTTATTAGTTTTCCTTCATCTCCAAGTCCAAACAAAAATTAGTCTACTTTAGATGATGATGTTGGTACCTGGCGCACTGGTCCACTAAAATTAGATCCCAAGGTAATGGAAGAAGTAATGGAGGATTCAAGCACGGATTCTCTGCTAGAAACGTCTGGTTAGACAGGGGAAGCTTCTAGATATTTCCTTGATCGGATCGTAGGAATGAGAAGAGCTCAAAACAGAGAAAAATATTATTGAGAAAGAATCAGAAGACTTGCCGATTTCTCTAGCTGGTCGAATAGGCCCTAATTTCAAAAAGGTAACCGTAAAATATCTTTTAACGTTAAATAAGATATCTTATGTTTATTTCGATGATAAAGAGCTAGAGACAGATCGTAACAAATGGGGATTTCCTGATACGATTAGGTTAGGTTGCCTAAGGCTAGAGAAACTCTGATCAAATGTGGTTAAAACGAGTTTATGGTGTTTACTGAATTGTTAAACTGGGGTCTGAGGTTTCTCTTAGATCCCAAAATTGTTAGCTATTTCGAATTATTCAAGTTATGTCCAACCGCATGGTATACCCTGTTTGCTTGTATCATTGCATCAAGATTTTCTCGAACACCCACGTCAATAGAGCAAATGGCAACAATTGTTGGATTATGTTGTAACTCCAAAATTCCATTTTACCATTTCAATATGGGAAATAAGTTCAAATTTGTGAATGATTTGTTAGAATCAGATAGGATATGGAAGACATAATTTTCTTTTATTAGTGGATGATGGGAAAATGGTCAAACATATCTTTGTCTCAAGGAAACCCAAGCAAGCTCACCAGATTTTTGAAATGTCCAGATAATCTTACCCAACTATTCTACTTGGTCTTATAGTTTGTCTATGTTTACTTCGAACACCGGCCTAATTAATTCTATTTTCAGTTCTCTCAAATCGTTTCATCGATCACTTGAAAGCTTCTCAGAATACCTTTAGAAAGCTGCACATGTGGGCTGAGATGAAATGGAACAATTGTTTCCATAACAGTTTTACTGCCGGGAATTTAACCCTCAAACATCTTTGGAGGACCAATTTAAGAAGGGAATTATCATGGAAATAACTTATCACACCTCATACGCCCACTACTGTTTTACGTAGGAATGAGGAGGCAGATGGGAAGGTTCATCTTCCAACAAGGAGAAAAGCCCCCAGTCACATGGATAAACTAAAGAAGAAAAATGCTTAACAAGGTATTGATAAAGCAATATCGACTGACAATAACCAAGGATCGATGCATCATTGTTGGATGTTATGGAAGCTATGATGGAAGAAGATATTGTGCCTACTAACATAGTCGAGCCAACAAAGAAAAATCAAAAGCGTCATGGAGAAAGTAGTGGAGAAGGAAAGAGAAAGAAAAACAAAGTTACAATTAGTTTGGATTTAACATTGCGTCTAAATGTTCAGGTACCAGTGATTCCTACACCAGATCCCCTTTTTTTATTTCCAAATATTGAAAGTGAAGATGCTACGGGGACGAGTAATCTCTTGGATGAGTTAACCATGTTCGATTACGATGTTTTAATATAGCCTTTCCAAGAACTGGTCCTAACATAGGATACGATGGTACCTCCTTTGAAATTTCGAAGGAAAATGATATTGTAGGATATTCAATCATGGGTTGTGTTCGCCCTGTAGTCCAACTGGAAAGAGAAGTCAGAAATCAGAAATCAGCGGGTAATTATTCAGAACTTTGAAGAAGAGAAAAAGAGTCCTGAGGAGGCCTTTAATGCTTAAAAAACTAGAGTTGAAGATGCGATCAACGAATCTAAGACCATTAGGTCAGAAATGGAGAAGACTAAAGGTGAGGTAATCAAAGCTCAAAAAGCACTCAAATAATTGGAAGACTCTAGTTCTAAAAAGATGCCGACGTGCAAGGTCAATTGAAGACCACTCAAAAATCTTTGGATCATACTATGGGTGAGAAAAAATCTTTACAAAACGAAAAGAAAGAGTTGAAAGAAAAAATTAAAGAATTAGAAGCCAACTCGACCCAAGAAGCTGACGATGCGATGGATGCATATTCATATACTACTGTGGACAAATTGAATGCTCATGATGCCTCTATTAAATCATATATGGTATTGTTGTTTCATAAGAAATTTCCAAATCTAAGCTTCAGATCGTTGTGGGGCTTGATTCCAGAGAAATTCATACCTCCGGAAATTTATTTGGCTGATGAGATGGCCGCTTCTGAAGAAGCGTCAGAAGATAGTTCTTATAGAGAATATGAAGTAGGATCAAAGAAAGGGAGTTCAGACGGAAAAGGAGAAAGATTAAAAGAAGAAGAAACTAAAGAGTAACAACTCCTAGTTCTCAAGTTTTTTTAAGTCCTTCGCAGATGCAAGAATTTATTTATATATATATTGCTGGAAAGTCCTTGGATAGTCAAAGCATTTTGTGATGTACCTTCGAACAAAGTCCTTGGATGGTCAACGCATTTGGTATTGATAATTTCTATTTACATTTCAAATTTGGTTTCTTCAAATTTTTTTGAAACTATAAATCTTTATAGGCAGCATGAACTTATACTTAGGCCATTTGAAGGTAATTCATTCGAAGGAAAAAATGAACTTATACTTATGTCATACTTTTAAGCCATTCGAAGACGATCCATTCAAAGGCAACATAAAAAACTACTTGGGTCATTCGAAGGTAGTCCATTCGAATGAAAAAATGAACTTATACTTGTGCCATACTTTTAAGTCATCTGAGGGTGATCCATTCGAAGGAAACATAAACTTGTATGTGGTCCATTCGAACGTATCCCATTCAAAGGAAAAAATGAACTTATCCTTATACCATACTTTTATGCCATTTGAAGGTGATTCATTCGAAGGCGAACACAAACTTTAGAAGAGACAAATAATATTAAGGCCAAAATAAATTGATTGACAAGTCGGGCACCTCGTTAAAACCTCGCCGAGCCAGCAGGGTAGGAAAGAGTATGCCCCCATTTGAAATATTTACATAATATAAAATTAAATTAAAAATTTAAAAATTTACTCCAAGTATATCTTTAGGTCTTCTATATTCCACTGGTGCCTTAAAGGAACACCCTCTTGATCCACCAACCGGTAAGTCACTTGCTTAACCCTTTCAACAACTGTATACAGACCTTCCCAATTTAGGGCCAATTTCTGTAGCGTCTTATCCTTGGTATAGCATAAATATTTTTCTCAAAACTCGATCCCCAATTCTAAACTCTCCTATCCGGATTTCAGAAGCATACCTGATTCACATTAACCCCTGATAATGAACCGTTCTGAGATAAGATTGACGTATTTTTATTGAATGAGATCAAGTTGAATTTGTACTGCTATTTTGTTATCTTGTTCAGAATAGTTTTGAATTCTAAAAAAAGGAAAATGTATTCGATTGGAGAAATAACGTCCATTCTGTATACCAAAGCAAAATGATACTCTTGTGTTGCTGAGTGGGAGTAATCCTATAGGCCCATAATACCTCCTGTAAATAGTTCGGCCACTTACATGTTGATCCCTCCAAATTCCTTTTTATAATTTTCAGTATCGTCCAATTAACCACTTATACTTGACCATTGGCTTGAGGATGAAAATGAGAAGAGAAAAAATGTTGAATCCCTCTTGAAACGCAAAAAATGTCTATCTCTCGGTTATCAAATTGAGAACCATTATCAGTTGTAATGCATCAGGCGTATTTTGAACCGACAATATATGTGGGCTAAGATGAACTTTATAACCGCCTTGGAAGTGGTCCCTGAAAGTGGTGTAGCTTCTACCCATTTAGTAAAGTAATATACTGCGACCACAATTGTTCGACGTCCTCCAAACGTCATTGGTAACGACCCTACAAAATAAAGTCCCCACCTATCAAAATGCACTACTTCGGATATATTCAGTATTGGACCAGCTGGGATATGAATCGCATATCCAAATTTCTGGCAATGATCACATTTTCTCACCAATTCTGTAGCATCTGCCATAATGGTAGGCCAATAGTATCCTGCTAATAGAACCCTTCTGGTTAGAGCTTTGTAACCGCAGCGAGCTGATCATTCTCGATCGTGGAGTTTAGATACAACAATTTGAGATTCATCTGATCCAAGG
Source organism: Limnanthes douglasii subsp. nivea (assembly GCA_036936605.1). Classification (NCBI taxonomy): domain Eukaryota; kingdom Viridiplantae; phylum Streptophyta; class Magnoliopsida; order Brassicales; family Limnanthaceae; genus Limnanthes; species Limnanthes douglasii. The sequence continues at coordinate 190,849,866 of JAUPFV010000002.1, read as the reverse complement.
CATCAGATCAATGGTTTACTGAAGGACGTTTTATACAATACTTCTCCCAAAACCACAAATTCATGCGCCTTGAACTTGAATTTTTTAGCTAGGTCTTTTCTCTCCAGAATAATTCCTTTGGTTATAAAAGGTTGAATTTCATGTCTCCAATCTGAATTGGACACGACCTATATTTGAAAATTTTCTTTAATACTAAGATCTTTCTTTGAAGATGTTGTTTTAATCGAAGGACATTCTTGTACCAAAATTGAAGGAAATGTTTCAGCGTAAGCAATAGTAGCCAAAGAATCAGCCATTGGATTCTCAGCCCGAGGTATATGATCGTATCTCACATTTTCAAAATACGTTGATACTTCTTTCAATACCTGGATGTACTTTACTAATTTTTTTTTTATTCGTTTCACATAAGTCTTGAACTTGATGAACCAATAGTTACGAATCGTTGCTCCACAAATTTGGGTGAGCCTTAGACCAACGATAGCTGCTTCGTATTCATATTCATTATTGAATGCTTGGAAACTGAACCGAATAGCTTGGTACATAGAATCCCCAAATGGAGAAGTTAAACATATTCTGGAAATGCATCCCATAGTACTGGATCCTCCAACAATTCGAACCACCCATTTATTTCCTTGTGAATCCATAGAATCATTTAATGTTTTCCGATCATAATGAAATTCTACCAAGAAATCCATAGTACTAGGTTTGGTTCGATTTAGATCGTCTCGATCCTTGACCTGATTCTTGAGGTCGAGAATTAGAAGAAACATGCGACTGACTAACAGCTTGTTGATGCATAGCACCTATAAGGGGTTTATTGTGTCGAGGATGCATTAGCAGCTTAGTTTCTTCTACGGTTATTTTATTTCCCAACTTGATTCAATAGGCCACCCCACGTTTTTTCATTTTTCCTTCTAACTGTGTAAGCCAACTCTCCTGCAAATAACCTTTGTCTGAGGGAAGCTATGGCCACCTACTCATAGCAATCAGCTAGACCATTCTTAGTATTCACGACCGACTAACATATTGTTTGAAGGTTTCTGATGCCATCTAGTGACAATGGATTGTGGTATCACCATTTCCTCTTAACTCCTTACTCCCTATGAATTATCGACGGAACGTCATCCATAACATATCAAAATTCTTAAATAATCCCTCCGGAAGTTTATTGTACCATATCAAAGCACTGTCTTTAAATGTTTGAGAAAAATCCCGACACAAAACTTTGTCATCACCATCGAAGCTTATCATAAATTTTTAAAATTATTCCATATGATTATCTGGGTCTTTACTCCCATCATACTTTTCTATTTGGGACACATCTAGACGTCATGGGAGGTGTCCGGATAGAATTCGCCGAGAGCGGTGATTGAATTCGGTTATGTCCCTGGAAAAATTGATGTATTCATTAGAATCTGCAAAAATACCTGGTTCGGATCGGACATCGAACAAGCCACTTAGCAACTGATCTATACTGTGATCAACCGAACCTCTCGTCTTTCCTTTATAATCCAACCTCTTCCATTTCTTAAGTTTTTTCATTGACATTTCCCGATCTTTCAATTTTTATTCTCTACTATCAATTTTCTTCTCCCGACTTTTGTCTCGGTGTTTATCTTTTTTCTTTTGTTGATAAAAATACTTCTAATGGAAGAATAAATTGAATATGTATATGAAGATAAACTCTTATCGAATTCCGAAGAGCGAGAACCCTTTTCTTCATGAGGTTCCTTCCTCGAAAGTTGGTGGTTTTATGGGAATGATCTGTCAAGACTTGCTTCGGATATCCGACCGGATTATTCTCTGGATCCACCAAGTCTCTCTTAGCTTGCCAATGTATTTGCATTGCTTTGATCCCTTTTTTTAACTCGACAAGCTCATTTCTTAGTTGAGTTATTTCTTTCTTTTCATCGTTTTCGGACGGAGCTGTTATTTGAGCCTCTCTGACCTGATCCTCTCCATTCATTGGAAGTTGATCAACGTGCAGTTCTTCAGCCATTATTCGATTCTCGTTTTAAATCTTGGGAAACTCTGGATTATCGCAATCCAGGTGTCCCTACTCCCACTATGGTCATCAAACTGAAGAGGTGAAAACATATTACGGGGGTAATTTCGTAATAACTGGATTTATTTATTGGTTAAATTTGGAAGATTATCGAGAAAAGGGTTTTAAAACGAGAGTTTTTAAGCTCTAAGATTCTTTTCTTAGATTTTTCTCCATCCCCTTTAATGATGCTTTTTAGAGTATTTATAGAGTTAGATTAAGGTCATAGGTCGGGTTTAAAGGTCTTAATTATTTAAATTAACCAGACGGGTTTTGGATCAGACCCAATTATTTAATGAGTCATTAGTGTAGGCTAATTAGCTACCTGCTTATTCATCTTTAGTGAGGTGTCCATTTGGAGAAATTGGAAAGGTTTTCGAGCGTGGTTCGAATTTTGTCAGTATTGCCCCTCGTAAGATCACTTGAACTAGCTTCTGACTTGTTTACCTTGTGAGTATAATTTCACACTAAGAGATTTCCGAGCCATCTACTATAATGAAAAAATCATTCATAAATCTAGTTTTATTTGTCTTAAACAATAATAAACCAATAACATTTCCAAATTATTTTTCACTACGCAATGTTTAAAAATTTGAATCTCAAGACAAAATCTTTTAAAAAAAGATAAAAAAATCCCAACTTATTAGGAATGATTATTTATGTAAAAATATTTTCAAACTACAATTTGAAAGATATAATTTTTAAAAAAAAATAAATAAAAATTAAAATTAAAAAGTTAAAAAAGGTGGTTTATGATCGAACACCAAAAATTATTTATTGATAGAAAAGTTTCATTGATAACATGTAACAATGGACAATATTAGAAATAGATTTTGTATATTAACTCAGCCTTAAATAAAATAATTCGAATATTTCAGAAAAAGATTAATTCCTTAAATAAGGATTAAGATGTAAATGTATTTTGATTTGAAGTTATTAGGTAGTTTTTTAGATCTTTCAAGCTTGTAGTGTATATGTTTAGATAATTTAAATAGTTTATATTATTTTCGAACTATTTAATATTTAAAGTTTTTAAAGAGAATATTGTACCTAATTTAGAGAGATTGATGGTGTAAGTGAAGAAATGGGTGGTTTTTTTGAAATAGACTAAATAGCCGATATTAATTTCCGATGACATTATCGATTGCGTCATCGATGACGTCAATGATAACGACTATTTATAAAAAAAATTAAAAAAACTATAAATACACCCCCCAACTCCAAATTCACAATCTCTCAAATCTACTCTACATCTTTCCAAAACTCTCCACTAGTTCTAGAAATTCGATAAAGTTCTACTTTTTTATTTTACATATTGTAGTTCTATTTTCAGAATAGTTCAAATTTTTTTTATGCTATTTGTTATTAGTCTAAAGTTTGTTTTTATTAATTGGGATATTAGTTTCGATTAGTATTTTATTGCATATTTAAAAAATATTGTTTTAAGTTTTAAAATGGCTTCAAAACGTAAAAATGGTGGTGAAAGTACTAGTGGTGGATCGAGGTCTCGTAAGAAACCATCGTGGATTTGGAAGCCCATTAATGCATCAGATGATAATATCTCCGCTATTTAAACAGGTCTAACAAGCTGCAGGTCTGACAGATTACTACTTATGCAGGTAAACAGGTCTGCTTATGCAGATCTAACATGTAAACAGGTCTAACAGGTTGCAGATATGGCAGATTGCAAGTCTGACAGATTACTGCTTATACAGGTCTAACAGGTTGCAGGTCTGGCAGGCACCCATTTAAATTCTGGCAAGTACCCATTTATTTCTGGCAGATCCAGACCCATTTGTCATCACGAGGATATATTATTGGACCCAAATTCGACAATTACCCTTATACTACAAATCTTGTATCATACTTAGGAGTGATATTTATGTCAAAACTTGATTCCACTCTAAAAGTATAGACAATTATCAACAGAATAATGTCATATAAGTTAGATAAGCAAATTCTTGTATCATACTTAGGAAATTAACAAACACCAGCACTTGTTCAATTCAAACAAAAACAATAAATTCTTATAAAATCTGGTATTGAAACTTTGTGTATTGGCTAGGCTTCAACAAGAGATCATTAAAACTTTAAATTAACATTAGTGGTAAAATGTTAAAATGGATATTTTTTTATATAAAATAAGAGATTGAAACTCAAAACTTTTAGAGAGCAGAACATCATTTTGTACACTTTTGAATTCCAGGACATCTCCAAATTGTATATGAAACCGAGCCTATACATTTCTAAGCATTCAAGAAACTAAGTAACCATTAATCATTAAAACATTACAAAAGAGACATAATATGCTCATAAACAATGCATTGAAGATGCTTAATGTTCACCATGTTATGTAAAAATAGAGCTATTCTACAACATTAAACTCACTAAACTTCTCACTCTGTCAAATTTGTATTCTTCGTTAGCACGACCTTTTTGAGTTGTACAAGGAGAAGTCTACACGAGTTCAGGAAGCTACCAATTCGTACCCCAATTAAGCTACTATACCGGCACAATATTTGAGATACTTCCCACATTAACAATGTTACCTGCAAATGAGTGAAACAATGTAGCTTCAATTTATTTTACATTCTGCCTCTAACAACTCCTATTGCTATTTTTATAATAAAGCTAAAAGTGATCAAGCAAACTTACACGCCATTTGTTGCATTGGGGAGGAAGACCCGGATGACTTGCTTCATCAGAACTTTTTTCCTACAAGTTGGACATTTTCCTTGTTTACCAACAGCAGACTTGATACATTCGTAGCAGAAAATATGACCACACTTTGTGGTCACCTCTTGAGTCAGATGATCCAAGCAAACTGGACAAGTGAAGACTGTCGGCTGAGGTGGGGGTGGGGGAGGGGGAGCAGGTACAGGTGCAGGCTGCAAACAGAGTATTAAGTTGAGTAGTGTAGCTTTACATATATATGTAATGTTTTCGAGTCTAAAGAATAATGGATATTCTATATTCTTTGGTTTAGTGCCACTTTACATGTTAAAGAGTGTTTTGAGACAAAGGTTTATTTATTGTTCTTTGGTTTAAACAATGAAGAGAGAAATTACCGCTGAACTTTCGAGAATTATGCAGTCACAATCTATAACCTGTTGGTTTGGAGGCATTTTCCTCGGCCTGACCCGGCGATTGCCAGCCGAAACAGCTTCTTCTGCGGAGAAAAATACGCAGCTGAGTAAAAAGAAACTGAAAGACAAAATATAAACATATGTCCTCTTATATTTTTCTACGTTTCATGTAATAAAATAGCTTGCACACTCGAGTTTTAACAAAAAAAGGAGCATTCCGATCAGTTGAACAAACATAATACATTAAAAAATATCAAAGAAAGACTAACCCTGGAGTATAAGAAAAAAGTGCCATCAAACCAGAAATCAAACTATATATTACTTGATTGTACTAAAAAAGTATATACTGTATAGAGGCTCTAGTTTAAAGTCTTACATTCTGGCAGTGATACACCATGGTACAGTATCATCTTCTGAAAATAAAAAATAGACACAAATGCATAAATTTGATAGCCACCTGATTCTAAATCAACAATAACAGGCATTGGTCGAATCCTCCTTGCCGATCTGTTGTTTCTGGCCTGATATAAAAATCATCAATTACAAGAAAGCTTACATAGCAGAAGAATCAATATTTAAAAATGGAATACCCATACCTGAGCAAAAGCCGTAGGAGATGCTATGGCTAGATCATCATCAATAACAACTGATGATGGTGGTATCAGCTGTTCATGTCCGGTAGATGCCTCTTCAACCGCACTCCCAAGGTTCGAAGTACCCTGTAGCTCTCTGATTTCAATAGCTGGCATGTTTAGGTCCAGCAGCCTCCTAGGCCGCGCTCTAAGGGTTCTCGGTCTAGCATCCATAACGATCTTCAAATTCTAATACAAAATAAAATTTAGCTCATCAAACTTACAAATCAGTAACATATTCCACACAAATCAAGAACAAATTTCACAAACATATTTTGATGCTTCAATCACCTACTTCAAATTCTACTCGCTACGAAATAACTTGTAAAACATAATTCATATTCAGCAAAACAAAACAACAAATCATACACGTAAACAGAACTACTCCACTGAAAATATACTATTTCACCCAAATTCAACCGGGTCCAAACATGCCCTCTGAGCGTGGGAATAACGATAGAACACGATTCTCATGTTTCCGAACTTATATTAGCATTAATTGGACGAACAATGCCATCGAACCAGAAATCAAACAAAAATTAGAAACCTTTATTACCCTGGTTAGAGAATCAACAAGAGAGATAGAAACCCAATAACCCGAAATCGTAACTCAATAGAGCAAAATTAGAGGGGAATGAAGTAGATTCGAATAGAAAAACGGTACCTTTTGGGTGATGGAATGGTGCGATTGTGCTTCGAAATGTTCTTCCCTCTCTCGCCCTCTGTGATTTTAGGGTTTTATAAGGGTGGATAATCCAGAAGACAAGAGATCGGAGAGATGGTCAAAATGAATCGGTGCAGTTGATAAAGACTACCTTGACGCGTAAATATTCTGAAGGCCCATTATATTGATAATACTTGACCCGGCCCAGTAGTATATTTCCAAACCAAACCTTTATTGGAGCATTTAATATAGGACATATTAAATTAGATCCTTTGAAACTGGACAGATGAAATCTCTCAAAGTGGTACCTCTATATATTTTATTTCCTTTTTCAAACCTTCAACTTTTAATGAATTTATAAGATATTTAAAATGAGATATTAATTCATACCCGTTGGGAAAATGACACCATTTATTTAATTATTATTTTAATATGAAAGATACCATATAAAATATGAGAATGAATAAAACATAATTAGTAAGATCTCATGATGTATATAAAGATCAGATGAGTCGAAAATAAAATAATAAATGTATAGGAATATTGTGGACCGGCTTAGTAAATCTTCGATGCTTGTAAGTAGATTTTTAACTAAAATGTTTATTCGTGCTTTAAGGATTTTATTCTTATATCTATAACAAGATTTAAGTGTTTAATGGAAATATATATTTTAATATCCACGAATGGATGTTTCTTGATTTTATTCGGAAGGGTATAAACATTGACGTAAACAGGACATCAGTAATGATCGATACTCAACGCATAAAAGTAAAAATTTAGATGACGAAAGTCGTACACTTACAATGTTTTTTATGAATAAAATTTGGAAAAGAAACAAAATAGCAGTGACATATTTTTATATATAACTTCTATGTTCTAAATGTAAGGTGAATTAGTGTTTAAAATGGGTAAAAAGAGTAGTTTAGTATTAAAAATATCAAACAAACTACTCACCTAGTTTTTTTAATTTATTTTTTTAAGTTCGTATTTTTTAAACATTAATTTGGAATATCATTGGTTTGTGTTTTTAATATGAACAAAACTATATCCACGATATATTTTTGAATTTCTTTTTTAAGAACCTCTCTCACATTTAATTTTTTGGTTTCGGGTATCATCTAAAAATTACATTTTACATTATTTCATAACTCTCGGTTTTTCACCGTCTCTTATATCTCGTCCCGAACTATCAGCATCTCGCCTTACAACTCTTGTTCTCTCGTTTATGCATCTTGTCCCACAACTTCGGGTATCTCGTCTCTCGATCTCTCATCTCCCATCTTTCATCTATTATCTCTCGATCTTTCATCCCACAACTATCGGTTTCTCGTCCCGCAACTATCGATCTATCGTCTCGCAATTCTCGGTCTCTCGTCTCATGATCTCTCATCTCTCATCTTTTATCCTGCAACATCATATCTAATATATACGTCTATTATCTCTCGATCTTTCATCCAACAACTATCGGTCTCTTGCCCCGCAACTATCGATATATCGTCTCGCAACTCTCGGTCTCTCGTCTCTCGATCTTTCATCTCTCATCTTTCATCCCACAACTCCTTATCTCGTCTATACGTCTATCATATCTCGATCTTTCATCCCACAACTATCATTATCTTGTCCCGCAAGTATCGATTTATCGACTTGCACTCTCGGTCTCTCGTCTCTCATCTCTCGTCCCACAACTATCGCTCTATTGTCTCGTAACTATCGTCTCTCATCTATCGTTTGTGTGTATCTCGTCTCTTGATTTATATATATATATATATATATATATATATATATATATATATATATATGGATCTAGTTTTGTTCGTTTTAAAAAAATAAGATTAATAGTAGTTCTATATTTTTTCATTCTTCAAATAACCATTAAAAAAATTCAGCCTTTTAACCATCGAAATAAAAAAAACAAAGAATATACACGGTGTCTCATGATTTTGTTTTAAAAATTATTTGAGTCAAAAATCACCATTAGTTCTCTATGTTTTGCGTTTGTATCAAATTAGTCATCTATGCTCACTTTGTCTCTCATTGATTCCCTATGTTTTCAAAATTTGTATTATTAGTCCTCTCGCACATGTGACTATTGAGAAGCTGATATGTAGTAGTTCAAACATCAATATTTTTCACTATTCGTCCCCCAAAAATCTGAAGAATATGGTTTTTGAATTAGAGATTTATGAGGAAGACTATGTGTTTCTCGAATTAGGATTTTAGATATTTAGGGGACCAAAAAATGTTGATGTTTGGGCTATGTCAACTTCTTAGTACTCACATACATGTGTGGGGAGACTAATAATGTAAATTTATAAAACATATGGGACCATTGGAAGACAGAAGTAAACATAAAAGAATAATTCGATACAAATGTGAAACATGATGGACTAATAGTGATTTTTAGCCCGTATTTGAAATATTATAAAAAATAGTTTAATCTTAAATAATAAATAGAAAATTTAAAATGGATATTTTTCACTTGTCAATTTTAATCGATATTTCACTATAAAATATAATGCATTTTAATATATTTTTGTTTTTTAGTCTAAAAATAAAGATTCAATTAAATGCCGATGGTTAAAAAAGACAATAGTTCACAACAACCGCTGCAAATATATTTGATAAAGTTATAAAAATAGGTAACGTCATTTCAAAATATATAATGCCCGATTTAGCAAATATTACAAAAAGGTTGTTTAATTTTTTAGCCTTGAATTAAATTATATAAGATTTAATAATCATACTTTTCATATATTTTTCACTTAATAAAATAAAAAATCAAGTTTGCATGGATGTAAATTTTATTGTTGCTGACTGAATTGTTGACACATTTAACGATAATATTTATAATACAATTGACCAAAGTTTAAAAAATGACCATTTTAATTACAACATTCTTCCTCCGATAAAATTTTTACTCGTATCAATGTATGAGTCATGTTACTTTTGGTATATATTACTAAAAACGATCAAAATTTATTTTTGGATTTACATGGACTTATGTGGTAAAAAGTTTTACGAATTCTGTTGAATAGTTCATTCAATAATTTCAAACCATTATAATTTTTTAATTTTTTCAACATTTTTATGAACTGATTTTTCACGAGTTTTTTCCAATATTTAAAGGTATTGAACATCTAGTCTTCAAAAATATAACTCATGTTTTATGAATAGTCATCAATTACCAACATTAAATACCTACCTTTGAAAACTTGTAATGTGAATTGCTTAAGACTTTCGAGCACTTTGAATTTAGAGCACCCTTTACTTTTATGGTAAAAAATCTGTATGCCATAGAGTATAGTATTAATAAAGTGTCCATACACTTTTGGTAAATAACTTAAAAGGATAATTGGTTGATCCACGTTTACAACATTGACTATAACTACATTCAAATTAAGAATCTTGTTGAAATCATTCACGTGTTTCACGATCACCTTAGAGTGTACAGTTGCTTCTTAAGATACAATTTGTTTTCTAAATATTTTTTCTTTTAAATAGGTTCAAGCTTATTACAGATCCTCATGACAGTAAATTCTTCATACATCTCATAATTATTTCATCCCCCAAACTCAAAATCATAGCACTATGGACCTTGTATAACACTATAATATCTATATCTCTTGCAGTTTTCTCATTTATGGTGGGAGAATCCTTTTTGTACAAAGAATTTTGATTTTATTTTATAAATATTAAAATCATTATATCCGGTGAATTCATTAAAATCGAACTTCATGGACTTTATCTTCACCAATGTTTATTTTTCCTCTTCATGCTGATCAACGAAATTCAATTGATTTATAGTTGAATGTCTAGATATTTACGTTCACTATACGAATTGTTAGGGAAATCAAGGAAAAACATAGGTTAAAAAGTCAAATTTCAGGCTCGCACTTAAACTTTTTGTACAAAACTTTTCAAAATCATAGTATAAAGTTTTTAGTGTTTTTTCTTAAGTCTCAGAATTTCTGAGTTTCTTCTTTTGTATTCTCTCTCAAGCATTTATCAAATCTCGAAGCACTCAAGCTTTTGCTCTCGCTTTATTAGGTTGTTAGGTGATGCTATCATATATTTATATAAGATCTTCAATGTGGTGTATATTGGCATAAATAATATACCATGGTCGTAATAAGAAAACCAAAATGTTATAACAAACTTGCAATGCCAAGAACAAACTCTTATGTCGAGACTTAACTCAAGTTGAGACCAAACATGTGAGACTGAACTCATTTAAAGACCGACCCCCTGTATTTTTCAAACCCCTTATACCAAGATTAAACTCAGACCGAGTCTTATTTACACATCCAATTAGTTTACACTTATTGTTTTTAACATATTCCACCTCTAATTTATAATTCACCTTTTGTATCATAACAACTTGAATATTTGTTCCAATTTTTTCAATCATGTATGATTGGGAAATCAATCTCTTAATAATTTCCCATAATGTTAGAGATGTAAAATGATATTATATAATATTCAACAAATATTAATACTTTCTCCCGTTAAAAACAGGCGAATGCAATACTTTATTACTTAAATTTTAACGTTGTGGATTGATGAAAAACTTGAAAGCGAAAGAAAGGAATTTTTATCTCATTTGAATTAATTATAATAAAAATATTACATCAAGTATTTATATGAAGAACTTAACATAACAAGTCTATAAATAGATATTATAAAACAACAAAACTTGGTCCAACCATAATATATATATATATATATGATTAACTCGAGTATAAATTTTGATCTTGGAATAGTCTATAAATCACACCCTAGTAGTTGTTATAAATAAACATTCATTTACAAACACAAATCCATGTCACCTCTCCCACTTCAACCAACTTCGAGGTCATCGGTCTTGCCCGACCAGAAAACCATGTGTATTTTGATCATATATCTTTATTGCAGTTGCATGTGGATGAATTTAGACATTTTATTTGATGAAGATCATCAAAATCCTGTAATATGTTTGACATATTATAAAATCTTGATTATTCATCATTGCATTCACTACAAGGTATGACATAGGGTCGCGAACATGGGCTTAGGAGAATGAGACAATGATTCAAGCATTCAATTAGCTTATCATCATCACACTCAATTAGTGTACGTGTCCCATGGTCGAAAGAACCATCACAACTATCAAATTTCATTATTGAGGGCGTATAAGTAGGACCATTCGTGGCTGTACTATGAAAAACTCATTTGGGTAGAATTCATATACTTGGGAGAAGAGGCATATAAACTATCAAAGTCGGTCTCCTTTCAGAACACGCGGTCAACCCTATTACTATGTCATATTTTTATGATTGTCCCCGAATAATATTCTCATAACCAGGTGGAGGTTCCGCAATATCTGCAATGAGGCAGAGTTTTGTTTTACTCGGAAGACCTCCATTAGTTATTGTTCCGACCTTCTCGTAGCCCATGTTCACTTTTAAAGTACATATTAGACAAATTACATTGATATTTGAAATATTTTTTGGCGATCTCCCCTCCACCCTAAAATTTAATCGGTATAAGATGTAAAATATGATGGCATGGGATTCCGGCGAACGATATTGAGAAATTCTAAAATGAAATGCTCAGATTTAGTATAGATGATCACCTCATCTAGTGTGTCATCTCCATAACCTTTTGGGAAACTACTTTGATATGGTTTGACCAGTTTCTTGTAGACTTTATCTAGACTTTTAAGAGTCTATGGATTGAAAGGGGTGGTGATTACATAATTGAATGTGAGAAAAAATAAACGATAACATTGACGTTCATACCTATCATTTGTGAAGACCATGAACAACTCCAAAGATTGTCATGAGACTGTTATTTTAGTTGTCTGTGACCATAGTCACATCCTCAAATAACTCTAGGAGAAGTTAATAAATAAATAAAATTACGCATTCAAATATCTATTACACAAGTCAAAACCATTTAAGGTGACTGAAATTTCTTATATTCGTATCGACAAAAAATAAGTCAAAATCTCCAGTATTACATATTATTTTTTCTCTAAAAACACAGCATTAGCAATAATAATATTACCAACAATATGTATGGTTTTTGTGCTATATTTCAGGTTGATACATCGAATAGCAAAATGGTGGTCAACCGGACCCAATGTTCACCCATAAAATAATTTTGATAAATGCAAAATTTAGTTATTTTGTCAAGTTTTGCAAATCAGACCCAATGGTCAAGCCTTAGGACCAACACAATCCTATTAATTATTGCAAGTACTATAATGAAATTAGACTCCCACTTAATAATGTTACACTTTCAAATAATAAATTTATAATATTATAAATGAGGGTAACTTAATGAAGTTTGTGTACTCGCACACCTTGCTGTGGTGAAAAGAGGTCTGAATTGAGTTGCATCATACTATCCCGATTTTGGTACTTGAAAAGAATATAAATCGAGTTTCTCCCAAAGAAGAATATAAAATATGCATCCTTGATTATTTTGATGGTTACACGGATCTAGATTTGGATTGACATATACTTATAACCATTGTTGGATGTGATTCTATTTTCATTCTAACTGTATCTTTATAAAAATACCCTAAATATAACTAGAAATCTAACTATACAACCAGATTTGGGCACACCTATACCAAAAATCCTTCTCAATTGTTGTCTTTGATTATGATGATCTATGTGGATTTATAGTTTCCATGAGGATGACGTCCTAATAATAGCTAAATCAAAAGGTTTTAGGTTTAACACGTCTTGGCAACGTCAACAGGTTCGCCAATTATTTTAAAAAAAAGATATGAGATAGTAAGAAATATTTATTTGTGCTAATAATTTTTTGTTTAGCGAGTTTCATAACCCAAGAGACCTCATTAGTAGGGGAGTTTAATATTAATCTTTTCCTCAATCAACAAGGTCAAAGGTTGAATATATGTTATACATTTATGGTGGTATATGTACCTTCATTTTACAATGTTATGTTCGCCTGCAAATGGTTATATTAATTCATATCATCGTTTTTATTGTCAACCAATACATCTTTTATATTTTTTATGAACATATTAGGATTGTTTATAGTAGTTAGTGGGTTGCTTGGGAATATTATTCGACCTTTTTCACTAAAATTATTATAATAAAACAAGGCATTGATTGATGTGACATTGATAATAATACGAGAGATATATTCCACCTAAGTGAACCAAAATAGGTGTTTGAGGAAGTTGAACTACATTCTGAACATAAGCTGATATTTGGTTTGAACGTCACATGTAATCTACATTATGAAATTTTAATTTTTTGTTATCTCACATACTTGATGTTTTTACATCGAAGATAAAGAATGTGATACTATTTTTCATCGCTTATCCATTAAACCGCACTTCCATTGGATAAAACAATTGACGTTATTTCTCTCAAGTTAAAACATACACAATTATAGTACTAATAGACAAGTTGAGTAAGACACGGCATATTTGTGAAATCTTTCATCTCGTGTGGAAAATAAACCTGATTTTTGTTTAAAATATATTCGGACATTGCCACATGCGTGCTCAATTTATTAAACTCAATATGTTATGATTGAAGAAGTTGGCTCATTGACCTCGAATAAATTATCGTAGATTATAGTTTCATTATCTTTCATGGATACCTACTCCGAGAATAACCCATTTTAGATATACATTGACAATCAATAAAGGAAATCTTCATAACCAAACAATTATGCACCGCTACAATGAGATGTTTTTTATACTTAATACGAGTGTTATATACCATCAATTGGTAGACAAAAAATATTTTCAACAGATGGGTAGCAATATAAAGGCATACTAGATATATTGGGTTTGTCACTCTAAGCTCAATCATGAGAAGTGAACTTTTCGTGTCCGATTGGGCAATTTTTTAGATTTTATGTTAAGCAAAAAAAACATTTTGACCGACCCTACCTAGCTGTTTGCATTTGCTTTCATAGAGCTACATGTGTCTACTAAGAATTACTAAATCTTAGTTGGTAGATTGGCAACCTTAAACCATTTTATCATGATCATCTAACAAGTGATTTTGTTTTCCGCGGTCCATGGAGTGTAATAATATTTTTCAAACCACCTATCATCTCCCAAAGTATGATCTAAACTTGTTTGATGGATATTCTCTACCTTTATTTGACAAATCGAATCAAGTCGTCACTATAGTCCTTATGTGTAAAGAGAGGAAGGTCACCAAGTATATCTAATATGCTAATAATAGCCGCATTAACGTTGAAACAATTCATCTTCACTTATAAAAACTAGTGATAGTGTTGGTGGTCACAACGTTAAAAATGTATCTGTATTTCCAAAGTTATTTTGTGCTCACTTGGAAATCTTTTCCTTATGTATCATTTTATCAAAACCTGATATCTCGGGCCACTTCACTCATGAGTCAGTTGAACTGGATGACTTTAATATATATTTGAGACCCCATTTGGTCATCAAAACACAAGAATTGATCGACTTTCGTAACGAATTGCAGGCTTAATGAAGTTGTGTCAGTAAATTATACTAGTCTCGGTCGATTTTTTCTCAAAACTGTATGAGGCTTACCTTTGGCACAAATAAAATCTAAAGAGGTAGGTTATAACACTACTTAAAATTAATATTTATTGTATGAATGACCCTCCGGTTGAGATAACCATTGATAATGACTTTAAGTTTCAGAACGTACAATTGGTGTCTTTCTATCCGGCATGTACCCTCAAGCAAACGACTATGTATAAATCATAAACCTCACACTTTTAGAGGATATACAATGGACCTTAGTAGGTGAAACTTTAGAGCGAGAGAGAAAAAATGGTGATACAGGAGGAAGAGAAAGCCACCATTTAGAATTGACTATTATCGCTATGTATTGTAATATACAAAAAACAAAATAGGCTCGGCAAAAAGAGATATTTTATAAAAATATAAGAAACATTTCTAAATCTTAATAAAAAAATTTAATAAGAACGATTTTCTTTATATTATAAAACGAATAAGAACAGAACATTTCTATATTGTAATATATAGAAAGAACGAAAAATACAAATTAGAATGCTAAGGTCAAAACTCTCATCGAAGAAATTAAAAATTTAGAATCGGGTGGATCTATAAATATATGTAAAAACTAATTGATATAGTAAAACTAGTTGATATAGTTAAACTAGTTGATATTATACAAAAAAAAATAATAATATAATTATTGTTTGGAATTTAAAAAATAAAAACATTTAATATGTTTGATTTTTTTTCAATATTCAATCTCCTACAAAATACCTAGAATACAAGTACAAGAAAATTCATCTTTCCAAACAAATAAAAATATAAAAGATCTAGTAAAAATTGAAAATTATAAATTAAATTACGAAATTAGGTTTGTTAAACAAAATATGGGTTGAATAAAACAAAATTTTATATATAAAAATATAAAAATAAGACTATCTATGTTATTTAACTTCGTCAATAATTTTTTACATGTACGAATTTGAATTTATACTTAAATTTTGATTGGGTGAAGCTATTTTCCCATAAGATTTATTATTTACTCCATTTCAACTTTAAAAAAAATATTAAAAATTTGTTTTTACTTTTTTGCCCTTCATTTAATTTCTAATTTATATTTTAATGCCACTATATATTATTCAACCCTTATTCGAACAAACACATCATTAAGTCAAATTACATCAAACATATATCATTTGACTTGCCCCCAATGGGGTAGCCGAGTTGGTTGAGTATGGCATTCTTATAACCAAAAGGTCGTGAGTTCGAGTCCCTCTACATACGCTTTCTCGGCTGAGTCTGTCACCTTGTGTGGTTTACCTTCTGGCGTTGGTTTGCAGGCTATCGCGTCAGACTGAGGGTTTACCCTGTGCGCACTCATTGCACTCTGAGTAGCGGCTGCGGGTTCCCTCCGGAAAATATATATATATCATTTGACTTTTAAAATTAAACCTTAATAAACAAAGAAAACTCAAATTGCGGGTTCCCTCCGGAAAATATATATATATATATATATATATATATATATCATTTGACTTCTAAAATTAAACCTTAATAATCAAAGAAAACTCAAATTTCTTAAAATTAATCATAGAAAAGTAGATTAGGAAAACTCAAATTGCGGGTTCCCTCCGGAAATATATATATATATATATATCATTTGACTTCTAAAATTAAACCTTAATAAACAAAGAAAACTCAAATTTCTTAAAATTAATCATAGAAAAGTAGATTAGGAAGACGCCCAAACCAAAGATTCAACACTTCACAACATCATCCAATCAACCAACAAGATAACTTAATCTTGTAAAAATGGAAACAAACATAAATAAGAAAGTTAGAATAAAAAACAAGTTAAAGTCGTTTAAAAAAAATAAACAAATCAAAAATAGATTTCCAAAGTTTTATAAAATTAATTCGATACTAGAAAAACTAGAAATCTTTTCGTGAAATTCAATATACATGAAATGTTTTTTTTAAAAAATCTATAGCAAGAGAGTTCCGAAAACTGCGAATTCGCTATGCAGAGTACACCTGACTTCCTAGAACTCTTTTTCAACCGATAAATTAAAAAAAAAAGATTTAATAAATATTTTTACCTTTGATATATTGCTTCAATCGAAAGTGATGGCTATGTTTTTTTTTCTCGGTTTAAAAAACTGATGGTTGTCTGTTTATATTGATAGGATTAGAGTTTATGGGTAGAAGTAAATTTTTTAAAAAAGATAAATTAATAATTTTCATTATGGATGAAATAACAAGGTAGAGTTTTTTCTGAAATAAATGTTATGGAGAAAATAGTTTCGCCTATTTTGATTTCACTTTTTGACAGAGTCAAATAAGTCCAAACATTAACAGTTGGAAACAAGTTTTCAATCTAATCGCAACACCACGGAATAAATATAAACACAATGACAAAACTAATAAAAATAATAAAAGTTCATAAATAATTTTCAAAATTTACAGTTTATTTATTTATACTAATATAATACAGGTCTGTTTGTATTATACCAGACCTATTTACATTAACAGAGTTTATGGATGAAATTGGATCCAAAATCTTATAATAAGTTAGATTAATAATTGCTGCGTCTTTACGACCTAGCCGAATAAGATTTAGAATAAGTAACTTTTTGGGTTATGTTAACGGGTGTCTCTGAAATATCAGGTAATGTTTTATTTTTTTTATTATTTTTAAAAAAGTTTGAATAAATTAAATAAATTTATTTTAAATAACAAACTTACTGCTATTTCATATATTATTTAATGTACTGTAGGCAGTATTTTCATATTTATTTACGCTAAAACAAACGGTTCGATATATTTAAAATTAATTTTATACTAAAACAACTT
Source organism: Limnanthes douglasii subsp. nivea (assembly GCA_036936605.1). Taxonomy (NCBI): domain Eukaryota; kingdom Viridiplantae; phylum Streptophyta; class Magnoliopsida; order Brassicales; family Limnanthaceae; genus Limnanthes; species Limnanthes douglasii. Next base: position 190,832,099 of record JAUPFV010000002.1, on the reverse strand, counting down.
AAAATAAATAAATTATTATATAAAAAAATAAAAAAATAATAATTTTTGATAGTATGATAAATAATATAGTAAATCGGATGGGTAAGATTGCTAAATTCGTAATTTATTTTTTATTTATTATTCTTAATGAGATCAGATATTTGGGCTAATGTGTCTTGACTTAATTCGATGGGCAATTCAGACTATGACCTCTATTATGAAATTCCGAACAGGACAAGTGTAATAAATGTTGACTAAGTTAGTTGCTGGTCACTTCAAACCAGATTACTAATGGGTCCTAAAACTTGACTCGACTTCATGACCCGACCCAATAAACCCATGGATCGGTAATTAAGTATAAATACCTCAACCACTTTTATTAATGATGGTAATCATAATTTATGACTAACACACAACTTAATTATCTCACTACTCACTACTCTAAACATTAAATTCCACAAAACATCCAAAACACTTTACAAAATTACCCTCAGACAGAAATAAACCACACCAAATTGGCGACCACAGTGGGAGCACGATGGTGCCTGAATTTCACAATTCAAAACCAGCAAGAAACGTTGTTCAGATGGATCCGAATGAACAGAATGTTCCACCTCCTGAGGTGGAAGGTGCAAGGGAAAACAAAGAATATACCATCAAGGAGCGAGACCAGCTGAGGGCTTAAATAGAGGCGCTGAGAGCGATAAAACAAGCAGAAAAAAGAGTTAAGGAAAGATCTGGAGCGTCAGTACTTCACCACACTGAAAATCCTAGAGAAAACGAGAAATCTTTGAAAACTCATCTCAGCTCGAAGAAGATACAGCGATCCAAGCATGTTGAGAGTTATGTATTTGAGTCTTCTGACAGCTCATCAAATGAGGCAGAACTTGAAGAATCATTATCTCCAAGTAGCGACGAGAGAAGATCTAAAAAGAAGATGAGGCTGACTAAAAAATATTCAAGAAAGAGAGATAGGCATGACAGGCTTAAGAAGCACCATGGTAAGGGAAATGGGTCAACCAATAAGCCTATTGATCAGTTGCTGATTGATCCCTTTTCGTTTTAGTCCAAACCGGGTATTTTTGCAACCCCCAATGAAGCTACTGTTTTTAGCCGTAACAAGAATTGGAGGCAATCTCATTTTTCTGTAAAATTACTCACCGGACATCTTCCTAAGAGGTTTGACAGCTCCAAGATGGAGAAATACGATGGGAGTCGAGATCCAGATAACCATCTAAAACAGTTCAAGAACTTTATGATGAATTTTGACGACGATGACAAGCTATTATGTAGGGCCTTCTCTCAAACTTTCACAGGAAATGCCCTCAAATGGTACAACAGTCTCCCTCAGGGGTGTATAAGAAATTTTGATACGTTATGGGTTGCTTACGGGAGACAATTCACTGGGAGTAAGGAACTCAAGGGTAATGACGATACTATTATCCATTGTGCTCAGGAACCGAACGAGTCACTGAAGAAGTATATTAATCGTTTTGTGAATACAAAGAATTGGCTAGTAGATTTTGTTGAACAAGTTGCAATTGCTTCCCTTAGATAAATTTTAAATCCATGAAATCTAGCCGATTCTATAACTCGGAAGAAGGCTATGACCTGGGGTGGTTTGTTGAATCAAATGGGAAAGTAAATCAACGTAGAAGAGACCAAGAAAACCAGAGTACACCGTCAAGTGAGATCTACTACTACAACAACAACTCCACCAGCTACTAACCAATCCGGCTATAGAGCAAAGGAGACCAGACAGGGGTCCGACCGGTCAAGGCAAAATCAGTCCAACCAAACTCAGAACCAACAAACCAGAAGTAAGAGAGGGCCCTGGGTTCAGCCTGAAAGGTTTGCTGAGTTGGGGGAGAGTGTGGCTACAACTTATGACAAGACGAATGAAGTACATTTTAGAAAGCCAACAACATTGCAGTCCCCCAGATAAAACCAGAGCACTCGCTTCTGCCAATACCACAATGACATAGGCCATGACGCTCACGATTGTATAGCTTTGAAGCAGGAGGTCCAGAACCTCAACAAAAGGGGAAATTTAGGGGGCTACGCCAAAAAGCGAGTGGGAAGCAGACCAGATAATGCGCAAACCAATAGTCCCTAGACAGGTCCTTTGAACAATCATGGGACATCTACACAAGAGGGTGTTATGGTAATTATTGAAAGACTTTATGTAGACTCTGAGTATCTCGATCCAGATCTGAGTCGAAATCAGGTGGGGGTGATAACAGACAAAACCATAATGGTTTCCGGACTGATCAGTTTTTTTGAATCACTAACTATTTTCGGAGGAGATACAGTGACTGCGCCTTCTACTTCATCAAGGAAGAGACATATTCACAATTTAGCCACCTAGTTAGATGGTGGAACTTATCAGTGTCAATCCCCATCCCCATTTATAGTTTTCGATGAGGATGACCTGAGGGACATTGCATGACCTCATGAAGATTCATTGGTAATATGGGCTTCAATAGGGGGAAACGATATACACCGGTATCTAATTGATATAGGAAGTTCGGAAAACATCTTGTTTTTAAGCTTCTACAAGGAGATGAGAAACCTTTCGGTTATACAACGTTCGAACAGAACCATTGTAGGGTTCACAAGAAGTTCTGCAGATGTGATTGGGGAGTTCGAAGAGGAAGTATTTTTGGGCAAGAGACCCTTTAAAAAGATGGTAAGAGTGTTGTTTGTTGTGGTGGATTGCCCAACATTGTACAATGCAATATTTGGAAGGGCTATCAGATATTTGGGAGGTCTTGGTTCTCCAGAATGCATGTTGTGGCCTCTACGGTCCATCGATGTTTGAATTATGTTGTCCAAAGACAAGTAGATGTTTTCCGGAGCAGTCAGAAGATAGTCAAGGAATGCTATGCAACAACCCTTGCCCCTAAAACTCTAGGGGCAGTCAGAATTAACAAAGATTAGCATCTGTTGGAGCCTTCTGCTGAGGAAAATAAAATTAATGATCCCAGGGAGGCTCCGTGTGTTATAATACCTATTGAGGAGGTTGAAACCCACTTTTTCGCAGAGGGCAATAATGTTAAGATTGGTTACAAGCTGGCACCAAAATTAAAGTAACAATTATTATCCTTTTTGATGAATAATCAACATGTTTTTGCATGGTGTAAAAATGATGTTACTAGAGTGCCAACATATATTGTTTCACATAAATTGTAAATTCGGAGTGATATTGCACCGGTTGTACAAAAAATGAGGTATTTTTCTAAGGAAAAAGCAGATATGATTGTCTAAGAAGTTGACCGTTTAACCAAGATGGGTCACATTAAAGAATCTCGGTACCCTTTGTGGACTGCCAACCCTTTTTTACTCAATAAAAATAATGGAAAGTGGCGTATGTGCACTAATTTCACTAACCTCAATAGGGCATGCCCTAAGGATCTTTATTCTGTTCCTCGGATAAATCAGTTGGTGGATTTCACCTCTGGAAACAAACTATTGTCCTTCATGGATGCTTTCTCAGGGTACAACCAGATACAAGTAGATTCGAAGGATTAAGATCACATTACTTTCATTGTAGATATAAGTCTTTATTGTTATAGGGTGATGTCGTTCAGACTGAAAAATGCTGGGGGCACTTATCAGAGGTTAGTGAATAAAGCTTTTGCTAATCAGATTGGCAGAAACATAGAGGTTTACATAAATGATATGATGGGTAAAAGCTTAGAGGAAGAGTCACATATATTTGACCTTCAAGAGACATTCTTCAATTTAGAAGCTGTGAATTTATAATTGAACACTGAGAAGTGTGTATTTGGGGTTCGATTTGGAAAGTTCTTGGGCTACATAATAAGTGAAAAGGGAATTCAGCCTGATCTGGATCAACTTAATGCCTTACAAGCAATAGACCCTCCTCAGAATATTAAAAAAGTTCAAAGGCTGACATGATGATTGGCTGCGTTGAATAGGTTTATCTCAAGATCATCATATAAGTGCGCTCCATTCTTCCAAGTATTGAGGAATGCTAGAGACTTCAACTGGTCTCCATAGTGTGACCAGACTTTTATTGAAATACATAAGCATTTATCCTCACCCAAAACTCTTTTCAAAACCTGTTCGGGGGGGGGGGAAGCTCTATGTGCATCTAGCTGTATCAGAATATGCAATAAGTGTTGTGCTAGTGAGAGAGGTGGACAATTACCCTCGTCTGGTATATTATATCAGTAAGAGCCTGTTAGATGCTGAAAGAAGATATTTGAAATTAAAAAAAATGGCATTAGCCTTAGTAATTGCAACGAGAAAAATAAGACCATACTTCCAAGCTCATTCCATTGTTGTTCGAACATCTTTTCCCTTAAAAAGCGCTTTTCAGAAAGCTGATGTATCAAGCAGAATGGCCAAGTGGTCAGTGGAACTGGGTGATTATGATATTGACTTTTCCCCTCAAACAACGATTAAAGCCTATTTAGTGTCTGACTTCTTGGTAGAATTTCATGCTGATGGATCCTCCGGATAAGAATCAGAAAATAAATCCAAGAAAGAATGGGTAGTTCAAACTGATAGTGGATCAAGTACTATGGGTTGTGGAGCTGAGATTTTCCTAACTTCTCCGTATGGTGACAAGATGTATCAGGCCATATGTTTTGGGTTCAAAGCTACTAACAATGAGTCTGAATATGAAGCAGCCAGAGCTGGTCTTAACTTGGCTCTCTTATGTGGGGCTAAAGGATTCTGGTTAATGAGTGATTCTTAATTGCTCATTCACCATGCTCAGAGACAACCTGAATCAAAGAAAGAACAGTTGATTAAATACTTTCTTATGTTGATAGAAGTTTCCGCAAACTTTAAAATATTTACTATGAGCACATTCCTAGATCAGAAAACACTATGGCAGACTCTTTAACAACTATAGCATATTCTGAATTCTATCCATGGATTCTTGTACAAGAATGTCCATTCGTACAGACAGATCGAGAACAAGAGAGTGAAAAAAATATGAACATACTCGTTATTTAACCTAAATATTTGAGATATGCTCTTCTCCAATACATCTTCGATGGGATATTGCCTCCGGATAAAGTTGTGGCAAAAAAGATCAAGTACACTCTTGATACTGAGAGCGGTTTCTTTACAAAGAATCTTTCAGCAGACCTCTTCTACGTTGTTCAGGGTTTGAAGAATCCCACTGGAGTAATTTCACTTGTCACCATCAGCCATTGTATGGAAAGGGAGATCAACATAGTCCACATATTTCCACAAAGGACCAAGGGTACTCTTAGGAAAGGTCTCATGAAACAATAAGACCACGTCGGACTAAAATTCCATCACCCCACTTCTCCAGAGAATCCACTATTCCATTGGCATAACTCTCTATCCCCGCGACTATTGCTTGAGCTTATTGGCGTTCTAGGGTAGTTTTATCTTCGGTCTTCTCTCAGAAAGTTTTCTCCAATTTGACTTTGTCATCGGATAGAATCTGGATAATACTGTCCTTAGCTTGTAGTTGCTCCTTCAAAGCTGTGATATCATTTGAGGAAGAAGTCTCCAGATCAGAGTACTTGGTTTGAAGTTCTTTGCTGGCCATTTCTGACTTAAGCAGTTTGGAAGCTAAATCATATGTTTCCTTCCTCAGTAATTTATTGCTTTGCTGAGCATTGACAAGACTGGTTGACAATTTTTTATTCTCTGTAGTTAGGGTGTTGATGGTAACAGTTTGATCCCTTATCTGTCTCTCCAGATCAAGCATTGGTCGAATATAACACAAGAGGGCATGGCTCAAGATATCTTGCTCACTGGATATCGCATAAGTCTCGCCATTATGAGTCACCACGTTGGAAGAGCTAGGAGGACGGTAAATCCTCGTGAAATCATATTTTTCTAAGTCATTGAAATAGATGTTGATATTCTGAAAAGCGTCAAGATCTACCTCTTCGTTGCCATTACCAGTAACCTGTTCTGAATGGAGGTTGACTGGAATTTCCTCTTGCAAAGTAGGATCGACATGAATTGGGAAAGGGATTTCAAAAGGACGAAGGATTATCTTTGATCCCAGAGTAACTTTCTTCTTTTTGGCAGCTTTGTCATCATTGTTTACCTTATAATTCTTCGCCTTCTTCGAAATATTTGGTGGGTTATCTCACCCACTAGCCTCCTTCACAGTGACTTCTACTGCTTCTAGTAGAGCAGCATTAATACCTCATCGATTTCCCGAACCGGCCCTTTCAGTAGTGGTTTGGGGTGGGTCTGTTGCATTTTTCTTCTTCCTCTTGTTCTTCATCTTATTCAGATGACTGGGGGCTTTGGCTATGACAGGCAGGTAAAGTTTAGCATCTTTGGCATCTGTCCTCCTGAGGATGACATCTGCAGGAGGAAGGGTGGTCAGCTCTTCCCAAGTGAGGTATCTTTTTCCCGTGGTGTTCGACAGATGAGACCTTACATAATTCCCCGATGTGAAGCAGTTGTGGAAAACATTGTCCCACTTCTCTAAGGCCCAAGCGTTTAGTTTCGCACAAGTATCCTGACTTGCCTCCACATATTCCGAAACTCCTTTGGAATCTGGGAAGAAGTATAAGTCAGTTCGGATTAAAAACTTAATATTTAAAAGATTAAAGAAGAAATAAGAGAAACTCACCAATGCTCTTCCAGCGACTGGTCAGCTGGCTTAGGTTTGTGTCAACCTTGATCTTCTTGCCATTCTCCCAAGCCCCACTTATGAATAAGAATTGCATCCTCCACGAAATTTTAGACTCAAGCAGATCGCTCACTACCTTGTAGTCATTCCCCAATTTGTAGTGGTAGAATGTGATGTGATGATTTTTACACAAATTTTCCACAACAAAAAATTGTTCCATTGGTAGTGGAATCTTAGATATCATGGATGTCATGATGCAGACCAGTAAAGTATACCAAGTGTTGGGGTTCAGTTGGCTGGGACATAGCTTGGTCAGATGGAAGTATCTGACTATCTCCGGATCTAAAGGAAATCGAAGTCCTCAATTCAGCATTTCGGTATAAACCACCAGTTCATTGGGCTTGCAGTCCATCGGGGTTTTTGGGGTGACCAAAATTCTTACTTTCAGAGACTCTGGAATTTCTCACTTAGTACGAATTTGACCCAGCTCAGCAGTGTTGGTGTATACGTAGGATATGTTTTGAAGGGACATCAAATACTTTACGCTGACTTTCTTGAAGCATGACCCCACTCTACCTTCCAGACTCTCCGGAAGCGCATCCAGATGAGTCATGCCTATCTTGGTCTTGCTCTTCCGATCTGCAGTTATATCTTCTATTTGACCGGACACCTCAAAAGGGGCTTTATCTAGATTGTCCTCCATATTTTCTTCCATCACTGTGGAAGGCTGTACAAATGGTTGTTCGAATGACTGTTCGGATAGTCTGGTTTCTGCTAAGGGTTGTTGCCCAGATGGTTTAGCCTTTGGCACAAGTTTTATTGCCTCCGAACTGGAGGTCTTTGAAGAAGTAGGGGTGGATTTTAACTTGGATTGACGTGTGACTCGACGTGGGGTTAATTTATCTGGATATTTCTCTGCATCTGACCCCATTGCGATAAAAGGCGAGGGTTTTCTGATGCTAGATACATCTTTCTCCTTAGGGAGAATATTTCGGGACTCGCGAACAGAGGACCCTGAAGAAAGAGGTGAAAGGTTTGTGACAAAAGTCAATTTTTTAACCTTGGAAGTTTTTGAAGATGATGAACCATGGTCTGTATTCACTTGTGGTTGATTGTTTCCTTCACCAGGAGAAACAGGAAGACCAACAACAATGTGTTCGTCTCTTGCAATTTTTTTCGCTTTCTCTAACTCAGATAAGTTCAACCAACCTTCTTTTACTAAGGCATTTCTGGCTGTGAACATATATGATTCGAGCACGAATTTGAAAATGAAGTAAGCTTTCTCTCACTAGGAATGTTTGTGATTTTTGAAGACAATGAAACAGTAAGAATGTATATATATAACAATGAAAATTGGAAGTTACCTAAGAGAAGGTAAATCGATTTGGGTAATGATTAAAAGCTGCAAGGTGTGGGAGTTAAAACATAGGTAACTTTCTAGCATAGTAGGTACGAGAATCTTGGAGAAAAACGACTAAGAGGTCGAACCAGAGCTTGACACATGTCCCACGATTGAAAGGAGACTCTTAGAATTCTGAATTGAGAAACTAGTTCCACCAAAATTCGAACAAGGTCATTCTTGAATGAAAATTTTACAGCTTGAATAAAACAACGGATCAGAGAATGTTGATATTGATATTTAAGAATTAGTTCTTCCAATGATTCTTTGCAAGACCTAAAGGGGCTACTGATGAGATCAGATATTTGGGCTACTGTGTCTTGACTTAATCCGATGGGCAGCTCGGACCATAACCTCTATTATAAAATTCCGAATAAGACAAGTGTAATAAATGTTGACTAAGCTAGTTGTTGGTAACTTCAAACGAGATTACTAATGGATCATTAAACTTGATCTGACTTCATGATCCGACCCAATAAGCCCATGGATCAGTAATTAAGTACAAATACCCCAACAACTTTCATTAATTAATGAGGGTAATCATAATTTATGACTAGCATACAGTTTAATTATCTCACTACTCATTACTCTAAATATTAAATTCTACAAAACATCCAAAACACTTTACGAAATTACCCTCGGACAGAAATAAACCACACCAAATCTATAACATATTTTTTGTGATTAATTATTTAATAATAATAATAATATATCAAATATAAACTCTTAAATTTGGTAACAAAAATATAAATTTAATTACAAACTTTTATAAATATTTATTATTTAGTACTCATTATTTAAATTTATAACAAATTAAATTGGTTTTTTAAATGTATAAATTTATTTAATTTTTTTTAAATTTCTTCAATTTAAACCTTTATATTTGTCAAATAAAATTTATTATTTTACTTAATTATTTATAAAATAAATAAAAAAATATTCACTATTATCAAATTACTGATAACATTCTAAAACGTTAATTTCATAATAAATAATATGATAATCTTATAATTTTCATAATCAAATTTAACATTCAATTCTATTAAATTATAACGTTTTTATAATTTAGATATGTATTGAATAATAAGTATGGTATTTACAATTTGTCTTTTTAACCGATTGAAATTGTTGAAATACAAGTAAAATAGTAAGCAATTGATGTTTCATTAACAGGTGGCCACTGAAATTGTTGAAATACAAGTAGAACCAATAAGTAATTAATACTTCCCATGTTTCATAATATAAGTTTTTTTAGAAGAAATTTTTGTTTCATAATATCTGTCGTTATCATTTTCCAATGCAGCATTGATCACCTATATTCCACTTTCAACCAATAAAATAGATAACCTTCTGCACAAGTTATTAACTCCACCAATCAAATTTATTTTCTTTTATTCTTTCAAAGTCATTATTATTTTCCTTAATACCCGTGTAACAACCTTAACCGACTAATATTATGAAACTGAAGGAATACTTTATTAACAGGTGCCCATAAGCATTGGTCAAGATAACCTATTTTTTCATATGTTCGAAGACAAAACTTCGGCACAATCAATTTTGTCAGTGATTTGGAATAATGAGACACAAACTAAGCTGAAAAGAGGTTTTTATAGAACCACATGGATTTTGGCTAGATCTAGGATTGAAACTTTGAATGTATCGGTCTATAAAGTTGCACACATGTTTCTCTGAATGTGTCAAGTTCCAGATTAAAAGACTAAATAAATATGTTGAGAGGATCTCTCTTAGAGTCGGTATGTGCGTCAGGATCAAATAAACTCGAAATACGAGGTCTAATCTAAAAGGTAAACCTAAGAGATTTGCTTCATTGATTACTTTAGAAACAATACTGTTATATATTATCCGAAATCGCATCAAATAATATATAACAAATCACGTAAAAATAATAAAACCCTTTGCTAGATTCATCTATAGAAGAAACAGAAAATCAAGAATACTTACGGGTTTGCCTGCTGCTATCCATCTAGTATTCTCTAGCGTTCTTTTGCGTTCTTTAGCGATTCCACGTTCTCCGGCGATTCCGTTTATGAAACTAAGAGACCTGCAGAATCAGATTAGAGAAGAAGGAAAAGTTTCCAGACACTAAGGAAGCGGCCGTATTTCTGATTAGGGTTTAGAGCGATGAAATACCTAAACCTAGCCCCTTATTTATAGATTTTACAATGTGAAGCCCAACATTGTAAAGCCCATCCTATGTTACTTCCTTGTGTCCGGGACCATAACCCAATAAATTGATAATTCAATTTATATCCCTGATTTATTAATTCAGGCTTAAGTGTTGAGATTTGGGCCCTCTTCATCACAGTGCCCAAATTCAACCCGGTTACCACACTTGAGCCCATAACGCCTTTTTACCCATAGGTCCAATTTAGTTAATTAAATAATTAACTCGACTACTTTTAATTTGGACTTCCTTAAGACAATAATCGAATATGTTTATTTAGCATATCGGTCCAAATTATTGTTAGTCTATAAAAATATTAAATAAATATATTCCAACAATCTCCCACTTGGACCGTCATATGCTACTCAAGAATACATATTCAACTTTAATGGGATCCCTATATTCATTGTCAATGGGCAAACGGTACAACCCCGTACATGATTGATAACAATAAAGGACTAAAGACCTCTTTCTCGTAATGTGAACAATAGGATGCAACAGTAATCACATTACCATAATCAATCAATTACTTGGGCCAATTATGGAGCGTGGTCTAAGAGTAATATGGCTTGTAATCGTACATATCTACTCTTAAATGGTTCCTACTTTTGGAGATCCAATACAGTACAGATATCAATAAATATTTTCAAGCATATATATTGCAATAAACTTTAATGTGCACAACACTGCAAAATATAACATTAGATCCTATTACAAACTCTCCCACTGAAACTAAAAATCCTCTAAATCAATTACACCCATACTGATGGTGTGTCCCTGGAAAACCTTAGGCAAAACCGCCTTTGTTAGAGGATCTGCTATCATGGAGTTTGTACCAATGTGCTCTATACTTATCTGACCCATCTGTACTCTTTCTTTAACAGACAGAAACTTTATGTCTATGTGTTTGGATTTAGACGCGCTCCTGTTGCTGTTAGAGTACTGTACTGCGGAATTGTTATCGCAATATAACCTCATAGGACCTTCTATCCCTTGTACAATGCGTAATCCAGTAATAAAATTCCGCAGCCATAGTGCCTGGTTTGATGCCTCAAAGCATGCAACGAATTCTGCTGCCATGGTGGACGATGCAATAAGTGTTTGCTTTACACTTTTCCAGGATATTGCACCTCCAGCCAATAAGAATATGTTGCCTGACGTGCTTTTTAATGTGTCTGCGCATCCACCAAAATCCGAGTCGGAATACCCGATGATCTCCAGTTTATCCGACTTCCTATATGTCAACATGTGCCCCTTTGTTCCTTGCAGATATCGGAGTACTCTTTTAACTGCTTTCCAGTGATCCATTCCTGGGTTACTAACATATCTCCCCAACATGTTTACAGCAAAGGCAATGTCCGGCCTAGTACAAACTTGAGCATACATTAAACTCCCAACTGCAGAAGCATAAGGGACCGTTTTCATTTCCTCAATCTCAAGTTTTGTCTTAGGACATTGACTCAGACTAAGTCTGTCACCCTTTGCTATATGGGTACTTAGGGGTTTGCAATCTGCCAATCCGTAACGTTGTAACACACTTTTAATGTATGCTTTTTGTGATAATCCAAGAATACCACGAGAACGATCTCGATGTATCTGGATTCCTAACACAAAACTGGCATCACCAAGATCCTTCATATCAAACTTGTCTGATAGAAATCTTTTTGTAGTGTGTAACAATTCCTTATTGTTTGAGGCAAGCAATATGTCATCCACATATAATATAAGAAATATGAAATTACTCCCACTGAACTTGTGATAAACACAATCCTCAACCGAGTTGATCTCAAAGTCATAACCGACTATCACCTCAAGGAATTTGTGATACCATTGACGAGAAGCTTGTTTAAGCCCATAAATGGATTTCTTAAGTCTGCAAACCAGATCTTTTGAGTTACTTTCTACAAAGTGTTCTGGTTGCATCATGTAGATCATTTCCTCAATATTACCATTGAGAAAAGCGGTCTTAACATCCATCCGATGAAGCTCAAGGTCAAAATGTGCAACTAATGCCATGATTGTTCTAAAGGAATCCTTCGTCGATACTGGAGCGAAAGTTTCTTTAAAATCAATCCTTTCACACTGAGTATAACCTTTCGCTACAAGACGTGCTTTATGTCTTTCCACATTACCCAGGGAATCGCGTTTGGTTTTGTAAACCCATTTACAACCAATTGCCTTTTTCCCTTCAGGTAATGGGACAAGATCCCATACCGCATTATCCTGCATTGATTTATACTCTTCTTTCATAGCGTCAATCCACTTTTGAGATTCAGAGCTTGCCATGGCCTGTTTGTAGGATGAGGGATCATCTACAATTCCAGCACATAACTCATCATGCTCATGAAGATATACTATAAATTCTGGACCTATTGTACTCTTCCTTTCTCTAGTGGACCTTCTTAATGGCACTATTTCCTCCTGTTGCACTTCTTGAGGAGGTAGAGTTTGATCATTATGAACGATGTCATTTTGATTCCCTTGTGGAAGATTATCTTGAGGTTCCTCTTGTTCTACCTGAATCTTTGTATCCTGGTTAGAACCCTCAAGTGGAGCATCAGTGTTAATCTAAGGATTACCTTGTTCTAATGGGATCAAAATGATTGGCATTACCGCCCAATCTTCAGATATCTCAGTATCCCTATTAAAACCTTCATGAATCTTTATGGATTCTTCCTCAAAATCAACATATGTTCCCTTATTCTTCCCCCCAAACTCAACATCCTCTAGAAACTTGGCCGTTCCTGTCTCAAATATCGTACCAGTGAGAGAATCATAAAACTTAAACCCTCTAGAATGTTCGGAATAACCTATGAAGAAACAACTAACTGTTTTTGGGTCCAGTTTCTTTTCTTGAGGTTTGTAAGGCCTTGCCTCAGCTGGACAACCCCACACATGCAGATGCTTTAAATTAGGTTTACGCCCGTTCCAAAGCTCATATGGAGTCCTAACAGTAGCCTTTGTGGGTACTCGATTGAGTATATAAGCGGCATATTTGATGGCTTCCGCCCAGAGAGATAATGGTAGAGATGAGTGACTTATCATGCTTCTAACCATATCTTTTAGTGTTCGGTTCCGTCTCTCAGATACACCGCAACACAAAACCCTAATGTGATCATCGCATCAAAAATATTTCCAACCGCCACATAAAACTCCATTTTGGTCGTCGCAACCCAATTGTGGACTAATGTGTTTTACCTATAGACTTTATTTGTACTTTAGAATCACGTCGGACCGTCTTCTAAGTCTAGTTGAAGGGAAGCAAGGTAATCTTATTGGACAAGGATTACACTATCCACTATAAGACGGATCCAAATGAAAGCGTGCACGCATACATTCAGAGGTTTCTTACCGTAAAAACAACCTAAAAATTAGCACGACTATCTCGCATGTGTCACTTTCTGCCAAGTTTTTTTTTCAGTCTTCAAGCCGAGGATATCATTAAGTATAAAGCTCTTAACTTTGGATACCTTTTAGTGCAAGTGGACTACCAAATCAAGGTTAAATAGTCAATGCATGCATTGATGACGAGACGATCTAATCCGTATCCATTATATCACCCGATAAAATTCTCTTTGGACAAGTTGATGTCTACATTAATTCATGAGCAGTGGTTCCTAACTAAGTTGTAAGGCCCATTGGTGGAGGTTCTTAAAAGTGACTTTGGAAGCCCCCGAAACCTGTTATTAAGACTTCAGTATCTCAGTCACAAAAAAAGATAAAGTTATTAGCGTGGAAGAATAAAAGAAGTTGAAGGTAAAAACGAGGCTCAAGAAGTTACCATAGTTTTTCCACACCTTTTAACACGACTCGATTTTGTTTTTAGGTAGGTCTCCTTACCATTATCCTAATTTCCACTAACTAAGAACAATTGTTTTTTCCATGTTTTATCTGCTTCCAACAAATCACTGACCACCTTACACTCATCTCTAAGAGTGAGGAAGTAATAGCGGATCTGATGGGTTTTGAAGTTCTGGTAATAGCCACAAACTGCTACATTGGCATCTTAACTTTTGACAATCTCAATGCCATGACGTACGACATCAAAGCGAACTGTAAGTTTTGGTGCACCTGACACAGACATATGGCAACTAGGTTTAAATACTTGAATATCTAAAGATATATGGGAAACCGTAGCCCCAATTTAGTACATTGGGATAGATAATCAGTTTGGTTTATGAGCCATTCATTGGGGTCTCACCACCTTCTGATAATCTTAGGATTACATCATCCAGAATTCCCTATTCAGCTCGAATTGTGCTTAACTCAGTACCTGAGTAATAATTGTATTGGATTTGTGAAATGGCAATCAAGTACTTATTAATTACGTCTTGAAAGTTAGGTCTCTCACACTCAACCAGTGGAATTGTTTTTTTATATATTCTACTTCGTTTTTTCCCTTACTTTTCTTTGGATTTTGGTATTTCCCAACACTTTCCTTGAGGACTTCAACATTTCATTCAGATTGACCCAACTTCTCAAGTAATGACCCTTTATCAACATTTTCTTCTTTATCACCTGTTAATTTCCTCAGATTACATCCAATGACAACGATTTATTTTGAGGCACAACCTGCCGATGGGCAGCTGTTTTGGTTTTGGATAGCTGCTCTGAATGCAATGGTGAAGTATGTTTGGCATAAATTTTTTCTTTTCTTTATGTTTGGAGGCTTGTTGGACCTTCAGACCTTTGCTCGAGTAGTTGTTTTAAATAGAGTTGTCTTTGGTATCCGAACCAATCGCTATAAAAGTTGATTAACGTCTACGACTAGTTTCTCGTTGGGACATCGGTTACCTCGAAGAAGAATTTTTGATATAAAGAACTGACTAGTGGATGGAGGCTCGACTAAAATTTATGCCTATTATAAGGGTAGACGCCTCTGTAGTCGAAGGTCTAACTAATAATCATTGGCCTTAAGACTCTATCAACCCTGCAATTCTCCTAATTTTTTAATTCTCCTTGTCTTTATTCGAGAGACACAACCAACCATTTAAATTAGTGGCATTAGTGAATATACATGTTTTAAGAGGCTTCGTCGAAGAATGATTTGTTGTGGCGGTTAAAAATAATAATGATAATTACTATGATGAGGGGGTAAGGATCTTTCTAAAAATTAAGCTTATATCTTTATAAATTGTTGTAAGAGAGGAATGAAGGGTGAATACTTTGTAGAGAACTATAGAAAACTCCATTAACCCTTTCGTAAAATCCCAACAGGTGTAATCTTTGGGAAGTTGAAGAGTCTTCAACGAATATATTTTATGAAGAAGTGGAGTCGTCTCCAAACGTCATCACTTTCACCAATTAAAAATGAGGTAGTAGACATAATATTTACATTGCACATGTACAAGTATATAAGCGAATGGCCCTCTCCGGAGAATGCGTACAAAAATATCCGGACAACTCTGTTCACGACTCTCTCTCCAAGATGTGTACAATTCAATCAAAACTCATAAGTAGCTTAGTATTTATAGATAAATCCAAAGGGGTTCCATACCAAGATCTGAAAAGTTTTCATACGTTAGTCATCTTGAAAGACCTTCGTGGGGACTAAGGGGGCTATTGATGAGGATTAAATTATCCGAAAGGTAAATCAGCCAAATAGGTTATTATATCAAAATCTATTTTATATATGTCGATGTAATAAAGTTTAATAATTATACGTATTTAACATAATAATGGTTTTGAGTACAATTTCACTTATGTTTACATTTTACACAGTGATTTTAAAGTTTACGTTGCATTGGTCACAATAATATTTTGCACATGGAATACAATTGTGGAATTCGTTAGAATTTATGCGGTGGTGGCAGGTTTGTAAGGAGTGGGTGTTGAAGAAGGGTTCTGACGAGTAGGATGCTATCGGTTCGGCCTCACTCTCACATGCATGGTATATTTCACCTTAATTTGTGATTCAACATGAGCTAGTATGGATCCATAGGTCAGACATTGTTTGTTCATTATGTCTTCTGCCAAAAACTAAGTCATAATCCATTGTCTAAAAAAATCACATGCTATAATTTTATGATAATGTTAAAGGCTATTTTTTTCGATTCCATAAATGTCTGTATATAGTCCCTCACATTTTAATTCCACTTATGTTTGCGTATCACACAGTGATTTGAAAGTTTACGTTGTATTGTTCACAATAATATTTGCACATGGAATACAATGGCAGCGTTCGTTAGAAATTGTGCGGTGACGGCAGGGTTGCAAGGAGTCGATGTTGAAGAAGGGTTCTGATTAGCAGGAGGCTATCGGTTCGGCCTCACTCTCAGATGCATGGTTTATTCCATCTTGATATGTGATTCAACCTGAGCTAGCATGGATCCATAGGTCAGTCATTTTTCTTTATTATGTCTTCTGCCAAAAATTGAGTCATAATCCATTGTCTAAAAAAGTTACATGCTACAACTTCATGAAAATATTAAAGGCCATTTTTTCGATTTCATAAATGTTTGTGTATAGTCCCTCACATTTTAATTCCACTTATGCTTGGAATGCGTAATATAATCTTCACTTATTTTGATGAGTTTGTTCCCCATAAATTTGTCCCAGATCAAATAAGGCAATACTTCAAAGCTTAGGACTAAACCACATAATAATTGGTTAAGCCAAATTAGAGCATTTCCTCTAAAGTTCAATGAGAAATCCCACAAAATAATTGGTCATCCTCCTGAAGCTAAGCATTACATTTATGAATTGCTTATGTGATATTTGAGATCTCTTAACTATTCATATTTCTTCATCTTATACTGATCAAACGTATGAGATAAGTCTTATTCTACAACTTTAGGTGTAAAAAGAAATCACAAAAATAATTAATATAATAAAATTGTTCATAAAAATATATACAATAAATTTTTATAAAAATAAAATTGAATTTATGACACATAAAATATATTTATCTATAAAATCATTATTCAGATAATGTTTATCAATATTATTTTTACATAGTTAAAGTTATTTACATTCTCATACCAAAGTAATTACATAATCTATTTTTGGTTCATCTTTAGATGTCTCTTTCTTTTATGAACTTCTTTATAGTGACCGTCACCACCCCACAATTTGTTGTCGTAGACAACACATATAAGTTAGAGAGAAAAAAAACTTGGTGGTAATAAAAGATGGAAGTTTTTTTTTATTCCAAAAGAAAATGAGAGGTTTATTACAAGAGATATAGAAATAAAAATATGTTTTTTTAAGAGAAAAAAATGTAGTTGTTAATATTTTTAGGAAATTGAGTCCCGTTTTTTAAACTTGGTCCGCTATAATAAAAAATCTTTCCCTGGTAATAAGACCATAAAATTTGAATCTTTTTCTAAAAATTTAAAAAAACCATTTTACCCCTCATAATGGGTTTTATACCTGAGAGGCAAAATGATCTTTTCATCTTTTTGAAAATCTCGTTACAAGAATCTCTACATTAGGTTCTAAAAGGATTTTGAGAATCAAATTGATGGTCTTTACACTATTCTCAATATTGTATCGAGACCGTTACAAGAATCTCTACATTTTTTTTGGTATTAAGAATCTCTACATTAGGTTCTAAAAGGATTTTGAGAATCAAATTGATGGTCTTTACACTATTCTCAATATTGTATCGAGACCGCTACTTGTTACATACTACACCGCCTAAATACAAAATTACATCTGGGATCATATTATTAGGCTATCTTTTTATAATATCTAAAACCATAGCATTAACTAATTTATGGATCTAATTGCAAAAGTTTAACAATCTGTGTGATGATAATATAAATTTAAAATCCTATATAATGGGATTTTTTAAATTTACTTTTAAATTTATTTGGTAAGGTACAGTGGCGGATCTAGGAATTGAAGTAAGGGGGGGCTAAACAAAATGTCGCATCCTTATGCACACTGTATTCCAACCATTGATATTTTTCGAACCATGTAACTTGAAAACTCCGGTTATTTTTCCCAAATTGTGTTTTGGGGAAAATATGATTTTTTGATTGGCAAGGTCCTTTTGATATGAATTCTCGTCGAATTTTATCTCTAACATTACTATCAGGATTTTCAATAAGTTGGCGTAGTCCCGGATCACTCACTATATCTTCATTCAAATGAAATTCTACACTATCATCAATAGGTCTTGATATAGAGGCAATCAGATTAGGATGAATCATATTATTATTATTACTCGAGCTACTTGAAGAACCAACACTATTCCTTGGTTTTTTAGCAAAATAACGCTCCATTATAAGTCTACAAATAAAAATATCTTATTAGAATATGTTATTATTACATCAATAAATCTTAATGTATCTTAATATATATTATTTTTAAAAGATATATAAAATAAAATAAAATATAACAAAACCAAATTTAATATTTTAAAAAGATATTTTAAAATTTACATAAAAGTAAATAAAATTTGTTATAAAAAAAATATATTTTAAAAAAATAGATGAAAATAAATAACATTTGGTTATATAAAAGATATTTATAATATAAATATATAATTTTATTTTAAAAAATAACAAATATTTCCATATATATTGTCTTTAAACAGATTAAAAATTAAAATCAATTACTTTATAAAAAATAATTTCACTAAATAAAACTTTGCTATCTAAAACTATGTAAATCTATTTTTACTTTCCTAAGTGACCACAAATCAGATCAGAAAAAAAAATATTGATTATCAAGTGTTTTAAGATAAAAATAATAATAAAATTTCAAAAGAAAACAAAAAAACATACATACCTTGAAAAAATAAATTGGGACGTGTTCTTCATTTTCCCCCTTTTCTTTGATTTAAATATCGTCTCTCTCGTTCATAAGCAGCAATTCATTATCTTTTTCTAAATCAAAGTAAGAGATAAAACATAATTAATTAGAAATAGAAAGATTTAACGAATATAAAATCAAAACATATTATCGCAAAAAAGAATGAGAATACTTACAAAATCAATCAATCAAGAGTTCTAATATTCTAGAGATTGAGATGCCGAGACTACATCCAACCATTTATAAATACCAACTTAAAATTTTCTTTTAAAATTCAAGATTTTTTACTTAAAGTTTTCCTTAAAAATAGCTATAATCCAAGATTTTTTAAATTAAAATTTTTAACGCCTGAGACTTTTAATCTAAAAAGTTTATTAAAAATAGTCAACATAATCATTTTTAAATTAAAATTTTACTTTAAATTTATAACATTCCTAAAAAGCAATTATTTTCTTAAATTTTTACTTTAATATAAAATATATATTTTAGGTAGGAGGGCGTATAATTTAGGTAAGGGGGCGTATAACTTTTATTTTAATATTATATTATTACCTTTAAAAAAATATAAAAGGTATATTTTAGGTAAGGGGGGGCCTACGCCCCCCGCCCCAACGTAGATCCGCCACTAGACTAAGGTAGATTGTTTTCATGACCAATTTGAAAGCAAAGCGTTAGGAAAGAATATTATTTCTAGTTAGAAATTCAGCAAATGAAGTATGAGAGAATAAATAAATCTGTATTTCTTCCTTTCAAGCCAAAAATACAAAAGCAAAGCTGAAACATTATAAGTACATCAACATAGTTTGAGATAAATACCAAACGGAAACTAAAACACTAAAAGTTTCAACACAACAAAGAAATGATTGCTTATCATTCGAAGCAAAAAAAAAACACAAGTGCATAAGTAATGAAGTTACACTTGTTTGCAATGATCCCCTTGGCCTTGGAGGTATATACAAGTATCCATCCCCTTATCTCAGAATCCTTATTTTCTACCCCATGCAAAGCAGCAAACCTGAAAAGCAACAATGAACAGGTTTGTAGTTAGGACTATAAATAAGTGAGTTAAGATTATTAATGTGTGTGATTTACAAATCACATACCCTTGCGCTATCTGACGGAGGTTTGTTTCGTTCATATTGTGGAGTAGTATTAGTTTCTGGTGCTTTTCCTGGCAAATGTTTCTCTTCTCGAACTTTGTTAAATATGTGGGTATAGCCATCTGCTGATGCAGGGTTATTTTCATCCCAATCACCGAATCTTGGCACAGCAGTTCCTTTACTAGGCTGAAAAACAATAAACAACATATAAGATATATTTATATCGAAAAAAACTATATAAATTTAAGACATATACCACATCATCAGCATCTAAGATAGAGTGCCTGGAGTAGGAGAAAAAGTGGTCATATTCGGATTCAAAAAAGCTTTATACTCGCTAATAATCTACTAAGACTGCTCTTACTAATACGATCCAGCACCTGGTTGGCCGCCTGTTTTAATCTACTTCTTCGAATCATTACATAGAAAGTTAACATTTATATGTATCTAGATTGTCTGACCCTGAATATGATCCAGATTTTTTCTGAATCGAACTAAATCAGTCGGTTAGCTCGGACAAAATTTTACAATGCCAGAATGATCAAATGCATATGGTGAGGGAAACTTTGATCCTTTCAGACAGAATTAGACCCAAGAAAAATAGTACATTAGAAAATCGACCGAGTTACATCTTTTAAATATATTGGTTAGGTCTTGCTGAATCTAAAAAAATTACAAAAATCTTATTAGAAATAGTTAGGCTTAACCGGTCCTAACTCTACTTAAACTCTTAAGGTTCAAATCTGTGATTGATTTTTTGACTATGCCAATTTCTTTCTTATAGCAATTTTACATGAAATCCTCGTGAAGGTGTATTGATCGACTATGATGATTTCTTCCGTATAGTTATTTGAGTTCAAAATGTCCGGTGAAAATCCTTGACAAATTTAGTCTATGATGTCCGAGGAATCAAGAACTGAATTTAACAAAATCTTCATAGTAGAGAGACGTTCACTCAGACATTTTGAAGTCAATAGACTAAATCTATCAAAATCGATAAATTGATGGATCTTCGACGAATGTTTTGAAGTCAAGGGATTTATGAAGAAAATCGTTATAGTCTAAAGAAAGAACCAATCACGGATTTAAGTCTAAACTAAACTATTGGATCAAGGTTACCACGAATTTAAGTCTAAAACTAACTACTTAATCAAGGCCTTTATCTCACACCCACACTTGTAAAATTTAATATGATAAGCTGGAAAGTTGAAGTTGACAATTTCCTTATGTTATGTGTATATCGAATGAGTTATAACGATAATCTGCTAATATAAGGAAAGTAAAAGAAGGGAGTATGATATTTACTATATCGTCCATTGGATTTTGTCTGAGTCTAGATCCTCTACCCGCATTGTACCCTGTATATAAACCTTTTGCGTCAGGTGGAGGCTGACCTCTCCCCGGGTTCTTCACCTGGTGGTGAAGTGGGGATTTCTCAAAGTTATTCTCAAGGCCTGGATTCGGTCGTCCCGACCTCTTATTCGGATCAACACCACGTCCTCCGTAGCGTGGATTAGGCGGCGGCTGTTCTTGATGCGCTGGTGATTCCGCAAACTGTTTAAAGTCAGCTTCACCCCTGCTTCGCCCAGAACCCTGTGGTCGTCGACTTGGCCCTTTTCCTATCTCCTCTGGTTCGGGTTTAGCTTTGTAAGGGGTTGGTTGAGGTGGAGCATCATTTTTAGAAAACAGCGCGGGGTTTTGCTCTGGGTCGTTGGGGTTGATCATTGGCCCTCCTCGACCTTTCCTCGCCTTTTCGAAAAAGACTGTGTAAGGAACGTTCTCCTCACCTTCCCAGTTGCCAAACTTCGGAACATGTGCCCGTTGCTGCTAAAAAAGGAAACAGCTCGTTCGTTACGACCAGAAACTTTTGATCGGTAGCCAGACCAATAACATATATGCCACAAACCCATCAAAGCATGCTTAAAGCAATCGAACGAACATTTAAACATCAAACTATAACCACGATCTTGTAATAATAAAATCCATAAATTTATGTCTTAATTTTTCGAAAGTGCATGACAACAGAGACCAATCAATTCAAAACAAGGAATTCAATTCAATTTTTACCAAACTCAATTCGAGAACAAAAACAAAAACCAAGGATTCTAATAGTATACACATATAAGAACAGTATGAAAAAGAAAGTTCTGAATTTTATTTTCTCTGCACAAGAAAACAGAGATGCAAAATATAAAAGGTTTCATTTCAGAACTTACTGCCATTTATCCGCCAACTTTTCTGAAATTAGAGAAAACCCAGTTCAGATTTTGCAATTAATTGTGAAAAAAACACAATACAAAACCCAAATTAACAACTTCACAAAGATCAAGAAGAGCCCTGAGAAGCAAACTTTTGGAGAGAGAGAGAGGAAATGAAGATAGGGAAATGGAAGGAGAGAATGAGTTCTTATCGAGCATTGACCACATAGCCACCATCTACATTTGACTATTCTCCATCTACCTTGTAGTCTACGAAAGAACACAGAAGACTTGGTAAAGAGACGTTTGATGGAGCGAGTAAGAACATGACATTTCCAAATTTTAATAAAAAATATACATAGGATTTTAGAGACAGATTTTTTTTTGGCTAAAAAATATCATTATTCTTCATGTTTTTACCGTGTCATGTTTTAATATCTAATCTCATAATATTTTTGTAGCATAAGGTAAAGAAATGACAAACGTAATAGTCACTGTATAAAGTTCTTGATAAATCGTTTTTTATACTTCTGGGACCGATTTTTTGGAGTCGTCCTTTGCGTTCCATCAATTAAGACGCGTATTGGTTTGGCAATAGCCAAACTCGGTCTGTCGATCGAGGATTGAATCTTATCCGGCGGCTAAGTTAGCACAAAGGTTGAGAACGATAGGTTCTTGTACAAGAGTTTGAATTCAGCAGCTTGAGTTGAGTGGTAATTGAATCCAAATCAAAGTGTCTCTAAATTTGTGGAGCCAAATTTAATGAATGAATTACAATTTAAAATTTATATTTAATCCTGTTTTTTACTTAGAATTCCTATCACCATCTTGCAATCAGTCACTAACATTTTTGCTTCCAATAATCAGACTCCATTTTCAAGTTCTTGATGTAAAAACTATTGGCTTTCTCTAACTCAGCTTTAACATTAATACTGAAACTATTAGCCAACGAATCCTCCAGCTTCTTAACACAACTTTCAGTTTCTTTAAGGTTATTGAAAATATTCCCAAAACTATTCATATTCCAGTCCTTTAAACAGACTTTGAGCCTTTTTAACTTCTGCCAGAAAAGCTGATTAGGATAGCCAGCCAAAGGAAGCCTCCAGTTAGACTCAACAATACCCAAGAAAGAGTCATCATGCGACCACATATTCAAGTATTTAAAACCTTTCTTTAGATGATCATTAGAGGCATTATCAGCTTTGATTAACAAATGCGAATGATCAGAACATGTTCTGATCATATGTTGCACCCTAGTACTCTTAAAGTTATCATTCCACTTGCTATTTACTAAAGCTCTGTCCAAACGCTTCCACCTCGAACCCCTATTCCAAGTATACCGAGAACCCCCATAACCAGTATCATCTAGCAATAAATCTTTAATACAATCATTAAACTCTTCCATGCTGTTAACACAAAGGGAAATGCAACCTATATGGTCATCAGAAGATGAAATAACGTTGAAATCGCCAACCACCAACCAAGCCTTCCTGGTATCAGAGACAGAATTCAACAGACTCCACAGATACCTTCTATCACATCTATTGCACTTAGCGTAAACAATAGAAAGATTAAACTCAATCTCAGAATCAGGAATGGAAACACCCAAATGCAAGCACTGATCATGATCAATCAATAAATCAATCTTTATATCATCTTTCCAGAAACACCAAACTTTATTAGAAAGATTAGCAGCAGACTTGCTGAAACCAAGCTTAACAGCAATCTCGTTAATCTTCTCCACTTTCACCATAGGTTCCTGCAAAGCAAGAATTTGAATGTTATTAGATTTTATCATGTCCTTTAACCTCAAAATGGTAGGATTATTGTTGATACCACGAAGGTTCCAACTAATCAGACTTATCATTATCTGAATGAGATTTTTTACGATTGTCCTTAAAACGTAAGGATTTAACAATCTTTTTATTTGGTTTCATCAATTTCTTATTAGTTTTCAGTTTCTTAAGCAAAATATCTTTAAAGACATGAGAACTTTGATTCATAATCTGATCCTCTGGAGTGCTGCAGTCACTGTCTTCCACATCTTTTGAGCCTTCGAAATCAGGAGACCCCCTTTGAGAACAACCATCCTCCTTTCCATGGCCTTTATTAAGATTTTTGATAGCGTCAATAATTTCCAGTTCTTCAAAAGAAATACTTTGATGCGAACAGCCCTCCTCCTTTCCATGGCCTTGAGACAATATCAGCTTCTTTTCAACATCCTTTCCCGAGCTTGAAGCAGTATTGTTGTTCTGTACCTCTACAGAATTTTCCTTAGAAACGATAATAGATTTTAGATTCCCCGTGACAACCTTATCAACAAGATTATCATTAGAAACTTGCAGATCTCTAACATTATCTTTAACCGAAACCGACTGTAACTTATCAGCACTACTTTCTGAATTGTTCGTATTGACTTTACCAACAATCCTTTTACAATCCTCATACTTATGTCCCAAATGATGGCACTTATGACAGTAGTATGGAGCATTCTTGAAGCTAACTCCCACCCAAAAACCATCCTGATCCCCGAATCCAATCCAAATCTTTCTTTTCAAGACTCTGGAAACGTCAACATCGACCAAAGCATAACAAGCGTTCACCGAGGCCCTATTATAATTTGGAACCACAACCTGATGAACAAGACCCAAAGAATCAGCCATGTCCTTAATTATCGTTCTGTTATACAAAAATTCTAGAAGATTTTCAAATCGCACCCATAACAGAGAAATAGGGCATTCAAAACTCATACTATTATCAGGACACCATTTAACGATTCGCATAATTTTTCCATCCACACTCCATATACTCTTTGACCAAATTCTATCCACGTCCTCCAACAGACTAAATTCAATAAGAATTTGTCTAGAATACAAAGTAACATACGTAAACACTCCTTTAAATCTAAAGGAATCCAGAAAAGACTGAAAAGCGGCACGTTTAGGAATCCCTTTACTAAATTTCCCGATAACAGTGGATCTTGATTCTTTCAAAAGGTTGGTTTTAATTAATCTTGAATACTGAATCACATTGTGATCATCATAAGCTCTAACAGAGTCTGGAAAAAACTCACGACTTTCTGTAGTATTCTTCAAGACTTTAGAAAACAATTTCTTCTAAGGAGAAGAGCTCTTCTCTTGCTTATCAACCAGAGGTGGAAAATCATCATTATTAAGAATATCCTTTTCCATAACTTAGAAATCAACCAGCCTCTGCAAGAAACAGAGCCGAACCCACAAAATCAAAAAGAGAGAACAAGACCCCAGAAACCAATCAGACAATAGAGTGGAAAATAAATTCAACAAAAGAAAGAGAGAAGATTAATCAACAAGATGTTGATTAATCCTCCTAAGGAGCTGAAGAACACTCTGTTTCTTGAAGCTTTTCCATAAGTTTTTTCTCAAGATTCTAATTGCAATATGACCCGCTCTGACTTAATATTTTTATACACAATCCCCTCCTTCCATATCCGGGTTGATTTGCCCCGCGAACATCCATATTTAGTCATGTTTGAAATTAGAGAAATTTGTATGTGTTTTCTGGTGGAGGATGAATTAACAATTTATTAGAAATAAATTTACTTTTATAAAAAATATGGGAGCAATTAAAAATCCATATGGTATAAATTACGAATCTAGATAGATCTAAATATAATTAAATTCATAATTTACTCTTAGTTTTTTTAAAAGGCGAAGCTATTTCCTCCCTAAGATCTATTATTTCCTTCATCTCAAATTTTATAATAAAACACTGAACATTTGTTTTTACCTTCTTGCTCTTTATTTTATTTTTAATTTATAATTTGATGCCACTATCCACTATCAAACCCTTCTTACAACAAAAACATCATTAAGATAAATTACAGCCAACATATATGATTTAACTTCTAAAATTAAACAATAAAAAATATAAAAACTCAATTATTTTTAAGATTAGTCACAAAATTACATGTTTTTTAAAAAAACATGTAGTTCCGAGACAACCACTCCGAATAACATGTTTTTTTAAAAAGCACGTGATTCTGAGTTGGGAACTCAGAATCACATATAATATTTTTGAAAAAACTCAATCAACAAATACTAATCAAACCACAAAATCTATATTTTAAACTAAATATACAGGAAAGAAACAATTAAACCAGAAATTGATATTAAAAAATGATTAAACTAGTAACTCGATATGCAGGAACTCGATTAAATGATGAACAAGTTTTTTTTAATCTGCATATAGAGTTTCTATAACTCATTATGCAAAAAAAAATTATAGATTTAAAAAGAGATTTTATTAGATATGTCAATCCATATATTTAAAATAAAAATAAGATTAACGATAGATTTTTATCTTTGAAACTCCATAAATTGCTTTAAAATTGTTTGGTGGCTAGGGTTTTTTAGGGTTAGAAGAGAAGAGGTTTTTTTATGAATGATGGAGGAAATAATAAATTTTATGGGGGAAATAGCTTCATCCTTTTTTATTTTTTTTAAAGCGACATATTATTAATTGAATAAAGAAAGATATTACATAATTCTCATGGGCTTAAATAAAATTCAATCAGTCGAACAAGGACATAGAGAAACTAAAAATTTAGATACAAAAATTCGAAAGATCACCAAAGTATAGGACGCTAATAAGGAGCTCTAAATCTTGGGAAAGAATAGCCAAGGCAAAGAAGAGAACATGGAGTTCTTCTTGTCGTCACCAACCAAGAAGAAAACTACACGACGACGTGGAAATAAAACTAGTGTATTTGATAGTGGCCAGTAAATCTTGAAAACTGATCGAAAACAAATGAAACAGAGCTCAGTAGGGATCAAGATTTGTTTTAAGTTGTTCTAAGGTATCGTATACCGGATTTCTCTAATAGAACAATGGTTTTTAAAGTTGATGGAGACCGAAAGTTTGTATGGTCTATTTTCATTTTGCAGCGCCAGGTCCATCTAGCCAGCAAGTGAGCTGATTTTAAAAGTTGAGTTTAAATATGTTCGATATTAGTCGGTGTATGGTTGAATAATTAGTCTAAATTTTTTAATGGTTTTAATTTAATTTTATATGAAACCTATATTAAGTTAACTTAGTTTTTCTAAAAATATTTGCAGTCAAAATCTTAAGTCTATCCAAAAATATTTTAAGTGTATCCATACATAAAACAAATTTTTTTCGTTTCCTTCATCTCATTTCCAACTTCATTTCATCTCAATCTCTGCAACAAGAACACCAAAACCACAATCAACCGGTACAATCTAAAAAACATAATTAATCGATAGGAAAAAAGAACGAGTAAGTCTTAATCTTGTTTTTAAAGTTTAATTTGAGTTTTTATATTTTGTTGATTTTGGTAGATTTTGATTTAGATATCTAATTTTAATGTTATAAGAGAGTTATGCATGAACTATAAGTGTTTGTGTGGTTAATTTATGGTTGATTATGTTGTTTGCGGTTGATTTAATAGATTAAACTTATGTTTCTGTTGAAGAACATACTCTTGGGTTCTCTTGTCTTCTTCAACGTTGGCAGCGCGAAGAACTAACTAAAAACATGAAAATAAGACATATGATTATAATATAATCATAAAAAAATAAATTAAATAAATAATTAGCATTAGAGGATACATTTCTAAGAAAAGTATTGTACGATTGATGCTGTATATAGTTCGGAAATAATACAACAATGTTCTGCATATAAAACGAACGTTTTAGACAGTAGGAATTGTCGAGATGCTATAGTTTCATATCTGATGCTTCTTTCGGAACCGGAGGTGACGATGGTGGTTTTTCACTCCAAACTCTAGGCTCTTTATTAGTATCGGAAGCTCTATCGTTATCCGACAAAGATGAAATTTTGGACGTTAAGTTCCGCGATAGCAGCGACAACAGTTTTCCCTCTAACACTATCATACTTACGGTGGCGCTCAGATCGCGACGTATGGTGTGAACTTTGACATGAGGCCGAAGGGGAACTGGTTTGTATTTCATCACTATGCTTTTGTTGCAGAAGTGTTTTATCAGCCTCAATCGGCCGAGCATCCTCATGTTGGGCATTTGTCCTTACATCCGACCTACTGATTTGTTTTTTGGAACCAAAAAAATTCGAACACATTACGAGGAACTCCATTATGACATCTTGTAAAGCACTTGACCAAGTTCATTTCAAACACTCAACTGAGCGAGGCTTTCTTCGAACGTTGGCATCAAGATACCAATACATTCAAGTTCTCGTTTGGAGAGATGCGCATCAATCTGGATGATGTTTAGTTGAAATGGATTCAAGTCCTAATTTTGGTGGTTCGTTGGCAACCTATGCCTCGTTGTTGGGAGTTCCGCATATTCAAATCCAAGAGATGTTGGACAAGGAGGATGAAGTTGGTTTTGGGCTGAAATAGATGATGAGTAAATTTTCAGCGCCTCAATATTGTGATGGTAATCATGATCGTACCGGTGATACGGTAAGACAAGTCGCACGTGCGTAGTTAATATATATGTTCAACTATACCATTTGCACGAATACCAGCCATAAGAATGTACAAGCTGATTACCTTGCTTCTTTAGAGCACTTGAACCAACTAGGTAGTAAATTTTAGGGTATTTGAGTGGTGGTGTGACTATAAAGGGATTAGGAGGAGTGTCCAAGACGTTGTTGAATAATATAAACGACTTTGAAACCTTGTTAGATTGCTGGATATTTGATCATTTCACGTGTTTGTGGCCTCAAGTTACCATCAGTTGTAAGTCATTTATGTCAAAACATCTTAGTTGGTCACCTAAAAAGCAGAAAGAGGTAACGTTAAGCCAAAGACTAACTACTGTGAGCTACTTGCCGATCTCGGGGAGACAAACATAAGTATTGTTTTTTTATCACAAATGTTTTGAATAGTTTCTTAGTTTATATGTTTTTGTTCACATGTGATTTTTCACCCGTATGAGAATATGAGGGATAGTTTTCTGTTTCGGGCGGTGGGGTTATATTGCAATCCCATCCAGGTTATGCATGTTACCAAAATGTATATGTCGAATAGGATGATGCGGTCATTCGGTTGGATACATTAGAAGTCACTTGATATTTTTTACGCCCATATGAATCTGAAACAAAAGTGATGAGTGGTGCTATCCGGTTAACATGTCGCATTGGGATGATTGGAAAACTCATGCTTTCTTCGTTGACAGGTATATTCAGCCCCTTGTACCAAATCATAGCATATTTACCGCTAAGTATGAAGTGGAGGACAAAGTTTGGTTGGTTACATATCACTCTACATGCTTTAGGGAAAGGGAACTCGACAGAGGCGTTACGCACCATAAGCCGTATAATACCTCTTGATGACAACTTCAAAGTTTTTGTTCACTTAAAAAACCGAGTCCGTACGATCGACAACCCCCGAGTCCTCCTGATATTCTTCACGTTGTACCTTATTTGCACAATGTAATAGTTTCACTCCCTAATTATTGTACTATGTATGTGTTGTTCATAGACTAAAACTTTTTCATCATGTTCTCTTGGATTATGATGATGTTAGACGAATGTTTTACCGAATTTGATTTTGGTTTTAATTTAATAAAATTGATGTTTGCTTCATTTTTATATTAGTTTGTTTAATTTTTATTGGCAGTTATCAACACATGTTAATTAATGTTGTATGGGTAGTATTTTTTACAATTA
Organism: Limnanthes douglasii subsp. nivea; assembly: GCA_036936605.1. Lineage (NCBI taxonomy): Eukaryota > Viridiplantae > Streptophyta > Magnoliopsida > Brassicales > Limnanthaceae > Limnanthes > Limnanthes douglasii. Next base: position 190,802,221 of record JAUPFV010000002.1, on the reverse strand, counting down.
GTAGCCTCACACCACCGGCGCACAGAGGCCACGCTGGTGGTTGGTGAACATTGCACGACCGACGCATTAAGACTGTTCACGAAATTATAGCGGTCAACGTTTTATTACGCCAACAATGTTGTTGGAACTTTTTTTCGAATGGATATTCCTCGTCTTCGCTAGTTCCATCGGAGTCTGAGTAAGAGTCTCAGACGTAATTGGCTTCCGCATCGGATTTATTTTTAAGTTGTTGCACGATATGATTCATCATATCTTTTATAACTAAACTTTCAAATGACATACTAAAAATATTACACATTTCGCTTACGAGTTGATAGGGGCTTGACACAATAGGTATATTCAAAACTATTTTCAAATAATCTAACATGGCGGCGACTTGTTCACATCCACGTTCTCAGGGAATCATACAATCGGAAAACGTCATTTCCCTTCCGTGCATAAAATATATTATGCATAAAACTTCCTCGACAACACCATGTGTTTCTTCCGACATTGTGCATTTCACGAAATCAATTGGTTTAAGCAGATGCACATCTTCGTGCACGTTCCAATTCACATCACTTATGTTTATGAGTTTTCAAAGTTATGAGCTTCCAAGAATGAAATGTTGATTTATTGATATCTTAAGCGTGGATAGTGTAACCAGAATAATTTTATCAAAATTGGACACGTGTAAATTATGGATAACATAATCCCCTTAACCAATATACTTAGGGCACCTATCGCGCATCCCTGAGTATGTCAGGATACACCCATGTGCACATTAGAGTAATAGTTCGTATGAAAATAGTATATATTAGTTGTTTGACTAACCATCGTCGGTGTAGTTAGAATACACGGACGATGAGAGAGCCTAACACCGCAGACGTTGTAGAGCCGACGGTGGTACCTAACTGCCAATGTAACGATTTAGAACCACCCGGTGCTGGTGTTGTATCACCTACGGGGGTAGAGAGTTACACCGTCGATGTTGTTCACGAAAAACCAATGACTCGGGAACCTCTATTGGAACTCTCATTTGTAATTCCAATTTCATCATGGTTTTCTTCAACCTCTCCATTTGTTTGTTTTTTTGTCAATATTCAAGGTAGATGATTTTTCTAGAAAAATATGGAAAAATAAAACAATTTTTTAAAAGATTTTGTTAAAAAAATTAAATTTAGTATATGAATAGGAAGTTTGATTGTTTCATTTTATGTTCAGGCATACAAAGCTAACTACACCCAATATCAAATAAAGTCACTACCTTTTTTGGTTTTGGTAAAAAATGTAAAAAGGTAAAAAACTCAAAAAAATAAAACAATCATTTTTTCGAACCACTTATACTTTTTGATGGAACAATTTAGTCATACCATTTTAGCTATTTGTTAGATAGTTCTTTTTAGGTCCAATCACGAGTTTAGGTAAATATTGATACCCGAATGATTATTTATTTATAGGGAAGGATTTGGCCAAAAAGTTAATAATAATAATAATAAATACATTTATAAAGATTAACGAATGATTATTTGTTAATTTAAGATTAACAAAGCCTGAATGATTATTTATTTATAGGGGAAGTATTTGGCGAAAAAGTATTTTAAAAGCTTAAATTAGATTGTTTTTATAAAAAGAAGACTACTTATAACAAAGCCTTTTTTATTAAGAAACTTGTTAATTTGAAATTGAAAAGTAGCAAGTTAGTTTCTCAGCATTTAGTGACTTCCAATATATTATTAACAAGTTGACTACTATGAAGATTTTTCTTGATGATGAGCTGTAGGTTTTGTTCTTATTGAGTTATATACCAAACAGTTGAGAGACCTTGGTTGTGACTATTAGTAACTCTGATTTATATGGTTATTATCTTTTGATGTTATCAAAGAAAACATGTTCAACAAATATATTACAAAAAAATAAATGAGAGTTGGCAATTCACATGCTCTTATTATTGAGAATAAAGTAAGAAACGCGAGTAGAATTCCTAGGTTTTGTGGTAACTTAAAAAGAAAATCTTATGGGAAAAAGACTAATAGATGTTACTATTGAAGAAACCAAGGTCATATACAAAAGTATTATTTCGATAGAAGAAATAAAAGATACAAAGTCATATTCACAGAATGAGGGTGATAATAAAAATACTACAGTTATTGTTTCCGCTGGTAACGATGATGCATCCTTGATTTGTACGATTGTTGAGTGTCATCATATTGATAATTTGTACTCATAATGGCTTATCCATACGGGTGCTTCATATTATTATGTCCATAATATGGGATATTTCTTGAACTAAATAAGTGGAGGTTTTGGTAATATTAGGATGGGAAATCAAATCTCATCTAACATTATTAGGTTAGGTGATATTTGTATGATGACATGCGTTGGGTACATAATTACACTGAAGGATGTGTGTTATATTCTTGATCTACGTCTGAATTTGTTGTCTGCAAATGTCCTTGATCAAGAAGGTTTGTGTCACACATTTGGTGATGGTAAGTGGAAACTTCCCAAAGTATCTATGATAGTTGCTTGAAGTGATTTGTGTTACTTTTTGTATAAGATATATTTGAGTATATTTTTCGGTGAGCTGAATGTAGTTGAGGAAAATAATTCTCATAACTTGTGGTATCGAAGAGTATGATGTATGAGTGATAAGAAAATGATATGTTATCAAGAAATTTACTCACTCTTGTTGATAAAGTTATTATTATTAAATTTTATAACCATTAATTGGAGGATAACACATGGATTCATTTTCTAAGAAGTCCACTAGAAGGCAACGAAAGTTGTAGTACTCTAATATTTGTGGTCATATGAAAATGAAGTTTATTTTTAATAATAAGTATTTATTATATATATTGATAATTGTAGTGGAAAAATTTGGGTATGCATTTCTAAAAAAAAGGTAAGTGTTCAAGATTGTTTAGAAATTTCATGTCATGGTAGAAATGGAGATAATAAGAAAGTTGAAATGAATTAGATATGACAGTGGTGGTGAGTATACTTCTAATGATTTAAAAATTTATAACTCATATTATCATATTATATATGAGAGGAAAACATCAGGTACACCACAATATAATGGAGTTATAATGAGAATGAACCCAACCATTGTAGAGTATGTGAGATGTACAAGAGCTGTCTAAGCTTCTTAAGACATTTTGGACTTAAGAAGTTAATTGTGATGCGTACTTGATCAATAGAGCTCCATCAATAACTCTTGATTTTGATGTTCTTAAGAGGGTATGAAAAAAAAGGATCTTACATATTCACAAATTATAATTTTTGGGTGCAAGGCATACATGCATTTTCTAGAGGAACAAAGATTCAAAATGGACACGAAGACTAATAATTATGTATTTGTTGGATATGGTGATGAAAAGTATGAATTTAGACTCTATGATCCTAAAACAAAAGTGGTGAGAAGTAGAGTTGTGGTATTCTTTGAGCACAAAAATGGTGCAGATCTTTTGAGCACAAAGTTCATATATACTTTTTATATACATTTTAATACTACTAATGATGTTTCTTATTCTATTATTATTGTATAAACCAGCTAACAAATGGGAATATTGAGGTGGTTCCTGATGATATTGAGGATGTTTGAACCGATGGTGATTTACAATATGATGTTATTGATGATGATTTTAATGGGAGGTTATTTTATAGAGGACTTCATAATGAAAAAGTTCATGAGCAGGGGGATAAACCTATCCCTCGCGTAGAGGATTCATATGTTCGAAGGTCAACTAGAGAGAGAAAAACTTCAACAGAGTATCAAAGATCAAATTTTATTTTAGTCACTGAAGATGGAGAGCCAATGAATAAGCAAGAAGTGTTATATCATGAAGAGAAAAATCTTTGTCTTAATGTTATGAATGAAGAGATTAATTCCTTGAGAAAGAATGAAACTTATCAGCCAGTAAAACCTCATAACGGAAATAAAATCTTGAAAAAGTAGATGGGTTTTAAAAACAATAAATATGGTGAGAAGATTGTCAAGAAGAAAAGTAGATTGATAGTAAAAAGATGCAATAAAAAGAGCATTTATTTTGATGAGAACTTCTCTTATGTTATCATGGCGACTTTATTAGGAATGTGTTGGGTTTAACTGCAAGTCTTAATCTTGAGTCGAAACAACTTAATGTAAAAACTATTTTTATATGGTGATTTGCATAGGTAAATCTACATGGAGCAACCTAGAGATTTTGAAAAGAAAGTGAAAAAAAACGTTTGTTTGTAAGTTGATGAAAAATCCATATTAACTTAAACATGCGCCAAGGCAGTGGTATCAGAAATCCGACTCGTTCATGACAAATAACATCTACAATCAAACTCATGCAAATCTTTGTGTTTATTTCAGAAATTTATGTGAATGTAATTTCATCATACTTCTTTTATATGTAGACGATTTGTTAATAGTTAGATAAGATGTTGAGGTGATAATCAATTTGAAGAAATAAATTTGGGTCCAGTAAAAAAAATATTATGCATGAAGATTATCCGTGATACGAAAGTTGGAAAGTTATGGCTATCACAAAAAAAGATATTGAACTTGTACTTGAAAAGTTCAATGTAAAGAATGCCAAGCCAATTAATACACCATTAGCTACACACTTCAAGTTAAGCAATGAAGTGTATCCTACGATAAATACATAGAACGAAAGTATGCCAACCATTCCTTAATCTTATGTTGTTGGTTTTTTAATGTATGATATGATGTCTACAAAATCTGATATTGCATATGTTGTCGGTTCAATGAGTATATATTTATCCAACCTGGGTAAAGTTCATTGGGAAGTAGTGAAATGGATTTCAGATACTTACAAGGTACTTATTCTGTAAGTTTATGTTATAGAGGTAGCAAACTTATACTTGAATGATATAAAGATGCTGACATGGCTGATGATCTTGATAACTGGCAATCTACCTTAGGTTATGAGTTTACATTTTTATGGGGGGCAGTTTCTGACAATTGAAGATATAAAAAATGTGTAGTATTGTCAACAACTGAGACATAGTATATTGCAGCAGTGAAAGCAAGTAAAGAGATTCTTTGGCTTAATATGTTCCTTCAAGAGTTGGGTTTAAGCAATATGAGTATGTAGTATTATGTGATAATCATAGTGTTATGAATTTGAGAAAGAATCTAATGTATCACACACACACCAAACATATTTATGTGAGATATCATTAGTTGCGAGATATGATCGAAACAAATGAAACAAATTTGAAGATAGTTCACACCAATAAACATAGTGCAGACATGTTGACTAAGGTCGTTCCCAGAAGCAAGGTTGGATTTTGTAGTAAAATCATCGTGATAGGGTTCAATTGACCACCTTATAACTGTATCTTCCTCATGATGGGCTAGAAAAGAGGAGATTATAAAGATTCACCCCAAATTGAGACCCAATTTTTTTTAAAAGTTTTGCATCACCTCATGGTTATATATATTGGGGCAAGGATAAGAGAGAGACACATAAAAATACAAAAAGATTAAAGATTTTTGGTTTTTGGATCTGTTATGTGCAGCCACATTAAAAAGGTCCGATCGAGGGAGATACAATATCAATATTTTCTAAAATATGGATAACATGTTCTGTACATCTAAGGCTTTAATTTTACTGGTCGGATTGTGATTTGGTGCTATAGATTGGACGAAATTGCTGCTGGAACAATATAGTATTTTTGGTGATATTCTTCACTTTTGTTTCTCTTCTTATTAGTTTATTATGCTTGAAATTATTGGTGGCTTGTATATTTTTATTATATTTAGGATATACTTCTACCTTCAACTTATCATAATAATAGAAGCGTTTATGATGGAATCATCATAAGTCTCGTGCTTATCTTATTGTTACTTTATTAGGCTTGAAATATTGGTCGTTGTAGATATTAGATTGATTTGAATATAATTATACATTGAAATAATTATTATAATAGAAGTTTTTATGATGAACTCTTAAAAAGTTCTATGATTTTTACTCTTCACATCGAAATGAATTTCTCAGGTAAAATGAATCTTGTGTGTTGGGTTATTTTACCATTCCTTATTTTTTTGATTAACTTTATTTGTGTTGTTAAGTAATTAGTGAATATTTGGTAACAAATTATTTGATTATTTATTTTAAAGTTAAGTGTGTGGGTGGTTAATATTCTACTTTTTGGATCCTACATTTAAATATTTTAATAACATTTTTAAATTTATGATTAATAACAAATTCATTAAAAAGAATATAATAAATACAAAAATAAAAAAAATAAAAAATAAAAAAAATAAAGTGAATCATATTGAAATATAATTTAAAACAATTATGAATAATGATTGATAATCTACTATGTATTAATTAGTATTAAAATATGAGTATTAGATTCGGTTTTTAGATTGTAATTTTTTTTAAACCTATCAATTGATCCAAACCATTTAATACTAAATTTTAAAACTCACAACCATCATATAAAAAAGTAGTTCATATATCATAACTAATCGATTCGGCTCCAGACTGGATACTACAAATACAAAAAACATTCTCATCCTTAAATGATTTACAAAATTAATTTCATAAATTACAGTATTGATGAATTATCATAGAATAAAAAAACCTAAGTTGGAGAAAACTTGAGTTTATAATAATGGCCAAAAGTGTTATGTTTATTGAGAAATAATTTTACAAGATTTTAACTCTTGACTTTGAAGTTTAAAAAATAATATCTTCATATTGAGAGATGATTTTATTTTTATAAACTCTTAAGTATTAAGTGGTCTTTATATCAATTTATTGTAAGTTTTTAAATTTTGTAATTGTACATTTTACTTTTTATGTTATTTTTATAATTTTTAGTTTTTTATAATTTAAAGAAAGTGCATTTTAGCTATATGTGTTCATTTTTGTAACACTTTGGTCCTTTGTGTAAATAAATTAGGATATGAAAATATATCAATTTTTCAACATAGAATACCAAAATACTACAAAAATGAAAATGGAAAACCAAAAATATCACTTTTTAATATATAGGGATTCAATATGGTAAAATAATAATATAAAATATCAAAATTTGACAAACCTAAAGTACGAAAATTAGTAGTGTCTTTCACATACATATCACATTTAGTTGTTATTTGATGTATTTTAGTACAACATTACGAGCATGAAGCAAAACACATGTTAAACTATATATATATATATATAATGAATTAGTTATAAAAAATATCGTTGAATTTTAACGAAAGATTTTGTAAAGAATTTTTTACATGAAAATTTAAAATTTAAAATATTTTTTCTTGGTATTGTTCGATGCATCGGGAGATTTCCCGGCTAATGCGCACTCATAACTCCTAGCAACCCCTTCCCTAGCCCTCTCTTGATCTCTGCCAGCTGAAGCTGATCTCTCTTTGCCAGCCAGCTAACTCCTAAGCTCATCTCCCTCTTGATCCGTGCCATCCCTAAAGGTGAGGGTTGCACATCTATAAATATCATAGCTACCCTTCTTTCCGGACCCTTAGCCAGGGAACTCAAAGAAGAAACTCTGCCTTTCCCTTCCAACTCTTCTTATTGGCACTTCTGCCAGTTCATTAGCACGCGCACGTACAATTAACCGTGCGCGTATGTGTATACGCGCACGCGGTTAATTGTACGTGCGCGTATACGCGCGCGTATAAGCTAGTTATATATATTATATATACTGACAGCTGGCGAGGGCTCTAGGTTTTTCTCTGAATCTATTTCCGGCATCTAGATAGGGCTTCGTTTTTCTTCGTTTTCAGATGAAAAGTAGGAAGAACCTATCCAGATGAGATGCCGTATAATGAGTTCGTCGGACGCTAGGCGTCAACCCGTCGCAGAGGAGTACTACTCCCCCCCAGGTTCTCGCACGACAGAAGAACACTTAGGTCGACCTAAGCCACTAATTTCTTAAAGAAGTTCTTGATCTTCTGCCGCTTAATGCGAATCACTGGCGATGTCTGCCTTCGTGTAGTAAAGCTGGAACCCAGCAATTCTCAGACATCTCCTACGATGCAAGTTGAAATAAGTTGAAATAAGTTGAAATAAGTTTGAAACAAGTAGCTAGCTATACTAGGGTTAGTATAGATAGCTAGTTATACAAGTAACTTACTAACTAGCTAGCTGTGTCGATCATGGTAAACAACTTAATTCATCGATGAACAACGATTAAGTATTGTTACACTTACAATATAACTATTTGTCACGACAATGGTTCATGTTGTTGCGGCGATAAAAACGTGTAATTTTACATGTTTCTAAATATTTGTCTAGATCTTCCCAACAAGCATCTTTTTCTACCACCGTGAATTAGAAAATTTTAGGTCCTTAATATTTTTGGAATATTATTTTCTCATCTTGAGTAGCACGTATTCGAACGTTATTACTATCAACTTTATATTATCAAAATTTCAAAAAACAATCATTTGATAAATGACATATTTAACCTCCTCATTGAGAAATTATTTATGAGCTAAATATCGTTTGAATTTGAATTTCATATGAAAGACACCAAAACGTTGGCGAAAACATTGGTAGTAATAACTTCGAACAAACTCTCTTATATTTCAAACCAAAGATCTCTCATAAATACATTTACTATTTTTGTTTATTTATGTTATCCCATTTTTATAATTTTACTGAGAAAAAAATCATTTTCCTAATAAATATGAGACCACCATGGGTTCTAATAGGTAAAATTATTATATCATTTTTGTTATATTTACAATCATATGTCACACATATAACTCATATCCCAATTGATGGGGAAACCTGAAAAATTAAGATCGGTATACTATAACCTATATCCTTTCACTCCAGCATCATATCCTAGAAATATACACTTCTTTGCCATTTCCTCAAGTTTACAACTCTCACGTGAGCGCATGCAAGACAACCAAACACCCTCAATTGTTCGTCACCAGCCAACAATCCAGAAAAAATCTCAAAAGAAATCGTATAATTAATAATCGTTTATGGTGAACGATTCAACATGTAACACGTTATATTGATAGCTTTGACCTCAAAAACATTTCGTACAGGAATGTGAGAGCATGCTTCATGCCTTGTCACAAAATATTATGTTTAATATTTTTACAAACTCATTCTATTATGGTGTTCCATAACATATGTGATGGCTCAATGTTTCTTCAGCATCATAAAACTCATTGAAATTACAAATGTAAAATTCTAACCCATTATTTATCCTAAGTGCTTGATTTTTTTTTCATATATGTTTCTCGATCACCGTATTCTATTTGTAAAACGTTTAATGTGACTCCTTTTTTGTTTTAAAAATAAAACCTATACCATTCTTGAATACTCATCCATTAGACTCATGTAGTATATGGTTCCATTCTTTGATGAAGTTCTATTTGAGGCCCAAAGGTCTCAGTAATATAATTCATTGTCCATTTAGTTTTTCTTATAACCAACTTTCTGAATTTCACTCTAGTTTATTTTCCAAACACACTTTTTTCATAAAATTTCTGATGATTCTGCTTTATATCTTTTTAGTAAATATTTTTTCCCAAAACTATATATCCCTCTTTCACTTATGTGCATGATGCGTCAATGCTACAACTAATTATGATCCTAATGAACTTGGTTTTTACTTTCTGATGATGCAACATCACCTGCAATAACACTCTCTTGCAGAATGTAAATCTCTTTTTTGGAAACTTTCTTTCATACACACCATTGAGGTATTTTCAACCTAAGTACACCAATATATGCACAATACTTGTAACCCCAAAAATCTAGAGTCCCAAAAATATCAGGTTGATCTTTAACCCAAGAATATGCCAACACATCATGATTCTGACAGCACCATTAAGCATTCTAATATAGAAGTTATCAATCCCACCAACATGCAACAAATAATTTCACCAAAAAATATTTCTTGCATTGGTTTGTAAGTATTGAATAATTTCTTGAACTGATACATGTGGTATGTAGCACTAATATCGAGTACCCCAAGAGTTTCTCATATAGTCTGAACTCTTGGACAACACCTTTCATGCACCATTGTTGTCACTATCATTAGAATCATTTGCATCTTCTACCAGGTTTGAATCATTTTTCTTTTGATTTTCCTTATTACCTTTCAGCTTTTGACCATCTCTCGTGTAATGACCATGCTCACAACTTTCCCAACAATTTGAATTATTGGATTTTGACTTGGACCATCTCCAATTCTTCTTCTTTAAAGAACTCACCATGATGTTAGATATTCTTCTAGTCGTAAGGCCTTTCATTTCTGCATCATTGCTTGGCTGGAACTGTCTAAGATTTTTTGATTTCAGCGCCCTTTTGATATCCGCCAAATATAGCTTGGCATTACCATACATGATAGTTTCCATAAAATTCTTAGAGAAAGTTGGTAATGATAAAAAAAGGTTTGATCCTTATCATTGAGTATGACACTGATATTCTTCATATATATGATAATCGACTTAAAACTATCAAAATGTTCAGTTGTGGGCATACATTCTTTCAACCTGAAGTAATACAAGCATTTCATCAAGTATAACCGATTCATAACTTATTTTGTATGAGTATCTCCCAACTTCTTCCATGCGCATGCAACAGTCTTCTGACCACTAATCGTAAAGAACGTCATCGTTTACACTCATTAAACTCTAACATATAGACCTTAATTGAAGATCTTATTTCTCATCTTCTTTCATCTCTGTCAGGAACTTATTCTCCAGAACCTTCCATAGCCATCGTAGTACGAAAGAATATTTCAACTTAACATCTTACAATGTAAAGCTGGATCTCTCATCAAATATTCTGATTTTGTGTTTTGTTGATGTACACGTCATTGTTAACCTTCAATTACAACAACCTATGATTTGATACCAATTTGTTATAAACCAAGATGCAATATTTATCACATATGGCTTTGATATTATTTGTTGGGAATATGGAAGCGACAGTGTGGTATGATAAGAGTGGGAAAATAGATCTGTTGTAAAGCTCTATGGCTCAGGTAGTGAACCTTGGCACAACCTGATTAGAAAGAGCGAATAAAAGTGAATTGAGAGGAGGCTAAATAGTATTTTGTTCGAGAAGATGATTCTTAGAGACATCCAAAGTCCCACACCGGTTACACAAGGGAAATATCAATGATATATAAGTAAGAACATATCTCAACTAGTATGCGGTCTTTTGGAAGTCGACTAAAAAGCAAACCCCTAGGAATATTAGGGTCAAAAGCGAACAATATCATACTAGTGTGAATGAGTTCCTACTTATATAAGAAAACAGAATATGACCTATTCTAAATTCCCAACAAATGATATGAGAGCTTTAGGTCCAAACAGAACGCGATGTGGGTGAAATTTTTTGGTGTCGAACATGATGAACCAGCAAACATGCTCAAGATAAGAATATATTTCGCGTGGACCAAAAAATAACACCGTACTCACCATCTTTGGTGTATTTAAATCTCTCGAACTTTTAAGCTATTTATAGATTTCAATAAAACACTACAAAACTAAACAATCTTTTTAAAATATTTCAACTTTTTAAATATAAACCAACTTATCTCTGTTAAATGTTGTTACATTCAAATTATATATCCATGGTGTTGACAAAAACCAAACTACTTCTTTGGCGACAATTATATCCTATAAAAATCATAAAAATATGTATTTAAATCACGGGCCATAAACAATTATGGAAACAATCGAACAATAACGATCCCTAACAAAATCACCGCCGCGACGTTAGCCCAGACGCTGCAGAAAAAACTGCATGTTAACGCAGAAAGAACTAGATCATGGGAGACCTGATATTCTTAAATCTCTACTTTATCCTAGTGATTATCACCCTTTGGTCTTCAAACTTTCAAACTCCCAAGTCTTCTTTCAATGTATTTTTTTAACACCTCATCTAAGAGCACTTCATATAATCAAAACTCAACCCACTAAATGTTAGAAATTATTAGAATCGTCTTTACACGTCAAGTTGTTCATGGTTTATTTTTTTAGTACACGAGCCTTTTAAGCCTTATTTGCTGTATTTTACGCGGTTAGATCAATATTTTTAGTTTCTAGTCAATTCCATACAGCAAATATAACCAATTATTTTTTGGGAAGCAGTATCAAAACTATGTATTTTATGCAGTTTATGGATTTGAATTATCAAAATGTATTTTTTAAAAGAAATTGTATGAACTAGTTGTGTTAATAATATACATATTGGTAGAGTCTTGTCTTTGATGGACCACGAGCCACTTGGTTTACATCTAGATCCATACATGACAAGCACTAGGACATTATAATACTATATAAATATAATATCGGTTTATTAGAAGTCAATGACGATATTTTTGGCATTAATTAAAGAAAGTTGTTAGTTTTTATATGGTAGTTGAGTAACTATAGTTGTTATACTATCTTGTTATAATTATACTCACCTAGCTATGATTTTATAAATTACTATGATGCTTTTTTTTATCATCATGCTCAATCGGTTTGAAACAATCATTAAATAGCTCTAAGACGCTGTAGGCGAAAATGATATAAATAAAATATTAGAATGATCTAAACTTTTTAGAATAGAGTTTTAAATTCAACACATTTTGTTGAATTTTTTATTTTATCTTATGTTTTTAAATTAAATTTTAAAAATTTCAAAATCATTTTATAAAATTTATTTATTTAGTTGCTATTATAAAAAAGTATATCATAAACCTAAAATCCAACCACAAATCAATTTCTAAACTCTAACAATTTATCCCACAAATACTAACTATTTATCATCCCAACACTTAAATTTCTGCCACAAACCACGCAAACATCAAATTATTATGGAAGACGACGAACTGACCTGGTTTTTGGACGACTTCATGAACAAGGAGAACTCGTATCCAATGGAGGTAACTTTCTTAACCTTACAATCGGCTTTGATAATATTCGCATGGCGGGAATGATGAACAACAATCCAGTCGCATGCGCATGCAAAAAAAATTAGGTTAGTCGTGAACATGCATGCGATCAGGTAGTTGCTCATCGTAATTCCACATGCGACCAAGTTTTATCTCATCACATGGATAATGCGACCAGGTTTGATACGTTCGTACATAGTGTGCGATTTATTCAAAATTATGTTTGCTTAACATTTGTTAATTATTGTAGGAGGAATCAGACTAACTACCGTATATGATGGCTGATTACATCGATATTTTCACAACTGATAAGTTTTTCAATATGGTGGAAATTGATGCTTTTGTAGAAGATCAATTGATGAAGATTAAATTCGTCACCATTATCGTGCTATATGACAGTGGGAAATGAGAAATAACTCATAAGTTACAGTCTTGATGCGAGAGGTACAACATTTTTAAATCAAAAGTGACGAAGAAAATTTTGAGAAAGCAAAAGTCTGCAACAAAAAATGAAATTGTCCCTTCGAATTAAAATGGCATCCTGTTGACGTGCTTGCTATGCAATTGTATTTGGAAGTTAAAAACGGAAAACACAATCACGAACCTTATGTTCGCTTAGACAACCATACGATGGTTATGGACTCAAATCGGATGAAAATGCACTAGTTTGTAATTTGTCTTTCCTTGGGTTGTGTCCTAGGGAGATATATAGTGGGTTGAAGCATAATAACTAGGAAAATCTTTCAAACATGCGTGCAATCTATAGTTGTGGCCAAACTAAAGGAACATGGTTACTCCACGTGGGAGCGGTTAGACAACGAATCACAAGCGATCATCGATTTTTTGTTCGCGTATCCTACAAATATAGACTTGTTGAGTATATTATCGAATGATCTTGTCATGGATTATACGTATAAAATGACAAGGTATAAGATTTTATTGCTCGATATTGTTGAAGTAACTTCGACTTCAATTACATATACCGTTTCATATGTGTTTATGAGCGAGGAGAAGATACAAAACTATACATGGGCTTTTAGTATTCTTCGTGGTTTGATGATGGATAATATTTATCTATTTTCGAGCGTTATCATTACCAATCGTGAGTTAGCTCTCATACGACCTATCGAGGAAATATTCTCGAGAACAACTAACTTGCTATACAAGTTTCATATAATTAATAATATTATTGTGATTGTTAGAAAGTTGATGCCCGATGAGGTTGCGAAGCAATTTATCGAGTTTTATGGTTTCGTTGCCGACGCGAACACGGTCGAAGCTTACGAAGAAAATATAACTATATTGCATAAAATATTTGTCGCTTACCCTAAATGTATCGAATACATTATGTTGGCAGGGATAACAAGATATGGTGACACGTTTCTAAATTATAAACGAACAAGATCAAACATTACGCCAATAGAACAACAAATAGGTAAAATTGCTTTCGTTATCGTTTTTTTATTTTATCACAAAAAATCAATGTCTTAATTATATACTTTCTTTGTAGGTGCGAGAGTGCTCACTCGGCCTTTAAAAAATACCTTGGTCCCAACTGATGAGTCCGAATTCAGAATACTCCCCGGAAGGGCAAATCAGTGTAATTCTCTCCGAAATCCGGACAGAACTGTTGGACCGGACAGATCACTTCGAACCAGTATGAGCCTAAGGTTGTTCGAACTATGACAAAAGTACTAAAAAACCTAAACACTTCTTGACTAAGCTACCTGTCCTCCTGCTTAGAACTCATGGGTCTTTAAACATGACCCGAGTCCATTAAACTTGACCCGAAAGCCCATAAGGGCCCAAATTTCATACTATAAATACCCAACCACCAGCATTAACTATGGGTAAGAAAAATTAACTGCTGCCAAGCTGCTTAATTCTCTCTCCACATTAAAACACTTTGAAACACCCTTAAACGTCCTCACACCACCGTGAAACACCCTTACACCGCCTTAAAACTCCACTTGAAATTACTTGCCTACCCCTAGGCCATTTTTATCCACACCAAATTGGCGACCACAGTGGGAGGCGACGGTGCCTGAATTAAGTATTCGAAACCAAGCAAAGAATTTCTGTCTGAATGAATTCGGATAATCCAGAGCTTCCACCAGCTTTGCTCGAAGTGGTGGAGGAGAACGATGAGTATACTGTCCAAGAGCGCGACAGGTTAAAGCTTGAGATAGAGGCTCTAAGGGCTGAAAAGGCCAAGATGGCCATGAAAGAGAAATCCAAAGCGTCAGCTGCTCATCACACTGACAACCCTCGAGAGCCCGAGGCTTCGATAACTCGTGTGAGCAGTAAAAAGACACATGCCAGCTCTAAAAAGTCTCACCGATCTAAGCCTGTGGAGAGCTCTGACTCAAGTTCAGAATCTTCGGGCAGCTCTTCGGACAGTGAGGGAAACGAAAAATCCTTGTCCTCTAGCAGTGATGAGGGTCGAACCAAGAAGAAACAAAAGCAAGTTAAGAAGTATTCGAGAAAAAGAGATCACCATGGAAGAATGAAAAGGCATATTGGAAAGGGGTCATCTCACCACCGGAGGTATACGGACAAGATGTTGATGGATCCTTTTGCTTTCCACGATGAGCCAGGTATCTTTGCAACTCCTAATGAGGATACCGTGTTCAGTCGTGGAAGGAATTGGAGGCAGTCTCCACTGTCTTCTAAAATCCTGTCCGGAAACCTCCCTAAGAGGTTTGACAGTACTAAGATGGAGAAGTATGATGGCAGTACTGATCCGGACAATCATCTCGAGCAATTCAAGAACTTCATGATGAACTTTGATGATGATGATAAACTACTCTGTAGGGCATTCTCCCGGTCTTTTACAGGGAGTGCTCTGAAATGGTACAACAGCCTGCCTCAGGGTTGTATTAAAGACTTTGATACTTTTTGGGTGGCCTTTTGAAGGCAGTTTGTGGGGAGTAAGGAGCTGAAGGGCAATGGAGACACAATAATCCATTGTGCCCAAGAGCCAAATGAGTCGTTAAAGGAGTACATAAGTCGTTTTGTAAACACAAAGAATGGGTTGGCTGATTGATTCGAACAGGTGGCAATAGCATCCCTAAGACAAGGTTTGAACCCAGGCAACCTGGCTGATTCGGTGACCAGGAAGAAAGCCATGACCTGGGGAGGATTGCTGAATCAAGTTGGCAAGCAAATAAACGTTGATGAAACAAAAAAGACCAGAGTGCACAGACAGGTGAGATCCACCCCGGTGGCACCAACTCTAAATCAAAACCAGTCCGGGAATAGAGCAAGAGAAACCGGACAGGGCATGGTAGGGGAAAAGCTCAGTCCCAGCCAGCTGCTCCTGCTCAAAGTCAGCAATCCAGAAACAAAAGAGGGCCATGGGTCCAACCAGAGTGGTTCGCAGAACTTAAAGAAAGCGTGGCCACCATTTTTGATAAAACAAAAGATGTGGTACACTACCGGAGACCGGCAACCTTGCAGTCTCCTAGAAAGCATCGTAATAACTCCTTTTGTCAATACCACAATGATATTGGCCATACCACTGATGATTGCATAGCGTTGAAATAAGAGGTAAAAAATTTGATTGAAAGGGGGAAGTTGGGTGCGTACGTTAAAAGAAAAGGAGGCAACAAGCCTGACAACACTCACCGGGCTGGTCCGGTTAATGCTGCCCCGGAGGGGGCTATGGTAATAGTTGAAAGGTTTGATGTGGAATCTGAATACTTGGATCCTGATCCAACAAGAAACAGAGTGGGTGCTATAGAGGAGCGTTCTAGATCGGTCTCCGGGCTCATTAAATTCTTTGAGTCACTGACAATTTTCGGAGGGGACACTGTAACGGCTCCTACCACTTCATCAAGAAAAAGACATGTTCATAATTTGGCTTCCCAGCTAGAAGGGGGCATGACCTCTTATCAATCATCAAATTCATTCCCATTCATTGTCTTTGATGGGGATGATTTAAGAGACATTGCTGGCCCTCATGAGGATGCTGTTGTTATAGGAGCATCAGTAGGGGGGCAATGAGATAAGGCGAATTCTGGTAGATACTGGAAGCTCTGCCAATATTCTTTTCCTAGACACTTACAAGAAAATGAAAAATCCAGCTGTGATTCAAAAGTCAGACAGGTCAATCGTGGGCTTCACGGGCAGCTCAGCCGATGTGATCGGGGAGTTTGAAGAAGAAGTGTTGTTGGGCAGGGGCCCTTTCAAGAAAACGGTCAGAATACTCTTCATTGTGGTGGATTGTCCCACCTGCTACAATGCTATTCTAGGGAGATCTTGGCTCTCTAGGATGCATGCAGTGGCTTCGACAGTCCATCAGTGTTTAAAGTATGCTGTTCAGGGGCAGGTTGGGGTTGTCCGGAGCAGCCAAAAGGTTGCAAGAGAATGCTATGCCACTGCATTGGCTCCACGAACGCTGGGGGCAGTCCGTATAAATGATCAATAGCAGTTTGAGGGCCTTTCTGGGGGTGAGGGTGAAATTGATGACCCCAGAGAGACCCCCGGAGTATTGATTCCGATTGAAGAGGTTGAAACACACTGCTTGGAAGAAGAAAAAAGCGTCAAGATAGGGTCCAAAATGCCACCAATGCTGAAAGAAGGAATGTTGAAATTCTTGAAAGACCATCAGCATGTTTTTGCTTGGTGCAACGCTGATGTTACTGGAGTTCCATCAGAGGTGATTTCCCATCGCTTGTCTGTCCGGAGAGATGTGGCACCAGTAGTACAAAAGAAGAGAGCTTTCTCAAAAGAAAAAGCTGATGTCATTGTACAAGAGGTTGATAGACTCACAAAGATGGGGCACATTAAAGAATCTCAATACCCTTTGTGGACTGCCAATCCTGTCTTAGTAAAAAAGAAGAATGGCAAATGGCGTATGTGCATTGACTTCACAGACCTCAATCGAGCTTGTCCAAAAGATTTGTATCCGGTCCCCCGGATAGATCAGTTAGTAGACTCTACTTCTGGGAACAAGCTACTCTCCTTCATGGATGCCTTCTCCGGGTACAATCAGATCCAAGTAGATCCAAAAGATCAAGAGCATACTACATTTGTCACTGATAGGGGTCTACATTGCTACAAGGTGATGGCCTTTGGCTTGAAAAATGCTGGGGCTACTTATCAAAGGTTAGTCAACAAGGCATTTGCTGATCAAATTGGAAGAAATATGGAGGTTTACATTGACGATATGATGGTAAAAAGCGTGGATGAGCAGTTGCACTTGTCCGACCTCCAGGAGACTTTTGCCAACTTGGCCAAAGTAAATTTGAAACTAAACCCTGAAAAGTGTGTGTTCGGAGTGCAGTCCGGGAAGTTCTTAGGGTATATCATAAGTGAGCATGGAATACAGCCCGACCCAGACCAACTCAATGCTTTGTTCCAGATGGAGCCTCCTCGAAACATTAAAGAAGTACAGCGATTAACGGGGAGATTGGCTGCCTTGAACAGATTCAACTCCAGGTCTTCGGACAGGTGTGCTCCATTCTTTCAAACCTTGAAGGGTGCAAAGGGGTTCGAATGGACACCACAGTGTAATGAAGCATTTAATGAAATCAAGAAACATCTTTCCTCTCCCAAGACTTTGTTCAAACCGGTTGATGGGGAGACTCTCTTTATATATCTGGCTGTTTCAAGTTGTGCCATCAGTGCTGTGCTAGTAAGGGAGGTTGATGGGCATCCTCACCCAGTGTACTACATCAGCAAAAGCTTGATTGATGCTGAGAGGCGTTACTTGAAACTCGAAAAACTGGCATTGGCCTTGGTAATAGCTGCAAGAAAAATGAGGCCCTACTTCCAGGCTCATCCTATCGTTGTCCGGACTTCTTTCCCTTTAAAAAATGTCCTTCAAAAAGCAGACATTTCGAGCAGAATGACAAAGTGGTCAGTAGAGTTGGGAGACTTCGACATAGACTTTGCTCCCCGAACAGCGGTAAAAGCTCAAGCTGTGGCTGACTTTCTGGTTGAATTCCATTCTGATAGGGATTCCGAACAACCTACTGATTCAAAAGACAAGAAAGTGTGGATTGTCCGAACAGACAGAGGATCCAGTACCATGGGATCTGGGGCAGGAATATGTCTCACTTCCCCATACGGGGACAACATGTTCCAAGCTATTTGTTTTGCTTTCAGGGCATCCAATAATGAGTCCGAATACGAAGCAGCTATAGTTGGGTTAAAATTGGCCTACATTTGTGGAGCTAAAAGAGTCAAGCTACTAAGTGACTCCCAATTGCTAGTCCACCATGCCTTGGGCCTATCAGAAGCTAGAAAGGAACAGTTGGTCAAGTATTTACTCTTCCTCAAAAATGAAGCGTTGAAATTTAAAGCTGTTATCTATGAGCACATCCCCCGGGCAGAAAATGAGCTAGCAGACTCACTAGCAACGATAGCATATACGGAGTCCTACCCATGGATCCATGTGCTTGAAAGCCCTTCTATTCAACTCAATGAAGGTATAAAAGAGGAAGTCTTTGAAGTACAAGTAAATCGGCCTCAAGACTGGAGGTCTCCTCTTATACAATATCTGTCCGATGGCATCGTGCCCTTGGATAAATCACAAGCCAGAACATTGAAACACAGGGCTCGTGGTTTCATTATGATTAGAGAAGTCTTGTACAAAAAGTCCTACAGCAAACCTCTCCTACGTTGTTTAGGGGATCATGAGTCACAAATGGTTCTCTCCGAATTGCATGATGGTGAGGGATCAGCCCATTGCGGATTTAGAGCTTTGACGAGAAGAGTGTTACTCTCCGGATACTATTGGCCATCGATTATGAAAGATGCTAAGGAGCTGGTAAGAAGGTGTGACCCATGCCAGAGGTACATCAATGAAATTCATGTACCAGCCATTCCTTTAGAATCAATTTCTGAGCCCATCCCTTTTGCTCGATGGGGATTGGACTTAGTTGGGCCTCTCCCTGTGGCGTCCGGAGGGCGTAAAACCATAATTGTAGCCATTGACTACTTCTCGAAGTGGATAGAAGCAGCCCCCTTGGTAGGGACAACATCAAAAGCTGTTATAAAATTCATTCTATCCAACATATGTTGCAGATTTGGTGTCCCCCAGAAAATAACAACAGACAATGGGCCACAGTTTGACAACAAAGAAATGGAAAGCTTCTGTGCCTCAAGGGGTATTCAGCACTGCTTTTCTTCACCTTTCCACCCTCAAGCCAATGGGAAAGTTGAAGTGGCTAATAGAACGATACTGTCCGGTTTAAAGAAAAATTTAGAAGGGGCTGCTGGGAAGTGGCCTAGTTATCTACAAGAAGTCTTGTGGGCCTACCGAACAACACCTGGGGCTGCAACACAAGAATCCCCTTTTGCCTTGGTCTATAGAATGGATGCAGTAGCTCCCATAGAGAAGACACTCCCCTCCTTTCGTGTTCATAACTTCTCCGGACAGGCTAATGAGATGGCAATTAGAAATCAGCTTCATTTGATTGAAGAAAGACGGGTGAATGCTCATCTTAGAATGACACACTATCAGGGCTTGATGAGAAGCAGGTTTACTTCTAACGTTAAAAGAAGAGATTTTCAACCAGGAGATAAAGTATTAAGGAAAGTTTTCTTGCATACTAAGGAAAAGCTCTTCGGAAAACTGGCCCCGACTTGGGAGGGTCCGTACACTGTGGTTGAAAGAATCAAGCCTGGGACATACTGGTTGGAAGACAAAGATGGCAGGGTTTTAACTCACCCTTGGAATATTGAACACCTTCGAATGTACTTGGAATAAAACTTATGTAAATATTTACTTGTTTAAACATCCATGTAAATATTTGGGGGCATACCTTCCCCTCTTCGGTGGCACGGAGAGTTTTCAATGAAATTTGGTGCCTTCTTCAAAATTCTCTAAGTATTTTTAAACATTTTGTCTCTTAGCATACTACCCGGGTTAAAAGATCTAAGGGCTACTTAAATTCTAGCCGGAAAGTCTTAATACTCTCACAATACAATAAAATTATTTAAACTCCAGCTATTTAAACAAACAATGAAAGAAGAGGATGGTTGAGCAAAATAAGATATTCATTCAACAATTTAAAACTGCCTTGGCCTTCCAAGGACTTTTTGAGTAAGTTTGGGCACAGTACAAAAATCTGTCCGAATTATACGGACGACATCACAAAAACGTGCCTTGGCCTTCCAAGGACTTTAGTTCGAACAAAAAATAAACGAAATAAATTATAGGTTAAGGTTGAGCCTTTGAAGATGGCTCACCCTCATTCGCTTTCTTGCCCTTGATATCACTTTTCTCTTCGACTATCTTTTTACCCTTGGGGTCAATCTCTTCCTCACTTGGGCTCTCTCCGGTTTCCTCTTCTTCACCGGACGAAGACTCACCGGAGTACCCCTCATCAACCATGGTCCAGTATGGGAGATCATCATCATCCACATAGCGCCATAATTCCCCTAGTCTCCTCTTCGGGAATTTCTCATGAAACAGGAGGACCATATCAGACTTTACCTTTTGAATCATTAGCTCCTCGCTTTGGATCATCTCCCTGGCATAGGCGTTGATCTTGGCCTTGATCATGGCCTCTTGATCCCTCACCAAAGCAGCTTTCTCTTCAACAGCCTGAGTCACTGCATTCTCTAAAGCAAGTTTGTCAGTGGTCAAGTTGGTGACAAGCTTCTCCTTTGCTGCAGTTTCTCCTCTTGAGGCTGTCAGGTCCTTCTCCAGTCCGGACAGCTTAGCCCGGAGATCTTTTACGGTCTCTTCTAAGGAAGCAGTTTTTGTGTTGCTTTCATCTTGATTCTTCTTTAGCTGATCATTTGCCTCCTTGAGCAAATCAACCTTATTGGCAGCAGTCCGAAGGTCTTCGGACAGTTTTTCCTTCTCCGACTTGAGGTCTTTGATGGTGTCTGCCTGACTTCGGACTTGCCTTTCCAAAGTAAGTATTGGTTGCACGTTGCTAAGGATAGAATGGGCTATAACATCCCTCTCACTGGAAACCATAAAAGTCTTACCGTTGAAATTAACTGTGTTGGAGCTGCTTGGAGGGACATAGGGCCCTGCAAACTCGTCTCTGGGCAGCCCAAGAAAATATTCACTAAGTCCACCCAGACCGGTGATGTCCATTTCATCTAAGTTGAGCTCTCCCCCCTCAACTTCATCTGTAGTAAACTCCCTTTGAATCTCTCCTTGCAAGTCCCTTGGGATCTCTTCAGCCAATGTTGGGTCAGTAGGGAAAGAGGGCTCCGGGTCCCGGAGAGCAACTTCATCTCCTTGGGAAGACTTCTTCTTCTTGGCCTCCCTGTCAGTGCTCTCACTTGTTTGCTTGCGAGTCCTCTTAGAAGCCCTTGTAGGCTTAGGGAGGTTCACTTCCTGCTTCTCGCTCTCCTGTTCCACCACATGTAGAAGGGCTGCATCAATCTGAACCTGTGCCAGTCCTTCTGTGTCTGTTGGGGCCTCCTTCTCATCGTCACCTGCTACCCTCTTGCCTTTCTTCTTATTGCCCTTCATTTTACTTGGGGCTTTGGCCCGGGCAGGAAGGAAGAGAGTCCCATCCAGTTCGTGAGACCTTCTCAGCACGATGTCTTCATCAGGTTGGGTGGAGAACTCCTCCCAAGTTAGGTCTCTTCGACCTGTGGTGTTCCACAGGTGAGACCTTGCTAAGTTCCCAGTAGTGAAGGCTTTATGGAACCGGTTCTCCCAGTTCTCTGCGGCCCAAGCGTTGATTTTGCCACAGGTGACCTGTCCGACCTTTAGGTAGTCTCCAAACTCCTTTGGCAGCTCTGATGAAACAAAAGAGAAACTAATTAGCATAAACTTAAAAGAAAAGAGAAATTCGAACAGAGACTTAAGATGAGAAGCTTACGGTCACTCCTCCATCTACTCCTGAGGAGGCTTGGATTCTCTCCAGTCTTAATTTTCTTGCCATTCTCCGACAAATAAGAATTGGCTCCTCCATTTGCTCTCCGACTCCAGGAGATCATCGACAGCTTTAAGATCGTTCCCCATGTTGAAATGGTAGAAGGGGAACTGATGATGTTTGCACAAGTTGGCCACAGCTGCAAACTCTTCCATAGGAAGAGGGATCCCAGATAACCTAGACGCCATAATACATGACATCAAGGTGAACCAACCGTTGGGGCTTAACTGTGATGGGCAGAGTTTGACCAAATGAAAATAGCGCACTATCTCCGGGTCCAGTGGGAACCTGAGTCCCCAGTTGAATAGCTCCGTGAAGAAGACTATCTCATTCCTTTTACAATCCATCGGGGTCTCCGGATCGATGGGAATCCTTATCTTTACGTTCTCAGGGATTCCCTACTTTGTGCGCAATCTACCCAGATCTGAAGTATGGATGAACGCGTACTTGGGTTTCAACAAAGCCAAAAGATACTTGAACTCCACTTTATGAAAGCATGGCCCCACTCTCCCTTCAAGGCTCTCCGGCAGGTCCGGACGCCTCAGATACAAGTCCTCTTTGCCCTTCTTGGCAACAACGATAGCAGTTTCAGCCTGTCCGGAGGACTCAGACTCAAATCTAACCTCCTCAGTGGAGTCCTCCATCCTCTCCTCCATAATCGTTGGGGGAGCTTCAGTAGAAATAGTCCGGGGAGGATTGAGGCTTGGCAGAGCTGATCCTCCGGACTGTTGGTTGTCCGTATTTACTCGACTTCTCACCTCAATTTGAGTTTCTGAGGTAGAAGATTCCTTGGGGGGTAGTGGGCTGCTGGCCTCTAGTCCTGACAGCCTCTCCCGGGGAGCCCTTATAGTTGCCCCAGACCCTGATACACTATCTTTTCCCCCCGATTTCGAGGGTGTGTTTGTAGAAGAAAGCCCTTTGACCAACCGACTTGGCCTTTTCATGATTAGCTTGTCCGGGGAATGGTTAGAGTCAGACCCCATAGCAATGAAAGAAGATTTTTTCCTAACACTTGTGACAGTAACTCCCGGTTCAACAGCAGGGATCGACTCCTGAACTGAGGAGCCAGATACTATGGGAGAGAGCGTTGATTGAAAAAGCTTTTTTGGCTTGGTACCTTTAGAAGAAGACGAGCCTCTGTCAGATTCTTCGGTTGAAGGGGCTGGTTTCTCGACAGGCGACGATGGTAGCCCTGCTGCAAGTCTTTTTTCCTTCTCAACTCTTTGAGCTTTCTCCAATTCCGAGAGATTAAGCCAGCCGCCCTTGATCAGTGCTGTTCTTGCTGTAAACATAAACATCCAAGAGAGTTTTGAAGATTCTAGAGAGATAAAGCTCTGAGTAAAAATGGCAGAGTGAAATTTGAAAGAGATAATGAGATAGTGAAAAGTGAATTAGAATTTATAGGAAATGTGAAAAAAGGAGTTGATTCCTAGGAGAATCCGAAAAGTTGGGCAATGATTAAAAGACGACGCTGATGTCATTAATGGCATTTAAAAGAGGTAACTTGTTCGAGAAAGTGGTGCGAAGTTCAAGGTGAAAAAACGGCTAAAGTGACCAATCAGAAAATGACACGTGTCCCATTAACTCTGGCAAGAACCGTTTAGAATTCGTAACGTTCGGTCTGTCCGGGTTTATCCACAACTCTCTCCGGATTGAAAAACCACTTCCTATAATCGGACTGTTTTTCAGTTCTTTGACAAGGACACTTGTTCAAACATCTAAAAAAGGGGCTCCTGATGAGTCCGAATTCAGAATACTCCCCGGAAGGGCAAATCAGTGTAATTCTCTCCGAAATCCGGACAAAACTTTTGGACCGGACAGATCACTTCGAACCAGTATGAGCCTAAGGCTGTTCGAACTATGACAAAAGTACTAAAAAACCTAAACACTTCTTGACTAAGCTACCTGTCCTCCTGCTTAGAACTCATGGGTCTTTAAACATGACCCGGGTCCATTAAACTTGACCCGAAAGCCCATAAGGGCCCAAATTTCATACTATAAATACCCAACCACCAGCATTAACTATGGGTAAGAAAAATTAACTGCTGCCAAGCTGCTTAATTCTCTCTCCACATTAAAACACTTTAAAACACCCTTAAACGTCCTCACACCACCGTGAAACACCCTTACACCGCCTTAAAACTCCACTTGAAATTACTTGCCTACCCCTAGGCCATTTTTATCCACACCACCAACCAATGCAATTTTGATTTTTTTTAGAAAAAGGTTCAAAATCTCCTAACAAAGCAGCATGCATGGATCCTCAAATATTCTGAGTGAAGTAAGATTTGTACTCAACCTACTTTTGTAAATAATTTGACCTTGTAACTAGTCGGTTATGTATCCTATACGAGCCTAGAATGATTGACCTACATTATTATATATTCTAGAAATATAGCCATATATCGGGTAGCATGTGACGGATGCGTCCTTAGGAAAACAAATGGGTTACCTTATGCATGTGAAATTGCTTCAATAGAAAGAGAAGGTAGTTACATTCCCATGGAAGATGTATATTTTGGAGACGACTAGAAATTATTCATAGAGATGTCTTACAAAAAAACTATCGATCATAGATAGTTCTGTTTGTAGTTTTAGCCATGAACAACAATATCATATTATCAATAGGCTTATGCAACTCTTAAAACTCGAAACCAGTTAGAGCTAAAGGTAGGCCAAAAGCCATCATGGAAAAATCAACTAAACGGAACCATACTTTATAGGATTACTCCATTCAATAAACCGCGAGTGCTCATCACGCCCACAAACACGTTTGGTAGCACACCCATAAACAGGTTAGAGAGTACGACTGCCTTAAAAATGCCCTCGTTTGTAGTACCTAAACCTCCAATCATAAAAAAGAAAGTTGGTCGGTCCAAGAAAATTACTAAGGAAGGAAAGTTAACTTTATACCCCGAATGCATCATAGCGTTTCTACATCCTTATATCACTTAATCGGTCGATGTTATCCCAAACGAACAATGCGCATATCGTTTTGTATTGCATTTGATATACGGTACCGGGGATATTGGGAAACTGTTAAATGCGTTTGTTGAAAAAATTGAATGAACACCGTGTTTTGTGGTTGGAGGTTTATGGTTCATCCAATGTTCTTGCTGATATGGTACGTATGTTGGACTACTTTGAACCCCAACCTACTAGCCGTTATTAGATGATATATCCCGATATTGGATTATTCATAGCAACAAAAATATTAGTGTCTCGTATACCATGTCTCTCAATCACGATCTTTAACTTATCTACCAATTCGTGGGAGTCCACCTATTAGTTCTTCAACAATTATAGAGATCGAAATTGCCTTTGTCCATGGTATTTACTTCGCTAATGTAAGTATATCACTTTTATTACATCAAGGTTTTATTATTTATGTGGTTTTTATATTTTTTCTAATGCACTGATATTTAATTTTATAAATTTTGACTCCTCTTGATGGACCGTTACCGCCCTTATGCTCTGCACGGGGTACCCACATCATCGATGAAGTGTTTCAATGAACGCATCCGTACTAAGGTAAATTTAATAAAATTACCCAAATTATCCCGGCTAGGAAAGTGAATGAAGATCCATTCTTTGCCGACCTTACCAAAGTTAACAATTGATTTCATGTTACTTTACGTTTTCAAACTTATTTGTTTTTTACTACAACTTATGTTAATATTTGGTTATTTAATATATATATATATATACATAAGGAAGTCAAAGCCATGTACAATCTTGTAAAATCTGAACCAATGCATCGTGTGATCGGCACGTCTTACGAAATAAGGAAAAAGTCAGTTGAAATGTGGATTTTGAAATTTACTGATTTCCTTTCAAGAGATATTCTAGTATATCTAGAGGGGAGCATTGTTGGATAGTGGATGCGATTGCGAACTTCTCACCAGTTAATTTTAACCTATGACATGATTTCGACTAATAAGTTTTATTGTACTATGTATTTTTGTTGTTAATCTCTTATTGTTTTGAGGTTTTTTTTATTATATTATGTTTGAAAATGTAACGTTAGCAAGATTAATGATAAATCAAAGTTTGTTTTATTAAAATTATAGCATTTGGCACCAAATGTGCAAAATGATGGTGTCGAGTTGCACGTCGTATGCGACTGTAGGTATAAGATTTCGCACTGAAAAAAATAAAAGCATTACTTTTGCATTTCATGGCGAAAACTTGTCCCATGATCCCGCGTGCGACGGTTTTATTGATTTTTAGCTTTGAAAAAAAACAAAATGATTGTTTTTGCACACTCAATGCAATATATCATATGTCATGTAATAAAATGTTTGTTTTGTGGTTTTAAACCTGTATTGTTGTTTTATGTTACTCTACGTTATGTTTCATGTTGTTTTACATTTTTGTTACTTTACGTTTTTGTATTGTTTTGTTCTACTATAATGTTGAACCACAAATTATAAGATAAATTATTCACTTACTAAAACAATAATTATTCAAACATCGAAAGTCATAAACATTAACTTACTTAAAAAACTCATAATCAAACATCAAAATTAATAAAATCATAAGTTGTAAACATGTCAAGTAATACATCACGATACAAGTCACCAAAACATAATGACAAACACAAAACAAGCAATACAAATACACAAGTCAATAAAACTAATCAAAAACGTCTAAATCTGTCGACGATACTGACAACCTCATCCATAGCATCAACACACTCCTTTGGTGGCATCGTGGTTAAACATGGCCGATACGCCACTATCTGATCATGTCCCTCGGTATCAACACCCCTGTGAGTGTGTACTCGGGACCCTCCATCAATATAGTATCATCGCCTATCGTGGCCGGGTTGTAAAATATATACCATGGGTTCGTCCTTACCCAAACAGGATATATCGGGTTTATAATCAATCTAATAATTTTATATTGTAGTCAATAATAATTATTGTATTGTATAAAAATATTATTCAAATTTGTTATTCCAAACTCTTATAGCCCATAAATAATCTCCACCTTTTATATTTTCAATTCATTGTTTAAAATTTATGTAAAATTTTAAAATGTATTTTAAATAAAATTTAATATTAATTAAATGTATTAGTTTATGTGTTTAATTATTGAGTCAAACTAATAATCTCTTTTTTCAGAATTTAATGTCTGCATTATTTGTTTTATATAAAAAATTAACAAAAACTTAAAGACTTTGTTACAATAATAATGTTATTGGTATTATAAAATAAAAAATTGTATTTTTCAAATACATACAAGAAAAGATAGGTTAATGCGATGATATTTTTTCTAACTAAAATATAATATATATTTAATTCAAATTAATTCACTAATATAATTTTTTTTGATAAACTAATAACATTCTCACATCAGTATTGCATATGATTAAAGTTTTTACTAATTAATTATTTTTTAACTATTTAATTAATAAATATTTTTTTATATTGATTTGAAGGTTTGACTATTTTATTAATTTTGAAATTATGAGTGATTTCAAATTAAGTTCTTTTAAAAATAAAACCAAATTTCTCTTTTTTATTTAAAAATACCTTTACTCTAAATTTGAATTCTCCAGAACAATATACTAGGACAGGGCAAATTTAAGTATTTTTGTATTCCTTTCGAGTTTCATATTCTTCTTCGTAATTTTTCAAGAACAAAAATTCAAAGAGAAAAATTATAAAAAAAATATTTCATTTCTTCTCCAAACAACAAACATACTATTTTGTTGAAGATTAGGAAAAATATTGAATAATAATTCTTGATTTAAAACTATTATTTAATTAGGAAAAATATTTGAATAATATATTCTTGATTAAAGAATATTATTCAATTAATATTTTTATTATAATTGAAACATGATAATATACTAGTATAAATATAAGAGATGTAAAAGAGAACTGAACATCAAAAATCAAAAATAAATTTCTTCCATTTTTTTTATCTTTCTAACATGCTATTAAGGATTAAGAAAAACATTGCATCTTCCAGTAGAAACACAAATTAGCCAACACATATTTTTGTGTCCACAGCCAAAATGTCAGAAGAAAATTCAAGTATTAATGGAAGCAACAACCCAAATGCTCCCGATGAATTAAAGTTACAAATAGCAAATCTGATCATAAATGGACTGGGAAATCAACAATCAACTGAAATCGGTTCTCATAACCTCTTAATTGTATTCAAACTCAACAATGAAAATTACCCTTTGGGGGAATGTCTTATGGAAAAGGAAATTTGAGGAAGATGGAAGCCATAATATCTCACTAGTACACCACCGGAGGCGACAGATCTAACATATGCAAGATGACAGCAATCCAACCAAGTTGTGTTTACTTGGATCATTCAAAACAATGAGCCATCTTTGATTAATCATGTTACACAATATACGACGATTACAACCCTATGAAATGGATTAGATGTAACATACGGTAGCGTCAGAGACTCATTAAAAATGGATGAACTGCACAGAAGAGCGAGTTCAATATATCGGGGAAGTGATACTTTTAAAACTATATGGATTAATTTACAAACTATTTGGATGAGTATCAATATGAGATCACCAAATCCGATGAAAGATCTTGAAGATATGGCTATATATATATCAAATTTGTTGCTGAACAAAGACTTTACCAATTTTTGACAACCATCGATGACAGATACAAATTAGTTCAAATAGATATCTTGAAACAAAACCATTTTCCCTCAGTTGAATCAACATATGCAATGGTGAGAAGAGAGATAGTGAGACTAAATTTTTTAAAGCAAACAACCGATAATGAGGTTATTTCATCATCATGTGAAATCAGAATGGGACTAACATAAAATCAGTAGACTTTAAAAATAAACCAGAATGAGGAGAAAAATGACGAACTGGTCATTTAGAATCTATTAGAAGTCAGTGGAAATCCTCAACATAGGAGGATGAATCCAAGTTAAAGTGTACAGATTTTGGAACATATCAAGGAGAATTACTTTGAGTTGGTAGGGTATCCGGAATGATGGGAAGATAACCACAAAAAAGTAAGGGACGTGTCGTTAATAACATTTTAGAAGTCCATTGAGGCAATGTCATCAGTCAAAGGAAAAAATAATAATGGACAACAAGGCTTTGCAGGACTAAAACACGAAGTTAAAAACATAATTGATTTTAGATTGTGGGGCTACATAGACAATGAACCATGACCCATCATATATTATTGATCAAGTACCACCTTTAAAACCTCATGTTAAAACTATAAATGGGGGTTTAGCAAAAGTCAAAGAAGTAGGATCTATTCTTATTTATCCACTACTTAAAATTAAAAGGATGTATTTACGTTCCATCATTATCTCGCAAAATCTTATCCTTGAGTCATATAACACATAAATTGAATGTGTAATATTGATATATCCTCGGTTTTTTATTTTGCAGGACATTCATACAAAGAATATCATTGGGCGTTGGTACTAAGCGTGGAGGTCTTTACTATGTTGATGATGATAAGGAAATATATTCCTTAGGGACTTAAATGTAATTAATAAGGACTTGAATGATAAGTTCTATTAGTATAGAGTAAGATTAAAGTTTTACAGGAAGAATAGGGACTGAACTGTAAATAAACCCCTTATGTAACCGAATTTGTAACTAACTCACTAGGCCTATTTAAAGAGGTCGAAAAGGCTGATTACACCTATGAAATAGTTAGAGGCGAAATATTATATTCACTACCTAAAACTCTCTCTGTTGATTCTTGGTCAATATTCTCAATCTCCTCAATTCAACCTTTATTCTCACCAAATTGGCGCTAGAAAGAGGGGTCGAAGATACCTTGATCGATAGATCAAAAATCGAGTCTCGAATTTGTTCGTTTTCTGAAGAATTTTGTTTATATTTCTGCTGATCGGAGATGAATACGGAGGAAGGAGATAATCCACCTGTTCGAAAAAGCTTTGGAGACGTTGAAATCTGATCTGCAAGAGAAAGAGGCAGGTAAGTCAATTCCGATTCAATCAAACCAATTTGATTTTGAAGGTAAAATGAATGAGTTGATAAGAAAAGTGGCGGAGCTTGATGAATTTGCTAAAAAGAAGCAAGATAATGATGGTGCTAGACTTAGATCTAAAATAGCAAGAGGTGATCGGGATGATCAGTCGGATCCGTCAAATGACGACGGTGACGTTCAATATGTGCAGCGTAAAATACATTTTGAGCGTAAGAAGGAGCATAGTGGAATGAAAAGGAAAGAAAAGTTGCAGAAGCGACGGTATGTAGATTCTCGTGAAGAAGAAGATTTTGAAAATTCGGAGTCAGATAAAACACCAAGATATGAGTATTCTCGAGGTCATTCAAGAGGAGGAGAATATGAGTTTCGACCAGCTAAAATGTATAAGGAAGGAAGGCAAAAGAAGGAAAGACGAGTATATTCTCCTCGGAAGTATTCTCCTCGGAAGTATTCTCCTCGGAGAGTTGAAGGTGAATCAAGTTTGTATGCTACTTTGGGAATGAGGAACGAAGACCAGTTTGTTCAAGGCGTCGATTGGAGGGACTCACCGTTGATTAGTGAGATTAGATCTGTGCCACTTCCGAGGCGGTTCGACATTTCTAAAATTGACAAGTTTGATGGAACTCAAGATCCAGATGATCATATAGAACAATTCAAAAACTATATGACTAATTTCGAAGACGATGATAAATTGGTGTGTAGAGCATTCTCTCAGACATTCAAAGGAACTGCACTAAAATGGTACAACAAGATTCCTAAGGAGTCCATTGCAAATTTTAGAGGCTTTTACACAGCTTTTCGAAGACAGTTTGTGGGAAGCAAAGAAATGAGAGCTAATGGAGATACGATAATACAATGTAAGCAAGCTGTGGGAGAAAAGTTGAAGGATTATACTAAAAGATTTGTGTCAACAAAATCTGGATTAGATGATTGTAAGGAGGTGGTGGCTATGGCAGCGTTTAGACAAGGATTGTTGCCAGGAGATTTAGCTGATGAGACTACAAGGCGTAGGGCATTAACGTTTGGAGCTCTCATGGCTCAGGTTGAAGATCAGATCAAAGTTGAAGAGTCTACTCGGGTTCGAGGAGGAGGTAGTACTGTTCAGAAAGGGAATAGTCAAGTGAACGCTTCGAATAATAACTCATCGCGCCCGAGGGGTAATCAAAATGTTTCTAATCGAGGAGGTTCGAACTCATACCAAGGGGGTTCTTCGAGCTCATACCAAGGGGGTTCTAATCAGCACAATTCTAATAATCAACACCAATTCAGATCAAGATCGAATGTGTGGGTAAGACCAGAATATTATGCGGATTTGACTGAAAGTGTGGCTTCGATATATGAGAAAACCAGGGGAACACTAAATTTCAGAAAGCCGGCAGCGATTAATAGGCCAAGAGAGGAGCGCAATAACAGGTTCTGCAGGTATCATGATGATATTGGACATGATACAAATGATTGTATTGCTTTGAAGAAGGAGATGCAGATTTTGATAGAGAATGGAAAATTGTTGGAGTATGTAAAAAAGAATGCTAAAGCCATAACTCAAAAGGTGCGCAATCCTAATTCTAAGCAGGAAAGTGCACTGATGATTTTAGATGCTGCAGGTGATGAATTTGATGTAGCTTCGGAATATGTCGACCCAGACCCTAGTCGATTGTTGTTGATGTCAGTTGATGTCAGTTGATGAGCCGATGCGTAAGGGACGTGTTCGAGATTTGTGTGCGTTCTTTGAGTCGCTGACAATATTTGGGGGAGATTCAATGACTAATAACACTAATAATTCGAGGAAGAGACATATAGTGAATTTAACGCATCAAATTGAAGGAGGAGCATCAGCACACCTAAGCAACAAGAAGGATGTCCCATTTATAATTTTCGATGGGGATGATTTGAGAGGAATTACTGGGCCACATGAAGATGCAGTGGTCATTGGAGCAGAAGTGTGTGGGGTGGAAATTCGACGAGTATTGATTGATACTGGGAGCTCTGCTAATGTGTTGTTCAAATCAACGTATGATAGATTAACTGCTCCGCCTCGGATAGAAAGGTCAGAAAGAACTATAATTGGGTTTACTGGCGCGACAACGAATGTAGTAGGGGAGTTTGAAGGTGAAATTTCTTTGGGAAAAGGGCCTTTCAAAAAGAAAGTACAAGTACTTTTTATGGTGGTAGATTGTCCGTCGAGCTACAATGCTATTTTTGGAAGGTCATGGCTGGCAAAAATGTATGCTATAGTTTCTACGGTTCATCAATGTTTGAAGTATGTAGTCGGGGATCGAGTTGGTGTAGTTCGAAGTGATCAAAAGGTGGCTAGAGAGTGTTACGCTGCTGCATTTAGACTACGTGGCAAAAGTACTGATGATCCAATGGAGAAATAGCAGTTTGGGGGGTTGTCTTCTAGTGGTACAGATGAGGGAATTGATGATCCGAGGTCAACCCCGAGTTCTGTGGTGGTAAGTGAAGAAATAGAAGAATACATTTTCAATAATAATAGAGTACTTCGAATTGGGACTCTGCTGTCTTTATCAGTGCGAGAAAGATTGTTGCATTTTTTGTCTAAAAACTTGGATGTGTTTGCTTGGACATCTGAGGATGTAGTTGGGGTCCCAATTGACATTATATGTCATAGTCTGGCTGTGGATTCGAAGATCAAGCCGATAATACAAAAAAGGAGAGCTTTTTCTTTGGAAAAATCCGAGGCCATAATTGCCGAAGTAGATAGATTGTATAAAATGGGGCATATTAGGGAGTCCAATTATCCGAGGTGGACGGCTAATCCTGTGGTGGTGAAAAAGAAGAGCGGAAAATGGAGAATGTGTGTAGACTTCATAGATTTAAACAGAACCTGCCCAAAAGATCATTTTCCAGTACCTCGAATTGACCAGTTAGTGGATTCTACTTCTGGAAATAAAATTCTAACATTTATGGATGCATTTTCAGGATATAATCAGATTCGAATGAATCCAGAGGATGAAGAAAGCACAACGTTTATTACTGATCGAGGTTTACACTGTTATAGAGTGATGCCGTTTGGATTGAAAAATGCTGGGTCTACATATCAAAGGTTGATGAATAAGGCGTTTGCTTCACAAATAGGGAGGAATATCGAAGTGTACATCGATGATATGCTTGTTAAGAGAAAAAGTGATGATGAACACATTGATGATTTAGAAGAGACGTTTTTGAATCTCAGAGCCATACAGTTGAAGTTGAACCCAGAAAAATGTACATTTGGAGTCCGATCTGGTAAGTTTCTGGGGTATGTGATTAATGAAAGAGGAATTGAAGTGGATCCAGAACAGTTGAAGGCTTTGATATCAATATCTTCACCTCGGAATATCAAAGAAG
The DNA here is from genome assembly GCA_036936605.1 of Limnanthes douglasii subsp. nivea. Taxonomy (NCBI): domain Eukaryota; kingdom Viridiplantae; phylum Streptophyta; class Magnoliopsida; order Brassicales; family Limnanthaceae; genus Limnanthes; species Limnanthes douglasii. The sequence goes on along the minus strand of JAUPFV010000002.1, from coordinate 190,768,167 downwards.
TGCAAATGTTAACACGCAGGTTAGCAGCTCTGAACAGATTTATTTCTCGTTTTTCAGATAAGTGCTTGCCTTTTTTCCAGGTGCTGCGTCGACCAAATAATTTTGAGTGGACTTCGGATTGTGAAGAAGCTTTGATTAAGATAAAAAATCTTTTGTCCTCTCCTGAAATATTATCAAAGCCTCGAAAGGGTGAGCAATTATTTTTGTATATAGCAGTATCGGATTATGCAGTGAGTGCAGTTCTGATTAGTGAAGATACAAGAGTTTCGAAGCCTGTCTACTATGTCAGTAAGAGTTTGGTTGATGCTGAAAAACGTTATTTAAAGCTCGAAAAATTGGCGCTGTGTATAGTAGTGGCAGCGAGAAAAATGCGTCCTTATTTCCAGGCACATACGATTGTGGTTCGAACTTCCTATCCATTGAAAAATGTATTGCAAAAGCCAGATATCTCAGGAAGGATGACTAAGTGGTCTGTAGAGTTAGGAGATTTCGATGAACAGGAACAATTGCACCTCTAATGATAATCTCTGAGGCGGTTCCTTTTGATAGATGGGGGATTGATTTGGTAGGACCGTTGCCTATGGCTTCAGGTGGAAGACAAATGATTATTATTGCCGTTGATTATTTCTCGAAGTGGGCAGAAGCAGGGCCCTTAGCTGGAACAAAAGCTAAGGATGTGATCAAGTTTATTCTAAGTAACATCTGCTACCGTTTTGGAGTTCCTCGAAGAATAACAACAGACAATGGTCCCCAATTTCATAACAAGGAAATGGACTCTTTTTGCTCCTCGAAAGGAATACAGCAATGCTTTTCTACTCCTTTCCACCCACAAGCAAATGGGCAGGTGGAAGTTACAAATAGATCTATTTTGGAGGGTTTAAAGAAAAATTTGGCGGGAGCAGCAGGGAAATGGCCAAATTATCTTCAAGAAGTGTTGTGGGCATATCGAACAACCCCTAGAGAGGCCACAAAAGAGACTCATTTTTCTTTGGTGTATGGAATGGATGCTGTGTGCCCTGCTGAATCTACATTGCCTTCCTACAGGTTATTGCGATATTCCGAAGTAGATAATGATGAAGCTAGAAGGGTTGAGCTTGATTTGTTAGAGGAAAAAAGGGTCAAAGCACATTTGAATGTGGTTCATTATCAAACCTTAATGAAAAGCAGGTACGATGCTAAAGTTAAGAAGAGAGAGTTCAAGGTTGGTGATAAAGTGTTGCGAAAAGTATTTCTTCATACTAAGGACAAGCACCTCGGAAAATTGGCTCCGAATTGGGGGGGTCCTTATGAAGTCAAAATGAAGGTCAAGCCAGGGTCATACAGGCTGTCTGATCGTGAGGGGAGGATGCTCAAACACCCTTGGAATATAGAACATTTGAAATTGTATTGTGAGTAAAATTGAACTTCGAATTTTTACAAGACAGACATACTCTTTCCTTATCTGTTGGCCCAGAAAGGTTTTAATGAGGTGTCTGGTTAATATTGAATTTCATAATAAAATTTCTTTTGGCGATTGGTTGTTTAGTATGATGAATGATTTGTTATTTTGGTAACTTGGCAAAGACTGATCATCTTTGAAAGTTGACCAAGAATAATTTTCCAAAGCAATAGCTTTGAAGAAACAACCTATTTCGAGGTGCCACGTCTTATGAGTGCATCTAATTTTCGAGGTGCCACGTCTTATGAGTGCATCTAATTTTCGAGGTGCCACGCCTTATGAGTGCATCTAATTTTCGAGGTGCCACGCCTTATGAGTGCATCTAATTTTCGAGGTGCCACGTTTTATGAGTGCATCTAATTTTCGAAGTGCCATGTTTTATAAGTACACCAGAAATTTGAAATATTAAGAAAGTTGCTTGTTTCATCGGATAAAACTTGAAGCTTACAAAAAAGGAGAAAACTACTTAATTAAAACACACAAAAAACAAGCGCGACATATATAATCTACTGTTTAGTCATCCTCTTCTTCCGATGACCCTTCAGAAGCATCATCTTCTTCTGAGGAGCTTGATGGCACCTCGAATGCTTCCTTTGGACGATCTTCTTCTGGAACTTGTTTCCAAAATTCTGTTAAATTCAACCTTGGATAGGCAGCATGGATTTCTCGAAGAAGATCGATAGTTGTTTGAGTTTGAGCTTTCTTGATACCATTAAGCATCACAGAACCAACAGCAGCTTCGGCTTTCTTGATGGCAGCCTTCTTTTCCTGCTCGAATCCTGTTTGAAGCGTAGTCAATTGAGTTTGACAATTTTCCAGTTTTTCCTGAGTTTCCTTAACAAGTTTTTCAGCATCGGTAGATTTTTTCTTTTCCTCGGACATGGCAGTAGAGTGTTGGGTATTCATATTTTCGAGAGCCAGACGATGAGAAGTTTCCAAAGCTTCGATTTCTTCTTTATGCTCTTTAAGAAGTTTTCTTTTCTCATCCTCGAAATTTTGAAGTGCTTTATCCTTCGAAGCTTTTTCAGTTTCTTTTTCCTTTTTGCTCTTGATTAATTCTTGTGCAAGGAGCTCCAATTGTGTATGTGAATTGTTCACTTCTTCACACAATTTTTTGGCTGCAGCACTTAAATTAGTAAAAGGTCGAAGGATTGAAGTTACCTCATCGGATCTGTCAGGGTTGGGCAAGTTTGATGGGTGATGATGAACATGAACGATTGCATTAGATGTTGAAGTTATGGCAGCCTCGGTAGAAGTTGATGGAATGGTGTTGATAGGTCGAGAATCTTCACCAGTGACTGCAAAATCCCCGCTCGAGTTGAAATCTTCGAGGTTAAGATATTCATTTTCTTGGCTATCTCCTAGTATCAATCCCCCTTGAGGATTTTCTTCAATGAAGATTTTTTCATGCACCTCGGAAGCCAATACCTCTTCGAGCATGTCTGCTTTGTTCTTTTTCTTTGGAGTGGTGGACTTGTTTTTTTTCTTCTTTGGAGCATTGTTTTCTTTCTTTTTATTTTTCAGTGCAGGTTCGTCCTCTTCGGATATTGGAGGAAGTTGAGATGCAGGCGCTTTTCGTTTCCCTGCAGACTTCAAATTTTTGGAAGGGTTAGCCTTGCTTGTGTTGGGTTTTTTGAGGGTTAGCTTTCCCTTCTTTTTTAGTGGCAGGTGACTGTCAGATCGATTCCTGGTGGGAAGGTAGGTTTTCCCATCTGGTGCGAGTATTCTTTGGACCGCTTCAATAGGATCTGGGGGGAGCATCGGATCTTCAGGGAAGTCAGCTCCCAAGGTTATGCGCCAGAGATGGCTGTTGACGAAGTTGATTGGTTGAAAGGCTGAGTGAAATCCATTTCCCCAGGCTTTCTCTGCCCACTCAGCTATTCTCTGGAAGATAACCTTTGTAGTTTTTCGACGACCTTTGAATCTCCTCGGAATTTCTGGAAAAAGAGTAAACAGTTAGATAAGTAGACTTGGTTAATTTGGCTAGGCTTAATAAGTTAAAAAATAATAATATATTAACAATACAACAATGACTTACTTACTGCTATCTCTCCAGGTGAGAGTAAGTTTTGAGGGGTTGTCATCGGAAATGTCTTTACCATTTTTCCAAGCTCCTGATAAAAAGACAAACCTTTGCTTCCAAAACTTGTCAGCCTCGAGGAGGTCGTCGATAATCTTCAGATCATCCTCCAAAGTGAGGTAGTAGAATGGTAGAACGGGCCCATTTGAGATTTTGGTCAGTGAGATGAAATCTTCTATTTCGAGGGGGATGCTTCTTAGCCTCGACACCATGATAGCAGAGAATAAAGTGAACAGTTGGTTTGGAGTGACTTGTGTTGGGCACAACCCAAGAATTTCGAAGTACCTTACAATCATGGGATCGAGGGGAAATCGAAGTCCCCAGTTGAAAAGCTCAGGATAAACTACCAATTCGTTCTTCTGACAACTCAGAGGTGTTTCTCCTTCTACTGGCAGTCGAAGAACAATGTTGTCTGTTAATCCCCATAGTTTCTTGAGTTCTTCTTTTTCTGATTCGAGGTAGTAAGTGTAGGGTACATTTTTTAGGGTGAGAATGTACCGAGGACAAAGTGGTTGTAAGTTTTCCTGAACCAAGGCAGCAACATCTTCGGGGAGGGTAATAGGAGGTTTCTTTCCTCGAATTTTCTTTGGAGGGATTGCCCCATCTGCTTCGGATTCCCCTTCGGCATCGGATTCAGTGGCTTCAGAATCATTTTCTTTGTTATTTTCTTCATCGGTAGCTTCATCGTGAAGACTTCGAGTTTGAGTCTCATTTTGAGTCACAAGAACTGGTTGATTATTCTCTGGTGTAACGTCAACCACTTCTTGTGGGGGAGGAGAGGAGGTTTCTGCATCGTCACCCATTGCTAGAAAGGTTGATTTTCTGTGAAGTTTAACTTTAACGGCTTCGGATTGTAGGATAGGTGATTTGAGTTGTGGTTTTTTGAGAGTTGGAGGTTTGTCAGAATTGACAGGCTTAGATTTTCGATGTGGTTTTAGTGATGGGGAAGTGGATTGATTTCGAGGAGGAGAAGATTGTTGGCTAGATTCTGGGTTTGATGCTAGGTTTGAAGATGAATTAACTAGATTGGGATTGAAGTTACCATATTTGAAGGTGGTAGAAGAGAAACGAGGACCGTTGTAGATTAACCCAGCAGCTTTGTATTCTTTAGCTCTTTTCGAAATACAGAGATAATCGTAAGCACCAAATACTTGATTGCTAGAACCAGGGAAGAGAGATTTCTTTGGTTTCCTTTGGTTTTTAGGTTTAGATCTTTTGTATTTGGGGTACCTTCTCATATAATAGATGTTGATCTGGGAAGTTATTTGTTTGTGACTGAAGAAGTGGTGTTTCTGGGTAAGGTAGCAAAAGATGAAGATGAAGGTTGATGAAGAACAAGATGAAGATGGTTTAGGAAAGTGATGATTTTTCTAAAAGGTTCTCAGTAAAGTGGAGCTGAGTATTTATACTTGGAAAAAATGACGTTAAGAATTGGAAGAGGCAAAACCAGTGAATTGTTTTCATTGGGTGGAATGTGAAACGTGGAGGAAAACTTACTGTGTCATAGACCTATCAAGAAGGGTCCAATCAGTATTTCAAGTAGGGGTCAAAAGGTTCGAAGTAGAAGTAAAGTTGTAATTTTGGTCAGAAGATTCGAAGTGAAAGTAAGGTTGTATTTCAAGTTGGTAGATTCGAAGTGAGTGGGGAGTTTATTTGCACTTATTCTTAGATTCGAAGGGGCTGGATGAAAGAAGTTTTATTCACTTGGAGTAATGTTCGAAGAGTGAATAGTTCTTATAAAATTGTCTGTATAAGAACTAGGGGGGCTACTGATAAGGAAATATATTCCTTAGGGACTTAAATGTAATTAATAAGAACTTGAATGATAAGTTCTATTAGTATAGAGTAAGATTAAAGTTTTACAGGAAGAATAGGGACTGAACTGTAAATAAACCCCTTTTGTAACCGAATTTGTAACTAACTCACTAGGCCTATTTAAAGAGGTCGAAAAGGCTGATTACACCTATGAAATAGTTAGAGGCGAAATATTATATTCACTACTTAAAAATCTCTCTGTTGACTCTTGGTTAATATTCTCAATCTCCTCAATTCAACCTTTATTCTCACCAGATGAAGTGGTTTACTAGGGAACAACCTTACTTTATTACGGGACATCTAATAGATAAATTTGGTTGTGGCACCGATGCTTAGGCCACCCCTCCTTTACTTATCTTCATATTTTATTTCCTGCCCGTTTAAAGAAAAATAATTCCCAAAATAATGCTCATTTATCATGTAAAACTTGTTTATTGGCAAAACTTCATCAAACTTCTTTTGGTCCAAATAATACTCCAGTTCACTCTATGATTTCTTTGGTACACTCTGATGTGTGGGGGCCTGCACCATACTCAAATAATGATGATTATCAATATTTTGTGTTATTTGTTAATGACTTCTCTCGCATGACTTGGGTGTACTTTGTAAAACAAAAACATAAAGTGTATGAGAAATTTGTTAGTTTTTTTTCGAAATGATCCAAACCCAATCCAACAAGATAATCAAAATTCTTTGATCCGATAATGAAAGGGAATATGTTAATCATCATAAGAGAACATTTTTTCAAAAAATAATCTTATTCATCAAACCTCTTGCCCATATACACCATAACAAAATGAATTCACGAAACAAAAAAATTAGATTCATTATAAAATAACTAGAGTTATGATGATTGAGTCTAATGTTCCCAAAAACTTATGGCCTGAAGCCATCGCCACATCAGCATTTCTAGTTAACTGTTTGCCAACAAAATAATTTGGCCATAATACCCCACTTCAAATCCTGGAAACCCAAACAAACATACCATCTACCTTAACTTTCCACCTCATATATTTGGTTGTTCCATATTTTTTCATGTTCCCAAGGGTGACAAATATTAACTAGATCCTTATTCCATATAATGAATTTTTATGGGTTATGAACTTCATCAAAAAAGATATCGGTATTATAATATAGTCAATCATCGTTTCTATATCACCAAGGATTGTGTTTTTCTTGAGACAGATTATACTATCTTACCAAACCTCATGTTCAAGAGGAGAAAACAAGTGACTCACTAGATTGGTTAAGTTTCCTTTGATTCCAGATATTGTATCTACAAATCCACCCATCAACGTAAAATGGACCAATGACTTCATACCTACCATTAATCAGCTTTCAAATGATGTCATGTAAGAGTTAGTGAACCACTTAGTCTAACTGCTTCCCCTATAATTGATGATTATGTAAATGTTGACACTACTAGAGAGTTAACCGAAAAAATGTAGATATATTTTACCTCGCATGAATATAGGGCATTCATCCTTCAGCATTTTGAAAAATAAAGCACAATTTTCAGAAGGTCTGGAAATGAATCGTTTTCAATTAGCAAACCTTAATGTAAAAAATCATACCTTATTTATTATTCGTGAGGGCTTTATAATTTCTAGATTAGATAGTTAATTTGAGTTTTATTTAATTTATTTTTCAATATGGAGTATCCCAAAACAATTATGGAGAAGACTCCAAAATTAGGTTGTCGAAGGTTTATTCTATAGATGCCCGATGATTCTTTCCTTTTTGGCTCATAACCAACATATAATCGATGTATGTTTGAATGTTTCCTTCGATTTGTCTAGAGAAATATTTTTTCACTAATCATTGATATGTCGTACCTACATTTTTAAACCAAAAGATTTTACTTTGTAGCAGGGTATACCTCGCTTAGGCAACATTGTGTGCTTTCCGTCGTCCGAAATGAATTCTAATTTGACTATACATGAATAAGAATTCATGAAAGATAACATGTTATTTTTTAAAGTGGAATCCTCCAATTGATCGATTAAATGGACTAGAAATAAGACTTCAAACATGTTTGGTTGACCTCTGTCAAATTAATGTAAATCTTTCATTTTTCGTACTTTTTTAAAACTAGAACAAAATTTGTAGTCCATGTAGGCTATAAGTCTTCTTTAGTATAAAAAATTTGGCTCAATCGATTGACATCGTAAAATAATTTCAAATTTCTTATGAAATAATGATATGCATTTTTGCTTTAACGAATTATAATTATCGTTGCTAGATAGCTTGTGGCATGATTTCGAGGTTAGTACTATTGTTACGTCCTACAAAGACCAAACAATAACATTTAGATTCTTAGACAGAAAGATATTCAAAGAACTATTTGTAAGTTATGTCCAATGTGGACTATATGTCATGCTCCAAGTAATACTTCCTCCACTACTTCTAGTTTCCACTATTCAGGAGGCCTGCCTCAGATCTTCTAAGATTATGGGGCCCCAACTAATTTCTAAATGCTACAAACAAGAGAGATGGTTTAGCACTCTAAGACTTTATACTAGCTCGTGAATTACATTGATACGTCTATTGATGACATACCCTATGAATTTATGCAAGATAAACATAAGGACATACATATGATCGAGCCATGGGCACCTAAAATTAACATTGTACGATAAATGACCACCTATTATTATGAAAATGCACTTATTTCTCGCTTCTATTGAAACTCATCATGACTATTTTAAAGGGTGATAAAAGTGTTATGCCTCATATTTATTCGTAACTCTTATTAAAAATAATATCTACAGTCTGTATCGATCATAACTTGTTTGACTTCAAAACTATCGATTTCACAAATGATGAATACTACATCCTTATAGGGTCTTCCTACCCCCAACAAGTTATCATCATTAAAGTTGATATAAGGGAAAGTACTCTTGTAAAAGTGAGCCAAAATCTGTCTTATCAAATAAACCTCAAGATCATCAATGTGGCATTTGTAGCAGAAATGATGATTCCTCCAATGATATCTCCTCTAGTGATTATCCTTACTATATGTTTGTATGGATTTAGATCTAAGTATTTGTTACAAGATTTTTAAATTTTCAAAGTTTTGCAAGTACTTATGGAGGCTCAGCCTTAGGTATAAGTGGTTAAGTAGTTGTATTTTGTTAGGAAATGTTTGACCTTTGATGAATTCGAGAAGCTTACCAATATTAATAAGGTTCTATATATCATTTTTTCAGATTTTTTCATTTCTTTGTGTGATGACCAATATTGTTATGGTACTTGCAAAACTTGTTCAAATTAGTTAACTTTTTAAGGGTCTATATATTTTCAGATTTTTTAAAATATACCATGTCATTAGCTCGGTCATATATGATTATTATGTCTTCATTGAGCTTAGTGTACTGTATTTAATGTTGCATATAAGATGCTAGTACTAAGAATAAATATTGAACTTCTCGATATCATCTCGCGTGGTTTTTGAACCTTTAGATTTTCCCCACATATACTAAAATCTATGGAAAGCCAGAGCCTTACACTTCATAATGTCTTCATATAAAAAGTTTAGAATGATGTCATACCTAAGAGAAAAATATTCCATTAGATCATAGTAATTTTTAGATTGTTTTTCGTTTTGAAAAATCTCTCTATGTAATCGTGCATAATCTCGGTAGTTTCCTGTTTGCAATGAATGATATAGTTCTCGTCTCTTTGGATTAACTTTCTCACTATAAAGTTATCTTTGAATGTTGTCCCAAGTTCTTCAAATGTATAGATTATGCCCATATGCAACTTATTGACCCATGTTAGAGAGCTGCCTTAAAAGTTCATTGAGAAATATTGGCAGATGAGTCTATTATTGCCTCTAACCCCAATCTCACGTTTCATCCTATATTTATTGAACTTACAAGGTAGATGCCTTCCAAAAAATTTGGTTCCAATAGGGATGCGACAATATTGTATTTCTTATTGTGCTCCCTGCATCCATGGTATCCGTAGATCGATGTTCCCGAGATCTGAAGGTTTATCGAGGGATATGTTGCTGGTTTTTCCCAAGATGTTGTGTGCCTAAAATAAGCATCTAAAAGTTGAACAAAGAATTCATCGGTGTTGGTGGATAACCTCAATGACCCTTCGTTTCTCTATTTCTTGGCTCGAACCAGGATGCAACACCATTGTTTTAATGGTGAATAGAAGTTTGGTTCCTTAAACGAGAATGATATCGCATGCGTCAATGATGGTCGTTCCCACATATTGATCCATTTCCAAATCGGCCTTTGGAGTTATTTTCCTATAGAACATCATCCCCATAGATATGTTCTAAGTGCTCTCGTAAAGCCGGATCAAAGATCAAAATTCAAGGTATGCAAAAATTATTATGGAGAAAAAAATAAGATTGAATAGAAATTCGAAAATAATACATTCTTCGAAGATCATGGACCATCGGATGAAAGAATGAAAAAAAAATTATTGGTCTCTTAGTTGAAAGAAATAGATAGCTCGATTGTTGATTCATTTTTTGTAGTCAATTGAGAATTGTTTTTTATATAGAAATCTGTGATGAGACGTAAAGAACTTGAACAATATTAATTACATAATAGATTGAGATATATTAAACAAATAAATTAAAAAAAATCCAAACAAAACAATTAAATAAATTCTAGCAAATAAATTCAAACAAATTAAGAAGATAAAGTAAATAAATTCAAAAAAATTAATTAAACACATCCAACAAAATCAATTAATTCAAACAAATCAATTACACAAATGCAAATAAATCAAATAAATAAATTAAATAAATTTAGAAAAACTAATTAAACAAATCCAAAAAATCAAACAAATAAATTAAACGAATTCAAAAAACCTAAACAAATTCAAACATATGAGACAAATAAATCAAATAAATTCAAACAAATCAAATAAATAAATTCAGTCAAATCAAACAAACGAGACAAGTAGGTTAAACAAATTAAAAAAACGAGCCAAACAAATAAATTAAACAAATTAAAATGCATCAATTAAATCAATTAAACAAATAAAATTCAAACAATCAAATAAATTCAAATAAACTCAAACGAATCAATTAAATACAATGAAACAAATAAATTTCAAAATCAAACAAGTCAATTAATAAATTAAAACAAATCAATTTATATGGTTAGTAGGATTTGCACATTTTCTAATTAAAAAAACATTTATCATTACAATAAATTTCCTTATATATTTTAAGGTTTCCATGATATATATGGTACCTCCTAGATCGGCCTCTGTCTCTTCGTTGCAAGTGATCAATGGAAGAAAATATTGTCAAACTGAGAAACTTGCAATGTTTATTCCTCTGTTGGAGTTATCCTCACGGTCAAGACAATGGATCACTAGGTGTGGTCCATATTGTACTTCTTTCACAACCACATATCTGGTCAGAAAAGACACTTTCAAAACTGATAAGGGGGGATTTCTCAGAGTAAGTACGAATACGAGTAGGAAAGGCGGATAGTGAGTTTGGACTAAGATAATAAAGGAACAAGGATCAAACGAGTAAACAGAGGGCGAGCTCGACGTTCCTATCGACCTCAAAGAGAAGTAGAGAACGATCTCGACGATAATCTGAGTAACGAGTTGACCGACTAGACTAAGGATGCGATGAACAGATAAGGGACGAGCTCACATATAAACTGATCGACCTTAAAGCTAAGTGAAGAACAATCTCGAAGATAATTTATCGACCACATAGTCGGGCGAGCTCAAGAACGCTCAACTAGCACAGACCTCTTCGCGCTTAAGGAGTGGGCCAGCTCGGATTGACACGTAAGATCAGTCAAAGCAAGTAATTCAAGAATGAAGTATTTCTTTACTCATTATGTAATAAACGTTATAAACTTGAAGTCAAACCGTCTCGGGCAGTTGGTCCGAAATTATAGAATAAGTGATGTTTGTGAGCTAGTGGTGCATTAAGTGTAATTAAAAACAAATGTAACTGCCCACTAACTCATAGCATTATAAGTATGAAGACTCTATTGATAAATAATACGATCTTTTTTGCCTCATCTTTTTTCTGACTAAAAACGTAAGATTCTACTTTCGCAGAACTTGTTATTCCCGTAACAAATTTGGTGCCGTCTGTGGGAAGACAGCTAATCATCAACCATGGTAGTCACAAGGTCAGGAATCGAAAGGGATAACCAGAAAACTAACAAAGAAACAATGAATAGGAGAGAAGCGACAAATCCACCACCTGGGCAAGGCACCCATACCCCGTCCCTGTAGCATCCCAATGGGGAATCCCATGGCACCCCTTGGGACAGTCATGCCAGAGGAGCTTCCAACTCTACCCGTCATTGTTCCCCGGGCTGAAGTGCAAGCACATCAGTCGGCGAATGCACTAGTGGCCCAAGAAACCTTTTGATGCAACAATGAATAACGGCATTCATGCCCTCACCACTAAGATCAATGGAACAAGCCGAGTCAATCATCCGTCCAACCTGGAGGCTAGCAAAGTTAACAGAGCAGATCAAACGTCCAAGCGGGACGAAAAACAGGAGGGTGAAGGCGAGAGTGGAGATAAGAACCGCAGCAAAGGTCCGCGAGAGGAGGCAAAGCAGACGCCTACCAAACGAGCTCGGGAAATTGAAGATCTCCACTATAATCAGGTCCGCCCAAGACTGTCAGCTTACATACTCAAAGAGTCACCGTTCTCCGAGAAGATTCTCGAATGCCAGCTCCTAAGGAAGTTCGACCTCTTCAGAATGGAAGCCTATGATAGAACAGGAGCCCTGAAAGGAATTTGGAGCAATTCCAAAACATGATGATGGCATTCAACCCCGACGACGCGATGTTGTGCCGGGCACTTTCTATGAACCTCAAAGGTAATGCAATGGATTGGTTCAGCAGCTTGCCGAAAGGAATCTACGACTTTACCGGGCTATGGTAGGCATTCAGAGAAAGGTTTGTTGGTAACAAGGAGCTTAAGTGGGAGCGAGACTCAATTATGGACCTTTACCAGCGGCGAGGTGAGTCCCTTAATAGTTATGTTAGGAGATTTTTTCATGCCATGAATGCTTTACCAGATTTGGCCAAAAACATGGCGGTGGCATCCTTGAAGTAAGGGCTCGACCGAAAGGGTGATCTCTATGCTGATCTCATCAAGTTTCCAACCGAGAACATAGGGGATTTGCTCGCCAGGGCTGATACTTTTATCAAAGTCGATGATGCCAGAAGAGGCGGGTCACCCGAGCGACGTGGATCAGATTCTAAAGAAGGAGGATCCGAAAGGAAAATGGTTGAGGAACAGCCTAGGAGGGATTACACCCGACGACCTCAATAGCCCGAGCAACCAAGTAGACGATTCACTCAATCGACTGAAGTTATTTCCGTGATCTATGACCGAACACGAGGACAAACGAAGTACCAATCACCGCGCATGATGAGCGCCCCATGCTTTAAGTGATATAACCAGTACTTCTGCGCATATCATAATGAACATGGACACTCCACGGACGAGTGTTGGCAACTCAGAGAAGAGACCCAACGACTGATTGAAAATGAGGAGCTAATACAATACATCAAGCGGTCTCATCCAGATCGGTGCGAGGAAGTCCGTTCTCCAAACAATGAGAAACCAGCAAATGGAGAAGAAACAAAAGCTAACAAGCAGCAAGTCTCACCATATCGGGAGGGAATTCAGACCAATATGGGGTTATTTCAAGCAAGCGGGCTAAAAACAAGCTCGACACGTACAAAATAGACGCCAACTCGAATTGCAATTATAGGGATCCAGTGGCCGATCTTATGTTCAATGACAACGATCTCAGAGGTGTCAGTCTGCCCCATGAGGACGCATTAACTATCCACATGGACATCAGAGGAGTAATGATGACTCCAGTCCTGGTCAACGGTGGAAGCTCTGCAAACATTATATTCAAAATCAGTTTCGAACGCATGCAAAACGTACCTCCATATCGGTCGACCCAACGTACTTTGGTCGGCTACAAAAGTAAAACTTCACAATATGTTGGGGAGGTGGAGCTACTGGTAAAAGTTGGCCACGGAGCCACGAAAAAGTTGGCCAACCGACACACCAAGCCCTTACCATGCTATTATTGGAAGAACATAGCTGCATAGGATGGAAGCAATACCGCTCATCATTCCTCTTCAAAAGAAATTCATTTTGTTTCAATACCATCTTGTGATTTTTGGATGCGGTTTTCCACCTCTCGTCGCTGCATATCAACGTCTCTTTAAGGTTCCCATCGTAGTCTCCAGTTTTTCCTTTGCTTCAACCGTCTCATGTTTGGTCACTTTTGCTGAGGTATACGCATGCCTCAACAGAATATTCTCAGCGGTGCTCGTTTTGGCTTATCCAAAAACCATGGCTTATGGTCTCCACTTCTCGATAGTTTCTAAATCAACTGGGGACATGCTCCGGTAGCCCAGTACGATCAAATTATGATGGATATGTGTACATCCAAAAAGTAAGAATTTTACTAAGACCTCATATTCAACAAAAAAACAGTGGCTTACCTCAATGGCCAATTCAACTTATCGCTGTAAGATCTCAGGAACTGATATCTTATCCTAATACGATAAGTCAGGAATTCGACGGAGGTGTTCGAACATAAATGATTAGGGCAGGTGCGGATTTAGAGGGGATATGGGTATGCCCGGGAAAACCTTAAATCAGTGAGGTAGATTTAGTATAGTGGTAAAGATCTCTTCTAAAATACTAGAGGTCATGAGTTCAAATCTTACTAGATATCCAAAGATATATTTTTTTACTTCTTTTTTACATTCTTACTTTTTTGTACATCCTTTTATTTTAATAGTTTCGTGTTTCTTTGCCCATCTATTTGCTAACTTCTCTTAAAAAAAGCAACATCGAACTAGCAAAAGAAAACTGTAAGTTGATTTTTCATTGGATTTTCTTTCGATTTTCATTTAATAAAGCAGTATAAGATTTATTTGATTTTATTTCAGATTTGATTTCTGTCTTTGATTCAACAAAACACTAAAAAATTAGGGACTTTTCTCAGCCTAATTGGATTCTATCACTGGCAAAGGAAAATTGTAAGTCGATTCAGCTAATGATTTTTCATTGGATTTTCTTTCGATTTTCATTCAATAAAGCAGTATAAGATTTATTGGATTTTATTTCAAGTCTGATTTCTGTCTCTAATTCAACAAACTTTTCTCAGCCTAATTGGATTCTATTACTGACAAAGGAAAACTGTAAGTCGATTCAGCTAATGATTTTTCATTAGATTTTCCTTCGATTTTCATTCAATAAAGTAATATAAGATTTATTGGATTTTATTTCAATTATGATTTATTGGATTCAACAAAACACTAAAAAATTAAGGACTTTTCTCAGCATAATTGGATTCTATCATGGTTTGCTTTATAGTTCTTTCATTCTTTAATGAATCTTAATTGCATATTTCATTACAGGTAAAGATTTACATAGCTCGATAAATTTCCAAAATTAAGCAGGTAATATTATTTTACTAGACTAATTTAAAGGATTTAATTGAGAAAATTACTATTATTAGTCTATTTGAGGAGATTTTGTGTAAGTTTATTTCTAATATTTTGTATTTAAAAATATTTTATTTATTTCTTGAAGCAAATTACAATGAATAATTTGACAAAATTTATAATTTTTTAACATATTTTATATGGATAATGGATGGATTTTTAAATTACATATTGATGAATTTGTAATATTTTCAATTTTTATATTAATTGATTTTTTATTTTGTATCATATTTTGTAATCTTTTATATGAAAATAATATTATTTATTTAAAAACATGACTATACTCATTCTTTTTAAGCAAATTAATGTCTTAAATGTATTTAATCAAATTATTGTATAAATGTTTGAATATTTTCTACCGTTGATGATTTATAAATTATTAAATGCTTTCAAGGTATGAGTAAGAGGAGAATGCATTTACGTTTGGACTAGACTATATTTTCATTTTGAGTTGTAATAGAAATATTTACATATTTTTAATATGCGATATTAAGATATTTATCTTTTATGGATTTTTTTTCCATAATATTTTTTCTGCATACCCTAAATTTTGGTCCCGGATCCACCCCTGGATGAGGGGCGTGGTATGATAATTTGCTTAGGCAATAGCTCCTCCACCAGTACCCTCTGTTGACTAGTCCCAGAGTCACTATCCTCGCCTCTGTTTTCTCCATTATCCCCACCATTTGCGGCATAGTACCCTCTCCAGTTGTCGTCATCACATGAGGCATATTGGAAGTATACACCCAACGTTTCATCCTTTCAGAATGATCTGGTGGAATAACTTTTTTCTTCTGAGGCTCATTTTTTTTCTCCTCATTATCATCCACCAGATCAATCAGCTCCTTCACAACATTTGGATTCTTCCCATTGCCTTGTTTGGGTGAAGGATGAGTTGGGAGACAAGTTGTTCCTTCAGGAGCAGCACCTATGTTATCACTATCATCATATCTCAGCTGTAACTTCCTCACAGTAAGAGGAACAACGTCTTTAATCACATTCTACTTCTTATTCCAAGGCTTAACCAATGAGGCTGAGTCAGTGTCCTTCTCATCTTCTCGCTCTGCTCACACCTTACTGGTCTGAGCAACTTCTTGTACAGCTGGCGCATTCTTTTCGATTTGCTCGACCTTCTCTCTATTTTTTCTCACCAATATATCTCATTGCCCACCCGGTTGGCCTGGAATAGATGATGAATCTCTTGCCTCAATACCCTTTTGGGTAGTTTGCGGTACTATAATCCAAATCTCGGTGTTGTTGTTCTCCCGATATCTCTTTTCCATTTGTGCCCTGATGCGCTCCATCATGGCTTCTGACCCATCTGTCATCGTGACCTTAACATCTGGCGCGATCTCCAACTCCGCAACAGACCACAAGCCTGAAGTTAGATAGTTATAGCGCGCAACAATTGCTGCTTGGGATCTTGCTGCCATGCCTCACAAGCCAAATTACCAATTCAGATTAAAGGATTTACGTAACCTTTAGTTTTCCCCTCCTTCCAACAGCTCTGACTAGCTACCTCACCTGTACAAATAAACACTCATAAGTTGTTGATTAACAGGACTCGACCACCAATTTAGTATTTCAACTAATTCTATTAAGGCTTACATTTTATTTTCCATCTCCTTTCTGACTGAAGATTCAAAGTAGGTGTTTTATGATCCGATTTTCCAGATACAAAAACAAAAGAATCTTTCCAATTCTTGTCAGATGAAGGGAGCTCGACAATCTTCTTCATCCCTTTAAAATGGGTATAGAAGAATGGGGATTTGACCAGTTTGGTAACATTAGTGGCCACTAACAGGTCTGCTAAGCACACGTCAATTCCTAGCAGACGTGAGCTCAATACTACAATAAGAAACAATCTCCACCCGTTTGCAGAAAGTTGGGTAGGGAAAATTTCTAGCACATTAAAATAATTGTGAATCAGCTCAGGTAGCGGCGGCCTCAAACCCCAATCGACCAAAGTAGTGAAAAGACACATCTCTATCTCTTGGGCCTGTTAGGGATGCTTGCATATAACAGATGCTCTTATAGTCACATTTTTGGGAATACCACACCTATCCCTAAGAGTAGTAACTTTAGTCTCATCTAAGTAAACGTATTTGGGGGCTATCTGTGAGAAATAGTTCCTTAAGGCACTAGCTTCCTCAAACACAAGTTCTATAATTTTACCTGTCTTCGTCTTCGTCGCCCTTTTTGGTGCCATAGCTTCTACTGAGACTGCAATGAGGTAAGGATACAAATCAGCATGTTTATAGCAGGCAATGATGATCGATTCAACGCAGCGAAAGCTTGTACATTTGGGAATAACCTACTCACAAATGTTGCACTCCAAAATCTAGGGTGCTACGCTATAACGTAGCATTTGAATGTTTACATTTGTTGAAGAATTACGTACCCGATTTGTAATGTGAAATACGACATAGAGTGTTTAAATTGCAATTGATGTTTCCTTCTCCAGCAAAAATGACACAAAATGCTCGAAAGAATTTCTATTTCTTTTTCAAGTAAATAAACACACAATAAGTTAAAGGCACATAAACTATTACAGTATATTGGTGTGACATCACTAAGAAATTAGAAGTTGTACCAAAAACTCAAGCGCCAGGCGATGTATCCTAGATACAGCGATGTCAGAACCGTTACAGTTACACTGGCGACACCTGTCAAAAAATAAAGCCAAGAGTCTTTTTGAATAACCACGCGCCTACCTCTGCATTTCCATTAAATGGTAATTTTTATTTCATAGGTTCACTAATTATTTTTTAAAAATTATTAAACCTATAAACTAGAGGGTGCCCTGACAAGCAGGAAATGCGGATGGTGAGCTTGGACTAAGATAATAAAGGAACAAGATTCAAACAAATAAACAGAGGACGAGTTCAACGTCCTATCGACCTCAGAGAGAAATAGAGAACGAGATCGACGATAATCTGAGTAACACGTTGACCGCCAGACTAAGGATGCGATGAACAGACAAGGGACGAGCTCGCATATAAACTGATCGACCTTAAAGCTAAGTGAAGAACAAGTACGAAGATAATTAGTCGACCACATAGTCGGGCGAGCTCAAGAACGCACAGCTAGCGCAGATCTCTTCGCGCTTAAGGAGCGGGCCAGCTTGGATTGACACGTAAGATCAGTCCCAAGCAAGTAATTCAAGAATGAAGCCTTTCTTTACTCATTATGTAATAAACATTATAAATTTGAAGTCAAACCGTTTCGGGCAGTTGGTCCGAAATTATAAGAGAAGTGATGTTAGTGAGTTAGTGGTGCATTAAGTGTAATTAAAAACAAATGTAACTGCCCACTAACTCATAGTACTATAAGTAGGAAGACTCTATTGATAAATAATACGATCTATTTTGCCTTATCTTTTTTCTGACTAAAAACGTAAGATTCTACCTTGGCGGAACTTGTTATTCCGGTAACAAAGACGATCACCATTAGTTTGATAGCTAGGATTTCCAATTTGAAGGGTTGTTACCAATTTTCCATCTACTGCTTTATCATTATGCCTAGATTTATTACCACGTTAGATGTAGAAGTGTGGGGCTCAAAGGTTGAATGATTCAACATAATAAAATACTAGGTTTATCTTTTTCGGAAATGGTAAAGATAGGATTTTAATTTTTATGTGGTTTTAAAGATAACTTTCTAGGAACCAACTCATTCCCATAAATGATGCCTATGAAGAGGTGTAAAAATATTTTGGTCGAGGTGTACAAGCCAAAATAATAGTTTTTAGAGACGTTAATTTTTTTTCGAGAAATAGAAAGATAAGAATATAACTATAAGTAGAATAATTAAAATTAGATCATGTGCGTATAAGTCATAATTCTTATTTATAGAGTTAAGTTATATGAGCCTTGACAATATGATTTATATATTCAATGCTATTATCTTAGCTCGACTAGATCTTTCCATAACTCATGAAAGAAATATCTTTTCATAGTCGAACCGAATTCTTAATTGATAACTACCAAATATTATTAATTAACCTTCTCTTTAATATATTCAGATTCGGCTAAGTTACATATTGGACCTTCGCTATTGATAGTCTTAAATCTAAATCTGGGATCATATATTCTTGTCGTGAATAATAAAAAACATATTCTTGTCGTATTTATTACTATGAGAAAACAAATACGATTGTTATTTTGAGGCTTTTACCTAGACATTACAATACATAAATTCTATCTCGAGACTTTCTCTACTCAATTTTTTTTGAAAATAATACTCATTTATATTGTGATAATAATTCTGCAATCACTTTCTTTAACATTAACAATAGTTTAAACAAGTCTAAAAGCATAAACATTAAAATCTATTGGTTATAAAAATAATATAAAATGGTATTAATAGGATAAAGTATAGGCTTTGGCTAAATCCGAGCATAATTTTTGTTAACCAGCCCTATTAATTTTAGAATATTTTCTAATTAATAGTGTTTTACCTATTTACTCTTTGGCCAAGAATCTTTATTTTTATATGTAATGGATTTTGGGATACTAAAACAAAACTTAAAAAATAAAAAATTACTCCTCTCAATATCCTATTTATACTCAAAACTTGACAAAATTTCAAAAAACTCAAAAACTCAAAAATTTCATAAAACTCAAAAAACACAAAAAAACTCTAAAACATCCAAAATCTAAAAACAAAAACCCAAATTATTGGAGAATGGATTTAGGCCATGAGAAGCTTGTTGAAGACCATGAAACTCGAAACAAGGTAATATCTCTAACCATTTTTTACCAAATAGTTTCCTTTTTGTAATTTTTTCATTTCCAGAAAGATGAACCCGAGCTCCCCCGCTCGTGGCGGCCCTTTCAACCGGCGGGGGAGAGGATGAATCCTCATAGAAATAGGAACTAAACCTGTTGAGGCTGTCCTCGCCTACCCGCCGGGGTAGGCTTTACAAAACCGCCGGAAAGGAAGATCCCAACCGGCGGGGTTATGGACCCCACCCGCCGTTTGTTACCTAGGATAGTATGTTAGACAAAAAAAATTTATACTAGGTCCCCAAAGAGGCACTTAATATATACCGCTGAGGTGTATATTGTCAACTGTCGGTGTATATATTACCAACCAGTGGTTGAAAACGTCCCCAACGGGGAATAATATTCACCCTAACAGAGTATAATATTCACCCCGACGGATAAGCTTCCCATTTTGAATCCTACAACTTTAAGAAAATCTAGTATTTTATTCCGCCGGGTTAACTATTATAAACCTTCGATTGGGATATTGTCAATCGACGGGTGAAAACGTCCCTAGGGGTTGATCATTTCCCAACTGTCAGGTCGCCACACCCGATTTTTTTGTTTTTGATTGAGTGACATAATTTATGCTTGTTGAATGTAGGAGGAGGAAAAGTTAAATGATGACTTATATGATTTTTTCATGGTAAATGAGGACGTAACGCCGGAGTCTTGCTCTGTTGATTATATCCACTTGTTCAACACAAAATCTCACTACACCCAACTAGAGTTGATTGATTGGGTTAAGCAAACCGCATTAGACAATAGGTTTGTGCTTATATTACGTCGTCATGATAGACTTTCTCAAAAAACTCCAAGAATAATTTTTGTGTACGCAAGATTCAGTAATTACAAAAAATTGGTAGATCCGAAGCATGTTAAGAGGAAGTCTACCAGCACAAAAAAATGTGGATACCCTTTCACCTTTAAAGGAAAGAAAATGGATGATGATTTATGGGGATTAGAGGTCGAATGCGGCGTTCACAATCAGGATACTACATCCTACAAAGAAGGTCATTCGTACTTGGGACGATTATCCAAAGAAGAGATGGATTTCGTAGTTAGTTCTACGAAAATGGGATCCCGTCCTCGTGACATTCTCGACGGAGTGAATAAATTGAACCCTAAGAATTTGTCTTCAATGCGCATCGTGTACAATGCTCAACTAAAACACTGCAAGATCGAGAAAGGCGGTCGGTCGTAATTCCAATACCTATTGGGTGAACTAAAGAGGTTAAACTATTACGAATTCCATAAAAATTCTGAAGACGGAAGCGATATCATAGGTGAGTTTTTCTTCCTGTACCCGGTTAGTTTGGATTTGTTACTGACATTTCCAAATGTTATTGAAATAGATAACACGTACAAGGTAATCAAATACGGGATGCCGTTGTACGAGGTCATCAGAGCCACTTGTACCAGGAAAAGTTTCTACATTGGATTCATGTTTATGTCGGGAGAAAAATTCGATAACTATAAATGGGTGTTAGAGTGCCTACATTCGTTGATGGTAACTAACTCTATAGAACCACCCTCTATCGTTTTGACGGATATAGACTTAATACTTTTGAAAACGGTAGAGAAAGTGTTCCCTAATGTAACACACATGTTATGTCGACGGCACATCAACATGAATGTCTTAGGCAGAATAGAAAAAAATCATAAATGAGAAGAAAGTGTCTAACGCCTTCTTGAAAGTTTGGAATCGAATGATGTTGGCATAAACGGGAGTAGCCTTCAATGACTATCGGTCGGATTGAATTCAAGAGTATCCGAAAGCAATATTAAACCGAAAGTTTGGTTAGGGCCGTACCGTGGCAAGTTTGTCACGTAGAGAACTAACAAGTGGATGCATTTTGATAACCAAACTACAAACCCCATGGAGAGCGCTCATTCGAACCTTAAGCGTTTCATCGGTACGAGTAAAATTAAATTTGAGTCTTTTTGGTTGAAGTTGCATACTTTGATAGAACTGCAACATCGGGACATCAAGGGATCATTAGAAAAAAGCTACTTCTTAGCCCTACATAAATTCACGAACATTGTGCACGGTAAGCTAAAAAACAACGTCACCCGCTATGTTTTGGAACTTTTTTTCGAAGAAGTATATTGTGCCCGCAACATGACAATCGTGGTCGGCATGCCTTGCGGTTGTGACATACAAACTACGCACGGTATGCCTTGCGCGCACGAAATCTAAAAAATTGTTGCCAAAGGCTTAGGGGTCCCTTTAGAGTTATTTCATGAACATTGAAAGAGGTTTGACATTCTAGTTCGTATCAATCTCACGATGATCGAGCAATTGAAATCCAAAATCGAGAAATTAGTATGCGATGTTATGGAATCCAATGACGAATTACGCATAGAGCACGTTTATAAGAAATTGTTTGTCGTTCTCCATCCCGAAAAAACTTACCTATTGGAGCTATTAGTTGAGCAAAAAACACGCACTCGTCCACCTTCCAAATATAAGTAGTTTATTATCGCATCTGAATCATCCACTAAACGCGACAAATATATGAACGAGCATGTGCTAAATTCCAAAAAAGCTAGTTTTCTAGTGTTTGCTATAAGCTTCAAACCTCCTCCTGTAACCTCAAGTAAAGGGAAAGGAATGATGGGCCCAAAACATGGTTGGGAAAGTGCTTGGCTCCAAAGAAAGATAGTGTTATTCTTACGCAAGCAAGTGGGACGATGCTTTCTAGTGGAACGGTCGGTTGTAGGTTAAACTCTACGATGCCAGCTAAGGAAAGCGTGGTTGATCCCAAAGGATAATTAAACCAATTCCCCATCTATGTTAGACCATTCTTATCGTTTATCAGCGACGTTAAATCTGATGGCCATTGCGGGTACCGCTCGATAGCGTTTTCCTTGAACGGGAAACAAGATGGGTGGAGGTTGATTAGAGATGCCCTTTACTACGAGCTTATGGATTACGCATCCGTGTATGTTAAGATATTTACAAACATGGAGTATTGGATTGATGCTGCAGAGTGTATGAAGGGCTATAGTAACATGGGTACTAAAGACTATTGGATATGCATGCCCGAGATGGGAGTCACAATCGCATCTGCATTTAACAGCATTCTTTATTTCGTAGGACAGTACCAAAATATGGATGTTGGCTTCGCTTTTCTTACGTTAAGAAGTGTACCACCTCAGAAGCTAAACCACTTGGAAATCGGATTGGATTAGGTGAACTCCAACCAATTTGTGAACGTAAGTATTTAATTACATTGGCGGTAAGTTAAAATATTAAGACATCAATTTCATCGTGTTTTTTATTTTGTAGTTTGGATTAGGGTGGAGGCCCCATGTGCGAGGATACATCCTTGTTGCATAAAGTTGCGTTCATCGGAAGCAGAAGATTGGGGATTACCGATTATATTTCGTTGCAAGAGATACGAAGAGCTTACAAGTTGTATCCCCGTAGTAACCGAATTATCCGTTTTTGTTTGAGCACTGGAACATGAGAAGGTTATTGTAACATAAGTACGATTTGGGAATTTTAAAAGTTGTATGTTTCGTACGTTATGATCACGTTTATCTTTAAAAAATTGAGACTATCTTTTCTTAAATTTGTGGTTCGCATTAAGTTAAGACATTACACTTTAATTTAAGACATTACCCCCTCAGTTATTAACTTTTGAACCGTCGGGGGATGAGCCAGCGGATTGCATTTTTTTAACCGGTGGGGATGACCCCGACGGTTGAACAATTTCCAACCGTTTGGGCCATTATCAACCGTCGGGTGAAAATTTCCCAGATAAAGGGGTTGTAAGCTTCCAAACAATGTCTATGTAAGTCTAATTTTCTCGTTGTCGACCAACGGTTGAACAATTTTCAACCGCAGGTTGAAAAGTACCCCCGAGGATGAGAATTGTTCAACCGCCGGAGTAGGGATTCTTAAAATATTTAGAACCCAATTGATGTTAAACCCTCCTTGCTTACGAGGTCAACAAAAAATACACAAGAACGAAAACATACACATAGACCAATATACACAATATCAAAAAAAAACTTACATGCAACATTAATAGAATCAGACTTAAATGAAAGAGTAGTAGAATAAATCAACATCTAAAACATATTAGCGTGAGTCTAATAGCTAAAAACATGGTTCCAAACTAAAAAAAATACAAATAATAAACAAGACTAGCATTATAACAAGCCAAAGACTTGTGAGGTCAAGCACCTTCCTTGTGAAGGACACGAGTTCTTCAGGGGTATCGTCTAAAGGAATAACACGATTTATCGTGTTAACCACATCAACCACGGAGTGCTCGCTAAGGATATGAGGCGTGATGTTATACCAACCATATTTCTTCACCTAAGCTTCGTACTAAGGCAATGATGTCCCGCTACTCCCCTTCAATCGTCGTGAGTACCTATCAATCACGTACAAATGGTCCCTCCAGTTCTTCCAGTGCCTACCCTCAAGCGTATAACAGAGATTATCCCCTCTCGAGAGACCATTTTTAAGAGCATCAGCCATCGGCTTCCCTTGGACCTAACCCAACTTCAACATAAATCGGTCCGGGTGGTATGCCTCACTGACAAACATTAGGCGAATGGGGTTGCGATACAACTCTGTTGCCTGCTCCAGGAAAATGCATGAACATCTTTGCAAGGTTGGAAAATCACCTGCAAATAATTCAAAATATGTATAAACATGTAATAAAAAAAACACAGATATTAATCGATGACGTAAACAAGCTAAATTAAATCTGTTTATGCTTACACCGTGAGGATGTCACGGTATTACGACTTCTCACGAATAAATGCTCCGGTAAGCTATCTCGGCAACCACGCTAGCATCTTCGGATCGGTCAGGCTGTCACCGAGATTCACCCTCGCTCGAAAGACAGGGAAGTGGTCATACACCCCAACACTCCAACTATGCAGAAAAGCCAACTAGGCTCTTCAAAGAGTGCTTTGAAATGCTTCCTAAGATCTTGTACAACCATACTAACGCGCAAGTACCCCATGCGTACTTATTAAGTTTCTCTAAGTGCTCGAGATGATGGAGAAAATCGTATTTAATTTTCTTTTGGCTAGTGTTCGTGAAGATCATACATCTGAGGAAGAACATGATATATGCTCGAGCGGCTTGTTTCTTCATTTCTATAGTAAGCGCGACATTGGAATATGTGGCCCCGGAAAATGTCTCCCGTAGCCATCGAAGGCCGAACCCACTCCCGTTACATGCCTTTATATCATCTTACACGGCCTGCGTCGAAACTCCCAATAACGTGGCATATTGTGCATATGTTTGATATATCTACCGTCGTCCAGCGAACTATTTTGGGATACATTGCATATTGGTCGATTCATTTGTCGATTATTCCAACTTGCGTCTACTCAAACTCCACGGTGATGGTCATCTCGCTGAATGAGAACTGGAAGGTATTGGTCTGTTGGTGCCACCTCTCAATAAACACTTCGTCCAACTGTGGGTTCGAGTTGAATTTTGGCAGATGGCGCATAAGTGGACAGAACAGAGTCTTTCGCAATATTTCTTTTACCCCTAGCTCTTTGCTAAGTTCCTATTGACCGAGTACCTCGTACTTTTATTGGACCGTGATGCCAGATCGGGAATGAAACAAAGACACAAACATGGATATAATGTAAAAAAATATAGTTAAAGTAATAACATAAATAATTAAGTCTGAAATTCAAAAACTTACGTCGTCTATGAATGTGAAGTAGGCCTCGTGCTGCATATAGTCTGAGAAAAGAATGATATTATTCTGCTCAAAGAAAAAGTCCATTCATCCCTCTGGATCAGTTGGACGGCCTTGGGTACGGACCTCTCGTAGAGGTGATGGCGCACGACATTGCCTAAGGACCTCTCATGGAGGAGATGGCTGTAATCCACGCTCTTTTATGGTATCGTATTTTTTATACCTCACGGAGCGTTTTGTATGCACCGTGAAATCCCCACGTTTGGCCTGATCACCCTTCGGCTGACTTCCACCACCATCATCTTTTTTGGGCGGACAAACTTCTTCACATATACGCCTTGCTACTTTCTTTCGTCTATCCTTCTCGGTTCTAGGTACCTTATGCTTGAGAAAATAAAACAAATTTTAAAACTCAACTTAAACCTTAAAATCGACTAGGTCCCCACCGAGTAAGGCTGGGTTTACCCAGCGGGGACCATAATTATCCTGCAAAAATAAAAAACATCCTCCCCGTCGGGGCTACCCAGCCTCAACCGGTGGGGTTTATAATCCACCTAGAAAAAAATAGGTTCACCATGCGGGGTTCAAGAACACAGTCGCGAAAAACGATTAAAATAACTCGAAACCAACTTCAATCCAAACCAAAAACATCTAGCCAACCACAAATCAAGCCTTTGAACATCAATATAGAACTACAAACACGTAAATAAACATGCATTTTCCTATTCTAACATCCTAAATATCATAAATCTACAAAAATATAAAAAAACTATATATAACCAAAACAAGTAATTAAAAAAGATTCTTACTCTTTCCCCTTGTATATTGTTGTTGTTTGTTGAATTAGAGTCTTTTGGAGTTGTTGAAGAACGGTTTTTGGGTAGCCGAAAATCTTGATTTTGTGATTTTGGGTTTTTGAAGTTTGAAGAAGGAGAGGAGAGGAAGAGGTTAGAGTTGGGGCTGTTTTTTTATTTTTGGGATGATTGGAGTTTAGGGTTAGGGCTTAGTAATTCAGTCAGGGGTGTTTTGGGTATAATTTTGGGGATGGTTAAAGTTAGCAAGGGGGTACTTAAAATGGGGTTGCTTATCATAATGGGACCTGATTTAGCCAAAAACTAATAGTTGCAAACACATTAATAACAAGATCTTATATGCGTGTTTGAATTCAATTTTCTAACATAGTTTCATATTATATTGTTAAGAGTAAATTTGGTCATTTATCTCACATCGCTTAGACTGAAAATAATATACAATATATAACTGAATGGAATATCTCAACTAATGTGAGGCCTTTTGGGAGTGAACCAAAATTAAAGTCGCGAGGGTCTACAGACCCAAAGCAGACAATATCACATTAGTTAGTGAAATATATAAATTTTGACATGGTACCAAAGTTTCTGATCTTTTCTGTAAAACATAAACCCAATTTTTTTTTGGTATAATCATCAGTGAAGGTAATTAAGTATCTTTTACCTTCGTTAGAACCATCCTCAATATGGTGAGAAGCTTGTTGGCAAAAGGGGGATTTCCAAAATATTTTTGGCCTGAGGCTGATAAATTGGAGTATTCATATCTTGAACATAAGCCATACATATGTTGTTCAAAATATAAATCCAGATGAGGCTTGAAGTGGAAGAAAACCGGTTGTAGATTATTTTAGAATTTTTGGTTGCAAGCCAAGACGTTGTCTTTAATCAAGATAACATTTGGGATCAGAATGGGAAAGAAACTACTTTAAGTTCTTTTCTTTGAAAATGATTCTGAAAGTGAACCAACTCCAGCAACCTTTATACCTGAAAATTCATCAGATGAACTCCAGCAACTGCTGAAATTTTGCCAACAGTAGTCGAAACTAATGATGAAGCAGCAAAATCTAATGATGTAGCAACTCAATCTCTTCCTCGTATTCAAAAAAAGGCATGCATGGATGGAAGAGTACGAGGTAACTGAAATTGATGATCCAGTAACTCACTTTGCTTTATTTTCAGATTATGATCCTACATCCTTTGAAACTGCTGTCAAAGACGAAAAATAGAGGAATGCGATGAATGATGAAATTAATGCTATTGGAAAAAATAATACATGAGAGGTGAATGATACATGGATTTCATAAATGTCCATATGTGCACATACTTTTTTTAAGATTGGAGATAAAGGGAAACTACTCATTGTTTGCTTGTATGTAGATGATCTCATATTTACAGGAAATGATAGTGTAATGGTTAAAGAATTTAAAAAATCCATGATGATTGAATTTGAAATGTCTGATCTTGGTATGATACATTATTTCTTTGGCATTTAAGTAGTGTAATCAGCTAATGGGATTTTTATATCTCAAAATAAGTATGTGCAAGATGTTTTGGATAGGTTTCAAATGAAGGATTGCAATCATGTAAGAACTCCAACTGAGTTTGGCTTGAATTTAAACAAAAATCATGAAGAAAAGAAGGTGGACATCACACTTTACAAGCAAATTGTTGGATGTTTGATGTATTTAACGGCAACACGACCAAATATAATGTATTTTGTGAGTTTAATAAGTAGATATATGGAGAATCCAACACAAATCCATTTGTTAGCTGTCAAGAGAATCCTTTGTTATTTGCAAAGAACTAGAGATTTTGGGTTGTTATACAAGAAGGGTGAAAAATTAGAACTATTTGGTTTTATTGACAGTGATTATGCAGGATATCAAAATTATTAGAGAAGCACTTTAGGCTATGTTTTTATGTTGGGAACTGGGGCTATTCCATGGTCTTCTAAGAAGCAACAAATTATCACCTTATCAACTACAGAAGCTGAATTTATTGCTGCTACAGTCTGTGTTTGTCAAGCTATCTGGTTGAGAAGAATTCTTGAAGAAATCAAGTTCAAGAAAGTAGAAGCTACTATAGTTTTTTTTATAGAAGTTGAGCAATCAAACTCTCGAGGAATCCTGTGCTACATGGAAAAAGTAAACATATTAATGTAAAATATTATTTTTTGAGGGATCTTAGTAATGATGAAACAATGAAACTGGTTTATTGTCGAAGTGAATACCAAGTTGCAGAATACGACCAAACTTCTCAACTTGGCTACATTTTTGGAGTTATGTTATTTACTTCGAGTTTGTTCACGTACTGCCCTAAAATAGTTTTTTTGTAGAGGATTAATTATTTCTTTTAAGCTGATATCTATAGATTTCAGTTTAACAGAGGGTGTTAAAGTTTATTTTATATTTATTTCCATTCAAAGTTATTTAATAGGTTAGACCATATCTTTATGAGTATTAACTCTCATTGAAAGCTCTTTTTTAGGAATTCCGTGTAAAACCCGTTTAAAGCGTCTTTTTATCAATTCATTAACGCATACAATTTTCTTTTTCTTAATTTTTTTCTCTCTCAATTTTATTTTTCAACTAACAATGATATCAAAGCAAAAAAATCAAAAGAGAAAAAACTAATTTTTTCAAAAGAAAAAGACATTTTTTTCAAGAAAAGAAAAAACCAATTTTTTTACAGAAAAAGAAAAAGCCAACTTTTTCTATAAAAAATAAAAGAAAAATAAACTCGATGTCTTTGGAAATTTTTATACAACCATCCATTCCATGATTTGATGGTCACTATGATTATTGGAGCATGCTCATAGAGAATTTCTTGCGGTCCAAAGAATATTGGAAGGTTGTTGTTTCTAGAGTAGCAAAACCAACATAAGGTATTGTGTTGACGGATGTTGAGAAGACAGAGTTGGAAGCTGGTGTGGATAAAAGTAGCCTGAGGGTAGGCTGGTAATTTCAAGTGGAGTTTTAGGGCGGTGTAAGGGTGTTTCACGGTGGTGTGGTGGTGTTTAACGGTGTTTCAAAGTGTTTCAAGGTATTTTAAGAGTGGAGAGAGAATTAAGCAGCCTGGCAGCAGTTAATTTTTCTTACCCATAGTTAATGCTGGTGGTTGGATATTTATAGTGTGAAATTTGGGCCCTTATGGGCTTTCGGGTCAAGTTTAATGGATCCGGGTCATGTTAAAAGACCCACAAGTTTTAAGCAGATGTGCAGGTAGCTTAGTCAGATAGTGTTTAGGTTTTTTAGTACTTTAGTCATAGGTCGAACTGCCTTAGGTTTATAGTGTTCGAATTTATCTGTCCGGTGAAAAAGTCATGTTCGAATTAATATGCGTGGAGTCTGTCCGAATTTTACGGGAAGATTTACCTTGGACTACCCCTCCGGGGAGCGCTTCGAATTCGGACTCATCAGAAGCCCCTTTTTTAGGTTTTTGAACAAGTATCTTTGTCAAAGAACTGAAAAACAGTCCGATTGAGGAGGTAGTCTTCTAATTCGGAGAGTTGAGGACAGGCCCGGACAGCCCAATCGTTACGAATTCTAAACGGTTCTTGTCAGAGTTAGTGGGATACGTGTCACTCTCTGGTTGGTTACTTCAGCCGTTTTTTCACCTTGAAAGTTGTACCACTATCTCGAACACGTTACCTCTTTAAATGCTTTTGATGACGTCAGCGCCGTTTTTTAATCATTGCCCAACTTTTCGGATTCTCCTAGGAATCAAACCCTCTTTTTTACATTTACTATAAATTCCATTTGTCTTTCACAGTCTCATTTTCACTTTCACTTTGCCATTTCACTCAAAACTTCATCTCTCTAAAACTTCAAACTTTCCTTAGTTGTTTTATGTTCACAGCAAGAACAGCTCTAATCAAGGGTGGCTGGCTTAATCTCTCAGAATTAGAGAAAGCTCAAAGGGTTGAAAAAGAGAAAAGGCTTGCAGCAGGACTTCCAGCGTCGCCTGTCGAGAAACCAGCCCCTTCAATCGAAGAGTCTGATAGAGGTTCGTCTTCCTCGAAAGGTACGAAACCTAGAAAATTCTTTCAATCAACACTATCCCCCATAGTATCTGGCTCATCAGTCCAAGAGTCAATCCCCATTGTCGAACCGGGGGTCACTGTCACAAGCTTTAGGAAGAAATCCACTTTCCTTGCTATGGGGTCCGATTCCGATCATTCTCCAGACAAACTAATCATGAAAAGACCAAGCAGATTGGTTAAGGGACTCTCTTCAAAAAATACCAGCGAGTCAGGGTCCGGGGCAGCTGTTAGGACTCTTCGGGAAAGGCCGGTTGGTCCGGAGGCTAGCAGCCCACTACCTCCCAAGGAAACCTCGACCTCAGAAACTCAAACTGAGGTAAGAACTCAAAAACATACACCGAGCCAACAGTCCGGAGGACCAGCTGTGCCAAGCTTCATCCCTCCCCGGGCTGTTTCTGCAGAAGCTCCCCCAACAGTAATGGAGGAGAGGATGGAAGACTCCACTGAGGAGGTTAGGTTTGAGTCCGAGTCTTCCGGACAAGCTGACACTGCTATAGTTGTTGCCAAGAAGGGCAAAGAGGACTTATATCAGAGGCGTCCGGATCTGCCGGAGAGCCTCGAAGGGAGAGTAGGGCCCTGCTTTCACAAGGTAGAGTTCAAGTATCTTTTGTCTCTGTTAAAAACCAAGTATGCATTTATCCATACTAGATATTTGGGACGGTTTCGCACCAAGTGGGGGATCCCTGAAAACGTTAAAATCCTAATTCCCATCGATCCGGAGACCCCAATGGATTGTAAAAGGAACGAGATAGTCTTCTTTACGGAGCTATTCAACTGGGGACTTAGGTTCCCACTGGATCCAGAGATAGTGCGCTATTTCCATCTAGTCAACCTATGTCCATCACAGCTAAGCCCTAACGGATGGTACACCTTGATGTCATGCATTATGGCATCTAGGTTGTCCGGAATTCCTCTTCCAATGGAAGAGTTCGCTGCTGTTGCTAGTTTGTGCAAACACCATCAGTTCCCTTTCTATCACTTTAATATGGGGAATGACTTGAAAGCCGTCGATGATCTCCTGGAGTCGGAGAGTAAGTGGAGGAGCCAGTTTTTGTTTGTAAGTGGCTCATGGGAGAATGGCAATAAAATCAAGGTCGGGGAGAATCCTAGCCTTCTTCGAAGTAGATGGAGGAGCGATCGTAAGTTTTCCTTTAAGCTTCTGTTCGAATTTCTCTTTTCATTAACTTTATGCTAACTAGCTACTTTCTTGTTTCATTAGAGCTGCCAAAAGAATTTGGAGACTACCTAAAAGCCGGACAGGTCACCTGTGGCAAGATAAATGCATGGGCCGCAGAGAACTGGGAGAACCGGTTTCACAAGGCTTTTACCCCTGGGAATTTAGCGAGATCCCATCTGTGGAACACCACAGGTCGGAGGGATCTATCCTGGGAGGAGTTCTCCACCCCACCTGATGAGGATGTAGTTCTGAGAAGGTCTCATGAGTTGGATGGGACCCTCTTCCTTCCTGTCCGGGCCAAAGCCCCAAGTAAAATGAAGGGCAAGAAGAAGAAAAGCAGGAAAGCGGTAGAAGATGCTGAGAAAGAGGTCCCAACAGGCTCAGAGGTACCAGCTCAGGCTCAAGTCGATGCGAACCTTCTACAAGTGGTAGAACAGGAGAGCGAGAAACAAAGAGCGAAGTCCCCAAAACCCTCAAGGGCTCCTAAACGGACTCGTAAGCAAGCGAGTGACAGTGCTGATAGGGAGGTAAAAAAGAAGAAGATTTCCCAAGGAGAGGAGCTTTCTCTTCGAGACCCGGAGCCCACTTTCCCAACTGATCCAACCTTAGCCGAAGAGATCCCAGGGAATCTTAATGAAGGGATTCCAATGGAATTTCACACTGATGAAGTGGATAGGGGAGAGATTAATATGGATGAAGTGGACGTCACCGGTCTGGGCCCCCTAGGTGATTACTTCCTTGGCCTGTCAAGAGATGAGTTCGCAGGGCCATATGTTCCTCCCAGCAGTTCCAACACAGTAAACTTCAATGGTAAAACTTTCTTGGTCTCCAGCGAGAGGGATGTTATAGCTCATTCCCTCCTTAGCAACGTACAACCAGTACTTACTCTGGAAAGGCAAGTCCGGAGTCAGGCAGAAACCATCAAAGAACTTAAGTCTGAGAAGGAGAAACTGTCCGATGACCTCAGGACTGCCACTACTAAGGTGGACTTGCTTAAGGAGTCGAACGAACAGCTAAAGATAAATCAAGAGAAAAGCAACACAAAAGTTGCTTCTTTAGAAGAGACCGTGAAAGATCTCCAGGCTAAGCTATCCGGATTGGAGAAGGACTTAACAGCCTCAAGAGGAGAGACTGCAGCACAGGAGAAGCTTGTCACCAACCTGACTACTGACAAACTTGCTTTAGAGAATGCAGTGACTCAGGCTGTTGAGGAGAAAGCTGCTTTGGTGAAGGATCAAGAGACCATGATCAAGGCCAAAATTAACGCTTATGCCAGGGAGATGATACGGAGTGAAGAATTAATGGTTGAGAAAGTGAAGTCCGACATGGTCCTCTTGTTTCACGAGAAGTTCCCGAAGAGGAGACTAGGGGACTTATGGCGTTATGTGGATGACGATGATCTCCCCTACTGGACCATGGTTGATGAAGGGTACACTGATATATCCTCGTCTGGTGATGAAGAGGAAACCGGAGAGAGTCCGGGTGAGGAAGAGGTTGACCCCAAAGGCAAGAAGGTCATTGAGGAAAAAAGCAACATCAAGGGCAAGAGAACAGATGAGGGTGAGCCATCTTCAAAGGCTCCTCCTTAATTTATAATCTGTTTTGTTTATCTTTTACTTGAACCAAAGTCCTTGGAAGGCCAAGGCACCTTTTTTTGTGATGTTGTCCGAATTATTCGGACAGATTTTTGTTCTGCACCCAAACTTATTTAAAAAGTCCTTGGAAGGCCAAGGCAATTTTACGTTGTTGAATGAATGTTTTGTTTTGCTCATCCATTCTCTTCTTTCATAATCTGTTTAAATAGTTGGAGTTTAAGTAGTCTTGAGTTATTGTATTGTGAGAGTGTTTAGTTTCTCTGGCTAGAATTTAAGTAGCCCTTAGACCTTTCAGTCCGGATAGTATGACAACCAACAGAATTTTGCAAAAACTTAGAAGATTATTCAAAAAAGCTCCAAGTTTCATTTAAAACTCTCCGTGGCGCCGGAGAGAGGTAGCGGTATGCCCCCAAATATTTACATGGATGTTTAAACAAGTAAATATTTACATAAGTTTTATTCTAAGTACATTCGAAGGTGTTCAATATTCCAAGGGTGAGTTAAAACCCTGCCATCTTTGTCTTCTAACCAGTACGTTCCAGGCTTGATTCTTTCAACCACAGTATAGGGACCCTCCCAAGTTGGGGCCAGCTTTCCGAAGAGCTTTTCCTTGGTATGCAAGAAAACTTTCCTTAACACCTTATCTCCTGGTTGAAAGTTCCTTCTTTTAACTTTAGAAGCAAACCTGCTTCTCATCAAGCCCTGATAGTGTGCCACTCTAAGATGAGCTTTTACTCGCCTTTCTTCAATTAAATCAAGTTGATTTCTAACTGCCATTTCATTAGCTTGTCCGGAGAAGTTGTGGACTCGAAAGGAGGGAAGTGTATTTTCTATGGGGGCTACTGCATCCATCCCATAGACCAAGGCAAAAGGTGATTCTTGTGTTGCAGCCCCAGGTGTTGTCCGGTAGGCCCACAAGACTTCTTGTAAATAACTAGGCCACTTCCCAGCAGCCCCTTCCAAATTTTTCTTTAAACCAGACAGTATTGTTCTATTAGCCACTTCAACTTGCCCATTGGCCTGTGGGTGGAAAGGTGAAGAAAAGCAGTGCTGAATACCCCTCGAGGCACAGAAGCTCTCCATTTCTCTGTTGTCAAACTGTGGCCCATTGTCTGTCGTTATTCTCTGGGGGACACCAAATCTGCAACATATGTTGGATAGAATGAATTTTATAACAGCCTTTGATGTTTTCCCTGCCAAGGGGGCTGCTTCTATCCACTTCGAAAAGTAGTCAATGGCTACGATTATGGTTTTACGCCCTCCGGACGCCATAGGGAGAGGCCCAACTAAGTCCAATCCCCATCGAGCAAAAGGGATAGGCTCAGAAATTGATTCCAAAGGAATGGCTGGTACATGAATTTCATTGCTGTACCTCTGGCATGGGTCACACCTTCTTACCAGTTCCTTGGCATCTTTCATTATTGAAGGCCAATAATATCCGGAGAGAAGCACTCTTCTTGTCAATGCTCTAAATCCACAATGAGCT
This sequence comes from Limnanthes douglasii subsp. nivea, assembly GCA_036936605.1. Classification (NCBI taxonomy): domain Eukaryota; kingdom Viridiplantae; phylum Streptophyta; class Magnoliopsida; order Brassicales; family Limnanthaceae; genus Limnanthes; species Limnanthes douglasii. The sequence continues at coordinate 190,733,774 of JAUPFV010000002.1, read as the reverse complement.
GATCCCTCACCATCATGCAATTCGGAGAGAACCATCTGTGACTCATGATCTCCTAAACAGCGTAGGAGAGGTTTGCTATAGGATTTCTTGTACAAGACCTCTCTAATCATGATGAAACCACGAGCCTTGTGCTTTAACGTTCTGGCTTGTGATTTATTCAAAGGTATGATGCCATCGGACAAATATTGTATAAGAGGAGACCTCCAATCCTGAGGCTGACTTACTTGTATTTCAAAGACTTCCTCTTTCTCCCCTTCATCAAGTTGAATAGAAGGACTTTCAAGCACATGGATCCATGGATAGGACTCCGTGTATGCTATTGTTGCCAACGAATCTGCTAACTCATTCTCTGCCCGGGGAATATGCTCATAGACAACAGCTTTAAATTTCATTGCTTCATTTTTCAAGAGAAGTAAATATTTGATCAATTGTTCCTTTCTAGCTTCTGATAGGCCCAAGGCATGGTAGACAAGCAATTGGGAGTCACTTAGCAGCTTGACCCTTTTTGCTCCACAAATGTAAGCCAATTTCAACCCAGCTATAGCTGCTTCGTATTCGGACTCATTATTGGATGCCCTGAAAGCAAAACAAATAGCTTGGAACATGTTGTCCCCATAGGGGGAAGTGAGACATATTCCTGCCCCAGATCCTATGGCACTGGACCCTCCGTCTGTTCGGACAATCCACACTTTTTTGTCTTTTGAATCAGCAGGTTGTTCTGAGTCCCTATCAGAATGGAATTCGACCAGAAAATCAGCCACAGCTTGAGCTTTTACCGCTGTTCGAGGAGCAAAGTCTATGTCGAAGTCCCCCAACTCTACTGACCACTTTGTCATTCGGCTTGAAATGTCTGCTTTTTGAAGGACATTCTTTAAAGGGAAAGATGTCCGGACAATAATAGGATGAGCCTGAAAATAAGGCCTCATCTTTCTTGCAGCTACCACCAAGGCCAATGCTAGTTTTTCAAGTTTCAAGTAACGCTTCTCAGCATCAATCAAGCTTTTGCTGATATAGTACACTGGGTGAGGATACCCATCAACCTCCCTTACTAACACAGCACTAATGGCACAACTTGAAACAGCCAGATATATGAAGAGAGTCTCCCCATCAATTGGTTTGAACAAAGTCTTGGGAGAGGACAGATGCTTCTTAATTTCATTGAATGCCTCATCACACTGTGGTGTCCACTCAAACCCTTTTGCACCCTTCAAGGTTTGAAAAAATGGAGCACATCTGTCCGAAGACCTGGAGATGAATCTGTTCAAAGCTGCTAACCTCCCCGTTAATCGCTGCACTTCTTTAATATTTCGTGGAGGCTCCATTTGGAACAAGGCATTGAGTTGGTCCGGGTCGGGCTGTATTCCATGCTCACTTATAATATACCCCAAGAAATTCCCGGACTGCACTCCGAACACACATTTTTCAGGATTTAACTTTAAATTCACCTTAGCCAGGTTGGCAAAAGTCTCCTGGAGGTCGGACAAGTGTAGCTGCTCATCCATACTTTTCACCATCATATCATCAATGTAGACCTCCATATTTCTTCCAATCTGATCAGCAAATGCTTTATTGTATAAGCTTTGATAAGTAGCCCCAGCATTTTTCAAGCCAAAGGGCATCACCTTATAGCAGTGCAGACCTCTATCAGTAACAAAAGTGGTATGCTCTTGATCTTTTGGATCCACCTGGATTTGATTGTACCCGGAGAAGGCATCCATGAAGGAGAGTAATTTGTTTCCAGAAGTAGAATCTACTAACTGGTCTATCCGGGGAACTGGATACAGGTCTTTTGGGCAAGCTCGGTTGAGGTCTGTGAAGTCAATGCACATTCGCCATTTACCGTTTTTCTTTTTTACCAAGACTGGATTGGCAGTCCACAAAGGGTACTGAGATTCTTTAATGTGCCCCATCTTTGTGAGTCTGTCAACCTCTTGTACAATGACATCAGCCTTTTCTTTTGAAAAATCTCTTCTCTTTTGTACCACTGGTGCCACATCTCTCCGGACAGATAGGTGATGGGAGATCACCTCTGACGGAACCCCAGTAACATCAGCGTTGCACCAAGCAAAAACATGCTGATGGTCTTTTAAGAATTTTAACATTTCTTCTTTCAATACTTGTGGCATTTTGGACCCTATCTTGACAATTTTCCCTTCTTCCAAGCAATGTGTTTCAACCTCCTCAACTGGGATCAACACTCCGGGGGTCTCTCTGGGGTCATCAATTTCACCCTCACCCCTAGAAAGGCCCTCAAACTGCTATTGGTCATTTATTCGGACTGCCCCCAGTGTTCGTGGAGCCAAGGCAGTGGCATAGCATTCTCTTGCAACTTTTTTACTGCTCCGGACAACCCCAACCTGCCCCTGAACAGCATATTTTAGACACTGATGGACTGTCGAAGCCACTGCATGCATTCTAGAGAGCCAAGATCTCCCTAGAATAGCATTGTAGCAAGTGGGACAATCCACCACAATGAAAAGTATTCTGACTGTTTTCTTGAAAGGGCCTCTGCCCAACAATACTTCTTCTTCGAACTCACCGATTACATCAGCTGAGCTGCCCGTGAAGCCTACTATCGATCTGTCTGACTTCTGAATCACAGCTGGATTTTTCATTTTTTTATAAGTATCTAGGAAAAGGATATTGGCAGAGCTCCCAGTATCTACCAAGATTCGCCTTATCTCATTGCCCCCTATTGATGCTCCTATAACAACAGCATCTTCATGAGGGCCAGCAATATCTCTCAAATCATCCCCATCAAAGACAATGAATGGGAACAAACTTGACGATTGATATGAGGTCATGCCCCCTTCTAGCTGGGTAGCCAAATTATGAACATGCCTTTTTCTTGATGAAGTGGTAGGAGCCGTTACAGTGTCCCCTCCGAAAATTGTCAAGGACTCAAAGAATTTAATGAGCCCGGAGACCGACCTGGAACGCTCCTCTATTGCACCCACTCTGTTCCTTGTTGGATCAGGATCCAAGTATTCGGATTCCACATCAAACCTTTCAATGATTACCATAGCCCCCTCTGGGGCAGCATTAACCGGACCAGCCCGGTGAGTGTTGTCAGGCCTGTTGCCTCCTCTCCTTTTAACGTATGCACCCAATTTCTCTCTTTCGATCAGGTTTTGAACCTCTTGTTTCAGTGCTATGCAATCATCAGTAGTATGGCCAATATCATTGTGATATTGACAAAAAGAACTGTTTCGATGTTCTCTGGGAGACTGCAAGGTTGCTGGTCTCCGGTAGTGTACTTCATCTTTTGTTTTATCGAAAATGGTTGCCACACTTTCTTTGAGTTCTGCAAACCACTCCGGCTGGACCCATGGTCCCCTTTTGTTTCTAGACTGTTGGCTTTGTGCAGGAGCAGCTGGTTGAGACTGAGCTTTTCCCCTTCCATGCCCCTGTCCGGTTTCTCTAGCTTTGTTTCCGGACTGGTTTTGATTTGGAGTTGGTACCACCGGGGTGGATCTCACCTGTCTGTGCACCCTGGTCTTCTTTGTTTCATCAACATTTATTTGTTTCCCAACTTGATTTAGCAATCCACCCCAGGTCATGGCTTTCTTCCTTGTTACTGAATCGGCCAGGTTGCCCGGGTTCAAACCTTGTCTCAGAGAGGCTATTGCCACTTGTTCAAAGCAATCAGCCAGCCCGTTTTTTGTGTTCACAAAACGACTTATGTACTCCTTTAATGATTCGTTTGGTTCCTGGGCACAATGGATTATGGTATCTCCATTACCCTTTAACTCCTTACTTCCCACAAATTGCCTTCGAAAGGCCACCCAAAAAGTGTCAAAGTCTCTGATACAACCCTGAGGAAGGCTGTTGTACCACTTCAGAGCACTCCCCGTGAAGGACTGGGAGAATGCCCTGCAGAGTAGTTTATCATCATCATCAAAGTTCATCATGAAGTTCTTGAATTGCTCCAGATGATTGTCTGGATCAGTACTGCCATCGTACTTCTCCATCTTGGTGCTATCAAACCTCTTGGGGAGGTTTCCGGACAGTATTTTGGAAGACAATGGCGATTGCCTCCAGTTCCTCCCACGACTGAACGCAGTATCCTCATTAGGTGTTGCAAAGATACCTGGCTCATCATGGAAGGCAAAAGGATCCACCAGCATCCGGTCTATATGCCTCCGGCTGTGAGATGATCCTTTTCCAATGTGCCTTTTCATTCTTCCATGGTGATCTCTTTTTCTGGAATACTTTTTAACTTGCTTCTGTTTTTTCCTGGTTCGCCCCTCATCACTACTGGAGGACAAGGATTTTTCATTTCCCTTACTGTCCGAAGAGCTGTCCGAAGATTCTGAGCTTGAGTCAGAACTCTCCACAGGCTTGGACCGGTGAGACTTTTTAGAACTGGCATGTGTCTTTTTAGTGCTCACATGAGTTTTTGAAGCCTCATGCTCTCGAGGGTTATCAGAGCGATGAGCAACTGATGCTTTGGACTTTTCCTTCATGCCCATCTTGGCCTTCTCAGCCCTCAGAGCTTCTATTTCAACCCTCAACCTGTCACGCTCTTGGACAGTATATTCATCGTTCTCTTCCACCACTTCGAGCAAAGCTGGTGGAAGCTCTGGATTATCCGGATTCATTCGGACAGAATTTCCTTACTTGGTTTTGAATGCTTGATTCAGGCACCGTCGCCTCCCACTGTGGTCGCCAATTTGGTGTGGATAAAAGTAGCCTGAGGGTAGGCTGGTAATTTCAAGTGGAGTTTTAGGGCGGTGTAAGGGTGTTTCACGGTGGTGTGGTGGTGTTTAACGATGTTGCAAAGTGTTTCAAGGTATTTTAAGAGTGGAGAGAGAATTAAGCAGCCTGGCAGCAGTTAATTTTTCTTACCCATAGTTAATGCTGGTGGTTGGGTATTTATAGTGTGAAATTTGGGCCCTTATGGGCTTTCGGGTCAAGTTTAATGGACCCGGGTCATGTTAAAAGACCCACAAGTTTTAAGCAGATGTGCAGGTAGCTTAGTCAGATAGTGTTTAGGTTTTTTAGTACTTTAGTCATAGGTCGAACTGCTTTAGGTTTATAGTGTTCGAATTTATCTGTCCGGTGAAAAAGTCCTGTTCGAATTAATATGCGTGGAGTCTGTCCGAATTTTACGGGAAGATTTACCTTGGACTACCCCTCCGGGGAGCGCTTCGAATTCGGACTCATCAGAAGCAAGAAAGCTAAAAGATATGAAGGCAAACAATTATCGTTTTCAGGCAATTTCTCAGCCATATTAGAAACAATTCTTAGCAAAGAAACTTCCAAAGATATTTGAGATTCCATGAAGATAAAATATTAAGGTTCCGCTAGAATAAAGCGTGCACAACTTCAAGTTTTAAGAAAATATTTTGAGACTCTACAAATAAATGATGGAGAATCTGTTACCAGCTACTGTTCTATGACTATGGAGATCAACAACAAAATGAGATTTCATGGTGAGAAGACGGAAGACATTACCATTATGGAGAAAATACTGCGTTCCCTGGCACCAAAAGACATATATGCATTATCTCTTGATGAACTACAAAGCATTTTGTTGGTCCATGAACAGAAGATGAACTGCAGTTCAACTTCAGAGGAGCAAGCTTTGAAGGCTTCTACCCATACTAATTTCTCAAACTTTAGAGGAAGAGGTAGAGGAAAAGGATTCTATGGCAATAGAGATGAAATCGGGTATTTTAAAACCAATACTGATAATTTTCAGGCAGAGGCAGAAGACGAGATCAACATTTTGACAAATCCAAGGTAGAATGTTTTAAATATCATATATTTTGCCAGTATCGTTATGAATGTTATACTAAGTTGCCTACTGACAAATAAAATGAAGAATAATCAAATTTTGCTGAATATAAGGAAGTAGAAACTTAGTTGATGATTATTCAAGCTAATCAGAAATCTTAGTCTGTTTGGTATGTAGATACGGGCTGCAGTATCCACATGTGTGGGAGTAACTCTTCTTTTTCTTATTTAAATGAAAACCTTCATTCTACATTAAGTTTTGGTGATTGTTCCACTGTGAAGATGATGGGAAACGGTAATATTGAGATAAGAACCAAAAATGATTTTGTAGAAATAATCTCTAATGTTTTTTATGTTCCTGACTTGAAAAGTAATATGTTATGTGATGCTCTATTGCTAGAAAAAAGGTTATATAATCACTATTTAAAAAGGTGTTTGTGAGATTTAGGATCATAGTAATTGAGCTATTGTTGTTGTACCAATGAGTTCAAACATTAAAGGTTGAAAGTGTTCAAACTTGTCTGGTCGCTGAAATAAAATATCCTTTTTGGTTGTGGTATTTTTTTTATGGCCACTTGAGTTTTGATAGATTGATGATCCTCCGACATAAAAATATGGTGAAAAGTCTTCCTCATATTAGTATTCCAACCCAAGTTTGTGAAGAATGTGTTTTTGACAAACAACATCATTCTCAATTTACCCCAAAGGAAGTCATGGGGAGCAAAAAATGTTTTGAAGCTAATTCATTCTGATATTTTTGGCCCGATAACACCTATTTTTAACTGAGTTAAAATATACTTAATTACCTTTACTGGTGATTATACCCAAAAAACTTGGATTTATTTTTTACAGAAAAATTCAGAAGCTCTGGAACCTTGTTATAAATTATATCTTTCACCAACTAATGTGATACTGTCCGCTTTGGGTCACCAACTAATGTGATATTGTCCGTTTTGGGTCTGACCCAAGGCGGACAATATTACATTAGTTGGTGAAAGATATAAATTCTAACATATATTTCATTTAGTTCCAGTGTGTAGATAATCCAGTTAGGTAATATAATATTTGGTCTTATGTTTTTATCATGTGTGCATTTCATACAATTTATCTTAAATGTTTTCAAACAACATAACTATAAACATTTGAGATTCAACATATTAGATCACTAAATCATGAATTTTTCATATTATATATGTACTATCTAGCATTATAGTTTTTTACTAATGGACCTAAAGCGGACAATATCACATTAGTTGGTGAAAGATATAAATTCTAACATATATTTCATTTAGTTTCGGTATGTAGATAATCTAGTTAGGTAATATAATATGTGGTCTTGTGTTTTTATCATGTGTGTATTTCATACAATTTATCTTAAATCTTTTCAAACAACATAACTATAACCATATTAGATTCAATATATTAGATCACTAAATCATGAATTTCTCATATTATATATGTACTATCTAGCATCATGGTTTTTTACTAATGGACACTGATTAGACCACTAAACTAGTTAATAATAATTCAATTACACGCTGATAGTTATTATATAAGGGTTTTTGTTTTCTACTTTCAAATTAAAAAAATATTTAAATATCTTTTGACTTTGAAGTCATAACTCATGGTTATGGTCCCGAAACCAGAAAAAACAAATCGTTGAGAGATCTATTTATAAGTACAATTTAATTCTAAAAAAATAAAATAAAATAAAAGTTTGTGACAGTTAAGTAAATTTGATAAAGATAGCGAACGTATATACAATAAGAAGTCAAGATATAATTAAACATAATATTACATAATATTAGAAACTATAAAAACATCTATTTTAAATGATGTTTAATTAAAAGATAATGAGTTAAAGAACAATAACGATTTGGAGGAAGAATTGGAAACACTTTGTTTTGTTTCGAGTATTGAAATAACGTTTTTTTAGTGATCAATTTTTTGTCTGCAAGTAAAATTAGTATTTTAACACGATGTACCATCTTACATTTCGGAAAAATTTGTTGACGTTTTATAAGCAAACTCAATAGTCTCAAAACATTGCATAACATAAAAAACTTACATTGTATATATGTTTTAAAAAAGTGAGAATATATACATCAAGTCTTATAATAAAAATGTATATACTCAACATGAAAGCATTTATTATTCATATATTATTTTTTGTAGTTCCATAAAAAAAGTCTTTTAAGATAATCATGATTTTGGTTGTATATATTAAATTTTAGTTCCATCAAAAGAATGCTTACAATCTGAAAACTTTGGTTCTAATGTTGTAACGTTTAAAAGGCTGCCAAGTTAAAAAAATCTATCTATAATCTTAATCAGATATCTCACCAACGACAGCATAAGTTTTTAAAAATCAATTTTTATGTAGTTTTAAGATGAATTATGTATACAATTATGCTTATCACAAGGTTGTTGCAAGTAAAGCAATATATTTCATATTATATGCAGATAGAACATTCCTAAATATTAATGATGAAGATTTGTTAATAAAAGACCTCTACGAAATGTATTGCGTTGAAAAATAATTTAATAATATTAAGATAACACATCATCATCTAACATAAAACACGACATGAAAAAAAAAATAAAAAAATCAATAATGGAAATATAATAATATTTTTATCCAATACTGCAAACTTTTTATTTAAAAAATAATATAAATAAATTTTAAAATATAAATAAATAAATATATAGACTATATTAAAGCTATCACACATATAACGATTTTAATAAAAATTATAATTTTTTGGACTATTAAATATATAAACTTATATGCAAGTGACGAGTAGTCAAAAGTAGATTTAAAAACGGCTTTGATCAGTAATTCATCCCTAGAATATCGATTTTAGTGACAGATAGTCCATGGACTATCAAAAGTCCGTTGGTAGTCCCCGGAGTATTGAGTTTAAATAAAGTTAGTCCTCTTGATTAATATAAAGCTCACACGTGGCACCATACTCAACATAAACTTGTATCATCAATGGTCCCTCGACTTTCACATTGACTATATTTGAAGTTCGACCTAAAGACGAGGGAAAATTGGTGATACAATTTTATGTTAAGTATGATGACACATGGAATTTTTATGTTAATCAACAGATGATGTGGACTAAATTTATCTAACCTGGATAGTTAAGGGACTGTCAGCGGACTTTTGAAAGTCTATGGACTATCTGTCACTAAAATCGATAGTTCATGGATGAACTATTCTTCAAAGCCTTTAAAAAACTAGTTGTGTAGGTTGGTTCATTTAAGCCTACGATGTGATTGGATAAAAATGTATTATCTCTGGCATATGTAATTGGAGAGAAATGAGGCTCACTTTAATTTACACACGTATTAAAAATAATATTAATAATAATAAACTATTGGTCGTATTATTCATTGTAATCACATTTATTATTAATAAATTCTCACTATATCAATTAGATTACTTGAGAGAGGTTTCTCTCTCAAGATTTTATTTATTGTCTTTCAAGAAATCAAATTAAGCCATCTTCGCATCCTTATAACCAAGTTGCTACCTCCGGAATATCATATTCATTGGCTTCCTAGTTAACGTTGGCTCATTGCCAACAAACAATGAAAATAATCTTGGACGAGTAAAATCCACTAGAGTCTCCCCATTCTATAAGAAAATTTGTTCCTGAAACTATGATACAAGAATAATTTCAAACTAAAACAAGGAGAGTCATCCTTTTTTAAAACAAATGTAAGATAAATGAAGAACAATACAGTTCGTTATAAGATTAATAAGGATATCTTGCACTTTCTTTGAAGTAGACGTACCAAAATGCAGCAAGCACATCAAGAAATCAAGTTCCAATTCACAATACAAGGCATGGTGAAAATATGGTTCAGAGGACATATACTGAGGGAATTGGAAACAAAGGAAAGATATATCTATCACACCGACATAAATTATAGAGAAAACATATCATGTCTATATTCAATAGACATCTCAAAACAAATAGCAATTGTTGGTTGCGTCAAAGTTCATACTAATAGAATATTATTTTCTAAAGTTATGCCTAAGATCATTACTATTAACGAATTTGTGGAAAATTGAAATTTATTTGTAGCCTTAGTGTTTCTAGTTGGGATATACGTCATGTATTAATAGAATTTTCTTAACTATATGACTTATTCAAAACTTTGGTCCAAAACTGTTTGGACTCTAGACCTGTACTCAATGAGGCTATTTAAGTGGTCTTCAAATTTTAACCTTAAGTTTGAATGTCCTATAACACTATTATGGATACGTATATCTAACTTTCCTGAGTTTTTATATAATGAGAACATTACCATACCAAAACAGGGCAAAACATAATGCTTGTTATGTGTGGATTGAGCTTGATGTGTCTAAAATATTTTTGTATAAAGTTTGGGTGGGGTTCGGGAGAAATGATAGGTGCAGGCTCAATATAAGCTACAAGGATTTTCCCTACTACTGCACCCACTCCTATCACCTTGGATACAAGATATCTGAATGTAAAAAAATGCTTCCTAAGGCTCAACTTAACTTAGAGGAACCTCAACCAAAATATCCTACAAATTATACTTTTCACTCTGATCTAAATAAAGTCGGAATTCTTAAAGTTATATCTATAATCATTAAAGATACCAATCACCATAGGAATAGTCAAAACGATTTAAATATTGCTCAAAATCCTACCCTCAATACCAACCCTAATGATCATAAAGTTAAAAGAATACATAACAAGTCTACTAAGGTCAAAATGATCGAGATTACCTCTAAATCTAAACAGATTAAAATAAAAGGATAAAAGAAACCATCATCCATTTGAAGTTGAAGTCATTGAAGCAAATGAAGCTTTGGAAACAGGCTTAAATTGTAACAGTATTTAATACTATGTTAACTTAACTTCTGAACATCATGTTCCTAATAAACAACGTATAGGTAGTCTGACTTCTTCACCTGTAAGACACAAAAATGAGGTTGATAAATATTTCAAAGAATTACTAAATAAACAGCTTAAAGATGTTAGTAAAAAAGAGAGTAAAAATATTACTGACAAGGCTTCTCAAAACAAAGAGCCAAATGAAACTCTGATCAATATTCCTAAATGATTATCCATATCCTTAACTAGAACATACATGAAACTGGTAATAAAGTCTCAAAATATAGGCTCAAATCTCTTAAAGTGAAAGGTAAGTATGCCATGATGGTTATTCAAGAACCGTTAATTGATCAAGCTGGTATTAGTAAGATAACTGATTATATTGGCTTTCCTAACTATTTTTCCAACTTGAACCATACAATTTGGCCCTTTTGAAGTGATGGTTTCCATCTCGACATTATTCTTGATAATCAATAACTTGTTTATGCTGAAATCAGTTACACAAATATTTTCAAAAGATTTTCTGTAACTATTGCTTTTTGCAGAAATATATAGTTTTTATCTTTCTTTTCATGCTAGCAATAAGATCTTCCAAACGGAGCAGCTTTTTATATTGCCTCAACTCATGTGTATCAATTGAAGATATTAAATAGCGTCAAACTTACCTATTTTATTATTGGTCAACGTGTACTCTACTAGTGGTGAAATCTCCATTTACAACCTCTGTTGAGCATTTTCACTCACAAATCCTCACCATATATGGAGCTTTGATCTTTTTAGTTTCTCTCCATTAAACAGATTTCATAAAAGATTCATAAGCTACTGTTTTCTAAATTTTGAAGATAAATCTTGTCTTATGAATGTTCTCATGTTACTTCAGTTATCAAGACTCACGGATCGGATAAGAATCGAATTACATGTCGTGTCATTTAATCGAACAGATGGTATGCCATTCATTGGATAAAAAAACTTCTTATTTTAAGGCATTAAACTCTTTCGACGTTCTCATTATCATCGCAAGAGCTGCAGTATATTGTTAATCGGGATTCAATCTCTCCTTGATTCCAGATTATCTTGGTCCTACTAGTGATTCTAATTTTAAGATGATCCATTCATGATTTCTAGGAATCTTTTCTTGTTCAATTTTGTATTCATCTACTGAAGTCACTATTCATATTCAATTCAATCTCCTCATTTGGAGAAATTGACTCCTTGATAGGAAGATATGTTCAATCAAAGTTTAGGTACATTGAAGCAATATGAATTATCTTCTCATATTTGATGAAACTAAAATTTAGTTCTTATTTGATTTAGCGCCTGAATTTTGGTTTGACGTCTTATACTATTCAAGTACTTTTTTGGTACTTATTCATGTGTCGCCGACAATAAGAACCTTTATTTGCTTAATATATATATATATATATATATATATATATAATACTTTCATTTTCAAATATATATAATTTAAAAATAGTCATCTTATTCATATTTAAAATTTAAATATGAAATTTTAACTTTTTTATGATTTTTTTAAAATAATTAAAAAGAATTAACTTAGGATAATTTTTTATATTTAAACTTTAGAATTACTACACATTTTAGAATAATATATAAATAAAGTTTGGAATAGAATAAATTCATACAAGGTCATTTTATTATATCTTATGTAACATATAATTTGATATATTATGTTTATTATTCGTAATTGTAATTAGATGATTAAATAAAAATATATAATAAATAAATGTTAATAGATATATTTTAGATAAACAACTAGATTCTTATAAAATTAACTTTTATAGTTTGAAGAAAGAAAGTAAAACGGAAAACTTAAATACATTTTTAAATTATTTATTATTAATATCAATTAGTTAGATTTAAATTTATAAATAAATATATTTTAAGAATTAAATTATTAATTTAAAAAATAATTAAAGTTTTGAGTAAAACATATATAATAAAAAGATAAAAATTAAATAAATTGTAACATATATAAAGTATAAATCGTCGAGTTAATGAAATCTAATATATTAAAAGTTTAAAGGTCATCCAGCCTCCAGGTAACACTTGTCCACTCTATCAAAACATTATTCACAAAATTCATTAAAGGTCTCTTTATTTGAAAACAAAATCCATCAAGTATATGAATAACTATCAAGATATTGTTATATCTATAATTATAAGAGGTAAGATCTTTGAATGTAATTTTACTTTTTTATAAATGAGTCAGAATTGTTTTTTATTATGAGTGATATACTTTGTACTTTTATAAATAGTATTTAACTCAATCAATAAAAAATCAAATTCTTAAACATTATTCTTATTATATAGTATTATACATTGGAATCCATATTAGATCCTCATCCAGATGTATTTAAACGAAATTTTACTCACCAAATTGACACATTCTGTAGGAACTAACTAGTACCCATGAGATTTTAATCCCAAATCCAGGAAAAAACTAAAGAAAAATAGAAATCATGGCGAATTCGTAATTAGATAATAATTTGTTTGTTGACATGAGCCATATCAGCGATGAAATCGACGAGCAAGATCCACTTGTTCCCACAATGGCTACACAACTCGCAAATGTCTAGCATATAGCAAGAGAATTCTGTTGGGAGCAAACCAGGATGCGTGCGTGAGATGATACGCCAAAAGTCCAAGGTTTAATGTCCTGAATATGACGTTGAAGAATGAGATGAAAACAAAAACCATCACATCACCTTCATGATAAGAGATCGTCTCAGAAACGTCACTAATTGACGTAATATCCCATTCAAGAAAAAATAGATGTTATGAATGATTACTCTGATCAAGGATCCTCAAATGTAAGTGTAAAATAATAATGGCATAGTCATCACCTAAAAATGGAAAACAATCCAAAATGTAAATATTAGAGAAAAAACAAGCCATGATAATAAACGTCTCCCTTCGGTAGAATGGCCAACATGCTTCTCTAGCACAATCATAATGAAAGAGAATAACCAAAAATTCCTACGACTCACTAAGGAGCCCAACTGAATCATCAATATGCCACACACGCCCAACTAGAAATTCAACCACATTTCAAACCTCAACGGCTCAGTCATGGATCTATCCAAATAACCAGTGGTACAAAACACCCCAATGCAACATCTACTTTAACAGAGTCATACAACCACCCACTGCCCAAATACGCCTCAGAGATATACTCATTCTTCAGCAGTAGTGAATAATACCTAATACATGTCATATCCGACATTCAGGGGTTAGAAAACCCATTTGGGTCCATACACTCTTACTCAGCTGAATCCTTATTGAGCTACAAAAACCCAGGGACATTACCCTAACGGGTCTCCTGCAACTTTTCAAAACATGGACAATGTCGAACCTCCGATCGAACAGTGGCAATCATATCTCTTTATGTGGACATGTAAACATGAATAAACTAATTTTTTTTTCTTGATATTGATGATGATGATCTATATGATAAATCTTCATTTGCACCGAACATCTTGAACAAAAACACTTACCGCCAAAATTCAGGAATCGTAATATGGACAAGTTTAGTGACAATATAAATCCAGATAATCATGTCAAACAATTTAATAGTGAGATGTTACGGTATATGGGATTTAAAGATAGTATGAAGTGTAGGGAATTTATCTTAATATAAAAATAATATACCTTTATGTGGTTCAACCTTTCAATGGGTTGTATCACAAGCTTCAAGATGATACAAATTCAGGAATCAATTCTTAGGATCCAAATAAAAAAGATGGTGATTATGTCATCCATTTTTAGTAAAGGCCTGAAGAGATCTTGAAAGAGTATACTCGAAGGTATGTGGAAACTAAGAGAGAGTTGAAGAACTATCATGACTTGGTATTCGTTGTTGCATATATACAAGGAATACTACCATGACCTATGGTTAACACTATCACGAAGAAGAAGACAATCACTTTTATTGATTTATTGGTACAAGTGGAGGGTTACATCAACGTAAAAGAAATTGAAAATACAAGGCTTGAGGAAGACACCACCACTTTGAGGAAGACCATTACAAAAAAGGCATAAAAATCAAAAGCTTTGGACAATAATGAAATATTTGAGAAAGAAGAAGAGCAATATTTGGATTATTTTTTGAACAAGCAAACTGTATATGTTATAGCTAGGTGGATCCATTCTAAGGGATCACAAAAAAATTCAAGAAAAATATGTATTGGAGATTTGAAGGTCCAACAACATGGTCAAATATCACCACATTTATACTGGAACCCGTATCCAGTGTTGTCATTTTTTGATGATGATGTAAGAGGAGTAGAGGCACTAAATGAAGCTAATATACTATTCAGTATGGAATTGGTTAGATTATATGTCAAAATACTAATGATAGATACATGGAGTTTAACCAATATCTTATACAAAATCATCTACAACAAGATGATTTCCATAATTAGTCCATTCCTAAAGGATCCTGACAGAATTTACAAGCGAAAAATGCACAAGATCTAAGGGATCTTAACATGGATGTAATTCTCTGTAGGCAAGAGTTCAGACAAAGGATTGGCTGCCTATTTATGATAGTAGATGATCTTTCATTTTATAAAGTAACAGTAATTAAATCATGGCTGCATCAGATACGTGTTGTAGTATCTACAGTTCATCAACGCCTCAAATACCCTATCAATAGGAAGGTATGAGTGATCATGGGAATTAAAAGACATCCATAAAGTGTTATTTAGCTTACCTAGCTTAGAATAATTAGCCACCGCAATAGTAACCAATGGGGGACTCGATCATATTTGAGAATATGGATGGACCTTGAGAAGTCCCACGCCTTAGAGGGCCAAGAGAAGAAGTAGAAAGCATTCAAATAAAAAAAGAAAAATAATACGACTTAGCCAAGATATCCCCACGAAATTCAGATATAAATTACTCGAACTTCTATAAAATAATCTTAATTTTTTTGTGTGCAATGCCCAAGATATCACAAGGGTTCTAACCTAAATCATATGCCATAAATTATCAATCAACAATAATTTTTACAAATAAAGCAGAACAGGAAGTCATAATCACAAAAAAAATATATAATAAATTTTTGAAAAGATAGATAAATTGAATATGATAATGCATATTCAAGAATCATATTACCAAGTGTGTCCGGTAAACCTAATGTTGATGGAAAAGAACAATGACAAGTGCATAATGTAAGTACACTTTACATCTCAACATGGAATGTCTGAATAATCATTTCTCATTGCCAATAAATTCAGATGCACGATGATGATTAGGAGCATAACACATTCATAAATTAGATATGCCTTCATTATTACAAGGTGATGACATTCGGCTTCGAAAATGAAAAATCCACATGTAAATGGCTCATAAATAAGATTTTTGCAAATCAACTCAGACAAAATATCCAAGAATGTATAGTTGACATGTTAGTTACAAGAAAGTTAGGAGAAGAACATTTGGCCAAGACCTTCTCAAACCTTTTGAAGAGTTAATCTGAAGTTAAACCTAGAGAAGTGTACATTTAGTGTGAGGTCCGCAAATTTTTAAGCTACATAGTTAAAAAAATATAATTGAACCAGACCCAACTCATATCTCAAATACGACTATCGTGGATCCTCTAAAAATTACCAAAGAAATAAAAAATCTGACAAAAGTTGGCAGTTCTCAACAGATTTATCTTTAAATCCTTACGCAAGTGTCAACCTTTGTTTCAAGTATTATGGTGCAAAACAAAATTCAACTGGATGGAGAAAATAACTGAGGCACTCTAACTACTATCCAAACAAGTTCTATCAACATAAAAGGAAAACAAGATCTCGCTCAAGAAGCCAGCAAAGCTAGCCGGACCAAAATGACTAAGGGACAAGCAGAGGATGTTGAGTGCACAAGTGAGAGAAAAGGAAAAAAACATAAGAATATGAGAGTAAAAGTATTCAACCGTGAGGACCAGTCGAACAGTTAAATAGTAAGGAATTGAATAGAGCAAGAATTGTTAGCGTACGACCAGGTGACGCCGAAAATGGCTGCATACGTGCTCCAAGAGTCCCCTTTCGTGAATCTTGAAATAAAAGCTCCCTCAAAAATTCAACCCCTAAAAAATGGACTCGTACGACAGCTCGAGAGACCCAATCCACATATTGTACAAGGATTCTCCATAACGTTAAAAAAGAATGCTCTCAACTGGTCGAACAGTCTTGCAAAGAGTATGATGCAACAATTCGAGAGACTCTAGGTCACATTTAGGAACCACTTTATGAGAAATAAGGAATACAAGTGAGAAGGATACTCCATTATGAACTTATACCACTTTGTAAGATGAACTCACTATCAGCATGAGAAGAGCTGGTAATAGTATCTTTAAAAGACGGCTGAACCGTGAGGGTCCATTCTACATTAACCTCACTAGGTTCCTAGTTAAAAAGATGAGAGATATTATAGCAAGGTTCGACGAGTTCATTAGGGTTGATGATTAAAAAAAAGGGATTTTTCTCACCCATCTCACCAAAAATCCCAAGAGTCAAAAGTTCCGGTCGGAGAGATGAGACTCACTGACATAGCACCTCAAGGTGACACTACAAGAGCCCAGGTAAGTAGGCGAAGAACTTTTTATTATGATAATACTACTTGTAAATTCACGCCCTTTACTGAGAATATAATAGCCATTTTTGAAAAAACCAAAGGCCAAACCAAGTACCAAACACCGCGTATTTTACTAACTACTACTTAAGATGTCTCGTTAGCACTTCTACGTACCATAACGATAATGGCCACGCCACCAATGAGTACTGGCAGTTAAATGAATAAATTCAACGGTTGATTGATAATGGTGAAGACGTTGAATATGTTACGTAATAAGAAGGTGATCGATGTGACGAAAGAGAAGGAGAATGGCCAATAGATGAGGATCTAGAGAACACAAATAATATGAATGGGAAGCAACAATTGTTTTATCTTATCTTCAATGGGGATACCATGTTGGGGACTGACTTTGTATCCTAAAAAGGCATCGGAAGGACCTGAAGGTCCACTCGGTAAATGAGTCTTCATATTATAACTACCAAGATCCGATGGCTGACCTGACATTCAATAATAACAATCTAAGAGGGTTTGTTACCCCTCATGGAAGCATTGTTAACATCATATTTAAATCCAATTACGAAAAAATGTTTAGAGTACCACCATACAAGCCCACATATAGACAACTAGTTAGTTACAAGGAGAAGTCAAACCGATGTATGGGCGAGATAAAGCTCCAAATACCGGTAGAACACGGAAACACTAAGAAGTTAGTGAGAATGTGATTTAAGATTGCAAATACTCCTAGATCTTACTATGCAATTGTCGAACGATGGTGGATGCACATGCTCGAGATGACCTCATGCCTGTCCCGTCAATGTTTAAAGTACACGGTCAGCAACTTAGTTTTAATTGTGCAAGGTAGTCAATGAACTACTACAAACTGTTATACCATATCATTGGATCCTAAGAAAAAACTTAATAGAAATTAACCAGCATGTAGTGCGGGGATCAGCAACAAGAAACTGCGATCCTACAAGTTGAGGTTGATGGTCCCATAGAGGAAAACCAAGATAAAAGCCCCATTGAGAATTTTATCGACGTAACTTTATTAGAGAGAAAAATAGTTTGCATTGAGAATCATCTTGATTCCATCTTAAGAGGTCAACTGGTGGTCCTGTTACAATAAAACTTAGAAGCTTTTTTCTTGGAGCACTAACGATGTCATCGGGTTTAATTCAGAAGTTATATGCCATGACCTTTCTATTGATAAAAATATGCAACCAATATGTCAAAAACGTAATCCTTCTATCTTAGAAAATCAGAGCCAATGTTCAAGGAGATGGATAAGCTTCTCTTACTTAGGCACATCCAAAAAGCAAATTATCTGACTTGGATAACTAACCCGTGCTTGTGAAAAAAAGAGCAGTCAACGACAAATATGTGTGGACTTCACCGACCTTAATCGAGCATGACCAAAGAATGTCTTTCCTCTGCCTCGAATTGACCAGCTAGTGGATGCTGTTTTAGGTAACGAACTCTTCTCGTTCATGGGTTTTAACTAAGGATATAGTCAGATCCGCATGAAACCCACCAATGAAGAATACATAACTTTCGAAACATAGAGAAATGCATCTAATTTTTAAAATTTATATCATTCGGATTAAAAAAACGCAAGGTCAAATATGAATACCTATATAGACAACATGATCGTAAAGAGCTATACTAAGAATTGTCAACTCGAAGTATTAACCAACATATTTACGACTCTCCGCAAGTAAAATATTAAAATTAACCTGTTAAAGTGTTCATTCGTTGTTCAAAGTAGAAAATGTTTAGGTTACGTTATCAGTACAAACATAATCGAAGCTGGCCCATATTAATTGAAAGCTTTTCTAACTATGGAATTACCACATAATATTAAGAAGGTTTATTGTTTAATCGTGCGCCTCACAGTCTCATCTCGCTTTATCTCCAGGTTAGTGGACAAGAGCCACAATTTCTTCAAAGTTTTCAAAGGAGTTTAAAAAAATTCATGGACAAACGAGTACAACAATGCGTTTTAGGCCCTCAATGCATACCGAACTTCATCTGAGGTACTCTCTACACCAGTGGCCGGTGAGCCATTCCATTTTTACTTGTTTGTGTCAAAGTATACAGTAAGTGGTTTCATGGTAAAGGAAGCCATTAGGATAAAGAAGATTATCAACTATGTAAGCAAATGTATTCTTATGCCAAAATGAGATACTTGAATCTACAAAATCTTGCCTTAGGGCTAGTACTGGCTGCTAGAAAAATGCGACCATACTTTTATAGTAACGTCATTATCTTATGCACATCCTTCCTGCTAAGGAACATGTTGTAAAAATCTGATATCTCAGAAATGCCTACAAAATAGTTTGTTGAATTAGGATAAAATGATATTATCTATGAGTCCCGTACAACGATAAAAGGTCAAGCGGTAGCTGATTTCATCAACAAAATCGCAAGTAGTAGAAATTAATATGAGGATATAAAACATCCATACATGCATCATCACCTCCAGTGGATAGTGGGAACCGATGGGACATCGAACACCACTTGCAGGGGAGCATGAATCGTCTTAACATCACATTTTGGAGAAAATATTAGACAATCCATCAAATTTTATTTCAAGGTAACAAACAATACAGTAGAGTATGAGGCTATCTTGAGAGGCTTGAAGTTGCCCATATTTGTGAAGCCAAGACTCTATAGGTGCGATCAAACTCATAATTTGTTATCAGTCATGCTAAGGGACTGTACAAAGCAAAGCAAGAAATCATGTAAGGATACCTAAAGGCACTGAAAGATTGGGAGCAATTTTCTTGCAAAGTAGAATATGAGCTAGTACCGCGCTTTGATACTTCAAATGCAGATTCATTTGCCAAATAACCAGCTTCCAGTGACAGTTTGTTTATCATTATACAAGATAGCTGCAATGTATGCAATAAATCGCCCATGGCCAAGGTCCTAGCAACTGAAACGACAAACGACTAGATAGATGAGTATATTTCCTATTTGAGGGACCAAATTCTTCCTAAAGACAAAACTAAGGTAATGGCTCTATAAATACGAGCGGACAACTATACAGTCCTCAATGAACGACCGAGTATACAGTATGTTCGTCATTATAAAAGATAGTCGCAATGTATACTATTACGTTGTATCAATCAAGATGAAGCTATTCTCCTACTAACGGACCTGGATGAAGAGATTGTTGGAGCTATTGTGGACATCGAAGCTTGATAAGGCATTTCTTACTGGAAGGATTATACTAGCCTAAACTAGCAGTTGACAAAATATACTTATTCAAATATGTCATTCTTTCTAATAATTTTCCAATATGCATCATCTCATGAGAGAGCCAATAAGTATCATCCATGCACCCTATCCTTTTTGTATATGGAGAATTGACTTGGTTAGACCACTACGTATGGCTACATTAAAAAGAACACACTTGGTTGTTTCAAATCAACTAATTCACCAAATGGGTAGAGGTGAATGATCTATCTAGGACAAGAGCCCATAATATTTGTGATTTCCTTGAAAATCAAATTTTGTCACGATTTGGAATCTCCTGCATCTTGGTGACTGACAACGAGCCCCTATTCCAAAACACAATTATAATTATTATTTTTTGCAGTATGCATGAAATAAAACAATACTTCCCGACACCATATTATCCCCAAGAAAATGATCAAGTTGAGGTAACAAATCAAACAATTTTGTATGGGTTAAAAAAAGTTAGATAGGGTCAAGGAAAATGGTCCAATAAATTAGCCGAGCTAATATGGGAATATCGGATGACCTTCGGTCGTCCACATGTAAAACCCATGTATCATTGGTGTATGGAATGAAAGTTTTGGTCCCTGCTGAAATCATCACTCCTAGCCACCATGTCGCGAATTATTCAAAAGATCTCAACATAAAAGAGCGACAATTATCCATTAACTTAAACAAAGAGCGATGTAATAAGGTGAGGATTCGGTCTGAACACTAAATAATCCTAATGAGAAGTCGAATCAACTCCAAACTAAAATCAATAGTTTTCCAGGTAGGTGAACTGGTCATGAAAAATGTTCCAATGAATGCAAGACAAGAACGCATGAAATCTACTCCTCGGTTTGAATTGGTTTGGACAAAATATTTGGAAAATAAAGATACTATTTTATCCTGTGAAATAATTTGTCACACTTTTTAGTCCAATGGAAACTAATAGCCTTTCTCCACACTTAGAATAGGGAAAACTTTTACTAGATGCTTGTGATAGATCGGGTGGTTGAATCGAAATGAACGCTCTAGCTGTACCAGGTCAGTGTGTATCCTATTTTCACTAACCATATAGCCGACCAACATTCTGAGCTTGGACTCATTGGTGTATGTCTCCGGATTAAGTTTGATATTGATAACCCTTAAGTTTCAAAAAGTCTAAATCAATTCAACAATATGTATTGAGTCTTCATTACTCTAAACAAACATATTTTCAATATACACTTTAATGTTTCTCTCAATCGAATTAGTGCGCACCTTATTAACCCAAATTTCATAAGTTAACCCTATATTTTTCAAACCCAAAGTAATGAATTTATAGTATTCTAAACCGCTATTAGCCATGAAGGCATGACTTTATTGATCTAATATGTGCATTTGAATTTTATTATATTCGGAGTAAGCATCCATAACTGATATGATTTCATTACCCGAAGCCGACTCCACTAACTAGTTAACCTTTCCAATTGGGAATGGGTCCTTAAGTGAGAACCTATTGAAGTATGTAAAATCAAAATAAAGGATACTAAAACTCTCTAAAGTGGTTTATATTGGATAGTTGATCCACTTTAACAACCATTTCTGCGAATTTATTAAATGAAAATATATCATCTTCTGAGTTGACATTAGGATTGACTAATAGCTTATGATAAATGATATCCGATGAAACCCCAAGTATGTCACCTTTTGAACAAGTAATTACATCCAATTTATTAAATAAAAATGAAATCAATTCATTTCTAAGATCAAATGTCAGTAAAATATCGATGTTTAACGTTTTCCTTCTTAAAATAATAGAATCCAACATCCTCCCAGAGAATAACAAAACTTGAGGACCCTCTTGGATCGTCGACACCTTTGACCTCTATTTGAGGTCCCGATAATTTCTATTTCTTCAAAACCAAGGATGATGCACAACACTTTTGAGCAATTTTTTTTATTTCAAATAACTTCTACCTTGCTCGCTACCACATATCGCAGAAACTGGTGTATCTTTGAGTCAATGGTATCTGTTCTGTCTAACCAAGACTTGAAAAATATTATGTTGTATGAAGTGAGATTATCCATGACCATAAAAAACATCCTTTATACTTTTTTATATTTTCCTTTTGGCCTACAATAACGTTAGTCTTATCTCTCATATGATAGTGGCGATTGCACCTATATATATTCAACCATTGGCATATTTGAAAGGCGAATAATTTAGAGATTCTTTATATTATCATATATTTCCTTATAAATAATATTCGTTGAACTACTAGCATCGATTAAGATTCTCTAAATCTATAACCTCTTAACAATAATGTTTATTAAGACATCATCTTCATGAGGGCCATTAAACCACTTAGATCATCATATTCATCAACAAAAATTATAGGTGGACATGGAGCTTGGTAGGAATGTACAATCTTTCTTCCTTGAAGATGTGCATATAAGCTTCCAACATCTATATTCCTAAAAGAGTTATTTATCTCTGCCATAGATTCACCCTCAAAGATTGTTAGGAGTCTTATAGTTGAACTCAGGTCTCTATCGAAAATAATTGTTATGATATGGTAGTTCTGGTTGGGGTCCAAATATTAACTAAACATTTTAAGAATTTTTTTATTGATCTACTACCATCATTATATTCTACTACCATCATCATGTTCTCATATTTAAAGATTTCCATTTAAACTCTTAGTCCCCCAAACTTAGACGATGCTGGCATATTTCCATACTGTTTTTAGGAAATAATATCGCGGTATTCAAAAAATTGGATCAGCTTCCTATTATGTATCAAACTTTGAGCGCTACAATATCTGCTCCAATGACCAATATCATTGTGATACTTACAAAACATGTTGTTCATTTCTCCTCAAATTCTAATTAAAGGAAGTGACTTGTGTATGCGATAAATTTTTGGTTATAAAATAGATCTTAACCATATTTTTGGTTAGTTTGGTGTAGTGGTCATGTCGTAAACATTTATTCTTGCGATTATCCCGAACCCTAATCAGAGGACCCACTCAGATCGAAGGCGCTTAGCCATGTCGGTGCCTAGTCAAAGCCTGATATTATTGTTTCTTATGTTGTATAGGGGCATATGAGATAGAGGTAATGGGTAATGAATTTATTATTTTTCATGTTAATGTCAATGTTAATGTTGATGTTTCCATATCGATATTGTTTGAAATATTGTAGTGAAAATTAAGTTCAAACAGGTGTTTTGTAATTCTGCATAGGCTGTCGGTTTAGAATTACCATAGTTGCATAATCTCATTGACTTTAATCTACGATTCCAATGTGCCAAAAGTTCTCAAAGCCACAATGCATTTTTCTTCAGGACATCCCCAACCAAATTCCAAGGGAGGATCCCCTTCATCGCAATCTTCCAACATGTTGTTGATATGAACAAAATATTGGGGAAAATATCTCAAACTCTCACCATACTCTTGCTTATAGTGCATTATAAATATATTTCGCCTTTGATTTCTTTATTTCCAACGAACTGGTGCTTAAATATAGTCCATAATATTTCAAAAATATTTATTGGCCATGGTGCTAACTGATTCAACAATGGCAAAGCACTTCCATTTTTATCGTAAAAAAGTTTGACATAAAAGTACATCATCGCTTCAAAGTTTAGCATAATATTTCAGAACCGTTCAATATGATTCTATGGATCACCAGTCTCATCACACTTTTCCGTCTTGAAAATATTAAACTTTCGATTACAGTTCTCCAAGATCTCATGAGCCAAATGTGCCATTTTTTTATTTAAACCATGACTGTAATTGAGTTTTTTTCTCCTCATTCAGTCCCGGGTGTAAACCCATATTGTATTGATAAAAGTTTTGATAATAAACACCTAAAGGAGATCAACCGAATGATGGTATGATCCATGTTGGAAAATAGTTTGGATTATATGTTTGGGGTTAGACCCCGAAATGTGGTATTATGGTGTAGGTTCTCGTATCTGTTGTTATAATCTAAGAATAAAATTTGTTCAAATTAGCTCAGTAGTCGCGCCAAGAATAACCTTAGGCTCCCCATCATGAACATGGTTTTAGAGTCATTCTGAATACTTATTAGAAGCCTCAAAACGCCTTGAATGCATCAGATCGAGAATGAGGCTGATGCTTCATGTACATACTTCTTCTACGATGGTATTTTATATTAGCTGAAGAAAGATACTCCCAAATCTCAATGGGTTGGTCAAAACGATTAATAAAAAAGTGGCAACGACAACCCGTTCTGCATTCCCTCACGAGAGAGTTGTAAATCTTGTATAGATCGTAATTCTTTGAAGAATAAAAAGTTCCATCATCCCCCATGGGAAGTTCTGTTTCCAATTTGACCTTGTTGATTTCAATTCAGAGGGTTTGGGGACTAGAGGCTAGTGTTTCCCTTTCGGTGCAAATTTCAACCAATTCTGTCATAAGTTTCCTTCATTGCTCTTGCAATTCGTCCTAAAACTGAGCTGATTCACCTCTCACGTCATTCAATATTTATATGTGCCTATTTACCATAAGTTTGCCAATTGCTACAATGATATATCTATTGTTGTTTCTGATGATGGCAGCACCGCTTCCTATTCCATTTAAACAGCAAGATCCATCAATGTTAAGTTTAAGTTTTGTAGCAAAAAAGAGCTTCCAGTTGATGTAGATAGTGTTTTTGGTTTGATTTATGTCTTTTTATGAGTGAACTCTTTTAAAGATAACTGTTGCATCCATCTTTAATAAAGTGTTTTTGATTTGGTAGATAATATCAGATGTTGAACAACTATTTTATTCAATGGAAACCCAAACTAAAGTCTATTATATTTTGAAACTTAATCACTGAAAACTCTACAAATACAAAAAATCTGAAGCAAGATATTGAACATCATACCCAATAACAATTTTAATAACCCAACGATAAAAAAACCTATTCCAACATTTTATTTAGTTTTATACTCGACAATTTTTTTAATCCAAAGTAAATATTATTATTAAAAAACAAAGCCCGAAATAAAGTCTAATGATAGCATATAGGTCAAACATCTCTAGCCCCAAATTCAAAATACATAGAGAAAAAAACTCTAGAGATTGAGGCAATCAGCACTGGATCAAAACTTGATGGTGGAGCTGGTAAATTGAGATAATCCACCGAGGAGTAGATGAGCGAAGTGGCGAGAAGACTTTCTATATCGAAAGAGGTCAATATCTTGTAATGAGATAAGAATAGATGGAAAAGTAAAGTTAGATCAAGAGAAGTTAGAATGAAGCTGATGAATATCAGTAGAGGGAGATTCATCTTCTTCAAAGATTATTCGATTCATCTGTATAGATTAGATGGATTAATACTTCAAGTTCGACTTGTAGGAGAGGAAGATGAAGACAAAATTATAGCTGACTTGATGAAGATAAGACGAGTCCTGAAAATTAAATGTTAGTAAATTTTTCTTGTATAGAATAATGAGGAATAAAATGAATTAGGGTCAAACAGATAAAGGGAAAAATTGAGATAATAGGCAAAATGTTGGAGGCCTAATAAGTGTATCTGATAAATCCCAATTCGATATTGTCCAGAATAATGATTTATTGATTTAAGAGGACTATGGATTTTATTAGAGTTGAGTTTGAGTATTTTCTTGCATTTCATAGTCCATTTGGCCAACCAGTCAGGTGCTAAGTTCTGCTCTTTCAAAATATGGGATATAGTAGTATTTGTAGTAAAGATATTCCAGCAACATTCTAGGGTAGTAGTAAGAAACCAATGAGATTTATGATTAGAAAGCATAGTATTAAGGGGTTTAGAATCAATATCATGAATTTTTAGATTATTACATAATAGAAGACCATCTAATATGGCTAGACATTCAACTGAAATGAGAGTTTGTTTCCTATAAAGACGACCTTTAGCAGCAATAAAGTCACCTTTAGAGTTTCTAATAATGGTCCCTCCTGATGCTTCACCACTTGAAAATCATGAGGCGTCATTATTAAGTTTAAAATAAGTATCTTTGGGAGGATGCCAACTAATATCAACCATCTTTAATAGGATGATTAAGGTGATTAAAACACTTTAACACATAAGCTAAGTCATTATCTTTAGACCAATACTTTCTTCTTAGAAGATTGGATTGATCCAAGTTAAAAATAATAGTGTTTACTTGATTAATAATAGAAGTAGCAGAGACTATTGGGTGATCATGCTTTATCTTGTTTCTAAAATTCTAAACAGACCAAGCAATAATAGCATGAATGATATCTCTAATATGAATGTTAGTTGAGGAGGAGTCAAACCAGAATCTGACTATATGCTGTATAATCATATGGATATCCAGCCTTAGATTAAAAAACCCTTCAAAGTAGCTCAAGACCTGCCAAGTAGATTTACAATTAACAAAACACGATGAAAGGTTTCAGAATTGTTACAGTATTGGAACTTTGAGGCCAGCTAAACATTTTTAGTTTGAACCACTGAGTCTTTAGGGATCCAGTTGTGGAATATTCTCCAAAGAAGAAAATACCACTTCTTTGGATTAATATGATTCCAAATCCTTTTAAAGATTGATGATTTTGGCCTTTTTTCCGATAGTTTCCTTTGTGTCTTTAGTTTGAAAATGACCATCATTAGATATTGTCTATTGAGGATATTCATCCTTAATAGCTTTAAGAGAAAGGTATCCGATTACAGAGATATCAGATGATAAAGTTGATGTAGCTAACTTATTGTAATCCCAGGTGTCATCATTGTAGAAGTCCTTAACATAGTGTTGTATATACTAATCATTAGTAACCTCAAGATTCAAACTAATCAGAGGATTAGGTTTGAACCTCAAGATTAAATTATATACTCATATTAATATACGCTAAACTTTGAATTAAGTTTTTTTCATATATCATAAACAGACTATGGGACAGAGGGTCCCCTTGTCTAAGCCCAGTAATAGACTGGAAAAACCCTTTATAAATGTTATTAATGATAACATAAAATCTCTTATTAGAAGTGAGGCTTTTGACTAAGTATGGGAAGGGTTTTTTAAATCCAAAAGCTTCAAGAATTTTATAAAGAAAAGATAGGAAAAACATGTCAAAGGCTTTGATCATATCTAGTTTAATTATTAAGTTACCACCTATATTTTTTTGTTCAAGTCATGAACCATTTATTGCATAAAAATTAATGTGCCTCCTTTAAACAAAACCATATTTCTCTTTAGATATAAGTTTATGGAGAAGATGAGAGAGCCTATCATTAAGAATTCTAGATAGAATTATATTGAAAATAATGCATAAAATTATGGGTCTATAGTCACTCCAAACTTGAGGGTTGTTTATTTTAGGGATTATAGTAATGGCAGTTGCAAAGATGTCCTACGGAATATGATCTCCTGCAAAAAAAAATTCTAACTGCAACAAAAATGTCGTTAGCAATAAGAGACCAACATCTTTGAAAAATTTAATAACGAATTCATCAACTCCAATTATACTTGAATAGTTGAGGGATTTGATAGAGCATAAAATTTCTTTATTATTAGGAGTAGTCATTAGATTTATATTGTCATCTCTACTAATAATATTTAGGATTATATGATGCAGGTTATGAATAGGGCTACTATCCTGATTTTCAGTCAAAATGGATTTGAAATGACTGACAACAGAGTAACCAATAACAATGGGATCCTTAATCCAGGTATTGTTAACTTTGATTTTATGAATACGACTTCTTTTACGTTTCTGTTTGACATAATTGTAGAAAGAAGTGGTGTTTTTATCACCATCATAGGTTCAATTAATGTAGCTTTTTTATGCCAATAACTTTATTCTCTAGCAAGTAATTGAAAAAGATGAGCTTTGACATTAGCTAGCTTTAATTTATCCTTAATAGATTTAAAGTTGGAAAAATAATTTTCAAGAAAACAAATCTCATCTTCATAATTAGCTAAGGCATTGAAAAACATTACCAAAAGTATTTTTATTCCAATATTTTAAAAATATCTTGAGTCTTTTTAGCTTTGCCAAAAGGCAAAAAGATGAGTTCCAAACATGGTTGTCTTCCAATTGTTATCAGTATCTTGTATGAAGGTGGGATGAAGAAGCCATATATTCAAAAACTTTGGTTGTCTTCCAAATTTTTTCAATATCTTGGATGAAGGTAGGATGAAAAATCCACATATTGAAAACTTTAAATGAGGATCGTATACTAGAATAATCACTAGAACAAGTAATAAAAAAAGAAGAGTTGTTAGTTTTAATTATGACTAAGTGTTTAATAGTAGTGTTGGTGAAAGAGTTGGACCAAGATTGTTATATAAAACTTTATCAAATCTCTTCCATTTATGAGAGTTAGACCAGGTATAGGTAAAGCCAACATAGTCAGCATCAGTTAGGTTATAGTCAGCAATAGCCTCATTAAAATCATCCATACTCTTATTGGAAAAGAGTAAAGGGGGAAATCTGCTCAGAGGGGTTGGTGATGTGGTTAAAATCACCCATCACCATCTAATCAAGAGAGTTATTAAAGGTACCTTTTATAGAGTTCTAGAGCTCAGTCCTTAGATATCTATGAAATTTAGCATTGACAATAGTAGTTAGGATATATATATATTAAGAGGTGGATATATCATATATCATATATGACATGCAGATGAATTAATTGGTCCTGATTCAGAAGAATCTGAACATCATAATCTTGTCTCTACATGATCCAGATTTTACTGGTGATATTGGTGAGAGAGTTCTGAAATCCTAGAAGCTTAGCAGTAGAAGATAAAAGATTATCCCTTAACATAGGCTATTGAATAACAATAAAGTTGATAGAATTGGATTTGCATATAAATTTAATTCTCATTTTAGCTGTCATGTTGCCAATGCCTCTTACATTCCAATATAGGAGGTTAACGGTCATTTGGGAGATTCAAAAGAAGGTATGACAACCTCTGGAAATTGTAATGCTTTGGTAGCATTACGTCTGATAGATTGCTTAAAACAGGGTTTGATTCTTTTGCATAAGCATATGGAGTTGAAATGAGGCTACAAGTGATTCTAACTTTAGGAGATGAAGGATCCAAGGTATCAGGAGCTACAAGAAAATCATAGATATTGATTCCAGTATTGGGGATGGTAATGACTTCGTTGATTTTTGGGCTCTAGACAGGTGGAATGGTTGGAGGGCTCAATTGGTTAAAAGGTAATAAAAGGATAGAATTTTTGTTAAAGCTTGAGATTTGGGAGTGAACATGTCGATAATTGTTTGATTTGTTCTGCAGGCCATGAGAGACTAGATAAGAAGATAGGCATAAATGGATGTTGGAGATAAAAGAAGATTTGGGGGTCAATCATTGATTCAGATGAGGTTTGAACAATGATTGGCTTGAGCTTATGATTAGAAGGCTCGAAGGGAAAATGTAAATCTGGATTTATGAGTTTTCTGCATTCTATGTGTTTATGACCAATGTGTCAGCAATGAGTGCAGTAAGAAGGTCTAGGGCTATAAATCATAGATTGCCAAAAACCATTATCAGGTCCAAATCTAATCCAAATCTTGGATATAAGTTCTATTGTAGAGTCAGTTTTACTGAATTTATACAAGAATTATAGATATTTTTTTTATAGAATCCATATTTTGAGAGAGTTACCAATAGATTTAGCTAAAGATATGATGATTAGGGTGATATGGGATTCTTTTTTAGAATTAAAAGACGGAGACCACTTTAGTATTCTCATAGACGATAGAGCCACAATCCAAACATTTAGTCTCCATATATTTTTGACATCTTCAAGCAGGTCTATTTCAATCATCAAATGCCTGCTATTCTAAAAAGAAAGACTCACCTTACCGTTACAATTTAGAGAGTCAAATTTTTTTTGAATGTCTGGAATCTTAGGTCTACCAAGAGAAAATTTAACAATTAGAATATATTTGTTTTTTTTGAACTAACTCTTGTTTGTCTTGAGATGAGAAGATTATTGTTGGGTGATAATTTTTAGTAGTTATAACAGGATCTAGAAAATGATTGGCTTTTGGCTTAATGATATCTGCATATGATGAATCTGCAGGTTGATAAAAATAGTTTGCTTCGAAGGTTGGGTTGATTCTCAAATTGGGGAACTGCACATAAGATGAAAGCATCCAGGAAGTGAAAGGAAGTTATGGAGGTTTGTTGGAGGAAATTATAGAGCTCCAAAAGGAGATAATTCTTTGTGGACACATGATACCTGAAGGTGACGAATAAAAAAAGTAGAAGAAACCATAACAATAAAAAAAAGAAATTTAAAAAAACTTTTAAATTTTTTTTTTGATAAAAATGTGCTTCTTAAAAAAAATCATATTTTTCGTTTTTATATTCGGCGATTTAAATTTTTAATCTAAACTTTTTTTTAACCAAAAAATATGTTTTGATTCCGAAATAAAAATCATTATAGATAATTGAAATATGTAAGATTCATTAAAATTTTAATCTGAACAACCGAATAAATAAATCGACCTTTATATTTTACCTTTTAAAATAAATATCATATACAATATATCAAATATTCAAATATCACGAAAACTCAAAAATTTATGTCAATTTAAACATCTCTCTCAACTCTAACTTTTTTTTTTAATATTTAAAAAAGAATCATGCTAAACGGTGCCTTTAAACAACCGTCAAAGACACCGGTTAATGATAAATTTAATTACTACGTTTGAAAAAAATCCAAACATTAAATATTTAAATTCATATTACTTAATATAAAAAGTTTCCGAAGAGCACCGATTAGCATTTTCTTTTAAAAAAAAATTGTATTAATGAAGGCAACGGAAAAGAGAGAAAAAAATCCTATTTCTATCAACCTCTTGAATGTATCACACTTTCCCAAATTATTTTTGTTTCTTTTGAAGTACCAACTGAGTCGGCTCACTTATACTCGTTAATAGAACGGAAGAACAGTGAGAGGTCCTCATCAAAACTCCTACTTTCCTTTACTTTCTTGTTCTTTCATCCATCTATTGCTTTAAGTTCTTTCCCTTAATCAGTTTAATGAAGTGAGAGTTCTTCTTAACTTTCGAAACCTGTTAACGCAAAATCAAAGTACAGAAAGATGATTCAGTTGCTGTTCTTGGTTCTGTTTGCCGAAGGGTTTATTGCATTCTTTTTACTGGTCAAGATTGGTCCTTTAAGAGAGCTAGTCATAAAGAGCTTAGATCAGCTCAAGAATGGAAGAGGCCCTGCTACTGTCAAAACAGTTGCTTGTACTATGTCACTTCTATTGCTTTCCAGTGTTACTAGTATAATCAAGATCCAGAACAAAGGTACCAAGCTTGGTACTATGTCACCTATGGATCAGGTTCTATGGAGGACACATTTGCTTGAAGCTTCACTCATGGGTATGCTTTAATACTTTCCTAATCCTGTGTTGTCCAATGTTTTTTTTATTGCTACCTTATTGTTGTTTTCTTGTTTATGTTCACTGTGTGAGTTTTGATTTAGACGGAAATTAGTTATAGTGAGTGTTTGTCAAGAAAAGTGGGAAATTTTGATTGTTTTGTTTGTATGATGGACTTGGTGTTTACTTCCTTTGGTGTTAATAGTATACAAATTGAAGAATTTTAGTATAGGTTTGTCTGTTATTGGTTAACTCTATAAGGAAAGTTAGAAAAAGAAGGAGACTATAGAAGAAACAAATCTTTCATTGACTAGTAGGAAGCTGAGTTGTGCCGCAAAGTATAAGTTTTTTTGGCTTAAAGGATTGTGACAGCAATACCTCTTGGTTAAACCTTCAGGAGCAACAGTGGTCTGGTGTGTTTGGAATTAGGTGTGCACTAATATTTTGTGTTTTATTTGTTATTCTTATAGTGTTTGTGTTAAACTTTTGTTTTCTTTTAATGTTGACTTGTGCTATTTCGGTGACTTGTTTTGTTTCCATTACACTTCTTAGTTGTAGAGGTTTGGATGGAAAGTAGTTCTCGTAGGTATAGCTCGTGTAGGAAATTATAAAGTTTTTAGTTACTTTGTCTTGCTTTTTTAGGATGACGGGCTTGATTTCTACTTGGAATGATTGGAGTGAAGAGGGAATGATGAAGGGAAAAATCTTCGGTTTCGTTGATGGTTGACCACAGATTTAGGAGTTGAACTTGTAGGAAAAAGAGTTGCGAAAACTTATAAAAGCCTCATAAATCATTAGTCAGGTCTCAGGAGTTTGAAAGACCGTGGAACCCATAAATCTTTTAGTAACCCGAGTGCCTAGGAGAAAACCTGAGTATGATCAGTCAATTTGAACCTTTATTAATGTAGATTCTCTCCCATTTCAAATCCCATAGTTAGCTTAATTGGAGTTGGTAATTTTTTATAATATAAGTCTAAGATGTTTGAGGGACTCTTTACATTTTCAAGTATGAGCTTGCGGTTGTGTTTGGAAACTAATATTATAAATCATACTTCCATCTAACTGTCATATTTTTATGGTGTGTGTTACTTTTGTTTTTATCATTGGCACTGTCTAGATTTATTTGATTTCAGACGAACTCTATTTCACAAGTGTTTTCTCATCTGGTCTCCGCTTCATTCACGGTTTTGGCTTTCTTCTTAGCAAATTTGCCTACTTGTTTTTCTTCTGATCTATCTATCATAGTGTGTAACATGAGGCTAAGGTAGCTTTTGCCTTATAAGATAAGACACCAAACAGTCACTAAGTCGAGAATAAGGGTAAACAAGCAGTCATAGAATATAAGATCTCTATCTTCAAAGCCATGCACTTCATCTTGCAGGTTTTGTCTTGTTTCTTGGATTCCTAATTGATAGAATGCACCATTATCTTACAAAGCTCATTGGGCTAAGGAGCGGTGCTGGATCTTCAAAAGATGAACTTGAACGTCTTCGAAAAGAGAAAACCGAATATAAAGAGAAGGAAGAGAGAGCATCCAAGGAAATCAAGCTGTTCAAAGAAAAAATCACCTCTCTTACAGAGGATCTGGAGAAACTGAAGAGTGAATCAGAAGAGAAGAACAAACAGCTTCAAACCGCTGAGTTTCATGTTACATCCCTACAGAAACAAGCTGCAGAGTTACTACTCGAGTACGATCGTTTGTTAGAACTCAATGAAAATCTTCAAAATCAATCAAACGGTTACAAAGGCTGATTCGATGTCTTTTTTCATGAGATTTGTGTTTAACATGAAGTATCAAAGTTTTAACGGAAATGTAATTCTTGACTGAGTTAAAGCTTGTTAGCTTTTTTGTCAAGTTGAAGCAAAAACTGTTTCTAAACGCTGATGTTAAAAGTTTTCTACTTTTTCTTTGACAAGTATTTTCGGTTAATCATTGGACTAGTAGCTAGCTTTTTATACAAATTTCTCAAAACCAGCTTCTGCCGGAAAAGCTTATAAGTCTGAACTATTAAATTCTCTCGAAAGCCAGTTCAAAATGGATAACATTACATTGTTGATATTCAGAACAAATTTCTAAACTCAGAGCCAATGAAGAGGCAGGCTCCTTCATCTGACTCTTTACTCAAACGGAATCTTCTTTACACACACAGAGCGTCGAAGCCAGTTGTGCATCTTTAAGTCGTACTTGGCTTGTAACTTACCAGGCCGTGAGCTCAACACAAAAACAAAAATCAACCATCAGAACATAAAGCCTGCTTTCTGCTTCGTGATGAACATATTATGGTTGAAGCCAAGTTAAAAAAGTTTGGCTTTTCTGAATCGAAACAGAATCATTCGCCCGTTGCAGACTGTAACAAAGTAAAATATTAATATATTTCGTTATTATAGAGCCATAAAACTTTCACATACAAAACTTGTCTTTATAGAATAGGAAAGAAGTCCTATTAAATAAGAACCTATAACACTGATACGAATAGACTATATCATAGCTGGAAACATGATGTAATATATTTTAAGTTATCCATATTCTAATCTTTCCATGACTAACACAATCAATTACCCATCACTCCTGATAGAATCTTTTATCAAGTTGACAGAGTCACTAATGT
Source organism: Limnanthes douglasii subsp. nivea (assembly GCA_036936605.1). Taxonomy (NCBI): domain Eukaryota; kingdom Viridiplantae; phylum Streptophyta; class Magnoliopsida; order Brassicales; family Limnanthaceae; genus Limnanthes; species Limnanthes douglasii. Next base: position 190,699,400 of record JAUPFV010000002.1, on the reverse strand, counting down.
GGTAACATGATTCAGCTAAGCCAAGTTCTCACCTTGACATTGTTGCTTTTATACTAATGCAAGGTTTAATGGAAGTTGCGAACTTGGGGCTCCAGGTTTTAAATGGCCGAGCCAGACAAGCAGCTGTCCATTAACAGCTGAGCTTGCTTTACGTTTTTATTGGCTGTAACAGAGTTGAAACTGAAGTTTTATGTGTCACGGCATAAGTAATGTTCTCTTTTTCCTTCATCAAGTCAATGAAAATCATGTTCCGATTATAAAAACATATTCTCTTTCTCTCATTTCTTGATCCAACTTATCCAACACATTTAGAATATCCTTATATCGGTGATGGGTCTTATCTTCCATGATAAACCCATGGAGCTGCCCATTCACTTCTATTACGCTGTGACCAGGCACTTTCTTATTCCCTGCCCGTTTCATGATCTTCCTTACGCTAGCCACCTTGTCCCATTTCTTCGTCATAGCAAAGAAGTTTGAAACCAAAGCATGAATCCCCAATTCATCTGGGTTGAACTCCAGGATCTTCTTTGCTGCAATCTCTCCGACATCAAAGCTTCCATAATTACAGCAGCCTGACAGGACTGCAACCCAGATAGCAAGTCCAGGTTCACTGTCCATCGAATCAATCAGATCAAGGGCTTCTTTGACTCGTCCTGCACGTGCCAAAATATCAACTGCACAAGCGTAATGTTTTTCGGTTGGCTGGATTTTATACTCGCTTACCATTAAATCAAACCATTTTTTACCTTCTTGAACCAAACCCGAGTGACTAAGAGCAGAAAGGAGTGAGGCAAAAGTTGCATGATCCGGTTTTGAGTTTGTTTCTTTCATCTCAAGGAAGATTAATAGGGCGTCTTGTCCAAGTCCGTGTGCACCGTAGCTCGCAATCATTGTATTCCAACAGACTAAGTCTCTTGAATCGACTTGATCAAAAATGGTTCGCGAAGAAGAAAGTGCTCCACATTTTGAATACATATCGATCAGTGCAGTAGCAGAAACATTACTGAGATCATACCTTCTAAGAATGTAAGAATGCAAGGATTTGCCGAGTTTCAAGAGCCCGACCTGGGAACAAGCCAAAAGTGCGCTAACAAGAGCCACCAGATCAGGATGGACACCAAAAATCTGCATTTCAATTAACAACTCAAGTGTTTTACCGGCAAAACCATTTTGCGCGACACCAGATATCAATGCTCCCCATGAAAGGGTATTCTTATGCCTCATCCTGTCAAACACACGAGATGCAAGTTCCAAGAGTCCATTCTTGGCATACATGTCAACAAGGCTGGTTTCTACCACAACATCCATACAAAAATCTCTCCTGATCATGTATCCGTGAACCGAAAGACCAGCTTTTGTGTTTCCAAGATCAGCACAAGCTTGAATCAAACCCACCATTAGAACCAAATCCCCTGCTGTTCCCTCCTCCTGCATTCTTCTATAAACACCCACAGCCTTAATAGGCTGTCCACTCTGCACAAACCCAGTCACCATTGTAGTCCAACTAACAAGGTCCTTCCTTTTCATCCTATCAAATACAACCGTCGCCATATCCATCTCACCGCATTTCACATACAAATTCAAAAGAGACGAACCAACAAACAGATCCCCTCCGTACCCGCAATCTACAGCATTTCTCCAAATTTCTTTCCCCGTCTCCGCATCCATCAAACTCACACATGCCTTGATAGCCACCGTGAAAGTCGAGCTATCCGGCTTAACTCCTTCTAAAACCATCTCATTATAAAGACCCAGAACCTCATTCGGACTTCGTTGACGAGAATAAGCGATTATCAAAGAGTTATACTCGGATACACCTCTGCGAGGCAACTTGTCAAACAGTTTACGTGCAGATGATATATCGCCTGTTTTTGTATATGATGCAATGAGAAGTCCATTAATGAAGCTTTTGTGGATTAGGAGACCGCTTGAGAGGGTAAAAGCGTGGATTTTAGAGATAGTAGCTCTGTCTTTGTGAGCTAATAGAAGAGATTTGAGGTGCTTAGGACAAAGAAGACGCCACATTAATTATGCTCAACATAGAAAAACAGTCAGCCGTTTGTTATTTTGAGATCAAAGGAAATGAAGGTAACAAACAAACCTCGTTCGATTTTTAAAGATTTGGCTTTGAGTTTTGGCTCTTTTTATGTTACTTGTATATTTGGGTTTGTTGAGATATTTTGATGTCACGTAGAGGATAGTGAGTATGAAGAGATTTTAAAGGGAATCCCTGAAGAAAATAAAAGATTTTAAAAAAAATGAAATTTTATTCAATTACAATCCAAGCCATTGAAAATTCCTAACTACTCTACGAAGTTGGAAACAGAATTTTAAACACTAACCATACTCATCTTCTCCATACCAAAAACTTCAAAACTTTAATCAGGTAGACCCAATTTTCAAAAACCTCTCCTAATATGACCGAAATTAAGCTAGAAAAAGTTACTTGCATACCAGTATGGACGCCTAGTAGATATACTGCTTTCCACTTTATTTTTTTGAAAAAACGATTTTTTTTTAAAATTCCGTTTTTTGTGTTCTTCATCACTCGTTGGCGTCGGGTAGTGTTCTTAGCCAAGAGTAGTGGTGAAAAGCATACTATGTACGCCGGGGCGTGGCGTGTTAACCTTTGTATATGCCATGAATGTGGCGTGTAAAAAGTCCTCTACCCCACCTACTGGGGTAAACAAGTGTTGACATACCACGCCCCGACGTAATGGGCTAATTATGTACGCCGGGACGGGGCTGACGGTTGTTGTAAGGTGAGGTAGAGGGTTTCGTTAGGGTAGGGTTGGTTTAGTTTTAGATTAGTCTTTTTTCTAAAAGTACTAGTCTTTTTCTTAATTACTTTAAGTTTTAGTGTTAGATTAGTTTTAGTTAATAGTTTAGGTTTAATTAGTTTTAGTTTAGTGTTAATTTATTTTTAGTTTAGGTTAAGTATATAATTTATGTTTTTATCATGATTTTTGAAAATTAAAGCTTTTCAGAGATAAGGTAGAGAAATTATAATTTTTTTTGAAAATTATGGTAATTTCACAGATTAAAATTGTCTATTTATAAAATTTCGTAAAATAAAATCGTCAAACAAAAATAATTTCGTGGAGTAGTTTCATAGGAAAAAGAATGACTTCGCAAAATAAGAACGACCATTTTTTAGCATCCCGATTTTAAATTCATTTTTTTCTTTCTAAGAATGCAATAAACTAATTGAAAAATATTTCTTATGGTTATTCGGACATTTTTCTAGTGAATATTAAAGTAACATATATTACAATTTCAGGAGGTACTGTCAGACATATAGTATTAAAGTGGCATAAATTACTGAGTGTCTTTACGAGAATCATATGTAAAAGCTGTAATGTATAAAATAAAATGATTAGGATTTGCATTACAATTCAAAACTGGTGGGCGAGTATCCTTATGCGAGAAGACCAATAGAGAAAGCAGAGACTCGATCAATGGAGCCTGTAAATTACGAATACATTAAATTAGTGAGAGTGAACTTTATAAATATGAAACCCGTAATGTATCTTCGAAAAGAGACTGAGAGCCGCTTATGCGAGATGTTGTATTGTTGAAAATTCTTTTATTTGTTTCTTTTATTAAATATAGTATGTTACCGCGCATAAACATATGGTTTTGGCCCTGAAAAGAACGGTTTAATGGCCTGAAATTATGTAGCCAGGTGAGCTAGTTAAGACAGGATAGCGAAAATATAAGCTTTATTGTTAGAGTAAATACAGTCTAAAACAAGACGGTTCAAAGATTCAATTTGTTAGAGTATTGAAACCCTTGATGATTAACTTTTCTAGCAGAGAGTTCACTATTTCATCCCTATAATGAAATAGTGTTTTGGAATATTGCCTTCTTCGAGATAAAATCGGTTTAATCGATGCGGAAGAGTTTTCGAGTCATCCCCATAATGAAATAGTGTTTTGGAATATTGCCTTTTTCAAAATAAAGTCGGTTTAATTGATGTCGAAGGGTGTTGAACGGCTAGAATAATAAGTAGGGAATTGCTAAAAAAAAAGCCAAAACTACTCCGCGAAGTCGCTTTTTTTGAATTTTAAAAATTACTCCGTGAAGTTATTTTTTTTGACGATTTTGTCCTTCACGAAATCGTATAAATAGAAGAAATTACTCCGTGAAGTTACCATAATTTCCAAAAAAAATACAATTTCTCTACCTTCTCTCTACTTTCTCTCTCTAAACATAAAGAACTAAAACTAAAACTAAAGAAGGTGATACTATCATTATCAATTAAAATGTTACTCATTGCCTTCAAAGCCACTTAATCATATATCCTAACACTTAAATGATTTATTTGCAAAAAAAACATATTTAGATCTTAGTTTTCGAAAGGTTTCTTAAACCATAATGGGTATTTTGTTTTACTTTAAATTTATATTGTTTTTAGTTAGTATAAGTCTTTAATAAATGATAACCTACTAAAAAAATTACACAAATTGACAAAATTGAAAGATAAATGTTAAAAAATTGGAAAAAAAACGATACGGATCTGATACAGGTCTGTCCGCCAATGCAATGGCGCCCACAGGGGTCTGTACGCCATTGCACAGCGGAAACAGGGCTCTGTACGCCATTGCACGACGGAAACAGGGGTCTGTACGCCATGCCTTGTGTACGCCATGCAGTGGCGTCAGCACCATCGTGTACGCCATTTGTCCAGCGGAAAGTACCATCTTCTTCGACAGGATGATGACGACGAACACCACCTGGACGCCATCGTGTGGCGGAAACGGACATTTTTTGATTTTCTTTTTAAAATTATTTTTTCAGAAAAACAGAAAGATACAAGGGTCAATGTTAATATTGGTTTGTAGAAAAACAAGCTTTGTTACCATTTCGTCAAGTTTTGTTAACATTTTATTAAGTTTTACAAAGTTGGAAAAAAAAGTTTTGGTTAGTTGAAGTTTTGAGTTTTTATGATTTTAGTGAGTTTTAGGAAGTAAAATGTTAGGTTATGGTAGATTTTCTGTTTGCAACTTCATGAAGTAAATAATGGGATAAAACGTAATTAGATGAACTTCTAAGGACTTTTTGGGTTTTTTGCCTAGTGGCAATTTTGTAAATATTGAAAAACAGAAAAAATCGACTTCGCAGAGTAGTTTTGGCTTTTTTTTAGCAATTCCCTAATAAGTATTATGAAGTTGCTAAAAAATGGCCAAAATTAATCCGTGAAATCGTGTTTTTTTTTAAATCTACTTGGTGAAGTTATTTTGTTAGACTATTTTATCCTTACAAACTGTATAATTAGTCAAATTTATTCCGCGAAGTTATTATAATTTCAAAAAAAAATAATTCCTTACCTTTTCTCTATCTTCTTTCTAAAAAAATCAAAAAATTTAAACTAAAATTAAATACTAAAACAAAACTTAGTTAAAATTAAAACTACAATTAAAACTAAAACTGAAATTAAATACTAAAACAAAAATCATTTAATATTATAATTTAAACTAAAACTAAAATTAAAATTTAAACTAAAAGAGTAACATTATCCTCTCCTCTTTCCACTACCCCCTTCCCTCTCCTTTTACAGCCATAAGGTGAAACCGAGAGACACCCAACCGCTGAAATCTAAAGACACGACCATTCATGTACTGAAAGTCATTCATCGACGACCAGCCACAACTGAATCAGAGCACTTGAGACCGCCGAGTAGATCCACCGAGGAGACTCGAAATCAAAACTACTGTAAGTTGTTTTTAAGTGCATGAGTTAGTTTTGGTTAGCAATTAAGATGTTTATAGGGTAGTTTTAGGGGTTAGGTAGAGTTTGGGTAGACGAGGCAGAACCTTCAAACTTCTGCCATGACGATAGTGTTCTTCGCCACACGGGGGCGAAGAACACTGTCTTTATGCCATTGTGTGGCGTGGGTTGACTGTCCATGCCATAACGACGGTGTGGGATGCACATGCCACACGATTGGCGTAGACACCACGCACACGCCATCACTGTGACGTGGGTATATTGGTCTACGCCATTTGTTTGGTGTAAACCCTAATATCCACACTACAGTGATGACGTTGGCTGCTCCGGTCACCGGAATCATCTGGGACCGGTTTATTCTTGTTATTTGGTGTGTGTTTACCGCGTTTTTGCTATTATTTCTCTAAATACGCTTCGAGCCTGATAATTTGTGTTTCCAACCAACCTTGACATTTCGTACATTTTTTTATTTCAGGTAATAGATCATGGTGACGCCCCACATTCTACGGATGGCTCACGGACGAAGAGAATAAAGAAGCGGAGTAGGGTACGGGAAGCTGCTCAGCCTGTTTTAGTTGCCAATTCAGCAGTTCCGATGGAGAAGCTGCCTATAGTATCCAGACCGTATGCTTCCGGATCGGGTTCCGCTTCCATTTACCACGGAGGACGCCATCCTCCCCCACCTAGAGTGCAGCCTAGAGCTCCTCCTCCCTCTAGATTTCCACCGCGATTTGGCTAGGCGTTCATCTCCCACACTGCATACCACTTTTGGATGGGAGAGGTAATAATATTTAAATTTGCATATGAAATTTTATTTTGGTTTAATTTTATTGTATACTAACATATTTAACTAATGTTTTCAGGAGCGCGAGATGCAGCTATATGTCCATTATCCTAGCCATAGAGCATGGAGTTTGGCTGCAAGAAAATTGGGTACGCGCCGTAGTTGACGTCACTCCTTTCGGTCGACTAATAGAGATGTTTTATCACATGCGCACACACTCCAACATGACAGAGCTATTTTTGGAACGGTGGCATATGGAAACAAATAGTTTCCAATTTTTTCTTCGGCGAGATGACGATCACGCTCGACTACGTGCACATCATATTGGGACTCTCGATTTTTGGTTCACTTGCTGTTCTTCCTATTACATCAGACAAGTCTATGGCCATGCATGAGTGCGCTAAGTTTCTTATGGTGGACGAGGTAGACTTTGTGATGGAGGTTGAGAAATGCAAGAGCGTCAGTTTTGGTTTCAAATGGCTTCAGAATAGGTTTAATGGTTCGTGAATACAATACAGAGTTAGTTTACACTAAAAAAAACAATGAAAACAAACACAAACTAAATTCGATTTCAAATTAAAAATTACAACACGTACTCAACTAAAAATCTTTAGGTAAGTCCACTACGGGTTCCTCAAATACAACGGAATGTGTCAGTGTGGGATTTTGGAGTCTTGAAAATACGCAGACTCTATCTAACAAGGGGATCGACCAATAAGTAGCGTCTTCTCTCGCCGTTCGCATCCACGTTGGATCTATAGTCGGTAAAGGTGACCCCTTAACCAAATCAACCTATAAATTGACATTGAATCTCAATGCGCGTTAAGAAAATAAATTATTAAATGCATGCGAAACTAAAAGTTCTTTACTCACGTGAACAAAATGGTTTTTATTGACGAATGCCACACCGATCTCCTTTAAAGAACCATCCTTCGGCTGTGCATTCTTCACCGGTAGGTAAGTCGTACATCCACCAGGAGTGAGGCAATAAAAAACACAATTGAATATCGTCGCGACTAGTTTTCTGCAACTAGGCAAGGACATCCAATTTGCGAAAGGTGCATTCTCTTTATTAAAAGTCAACCGGTGTATCTCCTTATCGACTTCACTTTCATCGTCGTAATATGCAACCAGTTTATAAAACTCTTGATCGCTCTTTAGCTCATGAACTATGACTTCTCTAACCATTATCCATCCACTTCCGTAACCGACCATACCATGCACGATGGCTCTAAAACAACAATTACCGTCGGACATAACATTTGTAATTCGGCTTATGAAAGGACGCATAAATTAAGGTATGTCTTTTGAAAATATCGAGTCCGGCACATTTGGTAATCTTGCTGGGATTCGTTTAACTGAGATGACGATATAGCGGTAATGTTGTTCGACCCATCCGGAGTTCTTAAACCAACACATGCAACCTTTTTTTTGCGGTTTTGTTCCAGAATTACTAAGAGTATGTGCGTCGACCGTTCGTGCGGTGCTACCGAAAGTGCCGACCGGGGTTGCTAAACTAGCGGTGGGTGTTACCATTCTTAGAGTTTCGGCACTATCGTGGGACTCGAACATTTCTTGTTCGGCACTAGTCTCTTCCAATGCTCGTCTATAATCCGAGTAGGTACATGACCGTCCACTCTTTGGATTTCCTCAAGTTCGTGGGAGCACGACAAACCATGGATCGTACGATCGGTGCATATGCACGAAGATTTTTCACCGCCGCTTTTATCAACATAATTATCGTATAGTATCGCCAATGCAATAGGTGATACATACCCCCGTAAAAATTTGAACGGTTTAAAATCTTTAAATTTTTGAATTAGACGGCACTTGCTAAGCTCCATCGATTCTTTAATGGTCGAATGTTGCATCGCTAACAAGCCATGTACTTTATCCCAAAACCCATTGAAATCCAATCGTCTTGACCCGACATATTTTGTCAATGTAGCATACGAGATTTCTGCCCTATTAGAGGTGTGATTACTGAAATGCATGATTTTGTTATTATAAGCATCAACAAAGCTATCTTTATAAAGTGTAATCCACGAGTCTACCACATAATCCACCGTCTTATTTTGGTCTTTGAACACCGATCGCATCTTAGCCAACCTCTCGTTCATCACCTCAATGGTATTGGATGAAACAACGTCGTTCCAAGCCGCCAAAAAATTGTTAAACACTTTCCCGTCTTCAAACATTTTTTTTGTTCTCCCGCTAACATTCTTGTTGATATGCCACTCGCATAACATGTGACTAGTGCTAGGAAATATTTTGTCGATGCTATTCATCAAGGCTAGTTCACCGTCTGTAACGATAAGACAAGGTAATTCACAAATATTCTCCCCCATTACCATTTTCAAGCATCCCAATAACCATTTGTAGCTGTCTTGTTTTTCACTCACCATAAACGTGAAACTCATGCAAAACATTTTGTTAGTCGATATTACCCCGACTACTTCGAACAAAGGCATCACGTAACGTATAATTTTATATGTGCTATCCATGATTAGCTAGCGTGAGAAGGTCCGTAGTAAATCAATACGAAGCGGATGTGCGAAAAACAAATCGGTTATAACGTTAGTTCTATCATTCCTATCCGTACATAATACTTGTACTTGTGTAACTGTAATTTAACTAACAAGCATTACATTTGGGATCGACCACCGTTTTCAACCATCACCGTTCTTTGACGGTAATTGTAAACGTGATGGATATTTGAAGCATTCTCCAGATCGGCCTTCTTCAAAGCACAAATATCTGTCGCGGACTTGTTCCATTCACCGTCAAAAGATCAACGAGCTCTTTATCTTTCCGTTTTAACTTGGACCATTGCAAATGTCCTTGGGCATACTTAATCGGTTCGTGGTTGTGCAACCCGGAAAGGACACTAAGAGCCCACTTATTATCTCATTTTACCGGATTGCCTACCAAATGAAAAGGTCAATTTATTTTTTTGCTACTGGTAGCCTTACACTCGATTATGTTGCAAATGAAAAGAGCCCAGTCGATTATGTTGCAAATGGCGAAATTTTTTCTCCATCCCCAATTTGTAGTTCATCTTGGGAAGAGGTGTCAAAACTTTTGTTTTTAACTTTTCCGGATTTAATCCAGTCACACAAAAGAGTTATTAACGCTCAAAATGGACCAAAGTTGTTTAAAGACGACCGTTTGATTCCAGATTTTTAGGTCTATTATCGTTCTTCCTCAAGTAAGGGAAATGTATTTTTTTTACCACTCAACCTTGGCACTTGAAACTTTCATCTTGTGGCCAGAACAAATGAAGTGTCTAAAACATTGGAAGAGTTCCTTCAAAACTCTACCAAAAACTATAAGCATAGAGAACCACACTACTTGTCATGCAAATATTACAGACCTGATGAGTTGCAGTCTTCGAACATAAGAAAGATGTTTTGAAGTCTAAGAACTTATGTGAGTCCTTGTTTTATCGAAAATAGATGACAATCATTATATGTAAGCTTGCTCGTTATTAGGGGAACTTCAAGGTAATGAACATTTAGGGTTCCATTTTTAAAACCAAAAATATTTATTAAAGAGAGGAAATGGGAATCGTTTACTTCAGAGAGAAATATTTGACTTTTCATGGAGATAAATATTTGGATTTTCTTAGAGTACGATAAGCTCCCAATATAAATAGGAGTCTAAACCTTAAGTTCATTATACAAATTTTATTTTCGTTTCTGCATTCGCACTCTCTTTTCTTTTTATTCCCAAAAATCAAATCTAGTTTTAAAAAAATAATCGTATAGATAAAATTGTTATTTTCCTTCACGGACAACATCAAATCGAATTGTATATTATAGACTTATTCATAGACGTATCAACATCCAAGTTTTCTGTTGCATGAGAGGAATAAAAATCTCAAGATCATGAATACTAGTAAGAATTTCTTCATTATTTTTTATATTAGACTATACAAATCATAAGGATAACGATTCATGCGTTTTAGGGTTTCAGAGTCTATAACATAATGATTCATCCAACCTCGACCCTCTTTATATTTTTTTTGCCACATGTGATAAATCAACATTGGAATATATATGGGAACCTAATAACACAAGAAATAAGACATAATTATATGATAATGTTTTTTTATTAAGGCTATAAATAATTTAACCTTCAAATTTACTTACGTTAACAAAGTGACTCATGTTCATGTGAGCGATATCAATCTATTAGAAGGAACAACATATATTTTAGAGGTAAATAATTTTTTTTAGGCTTGTAAAGAAATTTTATATATGATGCATTCGAACATAATCAGAATCATATAAAAATATTATGCATCATCCTCCGAACGTTTTAATCGTAAGTTTATAAGAAACAATTAAGCTTAACCAATTTTGCTTCTACAAGATTACATACATTATAAAATCGATCATATAAAGATAAGTCCAATCAGATTTCTTTCATTAGTTCTTATCTCATAGATGATAGATGATTTTTTTTAATAAAGCACGCAATAACCTTAAAACTACAATAACCATTCGGTCTTACGTTCGTTATCTCGAATGTATACAAGAAAAATATTGGAGAAGTTGTACACAATATAACAATTTTTTTTTCTGTTTTACATAACAATTTTTTACTTTTTGAAAAAGTTTTTTTTTTTAATTTTTTTTACGTTTAGTTCGTTAATTGTTTTTACGATATTTACAATTATAGTCGAGGTTAGAAGGCTAAGAAATCTAGTGTGTTTGTCTTATCAACTTGTTCAATGATATGTATAAGATATAATTCTTTTTGCTTGGTCAAATTGGCTTTAACACGTTTATATCATGATATTTTATCTTATATGTTTTAACTCGTGGAATAACCTGGGGTTTTTCTCCAGATAAAATATTTTAAAAACCTTTATCACGAATAAAGGCTCCACTATTGATCGTAATTACAAACCAAACAAATGATTTTCAATTTTTTTCTTTGAAAATATCATATTCATCATATTAGACATGCGTAACAAAGTCCAAAGTTTTCCACATTTACTCAAATATATGTAATATTATAGTACTTTGTTACCATGGAATTTGTCTCATATGCATAAGGTAAACCATACATTTTTCAAACAACACATCTGTATTTATCGATATTAACTTGTCTAAAATTTATTATAATGCATAAATTGTGAGGTCTGATTCAAACACTAAACCATTCATATAACAATATAGCCGAGTATCATTGAAAATCTAGAGATTATATTATGTATTTTTAATCATACTTATATTTTTGTGTGTTGAATATCAAGAAAAAAATCAGCCTTCATCGAGAATAATTAAAATTTAAGTTGTTTTGGCCCTAATAAAGTATTTTAACTTTGAATGCGCTTTTAACCCTTTTAATTAAATATAAATGCTAGTAAATTTAGACAAATACGTTCAAAATACACTATAATATAACATGTTAGGCTTACCGACTGACTATCGTATTTCCAAACTACTTGAACTTATTAATGCATATATCGATAATTATTTTAAGTTTAAACCAATATATTTCATACTGCATGGCCAAAATAAAAATGAATCGAAGGCTATATTTTGCGAGAAACCTAATGTGCTGGGACGTTACAGTTTCCATGGTCGAATGAGACACGAAGCTACGACTGTATTTTGTAAAATCTGAAGAAAAGAGTAGATTCATGTTGGAAAGACCTTTGGATTCGTCCACAAGCATCAAATGATGTGATAAAAATAGTAGCGATAGAGCTGAAGAGTACTAAGAAATTATTTCATAAAATAGCTGAAAATGAATACTTGTTAGGGAGCTCAACAAAATTACTTAAATCGAAAAAACAAATAGAGTGACATCTTATGTTCAATATCGAAGCCGTTTACGAATTCAGTGCTACACCAAAATTCTTCTTATTTTTATTCGTTATATTTTTGCAGGCCGATGATCAGCTCCTATTGTTTTACAAGAAATATTTTTGGTTTTCCAATATGTTGTATGGATCCAGAATCAAAATATTTGATCAAGGAGCAAATAAGGTTTTTTTATTAACTTGTAAACATCATGTTTGGGGCATCTAAGACTTCAATATGAGTGGTTGGATTATAATTCAAGAGAAATCGATACTGCAATATTATAGAATTTTTACAACGGCGACGCTTTAGGTGACGAGGAGGAGACGTCGCAACTTGTGGGATCCTATATCATATATGAACGAACAAGATGTAGAAGACAGTGATCCAACTTTTTGATTTTATTAAGCCTCAACTAAACGCTACGACACAAAACAAGATTAATTAATTTTACGATACACATTATTCTTTCAATTTTTTCAGTTATAGATATTTTAAAAACTTTTAAAAATTTGAACAAGAGATGTTAAACTTACATAAATGAAAGAATACAATTTATAGCATGGTTTTAGCGATTTTTGTGACGGATGGTGAAACGAAAAAGAAATTGAAATGTAACCTTAGACATTTATTTGCAGATGCCAAAATTGCTAGAAAAAAATATCAGAATATCAAGTTTGAGTTACAACTTGAATGCAATATTATGTTTTCAAACTTGATTTAGCTACAAAATTATATTCTTTATTGATTAAAGTGGATCCATATCTCATTTTACCAACCGTTTGGCGTTTTCCATACATCTTCGGTAGAATCTTGACTAACTTCGACACTACAAATACTACTTTGAAAATGAATATTGATGATGTTTCTAAGACTTTACATGCAAAGCTAGCAAAACAGACACTAAAAATAAATTTTTAGGTCATTGAACTAGGTGAGCTAATGGAGGAAATTACGGTATTAAAAAGAAAATAATTATTTTGCCTTCAGTTTGACAAAGTTAATTCCTCTATCTTTTCTAATTTTTATTGTTACGTAATTTAATACACATTGGGCTTACGATCCAAACCCTCATGGACAATAGGTTTTTGGACCCTTATGACACAATTATAATTTCACGCTTTCTTCATTACAATTTTTCATACGCCCATGAATTTTAGGAGTGCATGAATTCATCTCCAACAAATTACAATAAAGATAAATCTCATTTAGCAGCGTTTTAGAATACTCTAGCATTCATTTTTTTCATGTTACGCAATCCAAAAATGAGTCTCATCACTCCAAAGTTCAAGTTTCATCAATAAAAATGCTATGAAATTTATTTATCCAAGGCTAAGTCTGAGATTTCTCAGCATCCTTTCACCATGTTACGACCTTATTTTTATGGGGATAATTATTTTTATGACGACTAAGTCTGATTTCACAGCACCCTCTTCCCATGCTACGATATTCATTTTTTCAGGGATAAAACATATCCACATGGATAAATCTCAGATCTCTTAGCACTTAATCTTAAGGATAATGCCTAGGATGAAAATGTAGTATTCAACACAGACCTGTTGTAGTGGGATCAAATACTAAAACATTACATGATGAATCATAACAAAAAAAGACAAAACTTGATCACACACAACATCCTACACCAATTGGCTTGGGTGGAATCTAGACATAAAAGAATAATTTATGAATCCTCTCCCCAATATCAAAGGGGACCATGTTTCTCTTATCATTTAAAAACAAAAATACAACTTTGATACTGTAGATACAACCCAACGAGAGACCACGTTCCTCTTATCATTTAAAAAGAAAAATACAAGTTTGATACTCTAGATACAGCCCAACGGGGGACCATGTGTCCTCGTGGGGGTCTATGTTGATAATTACATATGCCTCTGGAGCGCCATTTACCCTTAATAAGAAAAATAAAGTTATTTTTTGATGTACAACTTCGGTAAATATCACCATCAAGATATTGAAATGAATAAATGACTAATATAATATATGAGAAGATAGTGTCGCCAAAATAGGTAATTAAAAGCATTGACAAAATAATAAAGTAGTACGGTAAGATTAAAGCATCAGTGAGGTTCGCAATGGTGAGCATCTGACATCAAAGTTAAAGATTTGATGAATATGGAAACAACATACACCAAAAGTAAAGACCATATGAAGATGAAACGAACTTAAAATAATAAAATATCTAATATAAGTGTATGTATTACTAAAGCAACCCTGACGTTTAAGAGTTAAATGTGTAACCTTTTATAATAGATGGTCGACACGTATCATAAAATATACGTGTCATTCATCCTTATAATTTAGGAACAAAGTAGCTATAAATAAGAGATCTAGTCATTGTAACATGAGTTGATTCTTTGATTAATAATAATACTCATGATTATTTTTAGTCTTATATCTTTGGCAATATAAAATAAATAAATTCCTCAATCATTTTTGGTGTCGTCTATGGGAAATATTTCTTCAAATAAATTATTCTTTTACCAAATGGTGCTGACTAGATCAAGAGTGGATAAATGATGACTTCGAGGAAACGTGCAATAAACTCCAACAATAAATTCTTAAAATATTGCTTCGCTAGTTTGTGGGAGTGACAATATGCAAGGAATTTTGATGGTTATACCAGGAACTCCGATGGTTAGACTAGGAAGGTTGGTAACAATGATTAAAATTCGAGAGAATAATATTATTCAGGAAATATCATGGAACATGACGGTTAGTCTAACAACAACAACAATACCGTAACAAGGTATATCAATATATCTTAAGAATATTCAACATTTATCGACAAATCCTGAACATAATAGATCAAGTTCCCTTTTGTGCCATACAATTATAATTAAACGAGTTAAGGTCAGAAAAATGTAAGTCAAATTTGTTGTGATATAAACGAGATAAAGAAAATCAAATTTGATTTGAGTTAATGACTAAAACTCTGCAATTTATTACTGAAAATATTACTTTTTGAGATAATATCAACTTAACTGAAAAATAGATATGGATGAGTTAGTTTTTGAAAAAGGATTTTTATTTATAAGGAAGGAGAAAATGTAAATAAAATTCCTGAATTGAATAATAAAGTATCGTAAAAGGAAAAAGGCTTGAAGAAAATCAGTATAAAGATGTAAGACCAAAAATTTATATGTATACTTTGATTGAAGCTCCATTAATACAAAGGATTTTCAAAATAAAATTAGCAAAGAATTTTGACCCTTATATGATGTAACATTAAAACAGAACAATAGATCTAGAGCATCATCTTTAGCAATTTTGAAATATTATACCATGATGTAATTCAGACGATACTTTGTCAAGTTTTTAATGACATTCAAATATATATCATTCATTTGGTTTAACGATTGTCATCAGGATCTTTTGATAGCTTTTGGACATCATTTCCGTATCATTTCATAGCTCATAAGATGTTGAAACGATAATATGATTATATTATGAATATATTTCAAAATGTTGAAGAATCCTGAAGGGATTATGTTCACAGGTTTATAAAGGAAATGCATACATTGGAAGGTTGCAATGAGAATATGGCGCTATCAACATTTAAAAGTGGATTTTCATGTAATAATAGTTTGTTGGTTGATTTAATAAAGTTCCCGACATGTTTTATGTGAGATTTTTAATTAAGATTAAAAATGTATATCAAATAAGAAGATACAAATAAAAGAGGACCATCGCAAATTAAAATGACAGATAAAAGAGGGGATTCATTTAGGATAAAATGAGAAATTAATGCTAAAAATATATTGGAGATTGTCATAGATCTTGTGAATATACCATAATTTTATTATTATGGTAATCAAAATGAAGGTATACTCAATTGAACGAATCTATAATGGTTGTTTATAGCAAGACAATATACTGGTTGAATTACCAAACTCCGAGAGTCATGTTTACACTAATTAGTATTAGAAGTCGTCGGTATTATTGTGTATGTCATAATAATCATCGACACTCAACGATGGATTTTTTTAGTCGAAAAATTCAAAGTTTGATTTATATTAGGGAATTTTTGGAATTCATTAAAGGAATGGAAAGAAAAAAAGAGAGAAGAAAAGCAAAAAGAAGAAGTTCAAAGAGACCAAAAAAAGATAAGCAGCAAGAGTTGTGTACCATTTTTGGGGAAAAATACATTATTATGAATTATTAAATCATCAAGGAAAATATATAAGAAATATTTGGACCTTTATTTTGTCAATGAATCATATTTTCACTTATATCGAAATCTAAAGTTAACCTTGTCATTTATTGATGATTGTGTATGGGGATTGGTGATACCTTATGAGGATGCTTTGTTGGTAACTCGTGTGATAGTTAGAGTAATAGTAAGAAGGGTAATGATTTATACGGGAAGCTCAACTAACAAACTTTATAATACATGATATGATCGGATGATAGGAGTTGCACCTTTCAAGAAAAATCACAAAAATCTAGTTAGCTTCATTGATGGGTCAACTGATTACGTCGAGGAAGTGAATTTAGTTGTATCTGTTGAAAAACGATAAATAGAAACAAAATGTGACTATGTTATTTACGATTATAAATGCTCTGAGTTCATATAATACTATTTTAGGGTGATATTGTTTACACATAATGAAGGTCGTTACGTCATTTTATCATCAGTGTAACTAACGTGAAAGTACGAGTAATACAAGGGAGTAAACGAGTAGCTAGACATGTTATTATATGTCATTGGCTCCGAAAAAGATGGTATCTTAGTGACAACATTGATATGTGTGCTGATGGAGACATATTATAAATATTTAATGTTGATAAAGGAAAATATGGATACAAGCAATGAGTTGAAGAAAATTATATGTATAAAAACATTGATTGGATAAGTATAGAATTCGATTTTGAATTTTAATGGAGAAAAAGAATAAATATTAGTTTTTGGAAATTAATTTAAAAGATGGAAAATAAATTGTTAAAGCTGACATGTGAATTAAAAACTTGATAGAGGTCGTGTACAACTGAGTGTCGAAAATGAATAATGAAGAAATAAGTTTGTTAGCATATTATGGTTATATAAAAGATGATGGTTGTTCTTATTAAATAACATAGCATTTTTGTGAGAGGCTTTATAATATTGTATATTATGTTTGAGAATTATAAAGACATCATATTTGATGGAGTTCTATGGTGAAAAAAGTATACCACGTCATAATTAGGGGTTTTCAAGCTTAAAGTTCTTGAGATTTTGAAAATTTGTTTGTTGACTTTTAATATTAAGGGTTTTTTTGTTAAAAATATTTGTTGAGGAAGAACTGTCGACTATAATCTTTGTCGAACAGTCTGTTAGTATTAATGATTTGAGGTTGTAACCGATAAATATTGTAATATAAAGGGTTATTAGATTTTACTTGATACTAGTAGTAGAAACATTGGGAATGAGATGAACTATTGTGTTGATGAAAAATGTTTAAAGTATTATATGAGTATTAATGACACAAGTTCAAATTGATACTTATCAATTTTCATCAAATTTATAATAAGAGAATATAACAGTAATCCAAGTCAATTGAAAGATTTAAGATGCTACACATCAAATTGAAGTCATATAGTTATAAACCAAGTCTAGTTGAAAAGCGTAAAAGGTCATGCTAAGGCTGTAAATGTTGTAAATTGCGATCATGGTTATAAGACAACCCTAACTATCAAAGCATAAATGATCACACACTACAATCAAAGAAAACATGGTTACGCACCAAATCCATCTAAGAAAGTAAGAGACATGCTACTTTTCAAAGAAAAGAAGATGTTATAATATATAATCGATGATAGTAGTAATTTAGCGATGTTAAGATTGATTATATTTTCAAAAAAAAATTAAGTAAGAAATAATGAGTGTAAATTATTTATAAATAAACAATCAAAAAATAATTATGTATATGTGTTTTTTTATTTGGAAAGCCATTAAAACTAAAAAAAACATAATGTAGATATTATATTTTGATAAGACTATATTCGACATGTATTATATGCTCATTATGCTGGCGAGTTATGCTCATACAAGAGACTAACAAAAAGG